>CM055190.1:26997777-28197777 GCA_029224185.1 Karalla daura | reverse complement strand
CTGAGATGAAGGAGCATGCCACAGCTCACACACCACTAGACCCCAGCCCCGGGCCACCTGGCTCCGCCCCACCCGCCCAGACCCTGGCGCTGATACTTTGATATCAGCTGGTGCTCGAGGATGAAGCTGGTCAGAGCCATTCTTCATAGGTTTTTACAGCTTTGTCACCACTGCACCAGGGCGGCCCGACATCAGCTCAAGCCTAGAGCGCAGTCAGTGGATATGGCTGAAGCTAAGCTGAAGCTGGAAGTCACACCGCAGGCCAAAGCAAGCGAGGGAGGTTTATGCAGTTTGATCCACCGAGCAGAGCCGAGTCACCGTATCATCATATCATACGATGCGCATCCCACTGTGAGGCTACGAGCTGAATTTGCTGACTTTTACAATATTTGTTTGGTGTGATGTAGAGCTATTCCTCAGGCCATATGCAGAATTTGGTTTGGATTGGTTAATGTGGGCGTGTCAAGTAATAAACACTTATTTGCTGGCTTTAATGGACCCGTATCATGAAATGAAATTTGATACGAATTTGATAAGAAAGGCAAAAGTGCTTTATCCATCCCGGAAAACACACAGTGTCCGTTTCATGCGTCTCTTGCCCATTAGCGATCCTCACACTCCGCTGTGTGGCTTTTCAGCCCGAGGTGTCGTGGATTCCCAACAAGCACTACTCGGGTATCTACGGCTTGATGAAGCTGACGCTGACCAAAGCGCTGCCCCCCGACCTGACCAAGGTCATCGTCCTGGACACCGACATCACCTTCGCGACGGACATCGCCGAGCTGTGGGGGATCTTCAGGAAGTTCACAGGTGAGGGCTGTCACGATCCTGTGCAAGGGGTGGAGGATTAGTGCGGGTATATTCGCTTCTAGGAAATGTCTATCTTTGGAAAACAGACAAGTTATATTATATTGAGTATGATATTAGACTATTACACGTGTTTAGTTACAACAGAATTGCAGTTATCTGCAATAGATGGGTGTAGCTAGAGACCAGCACGGAGTTTATCCGTGCCAAAGCACTCAATGAAGGTGTTTTTGTTTTTCTCCTGCGTTTCGTCTGTGTCAGACAAACAGGTGATTGGCCTGGTGGAGAACCAGAGTGACTGGTACCTGGGGAACCTGTGGAAGAACCACAAACCTTGGCCGGCGCTCGGCCGAGGCTTCAACACGGGTAACGTCTTGCGATCGCATCTTTTTTTTATTTTTTTATATTCCTTTGTCATTTTCCCGTTGAGCTTTTGCAGTCACGTGCAGGACTCTGCGTTCTACCGCCCGTTTCTTGCCTTTACGGCGAGCTCTGTGAACCTGCGTTCAGAGCGTGAATGGCTGGAATTGGATTGGAAGGGGCCTCTGAAGCGCTTCAGAGATGCTTCTTATGAGACCAGTGCTCTGCGGTGTCTGTGTTAATACCAGGGAACAGGGATGAACACTCCGGATGCTCATCGACTTGAAAGATTTCGCCAATTGTCCCTGTCCACAGAGACAGAATACAAAGTATCATAGCTGCAAACAGTTGTTAGCGGGCCCTCGTGCAGTTTCTTTCCTCAATATGCTTCGTTTGGATCATTGATTCAATAAACATCCATCGTTGCCCCCTTCGGTTCATTCAAGAGTGTCTGTGGCTTCAGGTGTCCTGATCCAGATCCTCATGTGCAGGGGAGGGGTTTTTGGATGCGTGTATTACAAGTGGATGGGGTCAGTCTACTTCCTTTTATGACTTGGGGGGGCGCGGTGAGTGAGGTGGCAAGTTAACAGATCAGACTGTTCAGGGTGGAGCCATCTTCATGTCCAGTAAACGTGAGGCTGCTACGTATCTATGTGGCCTTGAAAAGCTGTTCAAAGTAACCAAGTGACGAGACCCAGTTGATTGCATACTCGATATAAATGTTCCCCCGTCTTTACGTCCATAACATGAAACACAATTCAGTTCATCTCATCCGAGCATGCACCTCAGCTGGTGAGCCCCCCCCTTTGTCCTGTCCGTGTGCCAGGTGTCATCCTCTTGTGCCTGGAGCAGCTGCGGCGAATCGGCTGGGAGCAGATGTGGCGTCTGACGGCAGAGAGGGAGCTCATGAGCATGCTCAGCACGTCGCTGGCGGATCAGGTCAGAACGCCGGGCGCCGGGAGAGGAAACCGCGTGAAGAAAGAGCATGTGGCCTCTCGTAAGGCATCGTAACAGACCGTAGAGACACATCACTAACTTCAATAGCTGCAAAGGATAGACCGACAGTGCCTCATCTGCGCACGACTTGTTGCCCTGAATTCCGCTGCATTGATCGCTGTCGGTGTCAGACTGTGAATAAGTCGAGCTGAACGTGCGGGTGGGTGCGTCCGTGTGTGCAGGACATCTTCAACGCCTTCATCAAGCAGAACCCGGGCTTGGTGCACCAGCTCCCATGCTTCTGGAACGTGCAGCTGTCTGACCACACACGCTCTGAGCAGTGCTACACTGAGGTGTCAGACCTCAAGGTACACACACACACACACACACACACACACACACACACGCACGCACACCAATGATTCATCCATCAGTTTTCTTCTTTTATACCATATCAGTTGCTTTTAATGAGGAGGATGAATCCTCTATCCATCTATAACTCAACACATAAAGTGCATGTACAATGCATGAATGCATGCATGCATGCATGCTCCATAGTGTTCCATAAACCCCACGCTAGTGTTCGACCCTGGAGCAGAAAAGCGACATGGTTGCACATGAAGAAATAGAAGGAAGGCCAGTAACAGCAGGACGGTAGTACTTAAGACGGGTCCAGTACAACACCGTACACCCCACAGTACAAGAGTGCGTACATGAGTATGATGGAGACAACACATAAGTATATACAACATAAATAGATGTGCACTCTAAAAAGACACAATAGTCAATAAATACATGTTCATTATTTATTTGCAATGAGCTGCACCCACATCGACCATCACGACCGATCTCTTTATAGCCCTACATCATACCTACCAAATATCGCACAAGTTCTTGTAGCAGTTCAAAAGATGCACATTTCTCGTGGTCGAAGCGTCCCTGAAATGCTGACGAAAGCAAAGATCTAAAGTTTGGCGTTGATACTCCTAATAACCCTAGGTTATGCTAGCTTGCTAGCTTGCTAGCTAGCAACATTCCTTTACACGGTGCACGGTTTTTAAGCAAACCAAATTCTTCTCACTGCTTTCAGCCGCAGGGAACCTGCCAGGCGTCCCGCAGCTCAGACTAAAGCCCCAAGGCAGAGTCTGGAAAAGTAGGGTCTCTGTCGTTTTCTGAAAACATTCACAGCCGCGAGCCCATTTGACTCTATCGGCTCTGTTCGGGGAGTCAAGCAGGTTTTCCGGTGTGCAACGCAGTTTGGGACGAAGAAGACGACGTGCACCGCTGTCGTTTCAGGTGATCCACTGGAACTCCCCGAAGAAGCTGCGCGTGAAGAACAAGCACGTGGAGTTCTTCAGGAATCTCTACCTGACCTTCCTGGAGTACGACGGCAATCTGCTGCGGCGGGAGCTGTTCGGCTGCCCCAGCCAGGCCAGCTCGGAGAACATCGAGGTGACACACACACACACACACACACACACACACACACACACACACACACACACACACACACATTGCATCTGAAGCCAATGTTGAGAATGACCGATCGTACTGCTCATTTGACTGGAGGACCTATGAGGGAGGGTCTCGGCTTTCCTCCTTCCCCCCACCTACTATTTGAGTTCTGCAGTTCGTTCACTCTGTTGTCGAACAGCGCAACAGCACAGGAAGAAAGAGGGACGTAGTGGTCTGTTAGGGGCTCTGATGAGTCGGGGGCTCTGTCCGGAACCCTCTCCGGGATGTGTGGGCTCTGACCCGGAGCTCCGTCGCTGTGCTCAGCTGCAGGCGGCCCTGGAGGACCTGGACGAGGACGACCAGTGCTACGACTTCCGCCGGGAGCGGCTCGCCGTCCACAGGGTGCACGTCCACTTCCTGCAGTACGAGTACACGCCGAGCGGGGACGACGCCGACGTCACGCTGGTGGCCCAGCTCTCCATGGACAGGTGCGGGCGCGTGTTGAGATTTCGCGTCGCTGCACGTGCAGGTGTTGATTCTGCTCAGGCTAACAGTTTCGTCCCGTCGCCTAACCCCCCCGTGAACCGCTGCGTTTGCCCCGCAGGCTGCAGATGCTGGAGGCCATCTGCAAGCACTGGGAGGGTCCCATCAGCCTGGCGCTCTACATGTCCGACGCCGAGGCCCAGCAGTTCCTGCGCTACGCCCAGGCCTCCGAGGTGCTCAGGAGCCGCAGGAACGTCGGCTACCACGTCGTCTACAAGGAGGGGCTCTTCTACCCGGTCAACCTGGCCAGGAACGTGGCCCTGAGGAACGCCAACACGCCCTACGTGTTCCTGACCGACGTGGACTTCCTGCCCATGTACGGCCTCTACGATTACCTCAGGTGAGCTCCCCCCCCCAGGCCCCAGGTGGATCACGCAGCAGGTCGAAGCAGCACAGGTGTAGTTCATAACATAAACATCATTAACACATGAAAATAAAACATCACCTGCATACAATTAGTCTGACTCCGACCGTCACGCTATGGCATTTCATTTGCTTCAAGATTCTCTGAGGAACTAATATGACCTCATCCATAGATCCACTCACTCTCCTGCCCACTTCCCCACTTGTACACCTCGTTCCCCACACACAAGGGTATCAACGACTTATTACGTTGGCACAGCGAGGAGACACAGCTGTCCCGCAGAACCAGCGTGCCCCCCCTCAAAGGTGCTTCAACCGACACGTCTCACCTCCGGCTCGCACGTCCTCTCTCCTCTCTCCTCTCTCCGCCTGGCAGGAAGTCGGTGGTGCAGCTGGACATGGCTCGCACCAAGAAGGCCCTGGTCGTCCCGGCCTTCGAGACGCTGCGGTACCGGCTGTCCTTCCCCAAATCCAAAGCCGAGCTGCTCTCCATGCTGGACACGGGGACCCTTTACACCTTCAGGTATCCATGCCTGAGAGCATGCGACGCGTCATGCACGCGAGGCGGCGAGGAGCCAACCTTTGCCAATGGCCGATCTTCTCCTGCTCCCCCAGGTACCACGTGTGGCCCAGGGGTCACGCTCCCACCAACTACGCCAAGTGGCGGACCGCCACCACCCCGTACAAGGTGGAGTGGGAGCTGGACTTCGAGCCGTACGTTGTGGTGAGGCACGACTGCCCCCGCTACGACCAGCGCTTCGTCGGCTTCGGCTGGAACAAGGTGTCGCACGTCATGGAGCTGGATGCGCAGGTGGGCGTGGCCTTTTGGACCCTGACTGGATAGGTTTCACCTAATTCCAGCTGTATATCAACCTGTTAAGACCTGAAGGAATTCACCTTCCACACTTGTACGCCGACTAACCCAGACTGTGTGTCCCGTTGACAGGAGTACGAACTGACGGTCCTGCCCAACGCCTTCATGATCCACATGCCGCACGCGCCGAGCTTCGACATCTCCAAGTTTCGCTCCAGCGCCGGCTACCGCCACTGTCTGAACACGCTGAAGGACGAGTTCCACCAGGACCTGTCCCGGAAGTACGGCTCGGCCGCCCTGAAGTACCTCACCGCCCAGAGGAACGTGTGACGCGCGGCACGGGCGTCCGCCAGCCGCTTCCACTGAAGGGGAGGGGAGGAGGGGGGGGGGGGGGTCAAGGACGGGGGGGGGGGGGGACAAGCTTTAAGGCGGAGAGAAACCGCCATCTCGCCGCTCGATCTGACAATCAGGATCGTTCCAGGGGACTTGCGATCCCACGCGGACCTACGCAGCGAACTGGAGCCCGGGTGGTCCACCCACAGAACGATCGAAGCCTTATCACATTCCGTGGTACTCACTGACTTATTTAATATTTACTTCCCCCCCCCCCCCCCCGATTTCAATCGGAACCAACGAATGACAAATGTTTGACGACGACGCGAGGAGGACGACGAGGAAGAATCCGTTTATTTTGGATCCTCATTCTGTTTTCTATTTAAGCCCGGTCGATGATTTTGAGTTTCGGGTTAGCTTGAGGGATGTGCGTGCGTGTGTGCGTGCCTGCGTGTGTGTGTGTGTGTGTGTGTATATATGTGCCAGATCCAGCTACATCATGTGCATCTTATTTGACATGCTTCGTCTTCATTGTCTGCAGCGGTTGCCGACGGTAACGCCGCACGTTCCCTCTCCTAAGGAAAACCAAACATTTCAGTCCGTCAGTGCTGTCGGACACTGTTCGTTTGACTAGGACCGACTGGCGTCACACACAACAAGCGTGTGAGGAGACCTGGTCTGAATCACTGGATTTAGCTCCAGTCTAGTCCAACTGAGACGAGCCGTTCACGCCGTGATAGTCTGCAGAGTGAGCCGATCCTCTGATGGTCTTGGGCCTGGTTCCCCCCCCCCCCCCCCCCCCCCCCCCGGACAGGTCTCACTTTCCGCGGTTTCGGTGGTATCACGACAAGGCCGTCCTGAAACCTGGGGCGAAGTGGCCCTCTGGTCCGAAAACCAAACCCAAGAATGGATGGATTTCAGCTTCTGCGTATCTGAATGTCGCTCACAGTGTGCAGGAGCAGTTCCGAATGCGCACGGCGTTTGCGCACGTTTGACAGGGCACGATGGGTGCGGATCCCCATCGGACCAATCGGCAGCCAGCTAGCAGCTTTTGGTACCTATTCTATGTGGTTTGAACCCCCAGAAAAGGGGCTCAAATACACCTGACTTGGTGCTACAAGCCAGGTACGCGATCTGATCAATGGAAAATCCAAACGTAACCGAATTGACTTTGGGATGATTAGTGTGCGCCAGGGCGATGGAGGCTGAGAGGGAAACCTGAGGGTTTCCACCGAAACCGGTCCGCTTTCGGCTCAGTCTGTCGTCCCGATCGCGTCCCTTCTGTTGTGTTTTCGCTGTCCTCTACAGCAAAGAGTCCAGCGTCCGTCTCGAATCGCTAGTCGAACCACTGTCGGAACGTGAGAGCCGAACGAAAACGTGAAAATTCGACGACGATTCGGCGAAGGTGAGCAGATAATCATACCGGTCCGACGTGGGATGCAGTCGACTCGAGGCGCCTGGTCCGGGTGACTGACCCGGCCCCCCCATCCCCCCCCCCCCCATCGTCTCGTCCTGCTGCCCCCGTGGGCTACGTCGTCGATCGTGGTAAACGCTAGTGCCTTTGCTGTGTCGTGAAACTGGACATTGATTGTATTGTTGTGCGACGGGGCCCGGGGGGGGGGGGGAGGCCGGGCAATCTATTTATTACTGTTGACTCAAATCGATCGTATTTTTCTATGCCAGGCTTTAAATAAATTTGCCCTTTTTTTTTAAAATCGCCGTCTTTCTTTCTGCCCTTTCTCCTCTCGGAACTTTTCAGAAAGATTCAATTCGCGATGGCTGCTTTGAGATGGGAGTGTACCAAGGAGCTGACCTCCTCCTAGATATCGTCATTTTAGTTAGGGGCGCAACAGAAGGAAGCGTATTGAGAAGAGAGCCTGTGAAGCTGTCATATAGTCAGTGCGGGAGGGACGAAGGGTTTCACTGCGGAGCCGACACTGCGCTGACACATGGTGGAATGGCTGCCTTGAAGCTCGCTGTGATGCTGTGTCCATCAGGCATCTCGAGTATGGGCTACTCTTCTTCTTCTCTTTTATGTCAAAAGCTAGAGGGAAGTCCAAGGTGATTGAACGGCGGACAGGTAACGCTGGGTGAGGGGGAGAGGAGGTCAGGTGTTTCCACAACTTCAGCTGGAACAAGGTCCCGGTTGTGGTTGAAGCAGTGTGTAGGTTCATGTCGTGGATCAATGGATTCTAGTACCGAGACGAGTGCAGTACTGCAGCTGTCACTGACTGCACCTACATGAACGCTGAAGCCCCCAACAAGAATGATCTTCTCAGTTTTGAGGTGTAAGCTTGAGAGCAGCTCTCGGACAGGAAGTCTGAATGAGGCCCGGTGCACTGCGGCAAGTAGAACTGGTCCCCCAGCTTTGGTGAGACGGGCCGATGTCGAGGCCTTCACATGTGTTAGAGCTTATATGAGGTTAGTGGCAGTTGCTGCCTGTACGCAGAACATGCACAGTGTGCAGGGCCCATCCAGCAGGGGCCCCGTGCTGCAGGACAACGATGCGCGTGTGCGCAGCCGTGAGACTCCATCATTCTATGAAGAGCAAAACGACAAAGACAGGCAGAGCAGAACGCTACAACACCGAAAAAGAACCCTGTAGACAAGCTGGAGTATTGTTAGCGAGGGGAAAAACAACCTTTAACGGTGCCAGAACCTGAGGCAGAGCCAGGCTGTGCGCACCGAGGGTGCGGGCATCTGCTGGTCATCAGGGGCATGAATTGGTCACGTTCACGCAAAACGTCCCGGGTCCTCCACAACCAAACGGCTCCCAGCAGAGGAGCATGAGGAGCATGAGGTGAAGGTAGGAGCATCTGGGAAGTCCAGGGTACACCTGGGTCCGGCGTAGAGTCCAAAAAAAATGAGACCCCGTAGAACGTCACGAAAACCCACTCCAAACCCAAACCCAACACCTATGACCAGCTCTTTGATTTCCCCTTGGAAGCCTCGCATCACTCTGCCTGCCAGTACTCGTCAGCTGCCTCAGTACTTCCATAAAGCCTGCCGCACCCTGTAGCACTCCCTGTTCAGTGTGATGGCATCCTTCCCCTCTGCAGTCCATCAGCCTGACCAGGTCCTCTGTCAGGCGTCTCCAGCAGGCCCCGACTCTTTGCTTGGGCTTGTCTGTGCGTAGGCATGAAACAGCCGGAGACGGCGACTCTCGGGGCGTGTGCTCTTTACCTTTTTCTCTGTTCGCTGGTCCTCAGAGGAGCCGGGTGGAGCCACATGGCAGGGAGGATCAGCAGAGCGAAAATGACTCCCCAACTGATAAACACTTAGTATACATGCAATTGCCTGTGCTTGTCCACTATGGAAAGGAGAGATGTGTACAAGCAGACCAAACATGCATGTACGCACAGACAGGCATACAACAGCTGATGCTGGAATTCAGCAGCAAAACAAAGCAAATAGCTGCACCCTCCGATTTCACCTCTCATGCAATATCGAAACTGCCGACACCATCAGTTACTATACGCAATACCGACGTGATACTCGTACTCGTTTGATCCCAGCATCCCAACTCAACTTTATTGATTTTAAGTGCGGACGTTTTCTCGGGGCGCTTCGCAAGGGTGAGCGACAACGAGACCCTCGCTGAGTCTGAAGAGTGACTCCCGAGAGAGGCCCTGTCGGGGGGGGGGGGGGGGGGGGGGGGGAGCTCAGGGTGAGAGGCGGGGGAGGAGGGGCCCCTCACCCAGGACCGACTGCACAGTCAAGGGCTTACTTATTGATTGCACAGGACACATAGATTGGGGCCCCCTCGTGTCCCTGTAGTCTCTCTCCCCTCCCACACCCCCAGAGTTGAATCCAGGACTCCTTCGACTCATTTGGCCTCCAGACTATGATCTAAACCGTCAGCCATCCATCCGTGTGCCTCTGTGCACGGTCTCCTCCTGCCCGCCTGTCCGTCCTGGGTGAGGACGCCCTCCTCTGTCCCTCGCCTGGACTTTTCATCCCTCGTTTTCCCCGAGCGGCATCCCTTGGAATGAGTGGGCCACCACACTCTCGTCTAGCGTCCAGACCTAGATGTATACACCTCTGCCAAGAACCCATAAAACTGTACGTGTTGTTGCGTATCCGGTGAAGCGATCACAAAGTGTAGGCGAGACGACAACGTATTACCTTTCTGTGTTGTGGAAATGTCTCCCCCCCACCCCCCCCAACAATGGAACCCATTTGATTGGCTCTGGAGACGTACGTGACCCCGGCGGGTCCTCGCTGCCACACGCTAGGTCGAGACCCCGATCCCCAGTGCGACTTTATTTATATTTATGAACAGCAGAGGTCCTGCATCAGACATCCGGGCCCACACAGTGAGACACAGTAGTAGAAAACATCGGAGAGCATCGGGTTCATTTCCCTTCGTTCGTCTCCCCGTGAGGCGTTCGGGGACGGTGGGACGTTTCAGCTGTCCGTCGCAGCCGCGGTCCGGGGTCCCGACCCCCGAGCGCCAAGCGCCGGGAACGTCCCTCGGAACGGAGGCCGCATTTCAAAAGGGGGCACTCGGAAACCTCGGCCTCAGCACGCCGGGTGGGGGCGGTGGAGGGGGGTGGGGTGGGGGTCGGAGGTCACGTCCGGACCGGCGTCCCCTCAGAGCGCCTCGTCCAGCGGAACCATCAGCAGCTGCAGCTCCCTGAAGGTGCTGCCGTGCCTCCCCACCTGCACGGCCCGGTTCTTCACCAGGTTGCTCAGGTTCTTCAGCTGCTTGCAGCAGCTCCTGCATTTCTGGTGCCTACGCACACACACGCACACACACACACACACACACACACACACACACACACAGAGACGCAGCAGGTCACACGATGGCCCGTCCCTGCTCAGACGTGCCGATACGGATGGAGAGGGATAGAAGGAGAAGAGGAGCAGTTCACATTCCCGATTTCTTTGTGTTCGATACTTTTATGTTGCACTTTGCTTATCAATATCAAAACTTGAGATGCTTGCGCTCATAGCCATGTCATTGGAAATAGCGGATCAGGAAACGGAGAAAATGCATGATCTCACACGCACACACACACACACACGGCCAAACACGCGTCTCACCGCTCCTCTCGCGTGATGTCGACGCCTACGGACGGCGCAGCCTTTAGCGTGTCGGAGATCAGCATCCAGAAATGCTTCATGATGAGCTTCAGAGACATGCAGCCCGTCTGCATGTAGCTGAAACACACACACACACAGGTGTCCATTCCTTCTACATTCCCCATACCACGGATAACAAACAATGTCTGTGTATTCAGGACAGTAACACGAGGCATTCATTCTGCCGTGCTCTCTAATCCAGTGGAGGGCCCGCCACTCACCTCTCATATTTGCTCTGCAGCAGCTTGTCGATCTGAGGGAGGACAGAGGTGCAGAGGTCCAGCTTCCACAGCGACCTGCAGCGGCAGTCGCCCATCAGTGGCGATGGTCAGGATCAAACAGGCCTTTACTTGTGTGTGTGCGTGTGTGTGCGTGTCTCACGGCTGAAGGTTGATGATGTTGAGGATGTCCACCACTATAGACAGGTCGTTCATGGACACGGCGGTGTCCAGGGCGCTCTGCGGACGGGCGGCGGACGGGAGGGTGAGCAGGGGGAGGGAGCTGCGTGTGCGTGCGTGTGCGTGCGTGTGTGTGTGTGCGTGGGGACGGGGGACATTCACCTTGATGTCCTCGCGCGCCCACACCACTCGGACCGTCTGCAGGTTCCTGTGTCGGCTGCCCAGCATCACGCACATGGTGTCGTGGCCCTTCCTGATCTGGGTCAGGGCGTCCTCGTCACACAGAGCGCCGCCCCGGTGGCTGGGAGGAGACTGATGCCGAGGCCGCACACGCACACACGCACACACACACACATCCACGGGTCATTCAGAGCAGCCTTTAAGCACACACAGGCATACAAGCGGCATGTGGACACATGCGCTCGGGGGTTATGGAGGCACCACTCATTCTTCAAATGCATGGGCGGGAGGATGAAAGGGATGCCAGCTCGGACAAAGGGGGAGGGAGGAAGAGGAGGGAAATGAAAGCCAAATGGAAGAAGAGTGGGAAGAGTACGTGAGGATGGCGTCTCGCAAGAAAGAAAGAGTGCCTAGTGAAGGGGGGGAGAGGGAAGCCCTATTTATAGCTCACTCCCAAGTGCAGGGGGAATCGGTAATTGACTGCCTGGGCCCAGCCCCGATCATGCACCCAGTGACCAGAGCCGCCCAGCGCTGGACCTACAGGGCTCATAGCGTGGCACAGCCAGGTGGGGCAGGGCTCGGGGACACCCCGAGACACACACTCGGGCCTAACGGGCCTGCTCCGGTGATGAAGGTCCGCCTGAAGAAACTGCAGCCTTCTCTGG
Source organism: Karalla daura (assembly GCA_029224185.1). Classification (NCBI taxonomy): domain Eukaryota; kingdom Metazoa; phylum Chordata; class Actinopteri; order Chaetodontiformes; family Leiognathidae; genus Karalla; species Karalla daura. Next base: position 28,185,835 of record CM055190.1, on the reverse strand, counting down.
GAGCAAGCCGGTCAAAAGCTGGCTAAAAGCAAACCAGTTGGAAGCCGAGTCAAAGGCATGGGCCCCCCTGGAGAAGCCACACTTTACACTCCCAACTTGAAATTCAATATTGTTTAGGGTTAGGATAGCCGAGATAGATGGATCAGGGAAGAACAGCCAACAAAGGACAGCCTATAAGACATGATCAACATAAATAAAGCCATAAACCATCTCACAACTGATGTAAGAGGCCACAGAAAAGATCCTGTACTGGGGGGGCCACTGAGAGTTCCAGCACGGGTGACATTTTGGGATACGATGTCCCTGATGATTCCTGGAGCAGATCTAGGACCGACCCCAGACAATGTGGTTGCTCCAAGATGCTATCCCTTTGCAGCTGAGAAAGCAACCGCAAGAAGCTGGCCCGCCTGGACTGAGCCGCTGGCCGCACATCACAGAACAAAGCCAATCGGTGACACAAAGGACCTGCGGTCCACAAATGAAGACAGAGCTGTATGCCATAAAACGGTCAAAATGGCACCTTGTGTGGCAAACTGGTCCCGCTCCAAAGCAAGCCTGGGAGCCTGGGAGTATTGCACCTAGTACAAGTCACAACCCTAGAGCTGCAACATCGAACCAACTCATAATCAACTAATAACATACTCCTCCTCCTCTAGTGATGCTAAAAATGTGGAAGAATATCTGAACTTCTTCAATGTGAACAGTCTCTGGTTTCTCCAGTCTTCTAAAGAGAGCAAGCTGAAGGTCATGGAGGTGTGGGCGGAACAAGGCATTTGAGGACTTCATCCTTTTGATTGATTGTTTGTCGCTTCCCTGATCAAAGCGAAATGAAAAGAGAAACGACTCAAACTGAAAACATAGCAGCTTTTATAAAGCTTTATAAGGCTTTATAAAGCTTTATAAAGCCTTATAAAGCTTCATAAGGCTTTATAAAGCTTTATGATGCCTTATAAAACTTTATAAGGCTTTATAAAGGCTTTATAAAGCTTTATAAGGCTTTATAAAGCCTTATAATGCTTTATAAGGCTTTATAAAGCGTGACAGTGAACCAGGCTCAATGAAAATCACATGCACATTTCAAGATTCTTTTGAGAGAGGAAACGTGTGTGTGTGTGTGTGTGTGTGTGTGTGCGTGTGCATGCGTGCGTGCGTGCGTGCGCAGGCTCACGGGGAGGAAGTCGGCCACGTTCAGTCCGATGGACTGGCTCCTGGTGCTGAGGACCACCGTGGGCTGTGGTTTGGTCTTGGCCGCGGTGATGGCAGGCTGAGGGGGCGGGGCCTCCGGCCGCGCCGTGGTCACGGTGGAGCCGGGCAGGCGGTTTGCACAGGAGAACACGGTGGGCTCCACGCGCTGGACAGGTGTGGAGGAGGTCAGGGGAGCAGGCTTTCTCACACACACACACACAGACAGACACAGACAGAGACAGGGGGAGACGAACATGAGTTGGGGCGGCCCCGAGCGTTGCGCAGCCACACAGGCGCTTTGCTCCTGCCTTCACTGACCTGCTGCTTGTCAGGGAGGAATGGAGTCAGATCCTTCTGCTGATGGCCAGGCGCCAGCACTTTTTCTGACAACGACACAGGCCCAGTGATGGGCAATGTGAAGAGAGGAGCTGCAACAACTAATCAGTTCATTGACTGAGTGACCGACTAATAAATTAGTCGACGACCATCTTAGTCATCGATGTCTCTGTAGGACCAAAAGGATGCGATTGAAGTGTGACAAGAACAAGAGCCTACTTTGGTTCTCACCGTCCTCTGGAGGAGCAGGGAACGGCTCAGACTTCCTGGGTGGAGTCCGAGCTGGCAGAGAGCAGAGCTGAGTCAGTCAAGAGCCCATCAGTGAGTGTGTGTGTGTGTGTGTGTGATGCCGCGTGGTGTGGCGCCACACCCCTGGTCCACCTACAGATGGCGTTCTTGGGCTGGAAGATCTCCTTGTAGTCCTCCGCGTTGTGGATTTCCGCCGAGGACACCCTCTCCTCAGCCTCGTCCTCGCTGGGGCTCCGCCTCTCGCCTTCAGGGCTCCGTCTGTCGGCGTCCGGCCTCTCCCTCACCCTGAGGACGGGACCAGCGCGGTCAAGAGCGGCTCCGCAGGAAGCCGGAGACGGCGGGGCGGCGCCGCGCTACCTCTGAGAGCTGCAGGTGGTGGCGGGCCGGTCGTAGCTGCGGCGCAGGGCTCCCCTGGGGTCCCCCGGCTCGGCCGCAGGCCGCTCGCCCCGCGCGCTGCCGGGGACCGCCGCGCCGCCGCTCCTCTTCACCCGCTTCAGATCCACCACGAAGGTGGACACCATGGAGAACTGGTGGGACGCGCCGATCTGTGGGCGGGGGCAAAAGCACACGCTTGAGGACCCAGAGGCGGGAGGTGGCGTCACGCAGGCCGCTACGCACCAGCTGCTCGTTGCAGATGGCCAGGTCGGACACCTTGCCCCAGGCCACGGGCACCGCGTCGAAGCAGCGGTCGGGCTCCCAGCCGAACACCCGCAGGGAGTCACAGGCCCCGCTGTACAGGCAGCCGCCGTCCAGGCTGAAGCAGATGCACCTGCGCACAGGGACGCGGCGTCAGAACAGAGCCGCTGGCCCCCACGGGGCCCTCCCCGCGCCCCGGCCTCATCCGCGGGTTCACATTCATTTCAATCGGAGGAAAGCTGCGAGGAGCCCCATCAAGCTGAGCCACGCATAGGTCTACTGGAAAACAACCTTTAGGACCAGATATCTCACACACTATTTGTTACGCTCAGCTTGAATGTGAAGCTCCTTTGACACATGAAACGAGGGGGGATCAGAGCGGAGCCAGCTCACCTGACCGGAGAGGTGTTTCCCTCCATGGAGCCCACCATGGTGAACTTCTCCAGGTCCCACAGCTTGACGCTCCTGAACACAAGGCGGACAGGCGTAAGCGGTGTGCCGCGCGCGCGCGCCATCTGGCCGCGTCATCCGTGTGCATCGCATTTGGCACCTGTCCGAGCTGCCGGACGCCAGCAGGTACTCATTGGGGTGGAACTGGACCGTGTTCACAGCCGCCGTGTGAGATGTGAACTCCGTGATGGTTTTCCCCTGTGTCAGGTCCCACAGCTGCAACACGCACGCACACACACACACACACACACACACACATACACACACACACACACACATATATACACATATTCCATATTGATAGTGTCCTAGATTTGTCAGCTGCCGATCCATGAGGCTGCATCCTGTTCTACCACCTCCCAAAGGTGCTCTGTTAGGCCGAGATAAGGGTTCCTCCTCCCGTTCATGCGTGTGTTCTCAATGGAGCCTTTGATAGTCAGTCGGCGGACTGACACACGCATACACGTCATGTGTGTGTGTGTGTTTTCATAGTCTTACCTGTCACACATAAGAGATTATGTCGTAAGGAGCCGGCCCAAGAGCCAGCAGCAATGTTTTTGTAGTTCCTATTTCTAGACATTAGGTGGCGGTATTGTACACATTCAGCCTTTTCATGCGTTGTGCGCATCTTTCATTCATTTTCCACTCGGGCCGGGAACGCAGTCGGACGTGGAAAGATGGGGAAAAGGTGAGAAGAGCTCACGTGCGAGGTTTGGGGTGGTCTTGAGGTGGAATTGAGCTTTTTCAGCCACGTCCTTCTCGCTGTGTCATCCCCTGGTAGGAAACTGTACCGGTCCTCACAAGAGCAACCTTTATTTGTCAGGGGGCGCGTGTATGAAACGTTTCTCCGTGTAGCCACAGATTCAGTTTTTACATTCCGGATTGGACCGAGACTCCCAACTGTATTCCTGTATGGCTCCAAATCTCCAAACAATCCCATAAGAAATGAACGGGAAAAACAAGCTAATTCAAAAATAGCCCACGAACAACGGTCCGCCGCAAAGCCATGTGTTCATGTAGGAACTTCCTGTTAAACTTCAACATGTTCTAGTTTGTGCTAGTGTGAGGCTCTCTTCTCTCACTTGGTCTCCTTCAATGGTTGCACAGAGCCATGAAGAAGAACAAGGGAGAGCACAAAATGCTTTCACAGAATGGCTCATGGCTTTAGAAGGACCGCGTGTAATACTAGCGGCATTTAGTGCAGACACAAAAAAGGAAACAAGCAACTGTGGACTGGTTTGTGGGTCTCTGTCCAGCGAATGGTATGGTCAGTTGTCCCCAATTCTTTACCATAGTTTGGTCAGGGCCCAAATTTAGGAGAACTACAAGAACTGTCCTCTTTACATGTACAGCTCTGTGGGGACTACTTTCAATGGAAGATGAATTCAGAGGTGCTACCAGAACGAGTGCATATCTGTGTGTATGTGTATGTGTGGGTGTGTGTGGGTGTGTGTGTGCGTGTGTGCGTGTACCTTGACCGTGCCGTCATCACTAGCTGAAGCCAACCACTTCCCATCTGGACTGAAGGCCACGCTCCTCACCGGCTGAGTGTGAGTCTGTCACACATAAAAAAAATGACACACAGCTCATCTATCTGGCTGCGTCCAAACACACACACACACACACACACACACACACACACACACACACACAGACTTACCGTGTACCTGAACAGATAGCCTTTCTTCCGCACGTCCCACAGCTGGCGGAGGGGAAACCAAAGCCGAATGTCCAAATACAGTAAAAAAAAGAAGAGCAAATTGTGGAAAAACTTGACACCGTTTCACACACACATCTACATATGCAGGACATGCAAGCAGACCTTGATGTTTGTGTCCATAGAGCCGGAGGCAAAGAAGTTTCCAAATGGGTGAAAGTCCAGACTGGTGATGCTGGCCTTGTGTCCCATCAACGTCCTGACGACTTGAGCAAACGAGAAGCAGCACGTCACGTCAGCGGCAGTCACATTAACTTCAAAGACAATCGGGTGGAAAGCAAAAAAAAAACAAGGTGCGAAGCCACCGATGTGCCGTCCCCATCACGTTGTGAGAGACCGAGGAAGATGAGAAAGAAGAGACAGACAGAGGGAAGAGTCTCACTTTTGGCAGGCTCCATGTCCCAGACCCGTATCGATCCGGACTGGGACCCTGTGATGATTTGATCCTCTGACAAGCTGAACTGGACACACTGCACTGGGTTCTTGTGACCAGTTAAACTCTGGGTGACAACACACACACACACACATTTTACCCATCAGCCTGCGACAATTCCTTCAATGTGTGAAATGGATAGTTTCAGAAAATGGCTCCAGTCTTCCTTATTTCCTACTTCCTCATTTGCCTCCTACCACTGGATTCCTAAACAGCAGGCAGCATTAGAGCAGGGCTAGCAGCGCTCCCCTGCCTTGCTCTCACCATGACGCAGTTGGCCTTGCTGACAGACCAGAGGCTGACCCTGCAGTCCTCCCCTCCCGTGGCCAGCAGGCGGCCCGAGCTTCTTCCCAGAGCCAGGCAGGACACGCTGCTGGTGTGAGCCTCAAACTCCTCTGTATAGCAAGCAAGAGAGCAGGGACACACTTCACTCTGTGCAGGGGGGGGGGGTTGTAAAGCTGCTATAATAGGACTCCGCAACATTTAGACTGCTACTCCAGCCCTTCAGGTTTTTGGGGATATGAAAAATTGGCTTCGTTTCCCAGGATTTAACAACATGCAATTTTGAGAATCCCCAATGTCACCCACTCATCCACAGAAGAAAAACAATTAGTTTTACTGTTTCGTTGTTAGATGCACCAAACCAGTGAAAGGTCTGGACTGCCAGCAGAACCACCAAAAGAGACATTATTGCCCCTAAATAGATTTTTCCAGTTTTTGGAAAACAAACGTCTACTGTATAATTGCTTATTGCACATTTTACATGCCGCTAAACCTATGACTCCTACCACTCAAAATGACACATTTGGACTGCAAGGGATGTCCAGCTACAGGTGCGGCCTGGTCTGGGGGGTGAAAGGAAATGCACGTTGAATGGGGAGGGCAGAGGTCACACTCACGCAATCGCCATGCGATCTTGGTGGCGCTGGCAGAGGCCATACTGGTCACACTGGGATGGGGCTCTGCTGGGAGTGAGTGCTGCACCAGGTGCTCGAGTTAATGGGCTTCAGTGGGGACCGGCGAGGGCAGACATCAGCTCCTCAATGTCCCATGCATCCTCCACCTGCAACCACACGCAGCACACTCAAGAGAATATCATCGCAGATCCAGGCAGGACCTCCTCAGAGCTTCAGCAAAAGGCAGTGGCTGGATGGCGGTGGAAGCATCCAGTAGATTCAGAGTCCCCCCCAGGATCACAACGGCATCTTGGAGCGTCCATTAATGTGGTCTGGTTACTCAATGTCTGCTGAGCATCTCTCAGTTATAACAAGGCCACAGTTGTTCACACCCATCGGGTCTGTACACTGTAAATACTACAGTCTGTATACTATCTATGGCACAAATTCATGTTTCATTTTCGTGGAAAAAAGCCGTGGTGGAATGTAAACCTAGAACTATTTCGTTACTGTACTTTAATTTTCTTAATATACAGTTGAATTAGGCTTCATTTCAAAGTGTCAATTCCAGACTCGTGTCCGTTTGAGTAGAACTAGCAGACTTGACACGGCCTTTTAGGTGATAATCTCATCAAACTGAACCACAGTGGAGACAGACTCCTTCTGGCATCTTGTGCCGATACTGGACTTAACGATAGCGGCTAAAGTTAGCAGCGGTTTACCTGCTGGTAAAAACCAGCCGGACTAGCTGATCGCTGCTAACCGTGTGGAGCCAGCGTGCTGCCCGCGACGTTCAGCACGGTGTGAGCCCGACTCACCCGTCAAAGGCCCGTGTCGGTCCCGGTACGGGACAGACGGTAAGCAGCCCGAGCAGCCGGGGGACAGCGACCTGTTGACAATCCGGTTAGCAGCTTAGCAACGGGGCTATGTGAACATCCGCTGACGTCACTACCTGCCTGGCTCCCAAACCAGTTTAGGCAGAAATGTTTAGGTGCGATGGTTTCCTCGTAAAATTCGTTAGTTGTTCTTTAGCTCCGGTGAGATGTCAGTAATGATGTAGAAGCCGGCGGTTTTAGACAGAGTTGTCTTAATAGTGACAGCGAACTGTAGGGGGCGTGACTACGGAGAGGTGCAGTCAAGTCAGCGGTAGAAGAAGAGAGTAACCGAGGAAGCAGTGCTCGGACCTGCGGGTGAAGGCTCCGGGGTAGAGGCGACTAATATCCAAGGGCGGTTTGCCGGTGTCTTTACCGGTCGGACACAGCGGCTGAGTGGACGCGTCTCCGGCAGGGCAGCCACAGCGGGACAATCAGCAGCCAGGCTCCCTTCCCTCGGTCCGCCTCCTCCAACATGGCTGCGGTGGACGTGGAGGATGAGAGCATCCTGGCCTCCGTGTTCAGGGACAGCTTCCCAGACAGCTGGAGGGACAACCCGGACTTCACGGCCTACCTGTCCGAGCTCAGCTCCTCCGGCCTCGACAAGCTGAGCCGGGAGCCGGAGCGTCTGGCCGAGGAGCGAGCCCAGATCCTGCTCCAGACCCGAGAGTTGGCCTTCTCCAACTACCAGACCTTCATCCGCACCGCGGACTGCACCCAGCACATCTACCGAGACTTCGGCCGGGTGGAGAGCAGCGTGTCCCGGCTGCTCCTCAAGCTGCCCGGCTTCCGACAGAGATGCAGGTGATCCATGAGTCGAGGTTGACAGTTGTCGATCCGTGTTCAAAGATGAATTCTCCAAACGCCCGCTGCTGTCCACTCCTCTGAGATCGTAAGCTTGCGCCACAGAGGACGAAAGAAAGTAGAAAGTAGTCGCATATCAGAATCGGAATCGGATTTGCTGCCAGGTAGTTCTACGACAGGGAGAGCAGGCGTCCACGATTTCTGTTGACAGTTCCCGATTTCCCCGCCCTGTCCTGTCCCCGGTTAAAACTGTCTCCCAAATGTCAGCGGTTTGAATGAAATAGGGAAAAAAGTGCAGATTAGTTCACATTTAAGAAGCTGACAGTTGAGAGTCCTGACTTCACTTTTCAAGGCATACATTTCCTCAGTCATCTCTATCAGGGGGATAATTGATTAGAGATGGCAGAACTTATTTACAAGAGGAATATGACGTGTGTGAACTATTGGAATGTGGCGTGATGCCCAGATTTAGTTCTAAAATGAATTGTACTCGACATCATGGCGAGGAATCCGTTTTATATTTGACTTACATGCTGTTCAACATGTAACATTTCAGTTTGTTTTCAGCGGCTGATACATTTGCATAATTAAACGAGAACAAGCATTTCCTAAATAGGTTTACTATGTTTTTCTCCAATTATCAGTAGTTTTACTTGGTATGGGAGGGGAAGTGAGGGGTGTCGCATATCACCAAGTCAAATGAAGCCCCTGCACATCGGCAGGAGAGGATACTACTCCACTCTGACAGCAAACTGTAGATCTGTGAGGGTCGGACAACTCCCGGTATCTTAGAACTTCATCTTGGCCCGTGTGAATGACATCTGGCAGACGGAAGTCGGATAACCTGTGTGTGTGTGTGTGTGCGTGCAGGGGCTTCATGCAGGAGGCCGAGGAGATCGGACTGAGTCGGCGGATGAACAGCCTCACGCTGAACAGGCACACGGAGATCCTGGAGATCCTGGAGATCCCACAGCTCATGGACACCTGCGTGCGGAACGGCTACTACGAGGAGGCCCTCGAGCTGGCGGCGTTCGCCCGCAGGCTGGAGAAGAAGCACGCATCGCTGGCCGTCATCCAGGTGAGCGCCCTCAGAGAGAGAGAGAGAGAGACACAAACACACAGAGAGAGAGAGAGAGAGCTCAGAGAGAGAGAGAGAGCTCAGAGAGAGAGAGAGAGAGCTCAGAGAGAGAGAGAGAGCTCAGAGAGAGAGAGAGCTCAGAGAGAGAGAGCTCAGAGAGAGAGAGCTCAGAGAGAGCTCAGAGAGAGCTCAGAGAGAGAGAGCTCAGGGAGAGAGAGAGAGAGAGAGAGCTCAGAGAGAGAGAGAGAGCGCTCAGAGAGAGAGCGCTCAGAGAGAGAGAGAGAGCGAGCGCTCAGAGAGAGAGCGCTCAGAGAGAGAGCGCTCAGAGAGAGAGCGCTCAGAGAGAGAGCGCTCAGAGAGAGAGCGCTCAGAGAGAGAGAGAGAGCGCTCAGAGAGCAGGGGGGTGCCTGCAGGGGAAGCACCGCTGGGTGGTGGTGGGGGGGAACCCAAAACCTGCCATTTCAAAGTAGCCTGAGATCTCTCTCTGTGGCCTGACCTCCTCGCCGTCTGGCTTCCACAGGGCATCGTGCAAGAGGTGCGCCAGTCCGCCCAGCTGATGCTCAACCAGCTGCTGCAGCAGCTGCGCAGCAACGCCCAGCTCCCCGTCTGCCTGCGCGTGATTGGCTACCTGCGGCGCATGGACGTGTTCACGGAGGCCGAGCTGCGCGTGAAGTTCCTGCAGGCGCGCGGCTCCTGGCTGCGCTCCGTGCTGGCCGCCATACCCGAGGAGGACCCCTACCTGCACGTCACCCGCACGGTGGAGGCGTGCCGGGTGCACCTGTTCGACGTCATCACCCAGTACCGCGCCATCTTCTCCGACGAGGAGCCGCTGGCGCCGGCGGCGGCGGACGCGGCGCGGGCCCAGGTGAGCGAGGCGGCCATCTTCCACGGCTGGGTGGTGCAGCAGGTGGCCGACTTCCTGCGCGTCCTGGAGCGCGACCTGCAGCGCGGGGCCGGGGCGCGCCTGGACTCCCTGCTGGGGCCCTGCATGTACTTCGGCCTGTCCTTCAGCCGGGTGGGGGCAGACTTCCGCGCCCAGCTGGCGCCCGTGTTCCAGCGGGCGGCGGGGCAGGCGTTCGCCGGCGCCGCCCGGGAGGCGCTGGGGCGCTTCCGGGAGGACATGAACCTGTACACGCTGGTGGCGCTGCCGGCCGCGCTGGGTCCCGCCGGCCAGCCCGGGCCCTCGGCCCTGCAGCCCGGGACCCTGCAGCCGCCCATGAGCCTGCTGCACTTCCAGCCACTGGCCTGCTTCCTCAACAACGTCCTGAGTGCCTTCAACGACCTGCGGCTCTGCTGCCCCCTCGGCCTGGCACAGGAGGTCACCGCCTGCCTGCAGGACGCCCTCAAGGAGGTCAGGGCCCCAAAACAAACACGCCTCAAACATCTATGTATATTGTCTGTATAGTGGATTTTCTACATCGCCACACTCTGCTAACGCGACATAATTCTCAAGTTCAGCGTTCAAAGAAAGGAATGTAACATTCCAACCTGTGGTTTGGAACTACCTATTTGGATCTATCTATTGTATATCTCGGTGTTGTCGGTCCCGGGTTCCCGTCAGGTGAGCCGTCAGATCCTGGCGTTCCACCGGGCCGAGGAGTCGGCCTTCAGCAGCCGGGAGAGGGAGCTCTTCCTGCAGTTCTGCTGTGCCTACGCGGACGACTTGATCCCCTTCCTCAACCGCTGCCTGCAGCTGCTGTTCCCTCCAGCGCAGCTGAGCCAAGCCCTAGGTGAGGTTCTATCCTGAGTGCTCCCAAAAAGAGTGCCCCCCCCCATAAAGTATGGTTGGTTGAGCTGCTTGTACACAGGGCCCAGAATTTGGTGCTACACCCCTGGGTATAAGAACAGTCCATTGACCATTTCCAGACTGGAATACTGTTCATGGGTGTGGTTTTTATTCAGATGAAAATGGTGCGGTTGAGAGGGAGAATGAGCCAGCCACTTGTCAGCTGTGATGGATGTCCATCTGCCCGCCTTCCAGGGGTTCCTGTGACACAGCTGCACAAGTATGAGGGCCTGGGCTGCGTGGACGTGGCTGCCATTCTGCTGCCGCTGGAGTTCCTGCTTCCACAGAAAGAGACGCCAGTACTACCGGACCCCGACCCCGTGCCTGACCCCATGCCTGACCCTGTGCCTGAGCTAGAACCAGAGCCAGAACCAGAGCCATCTGGAGTCACAGAGTCTGAGCCCAGAGACCCGATCCACAAAACAGGTTTGACAAACCCTGAACTTCAACAAGGCAGTTTGACAGCTCAGTTCCACAATATGAAATGACACGGGGTGTTCTAAGTCGTTGTGCGCCTATTTATCTCACCCTAACTTACAACTTCTGCCTCCTAACAGACCTGAAAACGGAGGAAGACACAACACGTGATGAAGAGCTCCCACTGGGATGACAGCTGCGCTCTCATGATCTGGACCAGATGCGATCGTCGAATCAAAAGACTCGATGAAACTGAAAGTTGATGAACTATTATGCCACATCCAATCGTCTGCTATACTCAGCCATTGGCTAGTTGATTGATTGATAAATGGTGGAGGTGATTTTCTAAAGGACTTCTTAAGGGGTTTTGTGGTTGATCTCAGGGGCAACCAATAGCTGAAGCTGCAGCTAAGACACAGCCCTAGACTCCCATTTCTACTGCACAGCTGAGGTTTCCCCACACAGTGTGGACATCGTACATGTTTCTGTCTGGACAGGCGATATCAGAATAAAAGTCTGCGTGCAAGCATCTGCTTTATTGGAGAGGAAGATAGGATACAGGATATTGATAAGTCGACGTAACAGAGCAGATGGCAGTATGTTGGGAGCTGCTCCTCCCTCCGGGCCGCGTGTCCACCTCACTTCTTCATGAACTTCCCGTGGGCGGCGTTGGGGTTGGCCCGCCTCCTGCCACCTCCGCTCTGGCCGTCCCGGATGTGCAGGTTGGCGGAGCGGCTGTAGATGTCGTTCTCGCGGAAAGGCGACGAGCCGGCCACGTAGTCCGGGTCAAAGACGTTGGTCTTCTGCCGAGCTTTGCGCGAGAGTCTCTGCTGGGGGAAGAGCTGGTCTTCCACCAGGTGGGGGTTGTTGCTGTGCTTGCCCCCCTTGGGCATGGGCAGGGAGTGCTGCAACACACACATTCACACACTCAAGTTATCATACAAGGAGAGCGCTGGAATGATCTGCTCTGGCTTGGATTAGCTTAGTCAGCTTTGTTAACAGATACCCATGGAAGCTCTGCAAACTGATTTAGCTCTTACCAGTGTAAGAAACAAACATGTCATTCCAGGTCCTCAGATTCCCAAAGTGAGGAATGTTATGAAAGCAAGAAGTTGAGTCAGAGTTCCTGGATTCCTTACCGACTCATACTATATGTATACTATATGTTTCAGACAGAAGTCTGTGACTGGCAGTTGAACCCATATAACCCAGAGATAACCTTAAAGGTGGGGTGGAATGACTAAAAAAAGACACTGCGTGAGCAGGCCGCTCTTTGAAAATGCACACCTCAAAAAGGTCCAGGCCTTCTCCAGAGACCTCTCCACGCCACAGGGGCAAGCGGTGGTCACGTCCTCAGCCTCATGAACCATCACCAAGGGTGTGTAACCAGAGGGACGGACGGCTGGATTGACCAATCCGTGACATTCGACACAACTGGATGGTGTTCTTTCCGGAATACTTAATTCCCCCATACGAGTGATTGACTTCACTTATGTTAAAAAGCATCCGTTCACTGATCTGCAGTTGGGGGTGTGGAGAAGATTTCTAGCCAATCGGCAAGGAGCGTTCCAGAAAGAAACGACCCGGCCCACTTTTAAAGAAGCATTTCCAACCGGTTGAGGAAAAACAGTATGCGACCGCTTTGTGAGGATGCGTGTTCTTGGGGAAATTGTCTATCTTTTGGAAATTTGGACACAGTATAAGTTAAAGCATTGTGACACAAAAACAGCAGCTGTCCACCAAAATTAACCGATACCCATCCATTCGGTGATGTGCCGCGTTGGACTGTGTCTGGGTGTGTGTATGTGTGTGTGTGTGTGTGTGTGTGTGTGTGTCAGTCACCTTTAGCCCCCGAGGGTTCAGGACCTTGGGGTTTCTGGAGAAGTGCATCTGCGTGCTGCCATCCTCGTTGAGCGTCACGGCCACTTTCTTCAGCGTTTGGTTCCCACAGTAAGGACAGAAAACTTTGTTCATGTTGCTCGTCGTCCTGCGACGACAAAGGGATTTGGCTGTGGTGTGACGGGGTGTGTGTGCGCTGGGTGTGTGCGTGTGTGCGTGTGTGTGTGCGTGTGTGTGTGCGTGTGTGTGTGCGTGTGTGTGTGCGTGTGCGTGTGCGCGTCCGTTCGCTCATGCGTCTCCCTTGTTCCTGGACTCACCTGAAGCACGCGTGACACCTCAGGATGTAGCTCCTCGACTGTTTGATCAGCATCCCGCTCACAGATAGGACGTGGAGTCCAATTTGGACGAGGACGTTCTGGAAACGGGGGCCATGGATTAGCGCGGGTCAAAGCGGATCGACGGAAACGGAGAGAATAAGATCGCCCTCTCCAACCTGCATGGCGAAGTCGGTGGTCAGACACCCGACTCGGACATCGGCAGGCGCCGTCCAATCGCCCGTGTCTATCTTCACTTGTTTGATGTTGCTAGGCGTGATCCATCCACCACCATCATCATCATCATCATCTTCTTCTTCTTCTTCTTCTGCCTCCTCCTCCTCCTCCTCCTCCTCCTCTGGCTTGTTCTCTTTGTCCCCATCAGCTGGCTTGCACCTGCTCTCCGACTGGCAGACTTCCTCATTCTGGAAACGGACAAACTAATCAGTGTGGATCCTGCTGCCGTCGGCCAATCGCGGCGCTGAACTCCCCCCTTACCAGTGACCTCAGCAACGCATCGTCCAACGGTGGCGGCAGCTCTCTCCAGAACTGGAAGCCGTTGAACTCCTCACTGTCGAGTGGCATCCGTCTCACTTCCCGTCTGTCCTCCAGGGTCAAAGCTTTGTCCTGGCCCGGGGGAAGAGATCCGTCAGGTGACGCGGGACGCGTTGGCGATGTCACACGTACAAGCTTCTCGTGGCTCCGACTCACCAGCGACCTCAGCAGCTCGTCATCCAGTGGCGGCGGTGGATCTCTCCAGAACAGGAAGCTGTTGAACTCCGGGCTGTCCTCCGACGGCCGTACCTCCACCTGCTGCGGCTGCTGCTTGCTGATCTGGCAGGGTTGTTTCTGGGTGAACAGGAGGCAACAGTCACCACTCGCTTCTTGTGAGGCCCCTTTCGTCCTGTGTTAACGATTTATCATGACAAGATGGACCTCACCTTGGAGGGGAAATGGAATCCTGCCAGATTGACCGGCGTCTCCGGGTGGCGCTGCGTGCTCTGGACCTGCACCTGAAAAGGAGGGGATACTATTGTCACATACATGCCAATGCCACCCACAGCCTCCAGCTCTGTGCGCTTCCCATAAAAGGTGTTCACCTTGATTTCGGGCTCCTTCTTCAGGTGCTGCGAGCCCACGTACTCCACCTCCAGCTGATAGGTCAAAGCCAGGACTTTGATGTCAGTGGCCGACAGACTCGGGTAGTCCCCAGTCTTCTTGGAGAACTCCGTCACTGTGAAATACAACATGGTGCATCACAGGCAGAACGAGAGAAGGGCTACTTAAGCCAGGGCCCTGCGTGCATGGCCCGGTGTCCTGCTTACCAAGCCTCACGTGTTCAGGACGTGGCTCTTTGAAGTGGAGCTGGTATGGCAGGAAAGCCAAACTCCTCCTGGTGGGTTTGTCTCTGATCTCGTCCACCACATCTTTCAGGGTGTAGATATTCCTGCCAATTTCCTGGAGTACGTAGCAAGACAGACACGTGAAGCGACAGCAACACACATTGATAACATTTTCATAGGCACAGCCAACTCCCACTTCTTAGTCATGGCACTCATGAACGTGAGTGGGGCTCAAAGGCTGCGATTATTACTGGGTGATGCTACGGCGAAGGTACACATCGCAAATAGTTTTGTAACATTTTCTCGACAGAAATGTGAAAGTTTAGTTCAGACGATACGAATAGCCAGTTTAAAGTTGCAACCAATCGCGTGGCTGGCAAGCAGCAACGAGTGATCTGTAAATCGTTATGTTCATACAAAGCCAAGAAATACCGTTGAGAACCAACTGCTTTTACGACTAAAGACTCTTTAATCTATCTGACAGCACAGATTTTTTCCCCCAAACCATTTTACACGCAGCGTATAGCTAAAACCAACCCAACAAATAACATAACATCAGACCCAGTCGGAGGAGCCCAGAGATCTCCGACAACCTGGACGGAAACATCGTCCTCCAGAGATCCCGGCCGGTCGATCCCGGCCCACAGCTGAGGAGAATCTGTCGCGCGGAGCAGAAACTTGCCTGTAAAGGAGCTTTCTTCAGAAACGCTCCAGCGTCAGCCACAACATGCTCCACCAGGGTCGGCGCCATGTTGGAATATGACGAACGGCCTGGCCGACTAATCAGAGCAGAGGAAACGCCCCACGTGACAGACCGTGATCGTGCCGCACAGTTGTCGTCGGAAATGTGATGGCCGTGTCAAGTTTTACCTTCAAAACAATGAAGAAATCGCTATTAATTCAATAATAAAATCATTACCTTGTGTTGATGAGATTTTAGGAGTTTCTGAAGTCTAATACGACTCCTATTTTTTTTATCTCACCACGTTACGTTACTTATTTAACTCATCAAGGTGTTTCAAAATTAGATTTAAATTCTGCAGCAAAGCGAGGTCGTTTATTGAACCCTGGGTGATACAGCGAGTTCCCATGGTGATGGCAGTATAGATTTTTTTTGGGGGGGTGCCCCGCGGATTCTTTAAAGTAAAGTTATCGTCACCACAGATATATGTTGCCCGTTTCCCCACAAAACTTGAACGCAGCGCCTTGTCGCTCCGCCATAGTGACGTCACGTGTTGTTGACGGAGGTGAAAGAAGATGGCAGCGCGCTGGAGCAGCGAAAATGTTGTGGTGGAGTTCAGAGATGCCCAGGTAAACCCGCACAGATGTTCATGACTTGGATGCTCTGGCAGCCTTGTCTGAGAGTTCAGAGGAACACTCCCCCAGTGCTGCAACAGAGCAACACAGAGTAGGACATGCTGTGGGAAACGGTACCAGTGCAAGAGACGCAATGTACTCACCGACTCTTAACGCTCTGATGATATAGAAGGGCACACTCAAGTGCGGGAGACTGCCAAGGAGAGAGAACTCTGCCTGTCTCTGCCAAAACCTCATTTCTGATTATTTCATAGAATATAAGTAGATATGGCACTACAGCAATTGAAAATAAAGAAGTCCTCAAACAAGACAGGCAGAAACAGACGTAACGGATACTCTCCATTTCTACCTCAACAGTTTGTCTTGACTAGTTCTGTGTACACACGTGAAGTTTGCATACAAGCATACACACGCACACTTTCTTTTTCGGACACTTTCTCCACCTCTCTTTAGGTATGGTTTACCTATTTTTGTGCCAGTGTGCAGTGTCTCTGCAGTGCGTCCACTGACTCTGCAGTGTCCCCTGACTCTCTGCAGTGTGTCCACCGACTCTCTGCAGTGTGTCCACCGACTCTCTGCAGTGTGTCCACCGACTCTCTGCAGTGTGTCCACCGACTCTGCAGTGTGTCCCCTGACTCTCTGCAGTGTGTCCAGTGACTCTGCAGTGTGTCCACTGACTCTGCAGTGTCCACTGACTCTCTGCAGTGTGCCCACTGATTCTGCAGTGTGTCCACTGACTCTCTGCAGTGTGTCCACTGACTCTGCAGTGTGCCCACTGATTCTGCAGTGTGTCCACTGACTGTCTGCAGTGAGTCCATTGACTCTGCAGTGTCCACTGACTCTCTGCAGTGTGTCCACTGACTCTGCAGTGTCCACTGACTCTCTGCAGTGTGTCCACTGACTCTCTGCATTGTGTCCACTGACTCTGCAGTGTGTCCACTGACTCTCTGCAATGTGTCCACTGACTCTCTGCAGTGTTTCCACTGACTCTCTGCAGTGTGTCCACTGACTCTGCAGTGTGTCCACTCACTCTCTGCAGTGTGTCCACTGACTCTCTGCAGTGTCCACTGACTCTCTGCAGTGTGTCCACTGACTCTGCAGTGTCCACTGACTCTCTGCAGTGTGTCCACTGACTCTCTGCATTGTGTCCACTGACTCTGCAGTGTGTCCACTGACTCTCTGCAATGTGTCCACTGACTCTCTGCAGTGTTTCCACTGACTCTCTGCAGTGTGTCCACTGACTCTGCAGTGTGTCCACTCACTCTCTGCAGTGTGTCCACTGACTCTCTGCAGTGTGTCCACTGACTCTGCAGTGTTCCACTGTCTCTCTGCAGTGTGTCCACTGACTCTCTGCAGTGCGTCCACTGACTCTCTGCAGTGCGTCCCCTGACTCTCTGCAGTGTGTCCACTGACTCTCTGCAGTGTGTCCCCTGACTCTCTGCAGTGTGTCCACTGACTCTCTGCAGTGTGTCCCCTGACTCTCTGCAGTGTGTCCCCTGACTCTCTGCAGTGCGTCCACTGACTCTGCAGTGCGTCCACTGACTCTCTGCAGTGTTTCCACTGACTCTCTGCAGTGTGTCCCCTGACTCTCTGCAGTGTGTCCACCGACTCTCTGCAGTGTGTCCATCGACTCTCTGCAGTGCGTCCCCTGACTCTCTGCAGTGCGTCCCCTGACTCTCTGCAGTGCGTCCCCTGACTCTCTGCAGTGCGTCCACTGACTCTCTGCATTGTGTCCACCGACTCTCTGCAGTGTGTCCACTGACTCTCTGCAGTGTGTCCACTGACTCTGCAGTGTGTCCACCGACTCTCTGCAGTGTGTCCACTGACTCTCTGCAGTGTGTCCACTGACTCTCTGCAGTGTCCACTGACTCTCTGCAGTGTCCACTGACTCTCTGCAGTGTGTCCACTGACTCTCTGCAGTGCGTCCACTGACTCTCTGCAGTGCGTCCACTGACTCTCTGCATTGTGTCCACTGACTCTGCAGTGTGTCCACTGACTCTCTGCATTGTGTCCACTGACTCTGCAGTGCGTCCACTGACTCTCTGCAGTGTGTCCACTGACTCTGCAGTGTGTCCACTGACTCTCTGCAGTGCGTCCCCTGACTGCAGTGTGTCCAGCGACATGTCCATTGACCACAAAGTGTCCACTGACTCAGCAGTGTGTTCGCCAACTCTCTGTGAGGCGAACCGCATCTTATGACGTGGTCACTAGCACTCTACAGTATGCCCAGTGTCTCTGTGTGCTCATGGATTCCGCAGTACGTTCATGGACAGTGGTGTGCTCATGGACTCTGCAATGTGTTCACTGCCTGATGTATAGTGAACAATCATATGGGAGATCTTGCTGGCCGAACTAAAGTGAGAACCTTTGCCTCACTCGGGCTAATCTTCTTCCTTCTTTTTCAAGGCCACCGCAATGTCAGTGGACTGCCTGGGCTCCCATGCCGTGCTTTCCGGGTGAGTTCACATTCATTTCCGTTCACATCGCTTTGTCTCCATCAGGCCTGTGCAGAGTTCCGGAAAACCCTTCCAGCCGCGTCCCTGAGGCAACCCTTTGGGGGGGGTGCTTCGTGGGTATGGAATAGACTACTCATCGCTAGAGGCCATCCAGTCTGTGTACTCCAAGAATGAATCTGATTAGCATTGCTGGCAGTAAGACGCATTCCCATTTGTGGTCCAGCTGCCCTTTATCAGCGGTTCAGCTCATAACTTGTTTGGACCAAATCTCTAGGTGCGGCCAAGTGGCTGAAGTTCCAAAGCTTGGTGCCATTAGGGTTCCATCTCTGTTTTTTTTGTAGCATAGTATGCAGCTGTGTGTGAAGCAGCCTGGGTGAAAATCAGCTCCTTAAATCCCGAGGCCACCGTTCTCAGCAGAGAATAGATGGAGTGGCTGCACCAGGTTAGGGAGGAGCTTCTTCCTCGAATGGGGAAAGGAAATGGTTGAGCTATCTCATCTTATTCACAAGTCAGGCAAAAACTGAATGGGAGATTTCAGACGCTTTACCAGTCCGGAAGATTGCGAGTGTGTCTGGGCTCCTCTGCTTAAACTTCTGTCCCCCTTACCCTGACAACCTGGATAGGCGGCTGAAGGCGAGATTGTGGGAAAGTGCACAGAATAATGTGGATTTGTAACTAAAATGCAGCAATGTATTCGTTTTGAAGCGTCAATAGCAGGCGCTGATTTGGTATGGATTTGAACGGTGATGTCCCGCTGTTGCAGGCGGCGTTTCCTGTACCTGGTGAACCTGGAGGCTGCGTCCGAGCCCCCCCGGAAGATTGGCCGGCAGAGCAAATGGGATGTGGGCACAGTGCAGTGGAACCCACACAGGGCTGAGTCCCATGTGTTTGCCGCCTCAGTGAGTGCAGCTGCAACTAGAATAGAGCAGAACAGAACGGAACGGAACGGAATGGAATAGAGTAGAATAGAGCTACATCCGGGCATACATCTACAAGTACTCCTGCTGCAGGAGCATCACTATTTCTGAGAGTGTGTGTGTGTGTGTGTGTGTGTGTGTGTGTGTGTGTGTGTGTGTGTGTGTGTGTGTGTGTGTGTGTGTGTGTGTGTGTGTGTGTGTGTGGCTTCCAGAGTAACCAGCGTGTGGATCTGTACTCCTGGAGAGACGGTTGTGGAGAGGTTCATACATCCCTACAGGGACACACCCGCGTCATCAGGTAACAAATCATGGCGTTGACCGGCTTGCATGTTGACAGACTATGGCTTGGCTCACATGTTAGTTAGTTACTTAGCTTCTTTTCGCACAAGTCAGGTTTTTTTTGTCTAGCCATTCGCACAGTTTTTCAAATTGGACCTATATATGACTCCTGTGTGGACAGTTCATGACCAGGTCAGACCTGCAAGAGCAGAACAACAGTAACAATGATGTTTTGCAAAAGTCCCGTCCCCTTAGACACCGTTGCTATGGGGGTTACAGTATGCTGTGGAGGGATATATTAAAAATATGAAGATATGAGACGAAAGGGAAACTACAACTATTTAGGTGAAAAGTTACCTGGCTATGAAGAAACATACAGCCTTCTGGACCAGTGATGCTCCTGCACTGCTGGCCAGGCTGTCTCATGTTAGCCTCGTATTGCTAATATGTTTCTGTGTCCACATCCTCCCCCATGAGCCTGTAGGAGCGTTGCCATGAGGTTAGCTAGGCAACCAGCTTGCTAAGCATAGAAGGTGTTCACTGTGCATCATCGGCGCGTCATCAACCCGGGAGTCCTAAAGCCCGGAAATCCTAAAGGCGTTCTGTGATGGGGACAAGATTGAACATTTTTCTTAGAAGTCTCTTGTTTGGCTCTACATCCCCCTCTCCAAAGCCTTTGGTGGCACAGGCAATATAGCCAGGCAATAGTCATAGCAATAGTTAGTGCTAGGACCACTATTGTTCTTCTGCACGTTTATTCTTCTGTTCTTCAATTTCAGTGAATTGGAATTTTCTAGTTCTGGTCATGAAAATGATTTTTGACCACTTTGACTTAAAAGGAAATTGTTTAGGAATTGTTTAGGAATTGAAATCATAATCTGTATTCAAATGAATGCACTCTGGCCAGACTGGGTACAGTGCTGAGTGGGAACCTGGGGTTATCCTTATTTTCATCAATTGGAGATGTACAGTGTCTGGCTGTGGCAATGTATAGAGACTTGCTGTAGGTTTGAAGACTGGCTTTCCATATCTGAAAACGAGTTTTTAATTGAGCTCTATTTCCTCTCTAGTTTCTGTGACAGCTGCTTTTGAAAGCTGTTTGAAGGGTGCAATGGAATCAGGTGGATTGTGAAGAGAGCCCGTGCTACTCTCAGTGCTGAATATCTCTGATTAGCTCTGCCTCTGTCTGATGGACACGTTAGTCTAGGCAGCACAATTGTTCCGGGCACCAAGGTTGATAGAATTGTGAGCAGAGGAGCTCACCGTAGAAAATAACATTGTTTGTTGGTCAAGCAGAGCAGGTTTACTTGCTCCTTTCTCACTATTATGACATCATAGTCCGTTTGCTGACCCTTCGCGACGTGCTTGTGGTCCTCAGCGACATGGACTGGTCCTGCTTCGACCCCGAGCTCCTGGTCACCAGCTCCGTGGACACCTACATCTACATATGGGACACCAGGTGAAGGCCGGCCGCACCTCACCCCCCCGCCACCCGGCCCCGTCCTCCCTGCCCCGCCGCACGATCAGGTGGACAGAGGTCACAGAGTTGGTTTCACCGCCCGTCTTGTCTCTTTGTCCCCTCGCAGAGACACCCGCAAACCCACAGTGGCACTCTCAGCCGTCGGTGAGTCCAGTGGTCGGTTTTACCTGGTTTCTGTCTTAACTGTCTTTCGGCACTTGGACAGGTCTGCAGTCCGGACACATGCGAACGCCATCCGCTTACATCTAGGGGCAATTCGGAGTCTTCCAATGAACTTGATTTGCTCGTTTTTGTACTGGCGGAGGGTACCTGAAGAAGACACGCACAACAAGAACCGTACAGTCGAGCTGAATCTGACACTTTATTGTGCCACGGTGCTAACCACTTTTAGAATGTCGGAGGATAGATAGAACTGCAGGATCTGTAGAAAAACTAGAGATAGCATGCAGATGTCAGACCTGGACCCAGGTCTTCCTTGCTGTGAGGTGACAAACTGCCATGTTTCCAACTTTCTTTCATTCAAACTGTCTGGACTACGACAGTGAACCATGATCAGTGGGCCTCTCACAGTGCGTATGAGCATATCGTTTCGGGGGAATCAGAAAAGATTTGCTTTTCTTTCTGATCTGGATCACAGCGCCAGTCGAAAGGTTTTGTTTCCCCTCTGTATGGATGGAGCAAAGCTCAGGAAAGGAGTTGAAGAAGCCAGCTTGAAAGTTGATTCATTTATTCACAAAACTGGCCCAATGGTCTTGCAGAAAGAAATGACTGGGGAGTTTCGCAAGAAAGTTACATATACCATCTCACAGACTCTGCAACACAGGTACCACTATTGTTTGTTTGGGAGGGCCTGAGTACAGCCATTGTGTTTGTGATCAAGGTGACCACCGAAATCTAACACAGTCGACAGGAGGGGAAGCGGCAGACGGCGGTCGGTGTTTCGGACCGTACCAGAGACAGGCAACCAGATTGGCGGTGCCTTCAAAGACACCACAATGTCCAGTAGAGATCCTGAGAGTGTCATCGAATGCAGCAACGGCAGGTTACAGTTTTCTGATGCATTTAAGGACAGCGGGATATCTATCAGAAAGTGTCCTTGAGTGCACCAGTGATGCCCCAGTGACTGTAACCCACGTTGCTAGTGCATTCAGTGATCTGAGGAAGAATAGTAGAACAGTCCTGGAATGCATCACAGAATAGACTACTCCTCCATTCGTCCCAGTGTAGGGAGTGTTTCGCTGCGTTTCAGCGCCGGGCGCCGTTGCCCGGAATGTCAACCGGGCTGAGCCTTTTGTCTCCGTCTGGTCCAGCCGGGGCGTCTCAGGTGAAGTGGAACCGGAAAAACAAGAACCTGCTGGCATCCAGTCACGACGGAGACATCCGCATCTGGGACAAACGGGTGAGCCAAAGCCCGAGTAGGGGTCCGCTGCCCCGGCGGGCGTTTCACGCGTGACGGCCGGCTCGATCTGCTCCCCACAGAAGCCCAACACAGCGGTGGAGTACGTCGCCGCCCACCTGTCCAAGATCCACGGCCTGGACTGGCACCCGGACAACGAGTTCGTCCTGGCGACCTCCAGCCAGGACAACTCCGTGAGGGTGAGCGGACTCAGTTCAGCCAAACGCAGGCAGGCAGGAAGGAAAGACGGGAGCAGTTGACTTGACTGTGATTCACCTCTCTCTCTGTGTGTGTGCGTGTGTGTGTGTGTAGTTTTGGGACTACCGGCAGCCCAGGAAGTACCTGAACATCCTGTCCTGTCAGGTGCCTGTGTGGAAGGCCAGGTACACGGTGAGCGTCCCCGCCCCCCCCGGCCCTCGACACACGGACCGAGCGGAGCGACGGGACCTCACACTGCCGCGTGTCTCCGTTCGCCCCCCAGCCCTTCTCCAACGGCCTGGTGACCGTGATGGTCCCCCAGCTGCGCCGGGAGAACAGCCTGCTGCTGTGGAACACCCTGGACCTCAACAGCCCCGTGCACGCCTTCGTCGGCCACGACGACGTCGTGCTCGAGTTCCAGTGGAGGCCTCAGAAAGAAGGTACGCGTCGCGTCAGACCAGAGAGAGAGAGAGACAGACGAAGAGACAGGGGACGAGGAGAGAGTGACCGGTTTTGAGCGTTTGAGAGGTCTGCCTTCTCGGCCCTCCTCTTCTGTCCTCTGACTAGACCTACGCGTTTGGCACCGAAAGCAATGGGCATGTCCCCTGACGCCCCGAGGCACGACGGAGCAATCCGTGTTGCTTCATTTGCAGCAAGTTTGACATAGTTTGACATAGTTTGACGAGTTTGGCGTGATCCGAAATGTCCGAAATGATCCGCCTGTCTTGTGTCCTGTTCGTTGGCTTTTTGCCTTGTGTTGCTGTCAATCGCTGCTGTCTCCAGGCTCCAAAGACTTCCAGCTGGTGACATGGTCCAGAGATCAGACCCTGCGGATATGGAGGGTGGACCCTCAGCTGCAGAAGGTCTGTGTCATTCATCCCTGTCCTGATCCGTTCGCACTCGAACGTTGACTATAGCCTGAGCGATCTCTCTAAAACCCTTGCAACAGTGTCTAGAGAAGGTTCGGAGTGCAGAAATTGGAAATTTGCACTAGCCGGAAAGATACCGAAATGAAATGATGTGTGCGTGTGTGTGTAGCTGTGTGTCAGTGACGTGGTGGAGGACCTGGAGGGCATGTTTCTGACCGCGGAGGCCGAGAAGTCTCGGTCGTCTCAGCAGCCTGGGGATCGGCGCGGCCTCGAAGCCGTGGCGGAACACCCGCAAGGTGAAAGGTCACGGTGTCTATCTGTGTTGCGTCTCTTTGGAGGGAGCGCGCGCGTAAGGCCGTCGGTGCATCTCCCCGCTGTGTGTCCCTACAGATCTGGACTCCGGGGGTCGCGAGGATCCGGCGGGGACGGGTCTCCCGCAGACGCTGCAGCAGGAGTTCTCCCTGGTGAACCTGCAGATCCGGAACGTCAACGTGGAAGTGAGACACTCGACGCGCACGCACAAGTCACGCGCTCGAGATCTGAGCTGGGCCGGGGTGGTCGATCTGTCGATCCCTTGACTTGCAAAGACGCCAGCTTGTCCCCCTGTGCTGCGCAGATGGACGCGGTGAACCGCAGCTGCGTGGTGTCGGCCCACTTCGGCAGCCACCAGGTCCACCTGGTGGTGAAGTTCCCCGCCCAGTACCCCAACAACGCCGCGCCCAGCTTCCAGTTCGTCTCCCCCACCACCATCCCCTCCGCCACGAAGACAAAGATCCAGAAGGTGAGCGTGCCCGTGCCCCGCCACGGCCAGTGGGCCAGTCAGATCTGGGAGAGGAGCTCACCCTGTATGCGCCAAAGCACGTCGCTCCCCACTGGTTGACACTGGTTGTGTGGGGTTGTGTTTCCCTCAGATCCTGACCGACACGTCGCTGCAGAAGGTGAAGAGGAACCAGAACTGTCTGGAGCCATGTGTGAGACAGCTGGTGTCCTGTCTGGAGTCGGACATGGTGATGGAGACACACACACGCACACAGTCTCGCGGCATCCCCTCTGGGCACACGTTTATGACCTTCGTGGGTATGTCCTCACCTCACCCCCCCCCCCCCCCCTCTCTCCTCTCGCGTCCTCCTCTCAGACACAGGACGAAGGTCCAGCCTCTTTCCTCCTGTCCAACGCGGTCACTCCGGCGCTGCAGGCGTTTCCCCGCGTCACCAACACCTACGGCTCCTACCAGGTGAGCAGCTGGAGGAGGAGCAGCAGCTGGAGGAGGAGGAGCCGGAGGAGGAGCAGCCAGAGGAGCAGACAGCGAGGTCTCCCTCCTCCCCTCACCTCTGCTACTCTGTGTGTGTGTGTGTGCGTGTGCGCGCAGGATGCCAACATCCCGTTCCCGCGCACATCGGGCGCCCGCTTCTGCGGCACGGGCTGTCTGGTCTACTTCACCCGGCCAATCACCATGCACCGCTCGGCCCCGCCCACTGAGCCCACGCCCAGGTAGCGCACCTCCGGCCACTGGTCTGCCTCCCCTTTGGCTGTGTGGTTGGGGTTGGTGTAGAAAGATGGCAACTCGAAACTATTTTCCCCGCTGTATGTAGATAGAATCCGCCTTGGATGATGAGTGGGGTTCGCAGCCTGTCTCAACGGCTAAATGTGTGCGTGTGTGTGTGTGTGTGTCCTGGCATGTAGGTCCCTCTCGGCTCTCTCAGCCTATCACAGCGGGGTGCTGACTCCGATGAAGATCCGCTCGGAGTCTCAGAGCACCCTGCGCCTGTACAGTGGCAGCCCAACACGCTCCGACAAGGACACCGTCTCCATCTCCTCTTTCTACTACAAAGAGCGGGTGGGCCACGCGCACACGCACACGCACGCACACACACATGCACGCCATGAGTGTCATTACCTCTGTTCTCTCATGCCATTTACACTCTTAATGACCCCGAGCACGTGTGTGCTTGACTTCGTGGGGCCCGGGAAGAGGGAACGCATCGGCACACGGCGACCTGAGAATCTGATCGGCGTCTTTTGTTTGTTTGTTCCTTTGTTTTGGTTTTCTTTTACTGAATGCCTTGGCCAATAATCTGCCACCTTGCCGCGGCGCGCAACGCCTCCTCCCTTTCACCCCCCCCTAATCAGAAGCTCCTAATCTCCGCCAACCGCCGCTGGTCCGTCCAGTCCCTCTACGACTGGCCGGTACTGAGCTCCCTCCTCCGCTCCCCCCCGCGCTCTCTCTTTCTAACCCTCCTCCCTTCTCTCTCTCTGTCCCTTGAAGACCTTTTGAGGCCGCTTCCGACGGCCCGTAGAGCTGCCACGGCTACACAGGTGTGAGTCTGTGGAGGGACTGGGGGAGAAGGCAAAAACCACTTCCCCCAGGCTCATTGACAAAGTGGTGACAGGAGACGGGGCTATGGGAAGGAAATCTCCCACTCTTCTCATCTCCCACTCTTTCCCAAAAGGCAGCCGTCGTGCCCTGAACGAGCCGCTTGTGCTCCTCTCTTCTCCTCCTCTCCTCCCGTCCTCTCCTAACGCTCCATCTCTTTATCCTTCCATCTCCACCTCGTCCCTGTCGGGGAATTTAACACGTTCTTCCTAATGCCGCCCGGACTAACGACAGGTTAGACTGAGGGGTTTTCTGATTTTGGATGTATTGGGCTGGAGGCTGCGATGCCATCTGTTTAGTTTTTTCCAGTTGCAGACACTTTCATCAGGATCCTCTATCCTGCTCCCTGGCTGCTTTCAGTCAGAGCAGTAGATGGATGCCTAGATATTGGAAAATAACGGTTAAACAGATGCCACCGCAGTATAATACCATGCAACGTATTAACACAACATAACGCAACGAAGTGACGTTCGCTTCCTGTCGAGGTCGGCCCGGGTTTGAACAGGACCGCATTAATCTGGCTGCCTTGGAATGAATGAGCTGGAAACTGACTAACTCTAACTAACGTCCACACTGTGAGGCCAAAGCGTCCGACACGGAGCTGTGCTCGGCTCGGATCTAGCTCTGTCCACCTCGAAACGAAGTAATCGAGGTGTTCTTCACGTGCAGGCCCCCCGGCTTCACGTCGAGGTTGTTCTCGTCCAAACCAAGAGGATCGTGCCTCACCGTTCACCTGATTTGGATGCGGATACCCTCGCGTCAAAGCTGAAAGTTTGCCCTTGAAACGCGTCCTCATTTGGCATTATGGTGGTGTTCAGAGTCAAATACCACCATGATGCCCAGACCTGGGGTACTGGAGGACGTAGGCGTCCTCGCATTCATCCGAGGCCTTCTGATTTTGAGATCTTTTGAGATCCTTGCTTTAGAGTGTTTTTCTCACGCCCGCCTAAAGCTTGTAGCGCAGCATTGTGTGTGCGGCCGCTACAACGGGTAGCGTTTGTCCTCGTTTTGAGTCCACTGATCCGTGCCGTGGAAGCGGGAGTTGGTCAGAGCGGGAAGCACAGAGCCCTGTCCGACTGAGACCCCGTGACTGGGACCCTCGAGCGTCTCGCAGTGTGAGTGCCCCAAAACCACTTTTAATTAGGTGGCGCTTTGTCTCCTGTGGACCCGCCGTCCCCCACCCCCCCCTCTGTCTGTCCATCCGTCCGTCTGCCCGTCCGCCTCTCCGTCTGTCAGAAGTCCCGCCGGTTCAAGACGAAGCGGGAGGACTTCTCCAACCGTCCGATCAAGCTGGCCGGCAAGGTCATCGTCCAGGAGATCTCCTGCCTGCTGCCCGTTCACAAAGCCCTGGGGGAGAGCTACATGTGAGCGCATCGCACGCACACACACACGCACACACACTCTGGACTCTGAACCTCAAACATGTATCCGGATTTCCCGGGGTTCCCGTCCGCTCAGCGTCTGTGTCCTCTCTCCCCCCCCCCTCCGCGCGCAGCCTCAACGTGGGCGACATCCAGGAGACGTGTCAGAAGAACGCGGCGGCGGCGCTGGCGGTGGGACGCCGGGACGTGGCGAAGGTGCGCGCCTCCTCCTCCGCTCCCCCCGTCCGGCACGTCCAACCAGCGGACACGCAGACACACACACGTCCCCGGCCACACGGCTGCGAGCGAAGCTGGCGAAGCTAACTAAGCAAGCAGAGCTAAGGATAGCCGAGCTAACAGCGCTAACGGGGCTAATAATGCTAACAGAGCTACGAACAGGTTGTTAGCTGTTGAGCTGGTTGTTACAGAATTAAGGAAAGGTTATGCAGTTCACAAAGCTGAGGAAACGAACCAGCCCTGAAGATCCAAGAACTGTCGATTGTCACTTGACAGTGTGTGTGTGCGTGCCTGTGTGTGTGTGCGTGTGTGTGTGTGTGTGTGTGTGTAGATGTGGGCCCTGGCCTCGGCAGCAACCATCCAGGACCTCAGCCCTGACTCGGACCCGGACTCGGAGACGCCCTGGGCCAGGCACCCGTTCGGACGCCGCCTCCTGGAGACCCTGTGAGTGGAGCCCGCCAACCGCCCCGAGCGGAACGCGTCGACCCCAGGCCCCCCCCCGGGGCCCTGACAGTCCGTGTGTTTTGTGTGTGTGTGTGTGTGTGTGCGTGTGCGCTCGGACAGCTTGGACCACTACAGCCGCATGAGCGACGTGCAGACCCTGGCCATGCTGTGCGGCGTGTTCAGGGCCCAGGCTCCGCCCCCCGACGCCTTCTCGCTGTACGCGCAGCATCCGTCGCGCGCCACCGCCTTCCCGCCGCAGCACTCGCGCTACGTAAGGCCCGTCCACTCGCTGTGCGTCTCCCCTCCCCCTTTCATCATGTCGTCCTCCAACTTCTGCCTCCTCTCCCTTGCCTCCCTCTGTCCTTCCTCGTCTAAATCTTCCACTTCTTCTACCTTCTCTCATTCATCCTATGTTTGAAGGTCGCTTAAAGAATTACAGTGTAATCGATATAGGAACACAACCAGCCACTGGATCCATTTCAGGACATTCAGGACCACCGTTGGATATGATAGTCATTGTCCCATAGGGAAATTTGTCATATTTGTCAAATCTGTCACGAAATGCATGTAATATATAACATTCACCTGCCTCTTCCCAAACAGTGCCCTCAAGGATGCCAACAGAGTGGAGGCTGTTCACAGCTACGGTGGTAGAGGAGACAAAGCCCTTAGACGGCTGTGTTTCAGCTGTGTGCCTGCAGCCCAGTGGCAGCAGTGTCAAGTCCCCTCTCTCTCTCTCTCTCTCTCTCTCTCCTTCATCCCTCTGTCAGTCCCCCGCCTCCCAAGTTGCTGTTTGATGTCTGTCAGCGGGGGAAAAACAAAGGCGTATTCTTCCTGTCCTGTCTCATCTCACCTGACCTGGTTCAGCTAGCGTCCCAGCAGTCAATCTGTGTGTCCTTTCTGGACGGTCTGGGCAGCTGGAGATGTAATGAGCCTTGTAGCCTCACACAGGAGACTGCGTGTTGCAGTTCTGTCACGGTGTGTGTGCGTGTGTGTGTTTGTGTGCCTCAGCCCAGCTACACGTCCAGCTCCGTCACCTCGGGCTCCTGCTCCAGCACGTCTGATTCCATCACCGCCTGCGCGTGGAACACAGGTGAGGGGCCGCCGGCCGCGCTGCTCGGCCCGCGTCCTCGCCGCTCTCTGACCGCTCGCTTGCTCCGTCGCGTCCAGGCAGGGAGTCGGAGCACGCCAACCCCTGGGGCGAGTCCTCCCCCGACGACTATCGCTATGGAAGCCAGGGCTACGCTGACCCCCGGGAGAGAGAGCGGGAGCAGCACGACATGAACAAGAGGTGACCCCGCCTCTCCTCCTCCCTCTTGTCGTTTTGACTCCCTTTTCATCCGCTCCATGCTCCCCCTCCTCCTCCATATCATCACTCGCTCCTTCAACTTCCCCTCCCTTCCTCCCCTTGTTATTCTGCATCCCTCTGTTCACCCTCCTCCCGTTGTGCCAATGGGTCCGCGACCGTCACTGTCGCGGGACAGGCTGCTGGACCCGGCCAACATGCTGCAGTTCGATGACTTCAAGAAGTGCTACGGGGAGATCCTGTACCGCTGGGGCCTGAGGGAGAAGCGAGCCGAGGTGCTGAAGTTTGCCTCCTGCCCCCCCGAGCCGCACAGGGGCATCGGTGAGTGGAGAGCGAGCTCTCGGGGAGAAATTTGGAAGTTTCCCTTTTTTCCCGAGATAAAACGACCGACTCAATGAGGAAATCTGTTGTAGCTAATAATGCTAATAGCTCTAATGCTACTGTCCTACTCTTCTGCCACTGTTCCCCCTCCCCTTCCGCCTCTCTACCCTGCTCCTCCTCCTCCTCCTCCTCCTCCTCCTTCGCCCCTCCCGGTCCGTGCTCCTCCCCCACCACCACCACAGAGTTCGGCGTGTACTGCTGCCACTGCCGCAGCCAGGCCCGGGGCATGCAGTGCGCCGTCTGCCGGCGCCTGACCTTCCAGTGCGCCATCTGCCACGTGGCCGTCCGCGGGGCCAGCAACTGCTGCCTGAGCTGCGGCCACGGCGGCCACACCAGCCACATGATGGACTGGTTCCGGCGGCAGGACGAGTGCCCGGCCGGCTGCGGCTGCCGCTGCCTGCTGCAGAGCACCTTCTAACCTCGGGGGGCGGGGGTTCCACGCTGCAGCCACCATGCAGAGTGAGGCCCCCCCCCCCACCACCCTCCTCCCACTTTGGGTTGGCCACAGCCACAGATGCCGTGGCGTCAGGACAGGACTGTTTATTGATGAAGAAAAGGGAACGGATCGTTTCCGTACGGGTGTGAAACAATAAAGTCTTCGACCCTGTCAAAGAGTCATTCCTACACCCACGTGTGGTATGTGTGTGTGTGTGTGTGAGAGAGCATGCGTTTTTGTGTGCCGTACATTTCAGCGTCTTCGCCTCTCATTGGGTGTGGGAGTCCCCAGGTCCTTAAACCGTAGGTGCAATAACAGGAAGTGAGGGTTACATTGAAACAATATTGGATTATATTATACGCACAGATCAGAAACCGTGTTCGAATGGATGTTCAGCCTCTGCAGAATAACCCAACTAACTAGATCTAGAACTAATCTGGATTGATCTAGATTTAAGTCTAGATACAGTGGTTCTTGCCCTGGACCTGCTCAAGTATGGCGCTAATAGAGTAAAGGTTTCATGATTCATGAACTTTAAATGAAGGATCAACCTCTGTAGGATAACGCTGTCCGGATTTGAGTGCTCCTTGATCTGGACCTGATCTTAGTAGCTATTCAGAAAAACGGTGACATTTTTGTATTTTTGCAGGCGCCGTGGGCCCCATCGAACCGTAGATCTCTGTGAATCTGTGAAAAATAAAGCCTAAACTGTTGACCGTCACACCTCTGTTCACCGTCTTCTTCTGTCCACCTGTCCATCCCGGGCGAGGATCCCTTCCTCCGTCTCTCACCCTGAGCTTTTATTATTCCCACCAGGTAGGGGCTTGTAGTCTCAGGCACGCGGTGGCGGACAGGTAGCACCAAGGCGCAGAGAAGCCGGAGGAGAGGAGGCTTTTTGACACATGGCAGCTACCATAGTTGGAAGACATGTCTGAAACCAGGAGGCGCGAGAGAGCACTGTCCCTTTGAATGCCATGCACAATTTTACTTCTGGATGGGTGTAATTCTTTCACAATGTCCCTTTAACCAGTTGGTGAATGAATGGAAAACTATATTCCTACAATGTATTCCCTTCACCTGCTGTTTTTGCTTTTGCACTGTATCAGGCCTCAGCTGCTTCACACACATGCAAACAGTAAGCATCTTTTTATTGATTTGAACAGCAGAAGTAGACAGCCACTGGTGGACCATGACGTGGGGAGAGGGATGCTTATCGGGTGGGGCCGTCTTCCTCAGGGGGGCACGCTTCCGGCTTCTTCACCAGCTCTGGTGTGCGCGCACCTTCTTCAGCCTACACGGAGCACAGAGGGGGACGGTTCAGCAACGCAGCTACAGCTTGGCTTTCCGCCCTTTCAGATATTGTCCATGACCTCTGACCTCTGGAGGAGCTCCCGTGTTGACACCGGGGCGCCCCCGTCCTCCTCCTCCTCCTCGTCACCACACTCAGATGTGCTGTCTGACGTCTCCCGATTACTGCCCTTCTTCGGCTCCTTGCGTTTATGTCGCTCTTTCTTGTGCTTTTTCTTCTGGGGAGGTAAACAAGCAGACAGACGGTCAGAGAGCAGGCATTGCATGGCGTGAAACGAGTTCTCGAGTTCTTCTCCACCTTCTTTTCCTTCTTGTGTTTGTGCTGCTTCTTGCTCTTGTGCTTCTTCTCTCTGCTGCTCTTCCGTGCTTTCCGCTGCGGGGAGGGGCGCGGGGCGGCGCTTCCATCTGAACCGGGACAACACGGTCAAGTCAAGCTCTGTCCCTCACCCGCTGAGCCGGATATGACGTGATCTGATCTCAGATGGCCAACCTTTGACCCCCGACGGCGGGGCAGCCGACGCCGGCGGCGGCAGCTTCGGGCCGAACTCCTCGTCCTCTCGCGGCGACGGCCTCTGTGGCAGGGACGCCGCTTTGGAGACAAAGATCAGATCGGCAGAGGCACGTCGCATCAGACCTAGCAGCACAACCTCCAGCTGAAAGACAACACTATGGACTTTATTTTCCTAGATGTGTGACCCGCGTTCATCTGAGGAACCAACACCGTGGTTTTGTGGTGGCGCAATGCACCGGCTAGTTGGGTCCTTACCTGGGAAGCTCCTCCTGAGGGTTTCAGTGACCCTCTCTTACCAATGCTCCTCAGGCTGCAGCCATCCCCGTGGCTTGTGCACCTTTGCCCACTACGCTTGGCCCGTACGTCTACTTACCGGGATGCTGCTTTGGTGCTGCATGGGCAGCCTGAGCGGCGGACGACGACGAGGCCGCAGAGGGGGCGGTGACGGAGACGATGTTGAAGAGCTTCTGTGCTGGCTCCTCCTCCTCCCCCTCCTCCCCCTTCTCTTCACTGCTGTCCTCCTCGGATGAGGAGCTGGAGCTGATGAAGATGGCTTTGAACAGATCCATGGGTGGTCTGCTCTCCTCCGGCTCCTCTTCCTCTTCCTCGTCATCCTTCTTCCCCGGCTCTGGACTCCGTCGGTCACTGCCAATCGCCTGCAGGAGGAGGGCGCCGGATGAGACACATTGCTCAATTCAAAACGTTTGAAAAAGATTAGAATCATCATATCTGCATTTGCTTTCAAAGACCAGGTGACCAGCACATTATTGTTGTTTTGTTCAGTCATTGTGACTCTCACTTTCTTTTAAGTTTCTTACACCTAATGCTACACTGATAGTTCAGACGTGCCGTTCATATTTGTATTGCTGAAAATCTATAAAGAAATCCGGGACAAAAAGGAAGTCTTGGCTTCTTAAATATGAATACCTTGGGGTTCCTTCCATCCTCTACCATAGCGATCTTTGAGGTGGGACAAGGAAAGACAAGATATTTGATGACTTCACCCTGTGACACACAGTATAAACCATTGTTCTGCTTTCCAGAGGCCAGTGAATTGATTCTGTTTGTGGCACCTCTAATCTGTAGGGAAAATAACTGTGGCTGGACAGCTGGGTGGACAGATGGATAAATGGACAAATGTCTAAAAGGAGGGCTGGGTAGGTGAATGGATATGAGCATGTCCAGTTAGATGAGGGCCACGGGGTTGGATGGATGGATGGATGGATGGATGGGTGGATGGAGGGAGGGAGGGAGGCATGGATGGATGGATGGATGGATGCATGGATGGACAGATGGATAGATGGATGGATGGGTGGATGGATGGATGGATGGATGGATGGATGGATGGATGCATGGATGGACAGATGGATAGATGGATGGATGGGTGGATGGATGGATGGATGGATGGATGGATGGATGGATGGGTGGATGGGTGGATGGGTGGATGGATGGATGAGTGGATGGGTGGATGGATGGATGGATGGGTGGGTGGATGGGTGGATGGGTGGATGGGTGGGTGGATGGATGGATGAGTGGATGGATGGATGGATGGATGGATGGGTGGGTGGGTGGGTGGATGGGTGGATGGGTGGATGGATGGATGGATGGATTGGATGGATGGATGGATGGATGGATGGAGGGATGGATGGATGTTTTGGTTTGCTGTACTCACAGTGTGGTGCTGTGGAGCAGCAGGCGGCTCATCCACAGGGTCGGACTTCTCCTCCCTTTTCTTCTGCTCGTCCGAGACATCCCAGCGGGACCTCCTGGGAGGCTCTGCAGGCTGTGGGCGAGCTAAGGCAGGGGTGGGGGGGGTGGGACAGCTACATTAGACAGGCGCAACAGTCCGTGCTGGTGCAGAGCAGGAGGTGAACGTACGTGCGGCCGCTCCGTGCGCGCTCTCCGGGACGGTCAGGAAGTTGAAGACGGAGAACTTGTCTCTCTTCACCGTGGGCAGACCCCGCAGGCCTGACCTGCCGGAGGAAACACGCGGTCAGCTTCCCGTTCAGCCGTTCAACCCGTGTCCCCGTGTCCCCGTGTGCGGGGGCTGCGAGTGCGCCTCACCCCGGGTAAGGGTCGGGCACGTTGAACCTCTTGCAGAGCAGTTTGTCGGGGTGCCACTCCAACGTCTCTCTGGTCAGCTGTCCAAACATCTTCATCTTCACCGCGGACTGTTTGTCGTCCACATTACCCTGGCCACCAAACGCAGCAGAGGATCAGCAAGCCGGAAACTCATGGCCGAAGTACAGTTGGAAATATGAGGATTAGGCCTGAAATGTATCGTCCACCCCGTACACCCCCACCCTTCGCCTTCACACTCGCACGTCGAACTCATGCTGCATGTTTTAGTGTGTGACCACAGGCACATTGACCCATCACAACCAACTTCAACATATGGCCTAGGAATGCCCATGTCGACCAAATATTGAAAGAAAACGGTTGAGAGACAGAAATTTTGTAGTGCCACCTCAAGGCCAGCACGCACTAAATTCGGCTCATAGCCTCACAGTGGGATGCAAAGCAAGGATCTAAAATTCGGTGTTAATAGCTTGGACTCCGACAGACGCAACAGCCAAATGGCAAAATGTGTTTGATGACAACTAACTAACTTCAGCTGAGGTCCAGCGAAAGAATGCATGTGCCAAGCTTCACACCGTTCGGATAGATAGAAAAGGGGGAGGAAGTGGAAAAGGGGGAGGAAAAAAGGAAAAGGAAAGTAAAAATCCAAGCAAAAACAATAGGGTCCCCAGCACCACTGGGCCTGGGGAGGGCCCCCACGGGCTTGACCCTCTAATTGAGAGTTGTCTGAATCATTCTTTGAGGGCTTCGGGTTGTTTTCCACGTATTCATCTCCGAAGGCACGTGAACCCCTACCTCCTGGTGGAGTGGCACCTCAACACTGGAGTCGTCGTCCTCCTGCTGCCGGGCCCTGGTGAAACGGGAGGACAGCGCGGAGGAGGAGGAGGAAGGTCTGTACAGGATGGAGGCCCTGGCGAACTCCTCGCGCTCCCTGCTGCGCTCCCACTCCGTCATGGAGGGGTCCAGACTCTGCTCCAAGGCACCTGACGGCGGACGGACACCCGGGGGTCAGACCAGCAGCGGAGCTGTTCGAATGGTACGTTTCAACATAGATTCCCATCCATCCGTGGCCTCCTACCCGTGTCCCCCCGAGCCAGCTGGCTCAGGTAGAGCTCGTAGCGCGCCTGCTTGCTGGGGTTCTTCTCGAACGGCTTGAACGTCTGGAGGGTGGTGTGGGCGCCTCGCCACGCTGCCAGCGCCTCCTGCTGGAGGCCGGAGGACACCACCCCGGGGTCCCGTGGTGGCCCCCGGGGTGGAGCAGGCGCGGCGGCCGGCGGGCCGGACGACCTCTGCGCGTCCATCAGGCGCTTTCGGTCCTCGGGCCTCAGCAGCTCCATGACCGAGCTGGGACCTGAGGAGGAGGAGGAGGATGGGGGAGGGGTGGGATCCAGCCTGTTGGTGACCAGTGCTTGGACTAACGCATCACCAATGTATTTCTTCCCGTTTGCACCCCGAGATCTACTACTAAAGTCTTCCTCCAGCCGGGACGGCTCTTTCAGATGCGCTGTATGAAGCTATTGCAATCAATCCACAATCTATCCACAAAAGACCTCTGAGTTGCTTTCAGTGTTGAAAGGATGCAATGGGTGTTCGACCCATTGCATTGCCCATTATTTCCTTGTTGTGCAAAAGAAGAGACCCAGAGGCAACAGGGGGCCAACTGGGAGAGAAGCCATCCATCCCTCAGGGTGCCCTCATACCGAACACCAACATGTGCTTCGCTCATCGGGGCGCGAGTCGCTCGCATATCGGCAATGACGGACTGCAGTGTCCACTGGAGTGATGATAAAAGCCCCAGCCCTACCTTGCAGGGCTTGTTCTCCCAGCGCCACCCTCCTCTGGCCGGAGTCCAGCACATGGCGTCCTCCCTGCTGGAGCTGCTCCGTGGGCATGTGGCCTCTGGAGGCACTCAGGGCCTGGGCCAGAGCTGGACTGAGGCCGGAGAGCTGGGAGACCGAGGGGGGGAGGCGGAGATGGCGGACAGGGCGGTAGTCCTTAGGCAGGGTGGGTGGGGGGAAAACCTGCCGACAGAGACACACAGACTAGGACTTTTCCTAGATTTTTCAGATTTTAAGCAGGGATGTTCCCATCACTTCTTTGGGTATCTGCTGATTCGGAGTCCTGATCCAATACCAGTCACCTGCACTTAGAAAATATGTAAATGCTTGTGAGTGTCAGTGTGTGTGTGTAGGTGCTGCGCAATTGAAAGACACATACGTTCAGTACAAAATGCTGTCGATTCTTATAAAATGCTGTCAGAGTCCCCTCTCTCAACTCTTAATTAACCCTGCCCAGAAGGAAGACAAATGTCGACTTTTTCTCCCCCCTTTGTCCTCAACAGAATTTCCACCACAGAATCAAGTATCGTGGATTGCTGGCAGAGTTCCCTGCTAGCTCTCAACGACAAAACAGCAAGCACTCACCTCTTTCGCCTCAGGTGCTTTCTGGGCAAGGGTGAACCCCTCTAAAACTTTACCAATGTATGAAACATCTCTGCTTCTGTCTGTAAAGAGAAGAGAAACTGAGAATCAACTTATCACATATTCAGCAATAAGAACGTTCTGCTCAGAAATGCTCCTTAACATAAGAGTATGTGGGAGAGACAGACAGAGCATCACAAAGTGAATGGGACCATGTGGAGGACAAGTGGTAGAAGCCCAGCGTGCTACGGACGGAGACCAGCGATTGCTAATGCTAACTTGCTAGCTTGTGATTGCTAATGCTCTCCAGAAGAGAACCGAAGGAAGGCCACAGACGTAGATCCTCCTCCTGTTCATGTTCCCCTCGTCCATCACCAGAATGTTGAAAAAGCGTTAGCATCAAGAATAGTCAGCATTTCCTCAACCCCTGGGGCCTTGCTAACGTAGAGCTGTGTGATAACCTCAGAGACCTGAGATTAAAATATCTGACATAAATCTCAAAATGACATTGTGTTTTCGGACCGTGTGTGTGAGTGTGTGTGTGTGTGTGTGTGCGCGTGAGAATGACCTGCTCTCTTGTACTGCTGCGGGGCCGTCCAGCCGTACAGGCCATCCCCTGGCTCCTCTCCTCCCAGCACGGTGTCATACCTGCACATGGAGTCTTTGTGGTAAACCTCGTCATCCTCATCCTCCAGGGCCCCGACCCCAAACGCCTGCGGTTCAGACGTCACAAAGCAGGGGGTCAGTCGGCGGCGCCGGCGGGCGGCCCACGAGGCGTGCCACAGCACCCACCTGTCCAGCCACACCCCCTCGCCTCCTCGTCCCGCCCTGCGGCCTAAACAGCTCCACGCCGTCTTCGGCCAGCGTCTGCCCCTGCAGTGCTAGGCCTGGGTCCAGCCCGCGGTAGCCCAGGCCCTGCACCCCCACCTTCGGGGTGAAGTCCACTGGGGTCATGTCCTTGGGGGCAAAGGTGGCGTTCTCCGGAGCGAAGTCTTCCTCGCCGTCGTCGTCGTCCTCGCCACCCTGCAGGACGCACACTCAGGTCTGAGTATTCCCCACCGGGCGCTGCTATTCTAATGCGAAGGCGCGACAAAAGGGGAGTCACACGCGGGAGTGTGTCATCACCTCTGAATCCTCTGATCCAGCGGGGGGCAGTGCACACCCATACATTCTCCTTCCTCCATCTGTGATCAGGAAGGGATGAGAGGATTATCGCCCGTCCATTCATTTTCGAGATAAAGCCAAAACAACACCATCAGGAATAATCATTATAAATAAGAGTATAATTATGTTATCGTTATTAATGAAATATTTGTTTCCAGAACCAAAGTGAAAAAGCAGATTTCAGATTTGTGAATTTGTGCACGATTAAGAAATGGACAAAATAGAAAACGGGTGTTAAATTGGTGTGAAATTTGGATATTTTGATATGTCGGGAGATAGAACACCTTGATCATCAACACAATGATGATCAAGGTGGTGATGGTGGCCCTACAAATCCTCAAAACTCATAACAGAGCAACTTCATGTGCAACAGCTTTAGAACTTTCTTTTTGGCTAGAACTGCCTGACCAAGAACAGTTTGAACCAAGTTTATTTTGGTTCTGGAAACAAATGTTAAGAAAAAATGAGTCATTCTTTTCTTTTTAAATTTGATATATTTCAAATGAATAAACAATCTTCATCTAAATCCATGCATCATACATGGACCTGAACATCTAGAACGATCTAGACTGTAGAATCGCACAGCACACAAACGTCCCTCTGGCCATTAAGCTGCAGCAACACGGACTCACCTGTGGCGTGCTGACGGCGAGCCTTCCTCTTCACACGAGGCCCAATCCCCTGACCCTCCTTCCAGCCCATCTTTCTCAAGAGTTCCACCCCCACCGACAGCCTGATATACGACAGAATCACTCACTCAACTCAACGCTACCGTTTCAACATTTTCACCAAGATTCACCAACTTTGTCACTTCCTCTGATAATGGATCAGCTACTTGGACTCAAAAAATGGAGTAAAAATGATGAACATGCATTGTGACTTGTCGATACCTCACAGATATTCAGTTTGCTCTCATAGAGGACAAAATAAGCCACTCAAAAGAAGGAAAGTGAACAGAAAAGTCAAATTTCAAGAAAATGTTCTACGTTTTTTTTTTGAGGTCAACCTAAATTTCAAAGTTATGCAAAACAAGTGTGCCGAATGGATTAAAAATATTACAAATAATTCCAAAGAAAATAATCATTCATTCTGATGGAGATGTACGATTACCAAAACAGTTTTCATTTTACCAGCTGATTAATAAAGTGGATTTTGCAGTGTGACTGGGCTGTTGTCATGGTTACCTAGCAGGTGCGATTGGGCTGTTGCCATGGTTACCTAGCAGGTGTGATTGGGCTGTTGCCATGGCTACTGGGCAGGTGTGATTGGGCTGTTGCCATGGCTACTGGGCAGGTATGATCGGGCTGTTGCCATGGTTTCCTAGCAGGTGTGATTGGGCTGTTGCCATGGTTACCTGGCAGGTGTGATTGGGCTGTTGCCATGGTTACCTAGCAGGTGTGATTGGGCTGTTGCCATGGCTACTGGGCAGGTATGATCAGGCTGTTGCCATGGTTACCTGATAAGTGTGATTAGGCCGTTGCCGGGGTTACCTGGCAAGTATGATTGTGCTGTTGCCACGGTTACCTGGCGGGCGTGATGAGAGATTCCAACAGGGTATCCCCAGGGATGAGCGCTGCCTGTGCACTGACCGCCCTGGCCTTCTCCTCAATGCGGTTTCTGCGAGCCGACCAGAACTCCTCACTGGTGCTGATCTCCCTCGGTGCGATGCCATGCTCGCTGAAGTCCTAACACACACAACAATAATCAGGTCCAAGATCCTTCAAAAAGGAGGGGGCAGGTTAGCATTCATAAACAGGACCACACAGTCTTCAAGTCAAGTTCCAATATGGTTAGGGTTAGTTAGCAAATTCTCTGAATTCTCATCAGTCATTAACACCAACTCCAACAGGATTTTAATGACGGGGGATTTTAATTTACATGCAGATCAAACCTCGGGCCCAGTATCCAGAGAGCTTTTCAACCTTTTAAACCGACTTCTGACGGGCGGCAAATGCAGATTTTACAGAGCACTCCTGCAGAGATTTTCCCGGCAACAAACTGCAGTCACCACTGGACTCAGTGGCTCCACTCGTAATCAAAACTAGAAAAAACCTACAGCCCCATGGAGAACCAACGACACCAAGAAGCTAAAAAGAAAGTGCAGGAGTGCTGACAGAAGAGAGAAAATCAAAACAAATAGTCGACAATGACATCGCACAAAAACGAAAATAACGCAATCGAATGGCACAAATTTCCCACTAGGAAAAACTAACCTCTGACCATAAATTCCTCTTCTCCACAACTGTTCTTTTAACAAATAGTAATTTTACCAGATTCCCTAGGACTACAGACACCCATTATGAGGACTTGGCAGACCACTTCAGAAGTAAAACTGACATATCAGCTCCAGTCTGTCTTTCAACTGTCAACATATCTGGATCTCTGCTTTTACCTGAGGTTTTGCCTTGGTTGACACAAGGGTACTTTGTCTAAGTTCCTTCCAAGTAAAGCCCACAACCTGCTTTTTAGATACAACTCCCACACTGTTTATAAACTGTTTATACACTCCCAGACAACCATTTTGTGGATTTGTTGAGGAACAGCTTCTTAAGATTGTGAATTGCTCTCTTCAGATGGAAGAGGTGGTTCTACTTGTAAACATTTGAATTGTTTCTCTACCTCCTCATCCATAAAATCCTCGGGCCTGGCATTGTGCTGCTCAGCCTTCTGTTGCCGCGATGACACAAAACTTGATGGGGCCCAGCCTGAAAACATGCAGAAGTGGATTTAGTACTTAGCAACACGTGAATACCAGGAAAATTACAATTCAGTGAGCAATGATCTGAAATTATGTTTGTCACAGCAAGTTTACATGTTTAAAGTGAAGTAATAAAGGCATAGGACTCAAATTCTATACTTATTCACTCATATTCATTTGGGGTATAATATTAACATGAATTGGAGAGCATCGACCTAGACATGGCCGAGCGCACAAAAAGGTGTAAGAATCTGCAGAATAACTACATTCAGCACTTCATGTTCTGATATATAAAACACATCTCGTTTTCAAACAATTTGCCATTTATCTATATATTGGCCATATATTTTCTGGTGGAACTAGGTGGAACCGGTCATGTATGCATTTGTAACACAGGGTTATGTATGTGGCATGCGTTGTATATGACACAAAACTGTCATCCTTAGACTTTAATTTACAGCACGTGACCCCACATCACCTCTGGGGAAGGTTTTTATGAATTCATGACCGTATTTCATTGTGGATTCCCGTAGCTATTGAAAACAACAGAGGATGTGGTTAGATCAACACCTGCAGACCACTGCTTGCTTGATCTAACATGTCAAAATACAGAACTAACATGCAACCCAAACTATCAGATCAGCCGCTTGCTCCGACACGGATCAGGTTGGATTCCCTCCACTGCCCTCGGCGAGACACGTCCGCGACAGAACTGACCTTCTTTGCTCCCGACGGTGTTGAAGTATCCGGCGGAGAAGCCTCCCGTGAATGCCCCGTGGAACCTCTGGTAGCGTCCCTTCTCATCTTTCACCGTCTGCTCGTGCAGCGGGACGGGCTTCCGCAGTGGCTCGTCTGTACACACACATGCATTTTGAGAGCAGCTCTGACGCAGATTGAATGTTTCCATCAATCCACCTGGCTGTAAATGGACTTGTTAGAACAGATGAGACCCCAGGGAAGGCACACACTCTCTCTCCTCACTGAATCAAGTCCTTGGACTGGTTGGACCCGCTAGAGCCTTAGCAGAACCACATGCAAGCCGTGCTGGATCCGGGAGCTGGCACGCTGAAGTTGGTTTAATGTTCGATATTCACTTGTTTTTTTTCCATTTTGTGACTTTAATAGCGTCACGGAAAGCGCACCAGTTCCGTCCAGGTTGGGATCACTTCATAGAGATAAGTCAGCTAGACCTTTCACAGGTCTCATCAGCTCTCCCAACCTTAGTGATTCTGGTGAAAACTCAATGGAATGACGAGTGTTCGCGGACCGAATTTTTTTGAAGACCACAGATCTTTGACAACCATTGTCTCCCTGGAAAACAGAAACAGTGAGTGTCCGGTAAGCATTACACAAATTCTTCTTGGTTTTATTTAGAGACGCCTCTCTGGGATTTCAGCCTACCAACGCTGTTCCACTTTTCATTAGTTGGTGAAGTCAATAATGATCTTTCACAGCAATAATCTCCAAAGATATCAAATGAAAACATCCCGGAAACATGCATTGAGCACACCTGATAAATTGAAAATGATCAAATTTATACAATATGTACAAAAAAGAAAGTACAAGAGACAGCCCCACGGCAAACTGTCGTAGCAAGCTATTGCTGGAGCAGAGTGGATCCATCCTGAGGCAACAGAAGACTGCCTTTCTTTCAACTCTCACCTGCTTTTAAGAAGTAGAACGGTTCTGGGAAGATCCGGGGAACTATTTCAAAATAAAAGCTGTAAATATTCGTAAAATATGCTCAATGAATATTTATTATTCCTTCACAATTTCTGACATGATTTTGTTTTTTGGAGATCATGGCTGTGAAAGACCAATGCTGACGTCACAAACAAATAAGAGGTAGATCGGTGTTGGTAGGTTGAAATTCCTCAGAGCTATTTAAAAATAGAATTGAAAACATTGTTCCTTTGAGTTTTCGCCACAGCCACTGAGGTTCATGAGTCGATTAGACGTGTGAACGGTCTGGCTCACTTGTTTCCACAAAATAACACTTGCATGGGCGGAATAGAAGCTGCCGGTAAAAAACAAAAACAAACAGAAAAAGCAACCGAGTGTCGAACATAAAACCAACTTCAGGCGAGTCCGGGACCTTCTGCATGCCCCTGCTTAAGAACGTTCTACGTCTACACTGAGTGAATGCAATAATTAAAACTGCTATTGGAGTCTACAGAGCAACAACAACAATGATAAGTGATAATGAAGACAGTGACGGGTCAGGAGCTGAACTTGTTAGCAGCTGCTCCATTAGCCTAGCAGACTAAAGCATCGCTGGAGAACACCGCAGCTTCGTTTCTCACAGCTGGGCTGTCAAAGAGCAAACGGGGTGATTTGAACAGATGTGAATGACAAGCTACCCTCTTCCAGAGGCTCCAGCGGAGTCCCGTAATTCACAAAGTCCTCCTCACTGTCGCTGTCCGCTGCCATGCTGTTCCTACAGATACGGAGCACGTGAAGGATCAAACACCCGAGGAGGACGAAGCGCTCACAGGAGAATGAGGAGGAGAGACGCAGGCGAGAACCAACGACACCTTGTGGCGAGGACACCGCAGCGTCGCTTTGGAGTAGACGCCGCATCGACCGCTACTGCCTATTGGCGCTGACGAGTCGTGGGGGCCGCCATCTTGGAAAGGTCATTGTTACTTGTTTGACAGGCAAAGTGACATACCAGCAATACTTCACTGATTTTCACGTTTCTGCAAACGTCATACATGTAGTTATGACACAGGACACATATATATTAATATTCAAAGCGGGCTTAACAGTAATAGAATTTCCTGATATTTATGTGATGCATGATTTTTTTTAGCTTTGCAAAACACAAAATGCAGAAGCAGTTAGAGGCAATAAAAGTACTATTCACCTATGAAGATATATAAAAAGGAATATCTATCTATCTATCTAGATAGATAGATAGATAGATAGATAGATAGATAGATAGATAGATAGATAGATAGATAGATAGATAGATAGATAGATAGATAGCATAACTTTATATAATAATAATATAATATATATAATATATAACATTATTACCACTATGATTACATTATTACAATACAATACAAATACAATACAAATTTATTATCATTGGTATTATTAGCTATAACAATACCAATGATAATATACTTTAAATGGACACCCACAAAAGAAAGGGACTGTCAAAACTATGATATTTAATAGAGATGTACATTGAATTACTATTAATTATGAATTACTAATAACTCAAAAGGACATATTTGAAAAATAAACATCTTGAGTGGGTCATGCAAATGAGGCAATGAGGTCACATTCTAGAACCTGTGTCATCAATATTCCGGAAGTGATAAAACCATATATAACCAGAACTCAATCTACGACAGTCATTCCAGAGGCAATGAGGTGGCCAAATATACAATTGCCAGATACTGATATGTATTGAATTGTATTCAGGATGAAATGGTGGCACATGATCTTCCCTCTACTTTGGACAGTTTAATCAAACTATTTGGCTCGATCTTCGT
This sequence comes from Karalla daura, assembly GCA_029224185.1. Classification (NCBI taxonomy): domain Eukaryota; kingdom Metazoa; phylum Chordata; class Actinopteri; order Chaetodontiformes; family Leiognathidae; genus Karalla; species Karalla daura. The sequence goes on along the minus strand of CM055190.1, from coordinate 28,142,343 downwards.
ACCTAGGTTTGACATAGAGGAAGGTTCCATTCTCCTGCGAACAGTGGAGCAGTCCCCAGTTTGCCAGATCGAGTGGAAACGCCTGAAGAACCCACGGAGCTGGGCCAAACCTCTCTTTCTCCTGAGGAGAGAGAGCGACGGCGTTGCTCCAGGCTCTGCTTGTACTGCGCAGTAGCTGGTCCTTTTGTTTCCACCTGCCCGTTAAAAGCCAAGGCTCACCAATAGGAGGAGAGTTACTGGTGAGTACTTCCTCTCAAACCTCTCTAGGCCACTGATTCAGTGTCAACTTGTTTTACCCTCCGGGATGCACGCAATGGCTGTTTTTATTGAATTTGGGGCTGACGCGTGTTTCATGGATGCTAATCTAGTTGATCAACTTGGACTGGAGCATTTACCGCTACCTACGGCTGCTCCTGCTCGGGCCCTTGACAGACATCATTTGGGCAGGGTAACGCATCAGACCTCCACTGTAGTTGTCCGCATGGCTGGCACCCATTCGGAATCTGTCCAGTTTCACCTTTTGCCTTCACCTCATCTGCCTATAATTCTGGGATATCTGTGGCTCCAACTTCACAACCCACAGATTGACTGGGTGACTGGATCAATACTTGGGTGGAGCACTGGTTGCAACCAACGGTGCCTTGTGCCTGGTCCAGTGGGGAAGGAAACTGGCCCTCAGCAGGATGTGCCAGGTGTTCCCCCAGAATACCAAGACTTGTCTCTGGTGTTCAGTAGGGCAAAGGCCACCTCTCTTCCTCCACATTGACCTTATGACTGCGCAATCGAGCTTCGGCCTGGTTCCACCCTTCCTAGAGGTAGATTTTATTCCCTGACCAGAGCGCGAGGCTATGGACACCTACATCAATGAATCCCTGGCTTCTGTAATAATTCGTCCCTCCTCTTCTCCTGCTGGTGCTGAGTTTTTTTTGTCGAGAAAAAAGACGACAGTCTATGTCCCTGCTTTGATTATCGAGGCCTTAGTGAGCAAACTGTCAAGAATCGCTACCCACTTACGCTTCTATCCTCAGCTTTGGACTCCTGCAAGGCACTACAATCTTTACTAAGTTAGATTCACGCATATCACTTGATTCGTATACAAGAGGGAGATGGGTGGAAGAAGGCTTTTAACACTCCATCAGGGCATTATGAATATCTGGTGATGCCCTTCGGTTTAACCAATGCCCCATCTGTCTGAAAAGCCTTAATCAACGATGGTCTTGGGGACATGTTGAATAAGTATGTATTTGTCTATTTAGATGACATCCTGATCTTCTCTCGTTCTCATGTTAAACATGTCCAAACAGAAGGGGAATTTTCTATGTGTAAAGGCAGAAAAATGTGAGTTCCACGTGACTTCAGTTTTTTTGGGGAGTATTATCTCTGCATCACAACAGGGGGGTTATTAGACTGGGTGCTAGTACTCAGAATATTTGCTCTTTTGGGTGACCTGTCATCCATGACTCTGGAGCTCATCAAAAATGGGGAGGCGATGGGATTGCATGCTATCCGGGCTTCCTTTTGTATGAAATCTGTAAAATGGGAAAATCGCCAGATGCATCCAACTCCTGCTCCATCGGCGCACAATCCAGGATGGTAATTTCTTAAGTAATTTGTGGTTTTCCTCACAATCATCTGAGATGGCTAACCCTTTAACATGAGGCATAGCCTCAGCACAGCCTTTCAAGAAGTCTGCGAATCTGTGGGCTAATGGGTCACTTCCACTGATTTTGGGCCATTTCATAAGTTTATCACATAAGTTTAGCCTTTTGAACAATGAATGAATTTCCATATCTTTCCTGCGCTGTGATAGGCATCTTCAGAATTCCTGTAAAAGAATCCCTCCACAGCCTTGCCTGCTTCTCCTGTAAGATACTGTTTAAGATAAAGCATCTTTTCACAGGCTGCGAGGGACTTCTGATCAATAAGTGCCATAAAGGAATTTCCTTTATTCCGGTCAATACATTTCAAAGGATCACCAGAGAATGTTATCGGTTCAGGGGGAGACAGCCTGCTTACACTTAAAGAGCTTGCAACGACTTGGGCTAAATTGGCTATGTCTTGACTTGTGTTTTTAGGAGGTGTCTGAGATTGAAACAGCACAGCCTGTGGGTTTAATGAATAGCTGAACTCCACCCTTTCGTGCACAGAGGGGATCTTACCAGGCTCAGTCTCCTCTCCATGATCTTGCATATTGCCTTCAAGATGTTTATAGGCTCTCTCCGTTTTCTGCTTAATCTTTACCTTGCCCAGTTTCAATGGTGGCCCTGCTTTGGCCTCAGCTCGTTTGGAATGAGTGGAAGAATGGACTGAGGGCGCCTCTGAGATTACTGTGTCTGTATTGGTGTTTCCAAAAATGAAGCCATAATTGTTTTTGTTTTGCATTTCCCTCACCCTCTCTTTCTCCAATTCATCATTAAACGTCTCTTCAATAGTTTCTTTTCTCTTACACACAAGGTCACAGATCTCAGCTGTGAGGGATCCATTTTCTTAGTAATTTCTGGGGTTGAAGTGCAGTTACGTCTAATAGGCTCATAGAGTTCACACACTGTGTCATGTTTGGTTGTTATGTTTTGTTGCATATTGTCTAGGTCATCCAACGTACAAAATGCCTTCAGTTCTCTTCTGGAGTCCCTTGCCGTTTGCTTCCAAGAATTATAAGCCTTATAGAAGTTTGTCTCATGCCGTTTAGCGCTCTCTTCCCGCAGGTACCGACCCTTGTCTGTTAAAGTTCTTTCACGGGAGCTGGACCCAGATGCTTGACCATCCCTTGTGATTTAAGTGACATTTGAAGTTTGTTCAAAATTCTAGGTTATGGTTTTTCAGTTCACAAAGTAATCCAACTTCAACTTCAACTTTTATTTGTTTTAAGTGCCATATCATAACAGCTGTTATCTCAGAGCACTTTACAAGGAGAGCAACAATGTGTACATAGTGAAAAAACCCCTGTCCTTAGACCCTCGCAAAGGCTGAGGAACAGCTCCCAAGAAAAACCCTGACAGGGAAAAAAGGGGAGAAACCTCAGGGTGAGAGACAGAGGAGGGGATCCTCACCCAGGACGGACAGGCAGGCACAAACAAAACATTATTGATGGCTAACAGTTCAGGATATGAATCAATGAATTGAATTGAATCAGTCCATAGTAGCAGGCAGGAGGAACCGCAGTGAGATGAGCCGGGTAGAGGTGGTCCTGGATCCAGCTCAGCGTTGATGGAAGTCGGGAGGGAAAAATAAAAATAAAATGAAAAATGAAAAATAAAAATAAAAATAAAAATAAAAAGAAAATTAAGAATTAAAAAATAAAATGTTAATAAAAATTAAAATACGAATATATATATATATATATATATATATAAATAAAAATAAAAATAAATTGAAAGATAACAAAGGAGAGGGGGAGGAGAGGGAGGAAGAGGAGGAGATGGAAAACAGACGGGGAGAGGCCAAGAGGAAAGAGAGAAGCTAGAGGGAACGTGAACCTGATTCACACCCACAGAGAAGGCAGAGAAGATAGAGCTCAATGTGCCGGGGACCCCCAGCAGACTCAACCTATAGCAGCTTATCTTGAATTTATCTGTAGGCTCTGTCAAAAAGGAGGGTTTTTAACCTACTCTTAAAGGTAGAGAGGGTGTCTGCCTCCTGGACTGAAACTGGTAGATGGTTCCATAACAGAGGGCCTTGGTAGCTGAAGGCTCTGGCTCCCCATCTAGACTTAGAGATTCGTGGAACCACCAGTAGGCCTGTATTCAGAGAACGAAGTGTCCTAGTGGGGCAATAGGGTTTTATCAGGTCTGAGATATAAGAGGGTGCCAGACCATGAAGACCTTTATAGACGGGGAGGAGGATTTTGAACTGGATCCTGAAAGGTACAGGAAGCCAGTGTAATGAGGCCAGAACAGGAGAGATGTGATCTCTCTTTCTAGTTTTAGTCAGGACACGAGCTGCCGCGTTCTGAATGAGCTGCAGAGTTCTCAGTGACCTATTGGAGCTTCCAGCCAGTAGAGAGTTGCAGTAGTCCAGCCTGGAGGTAACAAAGGCATGGACCAGCTGTTCTGCTGAATGGGGAGGGAGGAGGTGTCTTATTTTTGAAATATTGCGGAGGTGGAAGTAGGCAGTCCGTGAGATCGATTTTATGTGGGAGCTAAAAGACAGGTCTGGATCAAAACTAACACCTAGGTTCTTTACAGTGGTGGCAGAAGAAGTCGCAAAACTACCTTGTAATGCTATGGCATCAGATATAGAATCACATAGGTGTTTAGGACCTATGAGCAGCAACTCTGTTTTTTCAGAGTTCAGAAGGAGGAAATTATTAGTCATCCAGGCCTTAATGTCATCAAGGCAGGACTGAAGCTGCTGTAGACGGTTGAGCTCGCCCGGCTTGATAGATAGATATAATTGAGTGTCGTCAGCATAACAGTGGAAATCTATAGAGTGACTCCTGATGATATCACCTAGAGGAAGCATATATACAGAGAAAAGAACTGGACCAAGCACAGATCCTTGCGGAACACCGTGGCTGACTTTAGTACGTGGCGATTGGTTATCGTTAACACAAACAAACTGATATCGGTCTGAAAGATAGGACCAGAACCAGTCTAAAGCAGTGCCTCTGATTCCGAGTTGATATTCCAGTCTCCTTAGTAAGATCTGGTGGTCAACCGTATCAAAAGCAGCACTGAGATCTAACAAGACAAGCACTGAAATGAGACCCTGGTCAGATGCCATTAAGAGGTCATTGGTGACTTTAACCAGCGCAGTCTCAGTGCTATGATTTATTCTAAAACCAGACTGGAAGGATTCAAATAAACTATTGTTATTGAGGTGTTCACAGAGCTGGTTGGCGATGATTTTCTCAATGATTTTTGAGATGAAGATGAGGTTAGAGATCGGTCTGTAATTTGCTAAAGTTCCTGGATCAAGGGACGGTTTCTTGAGGAGGGGTTTGATTATTCCGACTTTGAACGTAAGAGGAACGTAACCTGTTGTTATGGACAGGTTGATGAGGTCAAGTAAGGAGGTGGCGATTAAAGGCAGCACTTCCTTTAACAACTTGGTCGGAATCGGGTCAAGGAGGCAGGTCGAAGATTTAGAGGAGGAGATGATAGTGGTCAGCTGATGCAGGTCAATGGGGTCAAATGAAGATAGTGACCTGGTTATATCCACATCTGTGATCTGAAAGGCTGCAACAGGGGGTAGATTAATCGCCTTACATGCTGAGTGGGTCGTAATTGTTTGTCTAATATTTGTAATTTTGTTGTTAAAGTAGTCCATAAATTCACCACTGCTGAGATGGGTAGGGACACACTGCTCAGTGGAGTTATGACTGAGTCAGCCTGGCTACAGTGCTGAACAGAAACCTAGGGTTATGCTTATTTTCCTCAATTAGAGAGGAGTAGTATCTCGCTCTGGCATTACACAGAGCCAGCCTGTAAGTCTTCAGACTATCTTTCCAGGTAAGAAAAATACTAGTGTTTTTGGTTGAACGCCATTTCCTCTCTAACTTACGTGCTAGCTGCTTTAGGTGGCGAGTTTCTGGAGCAAACCAGGGGGCGGATCGTGGTCTAGAGATAGTCTTTTTTGTTAGGGGTGCAGCCAAGTCGAGAGTCTTGCGAAGGGAGGTAACAAAGCTATCAGTGAGGTGATCGATGAGGGAGGGACTCAAGCTTTCATAACAGAGAGGGGGGGATGCAGTTCCAAGAGACAGGGGGATAGCTTCTTTAAAGTTAGATAAGACACTGTCAGTTAAGTGCCGTGTATATATACTGCTCTTCTTTCGCACACAACCGGCTAGAAGGAAGTTGAAAGTAATGAAAGAATGGTCGGAAATAAGTGGGTTAGGGGGGGAAACGGTCAGGTGTTTAATTTCAACACCATAAGATAGAACCAGGTCCAGGGTGTGGTTGAAGCAGTGCGTGGGTTCATGCACATGCTGGCAGAAGCCAATGGACTCGACTATAGAAGTGAATGCTGTACTGCAGCTATCACTGACCACATCTACATGAATATTGAAGTCACCGATGATAATGATTTTGTCAGTTTTGAGAACTAGGTTTGAAAGAAATTCTGGAAATTCAGCCAAAAAAATCTGAATAGGGGCCTGGGGCCTGATACACTACGACAAGTAGGAGGGGCTGTGCCTTCCAGCTTTGGTGACACAGGCTGATGATAAGGCTTTCAAATGAATTATAATCAATATTAGGTTTCGGAGTAATTAACAGACTACGATCAAACACGGCTGCCACCCCACCTCCAGAACATCGAGGGACATGTTAACATGGCTGGCATGGCAATCCCTTCACACATTCACAAATTTTTGACAGAAATGTATCAAACTGTAACCAAAACACAATTTATATAATAAGCATAAAAGGTAATCTTGCACTTTACCCCTTCGACCTTTCCATTTAACGAGATAATGTACAAGTGTCATTCAAAGATGAGAAATACATGGGCTACGGAAACCTTTAGTGGACGTTAAACCCTTGATGGATAACTATAAATGTATTTCTTAATCTTTAACTCAAAGGCAACATGCAGTGTTACTTCATTTTCTTTCTTTCTCCTATTTCTTTGTTTCAGTCCTTTGTCTCTCACTGCATTTTTGCTGTACCTTCAGAGGTTGCACACTGTTCATTTACTGGTCTTGTCCATATGTAGGCTTTTGTAGGCGGCATTGCTGCTGACATCAGGTGACGGAGGACAATGGCTCGGACGTGATGTTCGAGTTTTCACTGTACCGAACCCTTGGTGTCCACAGATGAGATGGAGAGAATCAACGGGTGCTTAACTTTATAATTGCCCATTGCACAGTGAAAACTATGAATTACAGAAAAAAAGAAAGGAAAAATGAAATTACACATCAATATTCAACAGAAAATTACAAACAATAACAAAGAAATATATGAAAAACAAATCTATACATCCCAAGGATAAAAGTAATTTCTCAACTGAGGTCCGCATACCTCGTTCCACTGTACCAAGGGAGCTAATTTGTTTGTCAAAATTGCCGTCTGGGAAACCATCTACCTCCTACCAACAATAAAACAGGCTTCAACAAATCACAGCACAACAAACAGGAGGATAGCACAGTTACAATTCACAATAACTTAATAATAACTTTAAAAATTAAACTTACATGGCGAGCCACAGACAATCAAACATGGGAGAGACTCAGCAGCACATGTACCATGCCAGCACAGAGCAGACAAAGGACCAGGTGGAGAAATGCACACAGGTGAGGATCAGAGGCCTTTATAGGCTCCTCCCTCTGATCCCTTGCTACCCTCCACAAGACTGGCCACTAGGTGTCAGTCCCAGGCATGCTGACCCAACAAACAAATAAAGAAAAACTACAGTGACAACCTGAAACAACTGTTTATGTTAAAGTTAAAAGTATATCAATTGTCATCCACAGGTTTGAATTAACAAATGTATGTTGGAACACGACAAAGACTTCCTCTTCCTTCGACTGTCAACTCATATAGCCTGCTTTCTGCGCCTGACTAGATTCCCATTCCTGTGATTAAAAGCTGTAAACTTCTAATCTGCCCTAATTGCTAAACCCGATAACTAACCAATCGCCTCCTCTCCTCTCACAATCGCCTGTGTTCCACCACCAATCACTGGAGTGATGGTGCGTTTGAGGCAACTCGTGTTTGACTTGTAAGTCACGACTTAATACTTCCTCAAACTGTTCCACAAAGGTCCGTGTGGCTGCAGGTATTTGTTCCAACCAAGGAGCAACACACCTGACTTGAGTCTTTCAATGAACTGGTCTCAGCCTTCAGACAGCTGATTGGTCAAACTGTGTGCTCTTGATTGGTTGGAACAAAAATCTGCAGCCACTCGCAAGATTGAGGAACCCTGCTTTAAAGCATTCCCAGCAAATTGCACTAAACAGTGCAAAGAATTGCAGGTGTAAACAAACACAGCAAACCATCTCCTCCAGCATTGTTTTACATTGTTGACTTTTTTATTTTGTATTTTGAACTTGTTTTCATTCGTTGTTATCTTTGCTCTTTCGGTCATTTCCTGCTGTTTTTTTTTTTAAATGTTCTATATAGACACACAAGTTTACCAGCAGGAGTCAGTGTCTGCTCACTGCTGACAGCAGTCTGCATCTACTAATGTCGGTGCAGAGTTTAAGGCCCATGCAATGGGATTAACAGGTGAAGTCAGTGAAGATCTCATACAGAAAGCAGAAAACAGGTGAAATGAAAGAAGCGACGAGAAGTGACTCAGCAGCGTGTTTGTGAGAGGGAGACTGTGAACATTGCTCAGTGGACATCAAGAGCTGTTTTGTCTTTCTCTTTTTCCTCCTCCAACTCGTCCTTTCCTCTCTGTTTTTCTCCACTCTCTCTCTCTGTATGCATGCGTGTGTGTGTTTCACATCCTGGGCCTCAGATGTCATCATGGCGAAGATACGGAGTTAAAATATTAAAGACACCATAGCAGGAACAGAAAATCAGAGTCTGATATGCTACTGCATGAGGCAACATGCTGCAACAGTTGACTGTGCATGCGTGCGTGCAAGAGAGAGGAAGAGACAGAACGTGTGTATGTCAAAGAGCTACAAAGTGTGGGTTTGGTATAACCTGAGTGAGGGAGGAAGAGGAGTATAGGAGGAAGTTGGAAAAGAGAGGACAGAAGGATCATTCAAAGGAAGAGACTTCAAACTACTAAAACAAACAACCTCAACTGCATTTAAGGGGGCAAGAGAGCGGTGTAGTTGTGTACATTTCTTCTTCTGCTTCAAAGAAATTTGCCCAAATCTCGGTAGTATGAAAATGGCTGAGTTTTTCCCACACCAGTGGTGCTTGGTACCAGAGTACCAAGCACCCCAAAATGTGAGATTTTGATCCTGCTCCTGTGATGTCATTGCCGCATCAGGCTATTTGCATGAGCCTCTCCTTCACCAACCCACCCTGCCCTGCCCACCACATGGACCACATGTTGGTTGCCAAAATCAACATGAAAGTGTTTTCATTGCCCCTGCACCTGCAGACCATGCTGCCAGGGTCCTGTGGAGTAAATGATTCTTCAATAACAATGTTCGTGAAACTCTCCCATCCCCTCTTCATGTCTGTGCTAAACATTTCATGCCACGTTTGAGTAAACTGGGCCATCAACGGGCAAGTGTAACACTACAGCATTCATACAATCTCAGTTCTCTTACTTTTACTTTGTTGTTACTTAAACGACTGGGTAGTGCCTTCCGTACTCTGTAGAAGGTATATTTATAAAGATACTCGTATCATTTTTTAATCTTATGTCCTATTTGAACTCTGTAAGTACTTTGGATTAAGAAATGTGACAACGCAATGTTGTAAAGGCAACAAAAACAAATGTAATCATGTAAAATATACTTTGCATAATTCTGAGATGCAAGGAAAATATTCAAAATAAAAACTTTCAATTTACCTTGTCTTTCAAATTTCAACTATCACCTCTAACTAAGCTGTAACAAATATGAAAATACTGGTGCATAGTACCTTTGCATTCAACTCATCATTTATTTCATGTAGGTGCAATCCTGTGAGGGAGTTTAGGATGAAATTTCAAAACATATATTAAGCTGTTTGGCTGTGCATTTTTTTGTGCAGTTTTTTCCCCCACCTTATGCTGTTTTCACATACATAAATATCTTCTCATCTTTATCATGTTCTGTTGACGAATCGAGCCTATTTAAACTGACAGTCTACAGGAAGAAAGCCAATGCCTGTAAAACAGTTTGTGGCCCAGCACTGCCACCTCTAACGGAGGCAGAAGAGTTAATCGGATATCAGGGCCCAAGTCAGATTTTAGGAGGGCCAGTGGCTGAGGGAATCCATGGAGGGAGTTCCTCCTCTGAGCTCACCCCTCAAAACATGTGCTTTTATAAAATACAGTATGCCTAGACCTATACGTCTTTTTTTAAGGCCTATTTATAAAAGTCTTTATTTTCCGTTCATGACCTTTTTAAAACTTTTTTTCCCAAATTATTCTGATGGTGCTATCTTCCTGGTGGAACCTCTTCACACCACAAGGCCTTGTTACTGTAAGTAGGCAATACTCCAAACATTTTTCCAAATGGCAGTTGAAATATACTAAAACCTATCACTCAACTAGGATGAAACACTTGAGGAAACTATTTGCTGCCGTTACAAAGGGGGATCCAGAATGGCCTCTAGATGTAACATCTTGATATGTTTCAATAGTTCTCTTCCCATTTAGTGACATTTAGCTTATGCTTAAGTATTAAAACTGTAACATAGGGCTGAATATAGTAACTTATCTTACTGAAGTTTGGCGCCAGACAGGAGCATACAGGAAGCCTGTCAATGGTTTCTTTAAATATGAAAAGATAAAGTATGTTATCTCTTTTCCAAACAAAAATCACAAAAATTTCAGCTAGCCTGTAACCCTAGCTACAAAAATGCTACAAAAACACTGCTCACCATAATCCCTGTAAATGAAATAATGAAATGAGATGAAATAATATATAACAGACTCATATAAACACAAAAGAACATTTACTGAGAAACGAAATACAAACAGTGGGGAATGGTTAGAAGTCACTTAATTAAAGCATTTACGTCATTAACAAAGTCTGTGAGGTTGTGCATGAGTTCAGTCCGATGGTCCAAATTTTCAGATTGTCCAGAAGTGTCATGTTCTGTCTGTTTGTGTCTGTCTGCTACTTGCACCTGGGCTCCTTCTCTTTGCTCTGAGCCAATGAGTTGGTTTCTCCCATGACTGGCTGGCAGCTGGCTCATCAGCCAGGTATATTAGATCACCTGTGCGATGAGCCAGTTGCCAGACCAGTTGTTTCAACTCTCAGTGCCTTATGTTCTGCTCCTGCTCTTGTCCTGCTCCTGTTTCCAGTTTGCCCTTGGGTTGGTTTCCTGTTCAACCAGGTTTTGTTTCTTTGTTACTCTAGGCGTATTTCCACTATCGGAACTTCCAGGCCGTTATACAGGAACTTCACGCTATGCACGTGTCTCCACTGACCGGGCCGTTCCAACAGGGCCCTTTTCAGGAACTTTAACAGGAACCAACGGAGTACCTGCTCGAGGGTAGGTACTCGAGAACGGCCTGGTAGAGTCGCTGGGTGGTGCTAGTGGCTAAATCGCGTGGATTGGCTGTCGCAAATGACATCAGCAGATCGCGACAAACAACCTCCAAATTTAAAGAGTCGAAGGCGAAGCAGAAGATGATTTTATCAACGAAAGAACAGACAATACAATGGACAAGAGGTGCTCTGACAAGTGGACCGACCAGGAGGTGCAGGCATTGTTGGCATACCATGCCAACGAAGAAGTTCAGAGGGAGGTTTGAACACTGCAAAACAGTGTCGGGAGAAAATTAAGAAGCTAAAACAAGATTACAAGTGTCTGAAGGACCACAACAACAAGAGTGGCTCAGACAGAAAAAGTGGTACGGGCAGCTGGATAGCATCCTGGGTCATCGCCCAGCTTATACGGCCGACCCAGGGACAAAGGACTCGGCTCCGACAACAACACAGGCGGTCGTCACTGAGGACGACGTTGAGTCTTCTCCAGAGACCTCTGCTGCTTAAGGTAAAGACTAATCATTTCTATTAAGTGTTTGTGAGATGTTTGTTGGTGAGTTTAGTTGTAACCCATCCTCCAACTCGTTCATACTACTAGCTTGCTATGCTATGCTACGGTAAGCTAGCAGCTAGCAGGCAAATCATACCTGCCCACTGACTTAGGCTGAACCTCTATAAAAGTTGTTTTGGTAACTGCTTTTCGTGAGGCAATGTTGCATTGCTCGCTTTTTTACTTTTCACTCTAGGTGGACATTGTTAAGTTGCGAGGTGTTTGGGAGGCCGGTATCGATGGCAGAACTAGCTGAATAGATGTTCACATGCTAACGGTGCCTGCAAATGTTGGTGTTTATTGTTTGCCATTTTGCCTTTGCCTTTATATCGGTATCGAGAGCTAACCTGCTCACATGCACATGTGGGACGAAACCTTTGGAATGTTCGCTTTTGTGTTTTTCAGACCAACTCTCTGTGACCTGAGTGTCATTCCACTGTCCTGCAGTACACCTCGTCATGGTGTTTCTTTATTTGCCAATGAGTATCTTCTTTACACAAATATCACTCAAATAATTGTGATTCGCTTAAACAGCACTGTTTAAACAACACTTCTTAAACAACACTTAAACAACACTTCTCACTTTGCATGTATCTGACAAATGTATTCTCTTTCTGTAATATCTCAACAGAAAAGAGAAAGAGGGATGACATGGAGGTCTTCAGGGAGATGGAGGAGGAGGGCAGGAAGCAGGCCAGGGAAGAGCGTGAGAGGCTCTTCACGATGCTCGCTGAGCACGAGGGGCAGACAGCTGCTGCACGGAACAGGCAGGACCTGTTACGTAGACAGGAGGCAGAGGCAGCAGATGCAAGCCTTCCAGAACAGCGTGCTGGGAATGTTCTGGGTAATGCTGTCGAAGTCCCAGCAGGACCCACGGCCCGCCCGCGACTGGACTGAAGACCTCTACATTGTGCAGTTTTTCCAATGTTTTTAGTATAACATACAGCAAAGTTTCACATCAATCACTTCACCATATCTGTGCTACAGTCATTTCTCTTCAACAGACACCGCCATCATCCCTTCAATTTCCCAAATGCATTTTCAACCACCACTCCAGCTCTGCTGATCTTGCTGTTGAACCGGTCTTGTTGTGCAGATAGGCGGCCATTGTCCATAAAAGACTTCATGAGCCAGGATAGGCGGCATCTCCCAAAATGTAGTAGTTTCTATTTTCTATTTCATTTCATTGCCTCCGATGTCCCGAAGCTCTCCAGGGAATAACCTACCTTCATCTTGAACCATAGCCCAGTGTCCTGATTTATGTAGAACTCTTGCATCATGCATACTGCCAAGGAGTCCAGCAAACACATTCCCAAAAAAATCCCCATCAACAACTGCCTACAGGACAATAGAGTACCAGCCTTTCCTATAGAAATACTCCGTGTGATACTCTTGTGGAGCCATGATTGGTGTGTGTGAACCATCTATATTACCGACACACTGTGGCAGCCCCCACTGGTTTTCGAAGTTAGGGTTAGGGTTAAGGTTAGGGTTAGGCGAAAACTTGTGTCCTGCTTCTCCATCGCCGGTTGAACTCTTCTGCATATGTACAGAAACTGTGTGTGAAGTTCTCAAGCCACTGCTGATCAGAAATAGACGGCACAACGACTGTCCACCATTCTGCACTTCTCGGGTAAGCCCAAACAATGGGAGACCTACGTCTCCTTTTCTTAGAAGAAACTGTAACATTTGAAAATGAAAAGTGTTAATTGACCATTTATCAAAACACACAATGTCTCAAATAAAATAAAGGCACGTGAAAGCTTCATGAAAGTAAGCTTACACTTCGTCTCAGTCTAAATCATCGCTCTCGGTCCTCTTTCGCACAAAATAATGATTTCAATAATTTCTTGCTTTACCAGCTCTCTGTTTCTTTCATCTCTGCGGAATTCTTCTTTGAGAGCAACTTTTCTTCTTTCAATCTCTGATACCATCACTGTGTAAAGCAACAGCACAAACGCAACGAACATACCAACTTCGTCTGTGTCCATGTCAAGTCTTGGTGTGATTTCCTCCTCTGCTGCTGCTTTGTTTGGTCGCTTTTCGGACGCGATCTGATGACGTCAGTGCAGAGTTCTTACAGGGCCGTTCGTGTAATGGAGACACAAAGTCTGAGAGGATCAGGCCAAGTCGCGGCCCGGTCAAAAGTACCTCCCCCAAAAAAGTACCAGAACCAGCATAGTGGAAATACGCCTATAGTAGTCAGTGTTTAGGTTTGTTCTGTTTCTAGTTTGTGTTGGGTTCTTGGCCATTTCCCAGTAAAACCTTATTTTTATATTCTAGTCAAGGTCAAGCACATCTGTGGGGAACTGCTGAGTTTGATCACAGATCCCCTAGCTGTCTCACTTGTGAGAGTTTTTCTGCCGAGGTCTGTAATGTTTTCGGTTTTGAAACCAGTTCTGGTGGTTTGATTAACGGTCTACCGTGTTTAAAACAGGCTGATCAGTCAGTAGCTGACTATTACGGACCAAGGCTGCTCGTTCTGGTTGGAATATGGCAGGTCAGGTTGAGCAAAATTTGACTTGTCTAAGTGATTATATTCTTGATGAGCTAGTTTCTTATAAGGTCCCTACCACTGTCTATGAGATCATAGAACCAGCCGTCAGAATAGATACTCGGATTCAGGCCCGTAGATTAGCTCACAGTACCAGATACGGGTCACGATTCCGGGTCAGGACGAGGATCCCGGAAGAAGTGGAACCAGAACCAATGGTCTTAGGCCGGTCTACTCAAAAACTGGAAGAGAAAGAACACACTTTGTCTTTTACTGTGGGGGTTCTGGGCATTATGCTGCTGCGTGTCCAGTAAAAGACAGGGCTCATCAGTAGTTCAGGGGGAACCGATGAGCCAAAATGTCATTGTGAGAAGGTGACCCCCCCCTTCTCACCGCTGCGCTGGGCTGCGCAAGCGGGGGAGGGGAGAGAGAGGGACCGGACTCGGTTCCCTCTCGGTGCACGGGCACAGATGCACAATACACCGGGGCACAGTGGTGTTTGTGATCTGTGTTCATTTATTTCAAGTGTGAAGGGGTAGTGGGGTAATGCTTGTGCACTTTGGTGGTGGCTGCGGTGGAGTTTGGTCACGTGCCGACGCCAGAGCGCACCACGCGCTCTGGCGTGCCGGAGCGCACCGCGCGCTCTGGCGTGGTCGAGCATGCGGCTCCGCTGCAGCCACAGTCACGTAGTCACTTACCGATCGTTTCATTTCCCCATAACCAACCTCGACACCATTACCACCGGGTAGCGAGGTACCCGCAACCTGGTCTCATTTTCACATACATTCACCCGTAGTTTTTCACGTCAGCCACCAGTACACTACACCAAACACGCAATACTCACCACCGGCTCCAGCTCTGTGGCTCCCAGGCGGAAGCGCGCCCGCTGCCGGTGCCGGGGTTTTAACTCCACCCCAGAGCTGGGGTTTGGTACACTGTGCACGGTGGAGGGGTGTTTGGTGTGTTTTTGGTTAGTATAAAGGATTATGTAAATTTGGTGGTGGTCTCATGGTTATATATGGTTGTTTGGTCCCTGTTATTGGGTTTATTTCTTCTTAGTATGATTTATTAAGATTGTAAATAGGTTTTTGGAGGAGGTTACCTGTTCTCTGGATTGGTTGAGTCCAATCCAGGGAACAGGTAGCCCTATATGATGGAGACCTCAGTCTACCTGGGGGAGAGAGAGGAGACACACATGCTTGCAGTGAGGCTGTGTTGGTTACTTGGCTGTACACCGGAGAGACGAGTCACGCTTTGCGTTACTTTACTTTACTTTACTTTACTTTACTTTACTTTGCCTTGCTTTGCCTTGCTTTGCTTTGCTTTGCTTTGCATTGTTTTTTTGTTTTGGTCCCTGCCACCTTTTTTGTTCTTGTACCAGGTTAATAAAATACTGGTTGATTTTACCTCTGCTGCCTACTTGTCCTCCGTCAACTGTCCGGCTGCCAATCCCACACTTGGGGGACCGCTCGGTCCATCACATTTGGTGGCAGTGGTGGGATTTTTTTCGCCTCCTGGAAGCTGGACAGGAGACGGGGAAGACGAGGTGTGAGCTGCAGGGGCAGGGTGAGCCGTGGCCACACCTGGCTAAGGATGGAGGGGCAGAGGTTGACAAGGGAAGACCTGGGTGACAGGTCGGAGGAGGAGTTCCAGGACAGGGAGCTGCAACCTCCACGTGGTGCAGCGGCCCAGCCGGAGCAGTCAGAGTTGGGTGTCCTGCGTCATCTCCTGGAGAGGAGTCTGGAGGCACAGGAACGGGAGTCCTCAAAGCAGGAGCGGCGCTGGAGGAGTGTCCAGTTGCAGCTGAACCAGCTGAGGGAGGACGTGGATGCTGGGCGCAGATCATCACCTACACCACCCCAGAGTCCACCACGGGGTGAGGCGCCTCCAGCTCCAGCGCCTGCAGCTCCGGGGCCTCCACCTCCTGTAGTTCCAGCAACACCGGTGGCCACACCGATGGCGTGGTCCAGAGGCGCCATTCCTAGGCTGGAAGATGGGGATGACATCGAGCACTACCTCACCACCTTTGAGCGGCTGGCCACAGCATACTGCTGGCCTAGGGAGGACTGGGCTGTGCTCCTGGTGCCCTACCTCACTGGGAAGGCACGCAGCGCCTATGTGTCCATGGACATGGACCAGGCCATGGACTACGACTCTGTGAAAGAGTCTATACTCCTAAAATATGAGATCAACGGGGAAGTGTACCGGAGACGCTTCCGGGAGCCGGATATTCGAGCAGGAGAGACCCCCCGTGAGCTGTACACCCGCCTCCGAGACCTGTTCCAGAAATGGATTAGGCCGTCAAGTAAGACAGTTGAAGAGGTCTCTGAGGTGCTCATAATGGAGCAGTTCCTCTGCACCCTGGCCCCAGACATTCAAGTCTGGGTGAAGGAGTGCAATCCTCAGGATGGCCAGGGGGCAGCAGAGCTGGTGGAGACCTTCCTGTCGGCTCGACGGGAGGGCAGGAACTTCCGCCGGGAGACTCACACACGGCATGCAGCTGCACGGGGTAGGCCTGAGGGCTTTGGTTATGGGGGTGGTCTAAGGGGGGCCGAGCCCAGAGAGATGCCAGCCCGTACATTTGCCCCAGCCAAGCCCAGAAGTGACCCGGAACAGAGACCAAAGGGCCCTGTTGTCTGTTACCTGTGCAAACAGGAGGGTCACATCAAGCCAGAGTGCCCAAGTAGGAAGCCCAAATACTCCACCCATAGCTGCATCCCGAGACCAGGGGAGGGTTGTGCAGGTTTTATGGGGCGGCTGCAAACGATGCCGGTAGGGGTAAATGGGAGGAAGGCTATTGCCCTTTTAGATTCTGGCAGCACCCAAACTTTGATTCAGCCCCACCTGGTGGACAAACGGGACTATATACAGGGTAGGAGGCTGAAAGTGTTGTGTGTGAATGGGGATGAACATCACTACCCAGTAGCCGAAATCTATTTGGAGATCCAGCACCAAACCTACCAGGTATCGGTAGGGGTAGTTGAGAGGCTTAGCCACCCAGTCATAGTGGGGCAGGATATTGCCGTACTTCCAGAGTTACTAAGCCTGAGTCGGCCAGTGAACCTGGTGAGGACAAGGGCCCAGGTTAAGGCAGGGGCCCGGGAGGAAAATGAGAATGACTCAAATGCTAAAAACATGAGGGAATTAGCCTTTGCTGATGCGGACATCCCTTCCCCAACACGAGTAAGGGTAAGGAAAACTAGGAGACAGCGGAGGCAGGCTAAACTGGCTGGCACTATTGAGAAGAATTTGACAATGAGTGGGCCAGATGAGATCTGGGGAGAGGACCCAGAGAATTTTGAGCAGCTCCAGAGGGAGGATATTACTCTGAAGGGAGCATATGAGTCAGCCACGGAGGTCAGAAACAGACCTGCCAGTTCATCAGGGGAAGGCTATGTGCTGAGGGACGGTCTACTTTACCACCAGCCAGCAGAGGGTAGGGCAGAGCAACTGGTGGTTCCGGCAAAGCTCAGGGGGAGAGTGCTGGGGATGGGCCATGAAATCCCATGGTCTGGTCACCTGAGCAATGCCAAAACGTTCGAACGAATAGCCGCAAGATTTTATTGGCCAGGGCTCTACAAAGAAGTACAGGGATTTTGTAGAAGTTGTCCGACCTGCCAATTAACCAGCAACAGAAAGACCACCCCTTATCCTCTGCAGCCACTACCCGTGATCGAGACTCCCTTTACCCGCATAGCCATGGACATTGTAGGTCCACTAGAGAGGTCCCAGTCGGGCCAGAAGTATATTTTGGTAATTTGCGACTATGCCACCCGCTACCCTGAGGCCTTCCCTCTCCGCAAGATAACTGCCCGTCCAATAGCCCAGGCACTGCTACACCTATTCTCTAGAGTAGGCATCCCCAGGGAGGTTCTGACAGACCAGGGTACGGCTTTCCTATCGAGGACTTTGAAGCAGGTGTACGGCTTGCTGGGCATCAAGGGCATCAGGACCACCCCCTATCACCCTCAGACTGACGGCCTGGTTGAGCGCTACAACCAGACCCTTAAAGGCATGCTGAGGAAGTTTGTGGCTGTCAACGGGAAGGACTGGGACCGTTGGCTGCCATACTTGCTCTTTGCCTACCGGGAGGTGCCTCAGGCATCTACTGGTTTCTCCCCGTTTGAACTGCTTTATGGCAGGCGGGTGAGGGGCCCTCTGGATGTCCTGAGAGAGACCTGGGAAGGACCATCTACCCCAGAAACCCGCAGCATCTTGGCCCATGTCCTTCAAATGAGGGACAAGATGGAGGAGATGGCTGAGATGGTGCAGGTTAACATGGAGCAGGCCCAGACCCAGCAGAAGACTTGGTATGACAAGGCTGCCCGGCAACGTCATCTTCAGCCGGGCCAGAAGGTTCTGCTGCTTCTGCCCACCTCAGAACACAAGCTACTGGCCAAGTGGCAGGGGCCGTATGAGGTGGTGCGGAAGATGGGTCCTGTGACCTATGAGGTCAATCGCCCTGGTAAAAGGAAGCCCACACAGGTCTTTCATGTTAATTTGTTGAAGGAATGGCATGAAAGGAAGCCTAGTCTGCAGCTCCGGGTGCAGGCTGTGGCGGAGGAGGAAGAGACTCCGGAGCAGTTCTTCCCCACCGGCCAGCAGTCTGCAACCCTGGACTTCTCCCATCTGTCCACACGCCAGCAGGAGGAGCTGACGAGGATTATTCCGGCTGGCCTGTTTCAGGAAAGGCCAGGCTACACCACCCTCGTAGAGCACCCCATCCCTCTGACAGACACTACACCAGTGCGTCAGAGGATGTATCGTGTCCCAGAGCGTCTCTTGCCACACCTCAGGACTGAGGTGGAGGAGATGCTAGCTCTGGGCGTGATTGAGAGGTCCTCCAGTGAGTGGAGTAATCCAGTAGTGCTAGTTCCAAAAAAGGACGGAACTATGCGCTTCTGCATAGACTTTCGGCGGGTTAACGCCCAGTCCTGCTTTGACGCCTACCCCATGCCTCGATTGGAGGATTTAATTGAGCGCTTGGGGAAGGCGAAATTTATCACCACCTTGGACCTGTGCAAGGGTTACTGGCAGGTGCCCTTAGCCAAGGAAGCCAGACCTTGCACAGCTTTCCGCACACCACAGGGTCTGTTCCAGTTTGTGGTGATGCCATTTGGACTGCAAGGAGCCCCGGCCACATTCCAGCGACTAATGGACTGTGTGCTTGCAGGTACGGACTCGTACGCGGCAGCGTACCTGGATGACATTGTGGTGTACAGTGCAACCTGGGAGGATCATCTGCGTCACCTCAAGGATGTGCTCAGACGCATTCAGAAGGCCGGACTTACCATCCACCCGCTGAAGTGCGCCTTAGCCCAGGAGGAGGTGCAGTACCTGGGCCATATTATTGGCCGAGGGGTTATCCGACCACAAGCTGACAAGCTCCAGGCGATATGGGATTGTCCAAGGCCCCAAACCCAGAAGGACGTGCGTTCATTCTTGGGCTTGGTCGGCTGGTATCGCCGGTTTGTACCAGAATTTGCCCGGCGGGCAACACCCTTGTCGGACCTGACAAGGAAGTCTGCCACCACCCGGATTCCATGGGGGCCGGAGCAGGAGCAAGCCTTCAGGGATCTGAAGGCAGCCCTTTGTCATGACCCAGTGCTCCAGAGCCCCGACTTCTCACAGCCCTTTACGGTGCAGACTGATGCGTCTGGTGTAGGTCTTGGGGCGGTGCTACTCCAGGGGCATGGGGAGCAGCGGAAGCCTGTGGCCTACATCAGCCGTAAGCTTTTCCCTAGGGAGACCAGATACGCCGTGACAGAGCTAGAGTGCCTAGCGGTGAAGTGGGCGTTGGACACTTTCAAGTACTACCTGCTAGGTAGGGACTTTGTGCTTGAGACTGACCATCGGAGCCTGCAGTGGCTGGGACAAATGAAGGACTCGAACGCCCGTATCACCCGCTGGTTCTTGGCTCTGCAGCCCTACCGTTTCACGGTGCAGTACCGGGCTGGCAAGGACAACACTGTCGCCGACTTTTTGTCTCGCCACCCAGTTGGCGAGACTCCAGAAGGGGAGGGAAATGTGAGAAGGTGACCCCCCCCCTTCTCACCGCTGCGCTGGGCTGCGCAAGCGGGGGAGGGGAGAGAGAGGGACCGGACTCGGTTCCCTCTCGGTGCACGGGCACAGATGCACAATACACCGGGGCACAGTGGTGTTTGTGATCTGTGTTCATTTATTTCAAGTGTGAAGGGGTAGTGGGGTAATGCTTGTGCACTTTGGTGGTGGCTGCGGTGGAGTTTGGTCACGTGCCGACGCCAGAGCGCACCACGCGCTCTGGCGTGCCGGAGCGCACCGCGCGCTCTGGCGTGCCGGAGCGCACCGCGCGCTCTGGCGTGGTCGAGCATGCGGCTCCGCTGCAGCCACAGTCACGTAGTCACTTACCGATCGTTACATTTCCCCATAACCAACCTCGACACCATTACCACCGGGTAGCGAGGTACCCGCAACCCGGTCTCATTTTCACATACATTCACCCGTAGTTTTTCACGTCAGCCACCAGTACACTACACCAAACACACAATACTCACCACCGGCTCCAGCTCTGTGGCTCCCAGGCGGAAGCGCGCCCGCTGCCGGTGCCGGGGTTTTAACTCCACCCCAGAGCTGGGGTTTGGTACACTGTGCACGGTGGAGGGGTGTTTGGTGTGTTTTTGGTTAGTATAAAGGATTATGTTAATTTGGTGGTGGTCTCATGGTTATATATGGTTGTTTGGTCCCTGTATTGGGTTTATTTCTTCTTAGTATGATTTATTAAGATTGTAAATAGGTTTTTGGAGGAGGTTACCTGTTCTCTGGATTGGTTGAGTCCAATCCAGGGAACAGGTAGCCCTATATGATGGAGACCTCAGTCTACCTGGGGGAGAGAGAGGAGACACACATGCTTGCAGTGAGGCTGTGTTGGTTACTTGGCTGTATACCGGAGAGACGAGTCACGCTTTGCGTTACTTTACTTTACTTTACTTTACTTTACTTTGCTTTGCTTTGCTTTGCTTTGCTTTGCCTTGCTTTGCTTTGCCTTGCTTTGCCTTGCTTTGCTTTGCATTGTTTTTTTGTTTTGGTCCCTGCCACCTTTTTTGTTCTTGTACCAGGTTAATAAAATACTGGTTGATTTTACCTCTGCTGCCTACTTGTCCTCCGTCAACTGTCCGGCTGCCAATCCCACACTTGGGGGACCGCTCGGTCCATCACAGTCATAAAACCCTCTGTGACTAATTGTCAATAACTCTTCATGGTGTTATTGAGTCTGCTACCACGAAGCTAGGACTAGCATTGTTGGTGGATTCAGGTGCTGAGGCTAGTTTCATAGACTGAGAACTGGTAATCCAGTTAGGAGTTTGCCTAGAGTGATTAGAGGGTGCTATTCCAGTCCGTGCATTGGACGGTCATCTACTGGCCGAGGTCTCAGAAATGACCAAGGTACTGAATCTGACCATTGGTGGTAATCATAAAGAATCGATAAGATTCCATGTTATCTCCTCTCCTGTTGTTCCTCTCATTCTTGGCTACCCCTGGTTAAGAGAGCAGAATACCGTCTTGGATTGGGAGATGGGACAGATCAGGGATTGGGGTGGGAGGTGTAAACTGAGGTGCGTTGTTTCCACTAGTCCCAGTCGGGAACCATTCAATGATGAGGATGTGAGAGGAGTACCGGAAGTATATAAGGATTACTTTCTGGTCTTCAGCAAGTCCAAGGCTTCGTCACTTCCGCCGCACCAGGATGATATGCTATGCCCCCACGCAGTCGGCTATATTCCCTGTCTGCTCCGGAGCGAGAAGCTATGGATAACTACATTGACTCTGCCTTGGCGTCAGGACTTACACGCCCATCATCGTCTCCTGCTGCTGCCATTTGCTTTTTCGTTAAAAGGGAGGACGGCATGCTTCGACCCTGCATCGACTACCTCGGACTTAACAACATCACGTCAAGAACTGTTACCATCTTCCGTTATTGGCCAAGAACTGTTACCATCTTCCGTTATTGGCTTCTGCTTTCGAGCTTCTCCAAGGAGCATTGGTGTTTATGAAACTGGACTTGCGTAACACCTACCACCTGGTCCGTGAGGTTGACGAATGGAGGACTGCTTTCAACACCCGTAGTGGTCATTACGAATACCTGGTGATGCCTTTCGGACTAACTCATGCCCCTGCCATGTTCCAGTCTTTCATTAATGACATGTTAAGGGAATACCTGAATCAATTTGTGTTCGTCTACCTGGCTGATATTTAGATTTTTTTCCCAATCTATGGAAAATCATGTCAATCATGTCAAGGTGATTTTGACCGTGTGTGTGTGTATGTATGGGAGTTTCAATGGAGTAGATGGGTAGATAAAGACAGGGAGAGGGTTTGCTGGGTCCAAGAGGTGATTGTCGACAGGACTGAGAGGGGAGAGAAAGAAGAAGGGGGGAAAGAAATGCAGTCTGCACTTCCTGCCACAACACATTCTCATCCTTTGTTAACAGGACAGCAGCAGGAGGGTCTCTTAACTTTCACTAGAATTCATGTGCATGTGTCCTCCTTGTATCTATTCCCAGTTACCAGTCAGAGACATTTAAAGAATTCAACTGCTGGAAAATAAAAAATGGACCAAGAACTCCTGAACTCACAGACCGTTAGAGGTAAGCTCTTGTACTTGGAGGAAGTAAGGAAACCCAATGATGATGGGGGTGATGGTGACTCAATCTCCAAAATTGGATATAGAATTGAATAGAATAGAATAGAAAGCCTTTATTGTCATTATACACAGTATAATGAACTTTAAGGAGCATCTCCATAAAATTGCACATGTGCTTTGCAAATTATTAGAAACACTATATTATAATATAATACTATATTATAATATGTAGTATAGTATACTATAGTATGTTATAGCATAGTATTGTACAGTATACTATAGCATGTATAGTATGCTATAGTAAAAAAATAAACAGCATACAACCAATACACACACATATACACTCACCGGCCACTTTATTAGGTACACCTGTCCAACTGCTCGTTAATACTTAATTTCTAATCAGCCAATCACATGGCTGCAACTCAGTGCATTTAGGCATGTAGACATGGTCAAGACAATCTCCTGCAGTTCAAACCAAGCATCAGTATGGGGAAGAAAGGTGATTTGAGTGACTTTGAACGTGGCATGGTTGTTGGTGCCAGAAGGGCTGGTCTGAGTATTTCGGAAACTGCTGATCTACTGGGATTTTCACGCACAACCATCTCTAGGGTTTACAGAGAATGGTCCGAAAAAGAAAAAATATCCAGTGAGCGGCAGTTCTATGGGCGGAAATGCCTTGTTGATGCCAGAGGTCAGAGGAGAATGGCCAGACTGGTTCGAGCTGATAGAAAGGCAACAGTGACTCAAATAACCACCCGTTAAAACCAAGGTAGGCAGAAGAGCATCTCTGAACGCACAGTTCGTCGAACTTTGAGGCAGATGGGCTACAGCAGCAGAAGACCACGCCGGGTGCCACTCCTTTCAGCTAAGAACAGGAAACTGAGGCTACAATTTGCACAAGCTCATCGAAATTGGACAATAGAAGAAAAAACGTTGCCTGGTCTGATGCGTCTCGATTTCTGCTGCAACATTCGGACGGTAGGGTCAGAATTTGGCGTCAACAACATGAAAGTGGATCCATCCTGCCTTGTATCAACGGTTCAGGCTGGTGGTGGTGGTGTAATGGTGTGGGGAATATTTTCTTGGCACTCTTTTGGCCCCTTGGTACCAATTGAGCATCGTCTACCTGAGCCTATCTGAGTATTGTTGCTGACCATGTCCATCCCTTTATGACCACAATGTACCCAACTTCTGATGGCTACTTTCAGCAGGATAATGCGCCATGTCATAAAGCTGGAATCATCTCAGACTGGTTTCTTGAACATGACAATGAGTTCACTGTAATCAAATGGCCCAATAGAGCATCTTTGGGATGTGGTGGAACGGGAGATTCGCATCATGGATGTGCAGCCGACAAATCTGCGCCAACTGTGTGATGCCGTCATGTCAATATGGACCAAACTCTCTGAGGAATGCTTCCAGCACCTTGTTGAATCTATGCCACGAAGAATTGAGGCAGTTCTGAAGGCAAAAGGGGGTCCAACCCGTTACTAGCATGGTGTACCTAATAAAGTGGCCGGTGAGTGTATATATATATATATATATATATATATATATATATATATATATGTACATACACACTCCAACTACCACAGGGACCACACTAGCCTGAGCTAACCTTCCACATCTGTTCTAGCTGTTCTTTCAATCCTTGGTACTTTTCAGCCTTTTCGTGTTCCTTTTCCCTGATGTTGGCGTGAGCTGGTATTGCCACATTTATCACCACTGCTTTCTTCAGCACTTTGTCCACCACCAGTACGCCCAGTTGGTTAGCTGTTTGTCTGGAAGCTGAAGTCCCACAGGACTTTGGTTCTGCTGTCTTCAGCCACCTTCTGTGGTGCAGCCCACTGGGATTTGGGTACTTCTATTCCATACTGGGCACAGATGTTTCTGTTCAGTATTCCAGCCATCTGGTTGTGCCTCTCCATGTAAGCTGACCCGGCTAGTATCTTACACCCTGCTACTATGTGCTGAACTGTCTCAGGCCCTTCTTTGCACAGTCTGCACCTTGGGTCTGATTGACTCTGGTAGATCCTGGACTCTATGGCTTTTGTACCTAGGGCCTGTTCTTGTACTGCCATGATTAGTGCTTCCGCGCTGTCTCTCAATCCAGCCCTTTCCATCCACAGGTAGGTCTTCTGATATCAGCCACTTCTTCAATCTCACAGTGGTACATGCCATGCATGCCTCCATGTTGTCTGCTCCTCCTCTGCACTCTCATTGGATTTCTGTTGCCTGAGGCATTCACTTAGCAAATGATTGGTTGAGGCCATTTTCTTTATGTACTCTATGTACTCTCTTTCCAATGTTTCATCCTGGATTGTGGCCTTGATGCTCATGAGTCCTCTGCCTCTGCCTTGTCTTCTACATTGCCATGGAGTTCTGGATGAAGGTTCCTTGTAGAGTTGTACAGTTCATCGTGTACAGTTCCAGACATTCCAGTATCCATGTGTAGGGCATTAAGTCGTAAGCTTTCTTGTAGTCAATCCAGGCGGTGCACAGGTTGGTCTGTCTGTTCTTGCAGTCTCGGGCGACCGCTCTATCGACCAGTAGCTGGTGCTTGGCTCCTACAATTTTCTTCATTTGCAGTTTAGGTTGACATGATTTAATTCCTCTTTTTTTTCTTCATAAGTTAAAGTTTCTTTTTTTGTTGTTTGTTGTTTTGTCCCTCATCATTTAGAAATTAATTTGTTCCTGATTTTGGATTCAACAATATTTTGATTTATTTATGTTGATTTAATTTTTTGCTTCCTATTCACTCTCCTAGTTTATTTTCTCATTTATTGTCTTTTTTTTTTTGGTTTGTGTGCTTTAATCTGAGCCTGCTCAAGTTTTTAGTGTACCTGTGCCAAACAGAAGGGGAATAGTGAGTAGGGATTTCTTTGGTTGATAATTTTGGGGGGTTATTTTGATTTTTTATTTGAGGTTATTTGTCCAATTTCAGTTTAAATAATATTTTGATTTGTTATAGTTTGAGTATTTTGTCAAAATATTTTTTGTTTTTGTTAGTATATTTTGGGGGCTGACCTTTTTCTTTTTCTTTGGTTGCATTGCAACTTTTATTGTATTTATACTTATATTTTTTGAATTACTTCTTTCTTATTGTTCATGCTCCACTAACCTTTCCTCTGTCTGCTTACTTCCAGGTGCTGAGGGCCTGACTGGTAACCTACCCCCTTACTTTGGTGATGGTGTCCTATTGTGTGCCCTTGTAGTGCTCTTCCACCCCTTTTTGGTTTTGCCCTTGTGTGTGTGTGTGTGTGTGTGTGTGTGTGTGTGTGTGTGTGTGTGTGTGTGTGCATGTTTCATGTGTTTTGTGGATTGTGGTGCTCCCATTTTAGTTGACGCTCTCACTCCCCTTCATTAACCATAACCATTTGTATATTTTTGCTGATTGGAAACATGTATCTTTCCTTTTCAGTAAAATAAACTTGTGTTGTCCTTGGTTTAGAAGAAGAAGAATTGAGTTTATTGCTTTACTCACACATTCATTTTCTTTCTTTCTTTCTTTTTTTCTTTTCCCCGGGTTAAACCCTGGGATGGCGTTGTTGGTTTTGGTTATTCTTTTGATTTTGAGTTGAACTATAAAAGTACTCCTGCGCACACCACACTAGCAATCCCCTTCTGAGCCCCTCTCATGTATTGAGCCACATGCTTACTCACCTTAGCCACAATGATGCAGGGCCTTCCACGTTGTGCAGACAGGTTATTGGCTGGTAGATGGATGGGGTGGGTCCCTCTTTGCGCTCCTCCTTTCCAGATAAGTTAGGTTTTACCTGCGGAGGCCGATAGCCCCAGGTTTATTTCTTTGGTTTGTTGTTTGTTATTTCTAGATAGCTCAGCACCTGCGAAGGCTGATAGCCCCAGGTTTATTTTTGTTGTGTATTTTAGTGAGGTTTTCGTGTTGTGTTATTTTGTTCCTGCGGAGGCCATTGGCCCCAGGATTATTTGTGTTGATACTTTGTTTAATAAATTGTTAAATCTAGTCCTTGGTCTGAGTGTGTTTTTGGGTCTTCCTCCGGGGATCCTGATAATCTTTCCATTTTCATTATCAGCATTACTCAGTCACTCAATATTTCCAACCCTGGTGGCCTTGTTTCTCCTGACAGTAACTAAAGCTAAACACTAAACACTCAATACTCTTGCCGCTCTCAAAACCCCTCTGCCCCTCTGTTTCCTTCTCTCTCTCTGCTCTGTGATTTACTCCTGAACTTCGACTCCTGAAAGCCAAAGGTCACCAGTTCGAGCACCTCTTCAAAACTGCTCTCACTGTTCATAAAGACATGTACTGTATTTCAACCACAACTTTCACTACAAGGACTGTATCTCACAAAAACTGTAACTACTTCTCGATCACCTGATCCAATGAAGGAAACACCAAGTCTATGTTCTCTCTCATTAACATCATCCTAAAGCCTCCTAACTCTCGACCTCCTCAGGTCTACTCTACACCTGTCTGTAACTCATTGTTATTCTTTAGCTGAAAAAACCCATATCTTGGATGATGTGATCAACGTTGGAAACAAAAACACCTCAAGATCACCCAAGGAAGATAAAAAAACAGGGTCTTTTCTGTGGTGTCCCATCCAGTCCAGCTATGCTTCTATAATTTCCTACTCAGTTTATGTTAAAAGATTGTTATATAAAAGATTAGCTGTGAGATCATTGTGTAGGACTTGAGTAAAGATGACATTGCTTCAAAAGACCATGCAGTGTTAAGAGAGATTTGAGGCTTTCAGGGGTCTCTGGGTTGATTTTTATTATTTATAAATCAAAATAAAAACTAAGTACTTACATTGAAAAGTGTAAATCTCTCCCAGTATTTTTCCCTCCCTCCTTGACTTGCAGATTTGCAGAACCCTTCAGGACTGAAGAATGGGCTGCAATCAAGCTTGGCATGTGCAAGCTCATGAGGGATACATGCAATGCATCATAAAAAAGCTGTCAAAAGAAGGCTGCAGCCGCTAGCTTCAGCAATAGAAAAAAGAGTTTTTTTGTTTTGTTTTGTTTTTTTCCCCATTTGTAAGCTATTGTGAAAGGTTAATTCATTTTTCATTTCCCATATTTGCGTTGAGGAGGTGTGGTTCAGGACGTCAGCCGTAGGAGAAGTGGGTGTGCTGGAGCTGACTTAGGAGCAGCACCAGGCAGCTGGAATGAGTTATCAGAAGTCTGGACTCAGACCCAGATGCATACAGACAACAGAGGAGGGGAGTTGAAGTAACTTTATTTGCTACAGCTAAGGGGAAGGGTAGTGTGAACCGAGGAACCGAGTGATGTTAGCAAGATGGCTGCCAGCCGGGGAGCTGACATAGATTCCTCTTTGCAGAAGCCAGTCAGAAGATCAAGCCGGGATGTTGGAAAAGGAAGTCAGTTCAGTTAGGGAGGGCAGGAGAGCAGGGATGGTCAGAGCACAGGAGTAGGTCAATGAGGGAATAAGAGTCAGATTCAGGGGCAAAGGATGTATTATGAGAACTGGATAGGGTGCCATCCTTCTGCTGGTGGCAGAAGGGTGTCCCAATCGCCAACCATGGAATTGCAACAGAAATCACTTGAGGCCCAAAAAGTGTTTTCCCCATCGACAACAATAGTAAAAGAGAGGACAATAAAAGTGCTCTAAAAGTGTACTAATCTTTGCATTGTATATTTAAGTCAGAGAAATGATATGTATAAAAGAAAAATTTAAAGGACAAAGAGCCACTAAAACATTTCGTATTTAAGCGTGATGTCACAGCATTTCACATGCACTCTCAAATAGATATCACTCACTTGTTGGCTCTAGTTTTTAAACTTTTTTAACTATGTATATAGACATTAATTTATGAATGTAAGAAAAAACATACATAATATATATAAATTGCGACATGCTAAAAAACCTGAATTCAACCTGGTCACCCACTTCTACCTGTTTCAGACTTATTATTATTAATATAACATTAAATATGTGAATCATGTGCGATATTGCACAATAACGCTTAATACATAGACTACGCGTTTTAATGTTGCACATGGATGATGACACTTAAACTGATATATATTCGCTTTGCACATTTGCACAGAACATTTTGTATATTCCAAATATCACATCATCCCCTCCAGAAAAAAATAGAGGGAGATTATTTTGGAATATGTTCCACCAAAGATGAGCATATTGTATCCAAACTGTGGTTAAGATGTAGAATATTGTGCCATAAGTGTTTGCATTTAGTCGTGTCAGTGTGTATGAAACAGTAACCTGTCCTCTAGGCTCCAGGGTGTTTGGCCAGATGGATCTACCCAGGAAATAGACGTGTTTCTCTCAACACGAACATTTTCAATGAATCAATGACAAATGAAAGTAAAAAGTCCTATCACATGAGTTCAGAGGTTTCAAACATGTGACTCAAGATGATCAACACATGTTCAAGTAAACACATATTAATAACATGCTGATTCTCTGAGACAAGTCTAGAATTACAGTAAAAAAAATATTTGAAACCAAAACAAAAAACAAAACAAAAAAAAGGCAGGAAAAACTGTCTTGTATAAATTTGTTGGGTCTCTTTTGTGCATACAGCAGCATTGAACAAAAATCTAAAAACATTCATTGTGGACAGTGTCTACAGTGACCACATCAGCTGACAGACCTCAGAGTCTCCAGTCTACACAACTGCTTCACTCCTGGATCCCACAGTTGTAGTTCAGGTCCAGCCCCTTCAAATGGGAGAGCTTGAACGTTAGAGCAGAGGCCAGAGAAGCACAGCTCATCTCTTGCACTGATTCAACCTGCATTCAACCAGTCAGATGGGCTCAGGTTTTAGACTTGAAGCACAATATGACTGTTCTAATGAATTAGCTATTCTCTAAAAAGTAGCTCAACACAGTGGCAAAGTAAAGGAACTTTGCCACTGTTATTGGTCATCATTGATTCAATCCTCCAGAAACACAGATTGTGATTGTCCTCTTTAATCAAAATAAATTAAGATGTCTACAATAGAGACTCTGTGGATTGACCTCAGAGTGTTCAGTCTACAGTATTTATGGAGCAGAATAAGTAATAAATAATAGTAATACATGTAAAAATACTACTAATAAAATGAAAATAAAATAAAACACCGTGTGAATCGTGTGAATCTGGTTAGGAACAAAACAGGGTTTTTGATTCACGAAGAGTAGGTTCATGACAGCACTATTATACATTGTGAGCCAGGCGCTGACAAAAGTACTGCAACTGTACTGTAAATTGAAAATTACAGAATGTGAAAGATTATTCCCCCCCCCGTCGGATCACTGCTCCGTGCTGTCCGGGGGAAGGGTGCTCGTTTATCGCACAGGGCCCCTTTTCTCTTTTTTGCGTAGGGCCCCACTTCGGTCAGAAACGGCACTGGGACCATGGGTAACCTCTAACTTCTGTAAAGGAAGTGAGTGGGCAAATGTAACCTGTGTCTGCCAGGTGTTTTTAGTCATGAAGACTAGGAGAGTGCTTAATAAGAACATGTCTATTTACCATTGACTCGTGGACTAGTTGTTCCAAACTAGGCTGACCCTAACCTGACCCCTGTATGCAGTAACTTAAATCAGCTTGTTGGAAAGCAAGTCATGGTAAAGCTTGTTGATTACTTCTTCATGACTTGTCTCACACCATTCTCTTGTGCCATGTTCATTATCCTGCACATTATCCCAACGTCCAATCAGATTACAGCTAGCCGACCCTGTAGCATCAGCCCCTACAGGTTAAGTTTTAAGTCCTTCTAGGAAATCACTAACTGTGCATTGTTACCTTTCAGCTGATCGCTGCAGTCATACACACTGTGACTGTGTAAATATCACCCAAACAAACACGCCACTGTGGGTCCTCCATCAACCCCTGCAATCACATGCTATTTTCCCTCACATTTGCTGCAGATTAGGATAGTGGAGCAGCTTATTGCAGCTCAGCACCACAGCTCAGCAGGGCAGCAGAGTGTGATCCATGAAGACTGTGCAGCACAGATTTAATCTGCTGAGAAATGTCCAGGAATCAAACCCAGACATTAACACAGAGCTCCCTGACCTTGGATCCCTACACTGAGATAGCACCAAACATACCTGACTGAGTCACAAACTGACTCCCCTGACGCACTTTTCCCTGCCTACTCTTCTCCCGGCCTGATCCTGCTACCCCTTGTTATCCTTGTTCCTCCTTTTTATTCTGCATGCTTAACGAATATCATATGATTGCTACAAAGACTACACAGAGCATTTAACGTGTTGACTTCTGCTTTGCTTGACTAGTTTATTCCACTAACTCACACCACAAGGGTAACAGACATGACTCACTGCATGGATAGTCGTGTCAGAACTTCACGTCTGAATGTCAGAACTTCCAGCTCTAGGTCACTAGGTCACATCACGCACAGCTCTCAGCCCTGGTACCCCTCCTCCCCTCCACTGCACCTTGAAATCCTATCCAATATGACTTGTGTCAGTTCTGTGGTTATGAAGACAAGAAAAGTGCTATATAAGACACCCCCCCCTCTCTGCTTACACTCCCTCTTCTTCTTCCTGCTTGTCCTCCATCTTCTTCATCCTCCAAGTGGCACCGACTTCTGGTGGCTGCCCAGACATCAAGTTTAACTAAGTTTAGTTTATAGCCTCGCTTTTAATCCCCAAAAAGCAAGGCTTAACCCTATCAGGTGGTGTAGGTGGATCCTTGGGGGCTGTTAAAGGTGACAAATTATGCTGCCTATTGCTTGCCATTGATACAGTTTTTAACACCCACGGTGCAGTTCTGCATAACTTTTAGCTCCCAAAAGTCCTTAGTTCAAACTCCTGATTCCAGCCGCTATGTGGCTACTTACACACTTGGTTCTGGCTGCAGCTGTCCTCTGATTGGCTTATTCAGTGGAGGATTCCTCAAAGGCTTCCCAGCCCTGCCCCAACTAGCTATTGTTTACCTTGCTCAGCTGCGCTGCTGCATGCAAGTACATGTGTCCATGTCTTTTCTCTTTGGATCCCTGCCCATAGCACACACATTGACCAATCAACTATCTGAGGACTCAGATCAGTTGATTGAATAAGCCAAATCAGGTGTGCTGCTGCCTGGTTGGATCGAAAACCTGCTGCCACAGCGGCTCTTTGTGGAATAGGTTGGCCACCCCTGCCCCAGGTGATTATTAGTAAGTTAGTTATTAGTTAGTAAGTTAGTGCTTTTGTGTTTGCTCCTGCAGTGGCTAACAGCTCCTGCAGAGGCTAACAGACCCAGGACTTTTTTTGTACTTTATCAAATTGAGACATGACAAGTCTGAGTGTGCACTTGGGTCTTCCTTGTGAATCCTGACAAAAGGAGTCCACAGTAGAAACAGTGCATGTAGCAGCAATTGCCATGGTGAGGGACAGAGTCCTGGGTCCAACTCAGCATCTAGGAGGGGAGAAAACACAAGAGTGAGAAGAGAGGGAATGTGAGAGGACAGAGAGAAGGTGAAATAAGGTGGGTAATGTACGGGGGTTACTAGCAAGGCCTTGGGGGCGGGACCTGG
Organism: Karalla daura; assembly: GCA_029224185.1. Taxonomy (NCBI): domain Eukaryota; kingdom Metazoa; phylum Chordata; class Actinopteri; order Chaetodontiformes; family Leiognathidae; genus Karalla; species Karalla daura. The sequence goes on along the minus strand of CM055190.1, from coordinate 28,110,135 downwards.
CTAGCCTGGCTCCTCCAACACAATGGAGGAAATTGAGGGATGATAGTTTTGATCCTGGGTATGTGGCTGTTTTCCACAGCAAGGAGAAAAGTATTGTTCCAGAAGGGGCTGGAGGCAGCCAAATGAAATACAAACAAACGCTGCACAGTGCCGCAAGGTATGTACTTTTCTGTATCCATTCCAACTTCGTTGTGGGAGGAAGGTTTTCTTGTTTGTTTGTTGTGTCTGGTGTTTCTGGTGTTTGGGGTGACACCCAGCCCTAGTCAGCCCAAGTTGGCCAGACAGGCGAGCAGGTACTAGAAAAACGTATCGGTGACACATTCTAGGTAATGGAAACCCACACAAGGCCAAGTTGAGTCGAGAGAAGTTGAGCCAGTACCAAATTGGGGAAATGAGGCCTTAGGTTCTTTGCAGCAGTGCCAGAAGCAGTCGCAACATTTTGTAATGCCATGACATCAGATATAGAATCCTTTAGGTGTTAGGTACCTAACAGCAATAACTTTAAGAGTACAGAAGAAGGAAATTATGGGTCATTCAGGTATTGGATAATTGGGTATTGTCAGCGTAGCAGTTGAAATCTATTTAATGATTCTTGATGAGAGTGCCTAGGGGGAGCATATATAAAATTAATAGAAATGGACCGAGCACAGATTCCCGTGGAACCCCATGACTGACTTTAGTGCGGGGAGACTGATTATTATTGACATGAACAAACTGATATTGGTCTGAAAGACAGGACTGGAACCAATCTAAGGCAGTGCCTAATTCAGTCTCCTTAGTAAGATGTGGTGGTCAACTGTATCAAAAACAGCACTGTGATCTAACAAGACAATCACATGTGGCGGTAGAGATCGGCAGCAGTATGCTGTTCTGCCTAATGGGTGCTCCAATCACATTTTGTCACACTTGGTGAAACGTGAGTGTGGATGTGGCTGCACCAGGTGTAATGCGCTGCTTCTACTCAGGGTGTTTGTATCTCTCGGGCCCACTTAACAGTTATTTTTGGCTAGAGTGATCCACGTGCTTCTCACATCTGCAGGATCTTGTGCTGCTCCCATGGTTGATGCCCTCTTTTTTCCATGTCACGCAGTATGCTGGTGTCCCGTTGACCTGTGTGATTACAGGCGAATTGGTCGCGGCTTCAGGTCTCTCTCACCCTCCATCCTGTGGTACATGTGCCCATCATGACAGGAAGTAGGTCAGATACTGTTATGTTGGGACTGCAGCATTCAACTTCAGCTTCAACTTTTTTTAAATTTAAAGTGCCAGTTTATAACATGTTATTCCATGGCACTTTATTAAGTAAGCAACAGTATGCACAGAGAAGTGACATAATGAACACCCCCTGCCCTTAGACCTTCACAAAGGCTGAGAAATGACTCTTTCAGGGAAAAACCCTGTCAGGGAAAAAGTCTTCATCCCCAGGATGAAGAGGTGGGCAGAATGAAAACAGAACACAGAGATAGATGGATTGATGGCTTGACAATTTAGATCTTAGTCTAGAGATAATATGAGTCTGTATTAGAATAGGTGCATGCAGCAGGAAGAACAGTGGTGAGGGATGGAGTCCTGGATCCAACTCAGCATCTAAGGGGTCGGGGAGGGAAGAAAACACAAAGACTCTAGGGACATAGGGTCCCCGGTCCAATATTTTAGTCCTGTGCAATCAGTGAATAAGAATAGAGAGGAGGAAAGAGATAGAGGAGAGATGAGGAGAGACAGAGAGGAGGGTTAGAAGACGTGTCCTTGGAACCATAAGTAGGCTTGCATTTAGAGAACAGTGTTCTAGTGGGGTATTAGGGTTTTATCAGGTCTGAAATATGAGGGTGTCAGACCATGAAGAGCTTTACAGACAGAGAGAAGAATTTTGAACTGAATCATGAATGGTACAGGAAGCCAGTGCAAACGACGACCTGTTACCAAACATACAGCTGCTATGCATGCACGCCAAACAGGAGGACACGTGGGAAAGAGTGCAGCTACCAACAGCAGACAATGAACAGATCCAGAGCAATGAGCAGCGCACAGCCAGAAGCAACACCCAAGCGAGCCCTTATACAACAATAACCATGCTTAGCATAAACAGGACAACGCCACAAAGACACAAAGAGAATGCATAATTTCTAGTGGCCACTACTTTTACATTTGGTCCCCATGGGCTCTGCCCCTGTCAAGTGTCAGAGCACTCCCTCCTCAATCAGCATACCAAGTTTCATGTTGATATGAGTTCCTTAAAGCCGTCCCAAAGCCACTCATAATACATGGCGAGGGATCGCTATTCATGCCCGCCACACAGATACCATTGGTGGTAGTTCCACTGCATTTGTAATGTAGCTTCACCAACTTGTTCTGCATGTATTACAAGTGGAATAAAGCTGATGTGGTCAATTACTGTATGTAGGATTACTACATGTAAGTGTAAAACCTGATTACTTCCTGTCACCACTAGTGAGCACCATGAGTGAGGTAGGAAGTTAATATATCAGGCTATTTAGGATGGAGCCCTCATCATGTCCAGCAAGTTTCAAGGTGCCATGATTGAGTATGTGGGTGTGAGAGCCGTTCAAAGTGAAAAAATCACCAAAATTTGTTACATCCTAGCTACAACACCCTTTGATCTACAGAAATTCTTTTGACTAGTGCTGGTAACCATGGTCTCTGGATGATCTGTACCTAGTTTGAAGTTAATCGAGCAAAAGTCCTGGGAACAGCTCCTTCAATAAGAAAAAACAAACAAGTCAAAATGGCCGACTTATGTTAGGTTGAGGGCGGGGCTTTTTGTGTGCCTCAGTATGTTCTATAAACCCACTAATTTTCATGCAATTAGGCCAAACTCAGAAGTGGGGCTCGCCATTTGAAATCTTCTAGGTGGCGCTATTATGCTATTTTGCCCCATGCTTTTGAACGACTTCATAATACGTAAATATGCCCGTCCCAATGGGCAAGCTGAAAATAGTGCCTTTTCAAGGATATTAGGGTCAGAGCAACAGACCCTAATAATAAATATAAAAAGAAACATTTGAAATACATGAGGGTTCTCGCAACGTTGTTGGTTATTCCTCAGACCTTAATTATAAATGTATAAAACATGGAATGAAATTTTAGCCATTCATTTACCAATTATCTATGAGCTAGATCTATGAGCTACTTATGAATCATATCTCTATGAATGAGCTTTATGAATAGTGTGTGACTGAACACAGCCTTCTGGGACATCCAGCTTTCTGGAGCACCTCACTCCAGTACCTCAGAGAGGCAGAGAACGGCAGAGAGGTGGGTGCAAGTTATTCAGGTGTATCCTTGTGTACATTATGTTGTATCCTTCTTCCTCAGCATCCTATCTTCCACTGGCTTTGTGGGTTTCTCTCTCAAGAAGAACAAGCGACCTGATGTGTGGAACATGTTTGACTGAATTAATTACAAGGGATCTCATTGTCAGTCTGATGAATGAAGTGTCCTCAACAAACAGTTCCTTACTGCAGCATGCGCTCAAAGGCAATACAAATGGAAAACAAAAGGCCTCACATAATGTAGCATTGAGCTTTTTAGTTCACAAGTTCAGTCTTTTTTTCTTTCAGCTGTCCCCTACAGTCATGTCCTTCAGGCACAAATATTTTCTGTTCACAACTTTTCCACTGACTGTTTGCAGTGTTCTGCAAACATAAACTAAATGTGCACTATTACAGGAACAGAGTTTTGTTAAAGAAACCTTACAGATATAAGGTGGTTCTATGAATCCTGAATGGCCGCCCCAGGCAGTGCTTTTAGTATTGGATATCTCTGTCTTGCGCATGCATGGGTCAAGTACATATACCAGCCAAGTCCCCTGTGACCCTCACATGACCCTGAGAGAACTAAAAGTTCTGCTGTCTGTTGAGGATCTGTTCCTTGAGAATCATCATGCAAACCTCCAGGGTTCCAACTGACTGGATGTTCTGGCATCCATCCAGGATTCATAGAGCAGCAGTTACATCCATAACTCTCATTCTATTTCATTCCACCTGAATGCCAGAGGCTGTACTTTAAGCACTGGATGACCTATACTAGCAATGTCACAAGGAACCTAAAATACTTCACCTCAGGAGCTAGAGGCAGAAGACCCAGGGATCAGGACCACACTGAGAGGAGATGGATCAGCAACCTGTATAACCATGAAAACGTGCTGGAAATGGTCCAGGAAGCTGTCGCACAAATATTGTTGAGAGGCACTCCTCAAAGGACATCTTGTGATGCTGATCACCTCTTGTAGAGTGGCATCGCACAGACTATGGCAGAGGTTGTGCACTGATTGTGTAAGCATGCCCAATGCTATCCACGATCCAGTGAAACATTTCTTCTTGGACTCGGTGCTGTGCTTTTTTGGACCTTAACGTACAAATATGAATTTGATGAAAGCTGCAAAATACTTTTATATGCATACATTTGTGATTTTGTGAATTTCATATATTAAACAAGAAATGTGTGCATGAAGAATATGTTTATAAATCTCACTTTTTTAATGAAACATACGTGCATTGAAAATGGATTTGTGCTTTGAATCACATTCACGTAAAAATACCCAAATATATTTTGAATCCTTTTGTGTGCCTTTATTTTTGTCTGTGCAAATTTATGACTTTTGAGACTGCTCCGGCTCCATGTATCATTGCGCCAAATTTGGATGAGTGTTTATGTTAACAGGAATAGGTACCACAGTATCAACACAAAAAGTAATGTGAAACAGATTACACCATCTTGGATATGGTACCCAAGTGACCTGTGTCCACCCATGACACAAGGATCCTAAATGAAAGTGGCCTGATGCAGCTGTTTGAGAGGCATATTGTGCCACTTGGGTGTCACCTAATTGGGGGTAAGTGTAAGGGTTCCGGCTGGAAGAGTTAATCAAAGGCTTTATTAAAGTACAACCAAAATAACCAGGGACCAGGTTGGGTTGCAGGACAGAAAACAACAAAAATCTATCTACACTGGGAAACAAAATTAGCCTAGGACCCTACGGTCTCTGCAGGTGGCAAAATGCAAACTAAACAATCACTACAGAAAACAAAGAACCTGGGACCTAAGGTGGCAACAGGACACAGGAACAGGGCAAGAGCAGGAACAGGAACAAGGCACGGATAGTAGAAACACGATCTGGCAACTGGCTCTTCACACAGGTGAGGTTATATACCTGGTTGATGAGCCAGCTGCCAGCCAATCAATGGAGAAACCCTATCATCATCATATCACAGAGAGGAGGAACCCAGGTGCAGGTAACAGGCAGACATAGACATGACACAGAAACAGAACTTGACAGTAAGGGATAACCCTTATGCCACCGGTGTCTTATTAGATTTCAGTGGTTTCTTTGGTGACATGCAACCTAAACATCTCAACACAGATCACACCATATCGCCCCCTGCTGCTTCCAGGCTAAACTCCAGCATCTTTGGAAATGTACTGGGTCAAGGAGGAAACTCTCCAGCATAAGTCACACATAAAACCCACTAAACAAAGGCCAAGTCTACAGACATCCAAGAGCACATCCTCTCCACACAATCCCTGCTTCATTCACGGCCATCACTCACATTTATATTGGTATAATGGCTCCTTTTCCCACACCCGCTCGATAAAATATCTTGATCATAATCGCAAAGACCATATTCACACCATCCCAAACTTTGAACCATGGAACAGCAATGTCACATAGTGGTATCTGCAAACACTAGCATGGACAACCATGGAGCATGTTAAACATGTTAAACACACACACACACACACACACACACATTACTTGACACACATTATATGACATGGTATTTGCTTATCGCTTTAAGAGGAGCTAAAATAAATCAAGCCAATGGTCTACAAAGTTTGTTATTCAACTTGATAAAGGAGGGGAAATGTATAATTTAACATCACTCCCAGTTAGAGCACATGGACCCTATATAAAGGCCACAGTGCAAAAGACCAAATCATTGTCTGCTTTAAACAGCAGTGTCTGCTGCTGTCAAAAGCTGGGCTGTCTCACTTCATAAATGCAGGGGAGGAGTATCAGTGCCACTTACTGGCACACTGTAGGATTTGCAACCTTGGCACTTCAGAATGGGACATCTCCAACATTCACCTGATTCTACAGGCTGATTATGGTGAAAGTGACTTCCTTCAGGGAAGTGGTTTTACAGGCCACAAAATAATATGTGCTGAGTTCCACCTGTACTGAGTTCTGGCAGCTATTACTCTTATACACAGAAAGGGTGTCTGCATCATGGACTAAGGCTGGTAAATGGTTCCACAGGACCCTCTAGTTTAGAGATTTCAGGAACCAAGAGTAAACTGCATTCAAAGAGATACAAAGGATCATCATCTAGTTTCTGGATGGGTTCACATTAGGGCTTCCATACCCTATCGAACCAGAGGTCAGGTCAGGTCCTGCCGATGACCTTCACTCAAACTAACATAACTCATTGTTTCAGTGGGCTCATGCTGACTTGTATTTTTCTAAGCTCTTTATTGCAACTGCTCTACACAACTCTTATATAATGCGGCAGTAATGACGAGCAGGCACATGGTCCATAAGAGGATTCTGGTCCCAGTCTGCCAAACTTTGCAGGGTTTGCTGTTTCTCACTCTCTTCTTCTTTGTTGAAGAAAATAATAATATGGTTGATTGTATTATACTGAGGTCACCTGAGAGTGAGGGCATGTATGCTGAGAGGGGTTGTGTAACTGATTATACTAGGATGTCTGCTTGTTCCAAGAGGTTAAGGAGAACAATGGAGATCTGGAGTCTGCCCCCTGCTTATGTATGATACTGATGAGGAGAGAACAAGCTGACATGATAGGGATGAAGCAGACACCTGGAGATGACGATCAATGATCAGTGAGCACAATGCTCGCTCAAGGCAGTTCCAGAAGGCGGAGCCACCCTGGATAAAAGCCTTTCAACGAGAGAGACTGTTGAGCGAGACTATGCTACTGTTTACCCTGTGTGATTTCAGCCTTGAGTCGAGGAAGTTCTTTCATTAAGAAGAAATTCCATGACATTTTTCACTCCTCCTTTTCTGGTAATCTGAAAAAAGAGGTCCTTGAAATCACTTCCTGCTCTGTTTGACACTGATTCACTGCTGCTGTTTTGAGCTCCATACGCTGTCCATACACAGCACCAAACAATGTCACATACTCTGGACTATTTTATGGTTTCTTTCTCTCTCTCGCTCTCTCTCTCTCTCTCTCTCTCTCTCTCTCTCCCTCTCTCTCTCTCTCACACACACACACACACACACACACACACACACACACACACACACACACACACACACACACACACACACACACCTTGAGAGTCCATTGCAGGGAACTCATGCCATTCATTCTCACGGAGAGTTTGCTGCACAACAAGATGATGAAACCACTAGAAAATCTTACTGAAAATATTTTCTGTTCACTATATTAGGATTTGTCTTGTCATCATATTTGGGAGCATGCAGGTGTGTATTTGTGTGTAGCAAAGGCTGGAGTTTCTCACCTGTGCAGCAGCTTAGGCATACAGTACAGTACAGACTGCAATTGTAGTGCCAACAGATTCTACAACACATGGAGTTTAATACTCCTCCCCAGTTCTATAGGAGAGACACAAAAATCTCTCTTGATGAAATCTATGATGCTACGATGCCATAAGTGGATGGGTTGAGCGAGCTGCACCGGACCAGTTGACAGAAGGTGGACAGAAAAGAGAGAGGGACGGTGACAAAAACAACTGATGGCATTAGACAACAACAGACAGGGAGAACAAAGATGAAAACAAGATGACAAGTCCACAAATATATGACAGTGAAAACAGCCATGGCAACATCACAGCATAAAGAGAGAGAAGAGGGGGACAGTGATGGCAAAAACAAAATCAACAAAATAACATCACCCACCGGGGATGTGCACTTTCATCCCTGTTGTGTTACATTTCTTTGTGAACAGTAGTTTTATTTATAATGTTGGTGATGCAGAACATAGAGTTACTGCTTGCAGAGCTGTCAGTTATCAAGGATGAGTTTCACATAATTGCAGTAAAATTATGTAGAAATCTGTTTCTCATATTATGTTAATGTCACAGTGCTGTAACCTCAGCCTGGGAAGACTAATTTGAACTTCTTTTAGGACTTCATTTGATACATGTAACACATTTGTGTCAATTCTCCCTCACAGAATTAGAGTTACTGGGGAAGGTGGGCGCTACGTCTCCATTACTCCTAGACCTGTAACCACCTGTGTCCAAATTTAGTAGAGTTGCCTCTAACATCAGGTTTGAACTACTTCGTCGTACTATGGAGTATTTGAGGATGCACATTCCGATTACTATCTGTTGTGTATCTGTTGTTTTTTTAGGGAAAGTTATTGTTGGCTAAGCTATTGTATAGTTTTAAACTGTCTATCATGTGAGCCTGGACCATTTGTGACGGCGTGACAAGCCAGACGGCATTGTTTCAACCTGACTGCGTGGAGGTAAACCAGGATGTCTGTGTTTGTGTCATATGCATGAATATGACTCACATGAATGAGTATTGTGTGAACTCCCACAAACATGTCTTTACTGTGCTTTCTTTTATCAGGATAATGCCACTGCTGCTTTGCCTCTAACAAACTTGAGCCTTAGGTTACTTGCTGCTCTCCGTGTGTGCTTGGCTCCGGCTGTGTTTCTATGTTGTTGCATTCAGCTGATTGTGTGCCTCAGCCTTAGCCAGCCGTGCCCCTTTCTGTTCCTTTACCTTATGTTTATTGTACCAACACTGTTGGCCTTGGAGAAAGTAGGCTGCCACCTGTAGTGTTAACTGTGAAAATTGGTCTGGATTCAGGTCCTGTTTTAACTTTAAAAACATGATCTTACTCCGATCATGACACTTCATGACACTTCACGATCATGACTTCCTGCAGTGCCTGTGTTAGAGCCATATTTAATTTTCTTTCAATTTATCTTGGGAAATTTAATTTGTTAGTTTTGTTGATAACCTTAAGTTGTAGTTATTATTAAATTTACTAATATTTATATCTCAATATTTACCTGATTAGACCTGAACACTTTGATTGATTTGTAACTCCTCCCTTTGATGTGGGCAGGTGACGCACCAGACAGCTTAAATCAGTTCATTCATAAGTTGCTGGGCAGGTCAGGCAGGAGTGTGGAAGGAAACAGTTTTCGACCACTCATCATAGTATCCGTAATTTGTACCTTTATTTTTTGCATTTTTATGTTTATTTTTTGGATTGGAAGTAAACCGGATTGTTAAATAAATTCTTTCAATTGGACTTTAACTCTCTGTGTGCTTCATGGAATGTGTGTCGGAGGATCTCACTCTCTTCCTTGTGTGGCTGTTAAAATGTTGAAATGGAAATGGCCATAACTGTGTGTGTGTGGGTGTGTGTGGCTAGGCACCAGGAACCAGGGACACGTGTGTGTGTGGCTAGGTCAGGGGTAGGCAACCTGTTCCACAAACAGCCGGTGTGGCTGCATTTTTTTCTTTTTTTCTTTCTTTTGTTTTTTTTTTGTTCTCCTTACCGGGAGCACGTGTGGTGTCACCTTCACTCTCAGGACAGGTAACCTACCCCTGAAGTTGCTCCAATTCAGCCTCCAACTGTTATTTCATAGCCTTATAGTTGGTTTGGGTGGCAGTCCCTTTCCCCCACTTGCCCCCAGGGGCCATATTAACTCCCCCATGTTGCTTCTTTTTATATTATAGCCAATAAAAGTGTTTATTACTGGAACCTCACATCTGTGTCCACTGACGTAGCTGTGTAGGGGACCCTCTTGTCCCTGAATCTGGTGGACAGGAGACTATAACATCACTAAATCCTGTGATGTAAGGCCACAGTTGGAGTTATCAAAAGCCACATAGAATTGACTCGCTCGAGTCACACTCGGGACTGTGGAGGAGGAGCGGTTCCAACCATTTGGGACTGTGGAGAAGCTGCTCCAACCGCTCTGAGAGCGCCTGCTGCTCAGAAACTGGATGGAGGTTGGCTTTGGACACTGGACAGAAGCCAAGAACAGGGAAAGGTCTGATGGCAAAGTCTGTGTCTTGGACTATGTGTCTTGCCTATCCGTGTCAGCAATTTGGATACTGAAGGGAGCTCGGTCGGAGCAGACAAACCCGGACAAGAGAAGGGGGATAAACAAAACTGACGAAGAACGGACAAAAGAAGTCGGACAGACAACAGGCATGGGTACAACAGGACACGGTACCAAAGAACAGGAGGGTGAATGGGCCATGTGGGGGAGACAGAGACAAGGGAGCATATGACAGGCAAAAGGGGAGAAACGTGGTCAGTCACAGAATTGGCTAAGAGCATGCCTGAGACGTAATTAAAGGGCCCAATTGCATGACTTTCGACGCAAACAAAGTGAGTAAAAAGGTAAATTTATTAAGCAGAAAACAATGGTGGATACTCAGGTAGCACAGGTGAGCAGGCAACACAAAAGACACAAGGATGGTCAGCTTACCCCTGGGAGAACACCAGGAGCTGGTGGACCAGAAAGAATTCCGAACCGACCGCATATGGACGCACTGACTTACGCTCATATGATGTCAGTGAGTGTGTGAGTGCTGTTCCACTTCTGGGTCAGCAAGTCAGTGAATGTGCTCTTCATGCCTCCCTATGGCAAGTCAGCAACGATACCGACAGTTCATAGCTTTGTGAGGCTGCATGCAGGGCATAGCAATCACTGTACCGGAATAGTAAAAAAAAAAGAACAAAAAAAAACATTTTTTGCAGCAACGGGAACAGGGCTGCAACTACACAGCTATTGTGGCATTTTCCCATATTTCCATATGACTAGTATGACTAGTAATAGTAGTAATAATAATAATAATAATAATAATAATAATAATAATAAAAATAATGATAATAATTTTAAAACTAACTCTTGCATTAAGCCCGCAGAGGTGAAGGAATATATTCCTTACACACCTTTGGTATGCTAGTCTATTGTTAATAAAAAGTCAATGTCACCAAGATATTGTCAAGGCTGTTGCATTCATAGCATTTGGTGCCTCCACAAACTTTCACACTCAGTCACTTATAGCTGACGTCACTGAAGTCATGGAGGGTTCAGGGGGCGGATTTGAATTGGACCATAGACACACGGATCTTGAAAAAACATGAAACACGAAAGGAACACAACACACAAGGGTCTTGAAATATATGGAACATGGAAGGAGCAGGAGTCCAAGCACCAAGCTCTCTAAGGGCCCGATCTACTAAGATTCCAGATAAGAGGTGCTAAATTGCGTGTTCCTGGTAAGATTTTACGCACTTGGTTTGCGCGCATAAGAAAACATCACACATCTACATCACACACAGAAGTCTACGTATTAAACATTTCTGGGCCAAAACGGTCATGTTGTATGAGAGGTAGAGGATTTCTGCAGACTGTTAACAGTCATAGTAGGATTCTCATTACTTTGTGTTACACGTTTCCCCATTGTCATTGGTGCAATGGACTGTACACACATCAGGATGAAATCCCTCTCAGGAGCCCATAAGGTGGATTTTGTGAATAGGAACTCCTCCCACAGCATTAATGTTTAGGTGAACATAACTTTTTGATGTCAATTGATAAACACTGTACTGTACATTGCTTGTGATGTGTACTGATTAGTCTAATAGTCCTCATCTTATGGTTACAGATGGGTCTGATTAGAAATGTTGTGGCAAAATGGCCTGGTTGAGTCCATGACTCCAGAGTCTTTCAGACCTCTGAAATCTATCAGTGCCTATCACAAGGTGAGCCACACAACTATCAAGCCACAAGCCACAACTATTAATAACCACTTCTTACATAATGGCTGTATCAAGAATGTCAATCTGCTTGTGAAGTTGTAATGAAGAGATTTTGTGTTGACAGGTGAATTCTCTGGTGTGCTGCTGGGGGACAGGGGGGGATGCCTGCCAGTCTTTACTCCTGACACCAAACACAGAGCCCAGGAAGCGCAGCAAGCCTACAGTCCTGCCCATGCCAGGACCAGAGCTGCATTGGCCTTTGGCCTCCTGAAGGCACAGTCTCAGTGTTTTCAGACATAACCCTAACCCTAACCCACAGTGTGGCCTGCCTGAGGAAGGTCAGGCCCCCAGAGCGCCACCAGCTGAACTGAGACAGTCCTGCAGTCTGCCCTGATGATGACAGTGGTCGGCTGCTGAGGACCAGTATGTGTTAAATTATTGTAGTTGATATGAATGCGATTTAGTGTGTCTACTACAAAACCTGAGGTCACAGTTGCGAGTAGAAGTGTAAAGTTTAACTTTGATCGCAGTGATCGGAAAATGAATGGGGGCTTATGGAGAGAAGAGGCTGCGCTGGGCTGACTCTGAGGCCCGCCGTTTAAATTTTACAAAGCGCACAGGTTTATGGCTGGCATCACACGAGAGAGCACAAATTTGCCTACAAAACTGGAAAAAAGAATTTGTCTACTGCTTACGGTTTGGCCGGGAGCAGCGTGAAAAGAGCAAAATGAGAGGTGATTTTTCAGTCATCCCACACTCTGACAGTTGGTCTCTCCCCACTCTAACTTTTCAAAAAGCGCCAAACCCACATGTTTTTGAGACGGCCTGGAAGAAAAACGACACAGGGTATCAACACGCTGTCGGGTACGGGCAGAGACGACAAGTTTTTCTGCGTTTTGAAGTTTGAATGAAGTTTCTACGTCAACTACATCAAGATTGAGGACAATGTGAGTACGGGATTTGACGGATAAACTTTGGCAAACTATAGAAACTAACATTTAGCGTAACTTACCGTGCCGTTGTGGGTTCCACTTCCGCATGACCAAAGACCCGACAGCAGCCACCAAGGGACACCTTGGTGAAGCTCACGTCACAAGCTGGCAGTTACACTGCTGTGTGGGAAGAGGGGTGTTTGTTTGGTGGATCTGTTTTTTGGTGTTTCTTCTTTTTTTTTTCATCATTTTTAGCATGAGCAGGGTAAATGATTTTTGGATATGAAATTTGGTTCTGGTCATGGGATATAAAACCCAGTGGCAAAGCACACAGGAGGTGCAGTTTGTTGAGGTGATCGTTTGTGTGTGCAAAGCGCTCTAGCTCTGGAATTACCCAGAGCCCTCTTACATGTTTCTATCTTTCCAGATCAGAAAAAAGAGTATGAGGCTGTCAAGATAATCAATTTGGGAGGGACTAGGGTTTTCACTGCAGAGTTGACATTGCACTGGCACATAGTGGAATGGCTTCTTTGAAGGGTGTGGTTGAGGCAGTGTGTGGGTTCAGGCATGCACTGAGAGAAGCCAATGGATGCTAGTATTGAGATGAGTGGAGTACTTAGTAAGCAGTACCCCAATGACCCAAACCAGCCGCTACAACCCCAATGCCATCACAATTATTGATAATGAACATTAAGGAGAACACAATGTGGTCGATTTTCTTAATCTAGCAGTAAAAAACATAGAGCATAGAGGTGCTTGCCCCCTTTTGCTCTAAGATTAGGTTCTTTCCACCTCAGACAAGTATATCTCTCTGGTCTCCCCCTCATCAGCACTGAGCTGGAAGGGGATGCGATGAGATGGAAGGAGCAAAGGTGAAAAAAAAGCTGGATACGGTCACACAGAATGAGATTGGGAACTTGTTGAACTTGTTAATGTGCTTTATGACTCTAATTATGCTTATATTTCTTTGTGTGAAATGTGCATTTGAGTCACTTGTTCATGTCTAATTGTCACTGTCACCAGCAAGAAATGTATCAGAACGTCATCATGGGGGAAAAAACAATATGATTAACTGAAATGACTTCAAGCGTGATGGCAATCATGATCAATGATGGCAAAGCATAGAACAGTAGGCTATCATAGAGGTAAGTGCATTTTTTGACATTAAGTGTACATTTTTTTGTTGTCAGTTTCCATACCATCATTTAAGTCAAAATTAAATCTGTCAGCACATCACATGGAAATGTATATTTCCAACAGATTATTTAAATAAATCCATCCTTATTAGCATTTTTTCATTTTAAAATGCAGAGAAATAAATAAATAGGCATTACATACTGAAATAAAGCACTATATAAGTGCTTTGTACCCCCATATTTGTCACAACATCCATATCAGATGAAGAGAAAACAAAAACTCCATCATGCAGTCATGTGTCACAAATAAATGTGGACAGTACACTAACTTAAATACAGATTTGGTACATAGCTAACATTGCTAACAAATACAATACAACAAATAAACAAATACACAGTATTACACACAAATAAAAACAGAAATAAAAACAAGAAAAATGATGCTGGCATAAAAACAACAGAGATGAACATGATGGCCATTTCATCAGTTGTGACACATCAGGTTCAGACACCAGGTTCAGACATCTGAAGACTGGAATTAGGATGATGGACCAGCATGGCACTGGGAAATCAGGATCAGAGGGAAGTGCTCCTACTTTTCTTCCTCACATGCTGAAGCTGTCAGAAATGAAATCCTGTGATTTTTGGCTGTGCTACTCTCAGCCTGGACTTGTTTCAATCTCTCTTCTCCAAATGGACTTTGGATTTTAATTCCCATGTACAAAACCTGGAAGTCACAACATGGCTGCCACCATTCCAGGCCCTGTGCACTGGCACTTGGCACCCAGCAAGCACAGTAAGAGCATTAGGCTGTTTATTTGATTGCAGATGTTAGATAACATTGACGTCACAGAGTACCTTGCCATCAGGGCTTAACGAACGCCACATACACAAAACCCACAACTTCCTATTTGACCTGGCAGCGGCCAATCAACACAGGCTTCATTATGACTCCAGCGGCTGAAATTTGCAGAACTCCGCTTTCAACAGCAGCAGTTGACACAACCATGGCGTCTTTCAACATGTCCTGCAGCTGCAGGTGAAGGGGTATGGCCAAAGCCTGCATGACCTCTGACCTCTGGGTACCAACCTGCCTGAGACAGTTTGTGAGTGTGTCTGTGTGTGCATGAGGATTTGTGTTTGTTCATAGTTCAGTATATGTGCTTGGAGTGTATCTGTGGTCACTCACTTCAGCATTCCCTGTAAACTGCTGACCAAACATCTGGAATCCAAGCATTCAATCCCTCCTCTTAACTAATCTCTCTTCCTCTCTCTCTTACACACACTCACACATACACATACACACACACATGCACACACACACACACATGCACACACACACACACACACACACACACACACACACACACACACACACACTCACACACACACACACTCACACACACACACACACACACACACACACACACACACACACACACACACACACACACACACAAAGTGTTGACATCTCAAAGCAGGACACACTGCAGCTGTTTCCTCCATAGTTTCTCATTAACTTTGAGGTCTGTGGGAAAATAATTACATTTATCATATTATGTTATATTATATCAAAAACAAGTAGTTATCATCATGTTCTCTGGTTGTTCCCACAGACCTAAGACATGCATATTTAGGTCTTTAGAAACTCTAAATTGTCCGTAGGTGTGAACGTCAGAGTGGATGGTATGTGTCCTAAGATGGAATGGAGACCTGGCCAGGGTGTATTTACTGCCTTTGCCCTAGGCACCCCAATAGACTTTCTTTTCATCACTATGTTTGCGTGTGTGTGTGTGTGTGTGTGTGTGTTTGTTCATGTGTATGTGCTAATGAAGGCCAAAATCCACGAGCAAGGAGGGGAGGAGGCCTGAGGATTTATTTCTGAGATAAACTCTTATCTGTCTTGAGTGGGAGGAAACAAAGTTTGTATTATGTAAAGGTCCTATGATGCAGTCCGTGCGTGTGTGAGTCTTGAGAAAAGAGAAATGAAGGATCCTAAAATGTAGACTGATCAGGATTAAAAGTTCATTAAACTTACAGACTAATTGTGAGCACACTAATTAAACGTTTTGACACAGCAGTGTCATGAGCTACTAGTACCCTTCAACTTCAACTTTATTTGAGTGCCAGTTCATAACAGACATTTTCTCAGGGCACCTTACAAAGTGAGCAACAATATGTACCCCCTTGTCCTTATGTAGCTCTATCTTATCTATCTCTATGCCTATCTCTATCTCTTTCTCTATCTGTATCTCTATCTCTATCTCTATCTCTAACTCTCACCTACATGTGGTATCTCTAGCCAGCTCCTGTGGATTTGGCAGGGTGTGATGTTTTTCTGCTGCATGGTTTCAGTGGAACGAAGCAAATAAATGTCGAGTCATCAATCAATTGTGCCTGCCACCTAAATCACCATCAGGGTGTGGGAGGTGTGTGTGGAGCAAAAACAGGTTTTTCCAGTGGATTTATGTCTAAATCCTTATATATATATATATATATATATATATATATATACACACTGAATCCCGGAATATATGGACCAAACTCTGATCTGGAAATGAATCCCCGAATATAACAACCAAACTCCGTTCAGGAAATTAATCTTCAAATATATGGACCAAACTCCCGAATATATGGACCAAATTTAAGTGACGTCATCGCAGCACCGCCTCCATCTTCTGCTTAACTGCAGATTTTAGACCGCAAAAATGAGTGGGTCGGCTCGCAATTTAATAGCCGTTATTTCAAACAATGAAAACATTATAAACACCCTGACAGTGGTCCTGGGATAGTGGATCAGAGCTGGTCGTCAGGGGACGGGTGCTGGGACAGCCGTCCACACCATAAAAAGTTACGTATAATGAATGAGAAAGTCCAAACACATAAAGGAGAACAAGAGTCTTTATGAGGAGAAACAAGAAAACTGCTGCTTACCGTTGCAGTTACATACATGAAATAACACACATCTTTTTATTTTTTTTCATATATTTGATGAACATGAAGCACGGTGTGGCGTAGCAATGTAACTCCTGCCTACGACCGGGGGAGGCAAATCCTGACAGGGAACCAACCTCGGCACAACACCGATTCTGACTAGTGTTGCCACCTGTCCCGGTTTTCCTTGATTGTCCCGGATTTTCATGAATTGACCCAAAATAAAATCTCCCAGGACACTGAATGTCCCGGTTTTTCTATTTTTCTGTTTTCTATGTGTAAAATCTGTAAAATTTGTTTGTAGCATGGATGCGCCACTGCTAGTTCAGGGAGGGTGCACACCGATGCGCAGCCAAATCCAGCGAAGGTGCACCATGGCTTGTGATGTGTTGGTCGCAAACGATCTGGCTCTAAGAGCCGGCTCTTTGGAGTGAACGACAGGAGTCGGTTCCTCATTGGGACGAACTGGCTCGGCTTTTTTTTTGCTTGTTTTGGTGTGGGCCACAGGTGATTGGTGAAGATGTGTAGCAGCAACTGCGTGTCCATGCACAGAGCAGGAGGGATGGCACAGGGACAGCAGTGATCATACGTACACAGAGGAAGAGCGAGAGGATTAGCAAACGAGCAAGAGAGAGAGAGAGAGAGAGAGTGACTAACAAAACAAACGGTGAGAAAATTAGTGACAGGGAACGTAATAGTGTTTGGACATTCAATGTTGTAAGCATCAAAAAGGCAGAGTGTACCTTGTGCAAGGTGAAAATATTGTATAAAGCAGGCTCCACAATAACATGCACAAGCACATGAAAACTCTTCACCCAGCAGTGCAATTAGAAGAAGGCAGACAAGCAAGGGACCCTGCAAATGAAGGTACTACTGTGTCTTGCACATGTGCAACCAGTTAATTTTTTATTTTGTTTGTTTTGTTTTTTAAACACTGGTGAGGTCGTTGTTTGGTTTATAGTTTTTATAATAACTAAATTACTCAAGTTTTTTAAAGTAGCTTAATGAAGCCATATAAATCATAAATATTGGATGTAGTGTATTTTTTTCATTAGTAATTCAGTTTACACATAGTTTTGCATTATTTTTGGCGATAATTATACTTCAAACCACAGAAAATATAAAGAGCCACTTCAGAGCCAATAGAGCCAGCTCTTCTTGGTAAGCTGAGCCGACGGCTCTGGCTCGCTAAAAAGAGCTGTAATTCCCATCACTAGCGCTGTCAATGGGGGTGTTGGGTGGGAAACTGGGTACACATGGAAGTTATCCAAATGACAGCTTGCATTTTTATAGCTAGCTAGCAAACTTTGTTTATATGGACATTTTTACTAAATTATTAAAATAATCTTATTAATTATTAAAATTGTTTTCATAACAGCTCCAGCAGAAGAGTGTATGTGCCAAATTTAACACAGTTCGGACAAAATCCCAAGGAGGAGTCTGAAAAAGTAGTTTTTCCAGTTTTTGCCATTTTGTGCGAAAAAATTAGAGCCAGAAATCAGCATTGCCTAGCTTACATGCCAGCAGAATCCATAGGGTGTGTAGAGTGGGGGTGGATTGGAATAAGTGACAGATATAACTTTTCACCTCCATCCTCCTCAACACACCCACTGATCCATACAATCCATGCTGGCTATCGGAGAATAACACGGCAATACGAACGAGGTAAACACAGTGTATTTGTCCAATGAATGTCACTTGCGCTCTCGCTTCTGTGAGGCTCCCCGGTCAGCCAAATGATCACGCCCATATTCATTCAGTTCTTTAAGCTCTGACATCTTATTAATCATGGAATTATTCACAAATTAACCACCATATTATACGCTGGCACAGGAAACTTTAGCGGTTGAAGCCCATGTGAGTTGTGAAAAAAAAAAGATCGAATGGGTATTTCAATATTGGTGTTTTTTGACTGGGTGTCGCACCGTGGTGAGGTCGTCCTGTCTTGGGGTTTTTGTCTTGTCATTTCCTGTTTTATTTTGATAGTCTAATCCTCCTCTCGTGTCAGGTCACTTGCCCTTCCTCCTGTGTCCTCGTTCGTCAGCCCTGATTGTGTCCACCTGTTCCCTATTACCCCCATGTGCTCAAATAGTCTGTGTCTCCCTTTGTTTGATGCAGAAGTGTTTCGTCTCTGTCCGAACACCCAAGCCAGCTTCACAGCCCACAGTTCACAGTCCAAGTCGGTTATTGTTGCTTGATTAATAAAAGACCTTGCTCTGACCACCTCTGCGCCTGAGTCCTGTCCTGAGTTCGGGCCTGACAGTACACTTCTGCCAGCATGGACTCAGCAGAGGCTGGCCGGTGGGCAGCCGCGTTACAGGCTCAGGAAGCTCGCCTCTCTCGTCAGGAGGAGTTCCAGGTAGCGATGGTGGATCAGCTGGGCCAGCTTTCCACCCAGGTGAGGGAGCTGACGGACCATTCGCGGCAGCCAGCCCCACCATCAGCGGCACCGGAACCCCCAGCAGCGGTGGCGGCTGCACCCCCGGTCATGGCTGGGATGGGAATCAAGCTGGCTTCCCCGGAGCGATACTCGGGGGAACCTGGACTGTGCCGGGCTTTCCTCATTGAATGTTCCATTCATTTCGAGCAGCTCCCACACGCTTTTATCACAGACAGATCTAAGATTGCATTCATGATCTCCTACCTGACTGGGAGAGCCAAGGCTTGGGCCACCGCCGAGTGGGCTCGAGATTCTCCAGTCTGCTCCTCTTTCACTGACTTTAAAAAAGCCCTCATGATGACTTTTGATCCCGTATCTACAGACAGGGAAAAGGCCAGGGAGCTGAGCAGAGTGGCACAGGGCCGGGACTCAGTGTGCGACTACGCTATTCGCTTCCGCACCCTGGCAGCGGAGAGTGGGTGGAACAACACAGCCCTATACGACGTCTTCCTGAAGGGGCTGGCGGCTCATATCCAGGAACTGCTGTTGCCCCTGGAATTGCCTGCGGACCTAGACTCACTCATCTCGCTTGCCATCCGGACGGACAACCGGGTTCGAGAGCTCTGACAAACGCGGAGCAGCGGTTCGAGGTCGGAGAGGGTTCTGCGTCTCCCAACCCCAGGGGGTCAAGGTTCCCATGATTCGCCACATGGGCACCATTGCCTCGAGAGAGAGGAAGAGGAGCCCATGCAGCTAGGCAGGACACGGCTGACACCGGAGGAGCGACGGCGGCGCCAGCAGGAAGGCAGTTGCTTTTACTGCGGTCAGTCTAACCACCTCGTCGCCTCCTGTCCGGCCAAGAAGACCCAGGGGGGGAGTCGAACCCCAGCCACGAACCGTGCCCCACGCAATCTGACACCTGTTACAATAACGCACCACGCCGTCACTATAATCATTGAGGCTCTCATAGACTCAGGGGCCGACGAGAGTTTAATTGACTGGGGGCTGGCAGAGAGATTGGGATTGAAATCAAACCCTCTGACAAGTCCCATCAGAGCTAGGGCTCTCGACGGTAAAGAACTGTTTTTGATCACTCACGCTACTGAACCACTGAATCTGCAGATCCAGGGGCATTGGGAACTCTTGACCCTTTACCTAATGAAGTCATCCTCTCAGTCCCTAGTTTTAGGCCACCCCTGGTTATGTCAACATAACCCTCACGTGAACTGGAAAACCGGGGCAATTATGGGGTGGGGGGAGAATTGTGAGGACCACCGCCAACCGTGTTCGGTCCCAGAGGGTAACCTGACCACTGCTAATCTCTTCTCTGTCAACTCTACCACAGACTCTGAAACCTCTGACCTGAACGCCGTGCCGTCCTGCTACCACCACCTCAGAGAGGTTTTTAACAAAAGCAAGGCCTTGTCACTTCCCCCACACCGGCCCTACGACTGTGCCATAGACTTGATTCCTGGCTCCCCCATTCCCAAGGGCCGGTTGTACTCCATCTCCGGGCCAGAGAAGGCAGCCATGAAGGAATACATCGAGTCATCACTGAGGGCGGGGCTTATTCGTCCTTCCTCGTCTGCAGCTGGGGCTGGGTTCTTTTTTGTGGGGAAAAAGGACGGTTCTCTTAGGCCATGTATAGACTACAGCCCCCTTAACGCCATCACGGTCAAGAATCGTTATCCCTTGCCCCTCATGTCATCAGTATTCGACCAGCTGCAGCAGGCCAAGGTTCACAAAGCTAGATTTACGCAATGCCTACCATTTGATCAGAATCAGAGAGGGGGACGAATGGAAAACAGGCTTTAATACTCCTAGCGGCCACTACGAATACCTAGTCATGCCCTTCGGTCTCACTAATGCCCCAGCTGTGTTCCAAGCCATGATTAACGATGTGCTCCGGGACTTCCTGGACCGGTTTGTGTATGTGTATTTGGATGACATTCTCATTTACTCATCAGATCTTGAAGCCCATAGAGGCCATGTATCCCAAGTCCTCCAACGGTTGTTAGAGAACAAGCTCTATGTGAAGGCCGAAAAGAGTGAGTTTCATGCCGACACTGTCTCCTTCCTGGGCTTCATTGTAGCCCCTGGAAGTGTGCAGATGGACCCGGCTAAAGTGAGCGCTGTGGCCAAGTGGCCCACGCCTGATAGCCGCAAAAAGGTTCAGCAGTTCCTCGGCTTTGCTAACTTTTACAGGCGGTTTATCAGACACTTCAGTGCCATAGCAGCTCCGCTCCATGTACTCACCTCCACCAAGAAGCAGTTCCTCTGGACACCGGAGGCTGAGGCGGCCTTCCAGCACCTGAAGACCCGCTTCACCACGGCCCCCATCCTCACGATGCCTGATCCTCAGCGGCAGTTCGTGGTCGAGGTGGACGCCTCCAATGAAGGGGTTGGGGCCGTTCTGTCCCAACGGTCGGAACAGGATGGGAAGGTACATCCCTGTGCCTTCTTTTCACGGCGCCTGTCCAGGGCAGAGAGGAACTATGACGTCGGCGACCGGGAACTGCTGGCGGTCAAGCTGGCCCTGGAGGAATGGAGACACTGGCTTGAGGGGGCGGACCATCCGTTCATTGTCTGGACCGACCATAAGAACTTGGAATACATCCGTAAAGCAAAGAGACTGAATTCTCGCCAGGCCAGGTGGGGACTCTTTTTTTAACCGCTTCTCTTTCTCCCTTTCTTACAGGCCGGGGTCCCAGAATGTCAAGCCTGATGCTCTGTCGCGAATCTACGACCCCGAGCCTGTTGCCAAAGAACCTGAGCCAATCCTTCCACGGACCTGTGTGGTTGGAGCAGTGACTTGGCAGATAGAAAAGGAGGTTAAGCATGCCAATGGTGAGAGCCCGCCACCTAGTGGGTGTCCCGAGAACCGATTGTTTGTCCCGGTTGAACTACGCCCACAGGTGATCCACTGGGCTCACACCTCGCTGCTTTCATGTCATCCGGGGGTACGGCGCACCATGTATGCCATCTCCCGGAGGTTCTGGTGGCCATCCATGGAGCGGGAGGTCCGGGAGTACATTGAGGCTTGCTCGGTCTGTGCCAGGAACAAGACGTCATCCAGGCCACGTATGGGACTTCTTAAGCCGCTTCCTATTCCCTCCAGACCGTGGGCCGATATCTCCATAGACTTTGTCACGGGGCTCCCGGTCTCTCAAGACACCACAGTTCTCACGGTGGTAGACAGATTTTCCAAGATGACTAGATTCATAGCCTTGCCCAAATTGCCCTCAGCCTGAGAAACGGCTGAGATCATGATTAACCACGTCTTCAGAGTTCACGGATTTCCCAGAGACATTGTTTCAGACCGGGGGCCCCAGTTCGTGCCACGGTTCTGGAAGGAGTTTTGTCGGCTCATTGGCGCCACAGCTAGTCTCACTTCAGGCTATCACCCGGAGGCCAACGGCCAGACCGAACGCCTCAACCAGCAGCTGGAATCCGGCCTCCGATGTTTGGTCTCCCAGAACCCCTCAACATGGAGCAAACACCTGGTCTGGGTCAAGTACGCCCACAACTCCCTGCCCACCTCAGCCACAGGTTTTTCACCTTTTAAGTGTGCCTATGGTTACGAGCCTCCGGTCTTCGCGGACCAGGAACCCGAGGTGTCAGTGCCTTCCGCCCATGCCATGATCCGTCGCTGCCGACGAACCTGGGCGGCCGCTCGACAACTCCTCATCCGCCAGGGAGACCGGGTCAAAAGGGCGGCGGACCGGAGAAGGAGGCCTGCTCCGGCATATCAGCCAGGCCAGAGAGTGTGGCTCTCGGCCAAGAACCTCCACCTCAGGACCGCCTCAAGGAAACTGGCGCCACGCTTCGTGGGACCATTCCCCATCACGAAGGTCATTGGCCCTGCAGCAATTCGCCTTCGTCTGCCCCGGTCTCTCCGTGTCCACCCCACGTTTCATGTCAGCCAGGTCAAGCCGGTCAAGGACAGTGCCATGGTCCCAGCCCCCCCACCCCCTCCTCCTCCGGAAGTGATAGACGGGGGTCCCGTCTACAAGGTCAAGAAGCTGCTGGCTGTGCGCACCCGGGGTCGGGGCAGGCAGTACCTGGTCGACTGGGAGGGTTATGGCCCGGAGGAGCGGCAATGGGTCCCGTCCCGGTTCATTCTGGACCGGTCCCTCATTGAGGACTTCGTCCGGGACCATCCCGAACTTCCTGGGCCGTCAAGAGTCGGCCCTTAGGGGGGGGGTACTGTCGCACCGTGGTGAGGTCGTCCTGTCTTGGGGTTTTTGTCTTGTCATTTCCTGTTTTATTTTGATAGTCTAATCCTCCTCTCGTGTCAGGTCACTTGCCCTTCCTCCTGTGTCCTCGTTCGTCAGCCCTGATTGTGTCCACCTGTTCCCTATTACCCCCATGTGCTCAAATAGTCTGTGTCTCCCTTTGTTTGATGCAGAAGTGTTTCGTCTCTGTCCGAACACCCAAGCCAGCTTCACAGCCCACAGTTCACAGTCCAAGTCGGTTATTGTTGCTTGATTAATAAAAGACCTTGCTCTGACCACCTCTGCGCCTGAGTCCTGTCCTGAGTTCGGGCCTGACACTGGGTGTGTATTGGAGAAAGTGTTCTGGAGCCAGGCCGAGCGGATCTTCGTGGTATTGCAAAAAAAGTCGTTTCCACATTGGCCTCCTTTTTCGTACCAGAAGACTACGTCCATCTCTTATGTACAGTCTATGATTATTGCCGAGCAAATGAAACGGCATTGGGATTACTGCACACCAGAGGAGTATCATTATTTTTTCCCTGACGACAGGACTGGGTGAGATTGCATCCTTTAGTTATTATTTGAGAAGCAGCTGCTCATCAGATGTTTGATAAAATCCTCTAGAAACTGCAATGGTAGATTAAGGACAAAAAAATATGAACTTTGTACATATTTTTCTTTTATTTTAACCGGGAATATATATTGGGTTGCGCTGAACATTTGGGACTATTTATGGGTTATCACTGTGACTTGAACTGGGAGGATTTTTAATGTGTTTGGGGAGATGATAGTCATATGTGGGGTGAGCCTGTGGGGTCATTGAATTTCTGATTTTATTTCATATCATTTACCTCATATTTTGACCTTACTTGATTTTACTACTTTTTCTCTATTGTTGTATTTGCGTACATCATGACGTAGTTGTTGAGGTGTTCTGTTTAACCTGATATATCCCAGCCTGAGGCAGTGGCCTGCAGATAGGTTCATCTATTAGGACATTTCGTACCAGGTCTGACTGTGTTTTCATGGACGAAGTTTGGTTTGTGCCTTTGCGATAGCCTCTATTACCATTCTCATCATAGGAACAGATTATCTTGGTGCAAATGGTTTGTTGATTGATGTATGCAAAATATGATGCAAATATGATGCTGTGTGTTTTGCCACTTTTCCATGTCAGATGGAGGAGCTGGGCCATTAATACATGTCAATTTCTCAGCATCAGGCAATGTTTTTCATCATTTGGTGGCAGATTTTCCATTGCTGACCACACACTCCTTTTCTACTGCTGATGGACTCAATGTTACGGGACCTGTCATTTGTGTTTGTCTTGACGACATCTTGGTGGCTAGCCCATCAGCTGTCGCATCCTAAACAGTTTTTCCAAAAATTCCTGATTGTGTTCACATTTCCGCAAACATGGCCTGATTGTCAACCTAGCAAAGTACCAGTTTGGACTGCCAGTGATTGATTTCTTGGGTCACCGCATTTCAATACAGGGCGTGGTTCCACTGCCTTCTAGGATGCAGACGATAGCAGATTTTTCCAGTTCGGTCTCAGTAAACGCACTGCAGAACTTTCTGGGCATGGAGTACAATTACAATCATTTCTGCCCATGTGCAGCTCACCTCCCGCAGCTAAAGAAGGCCAACGGCAAAGTCGAATGGACTCGGAACGGATCCAGGCCTTTGACTGAGCTATGTCTGCCCTGGCTAGTACAGCAGTTCTGTCACATCTGGCACCCACGGCATCCATTGCTCTGATGATCGATCCATGAGATGTGGCTGTAGGTACAGTGGTCAAACAGCGTATGGCTGGTGCATGGCAGCCCCTTGCATTTTTTAGCAGTAAACTTCATGACAATGAGCACAGTACAGCTTTTATGATGGGAGTTGCTGGCATTGTACCGACTTGAAGTCCTACTTGATGGGCAATACCTTTTAAATTCACCTGCGAGTTCATTCATCTGGGTGTACTCTTCTCTCGTGTGGTGTCCCCCAGGGTTCGGTTCTGTGCCCCATCTGATTTTCGATATATATGTATCCCCCAGGATCCAAATTTGAAAAGCACAATATGTCATTCCACTTCTTTCCTGATTCAGATATACTTGCCCTTAAAGATTGAAGGCCAAGGTGCACTGCAGCCTCTGCTTGATTGTCTGGATGAAATCAAGATGACTGTCCTCAAACTTCTTCAAATTAAATGAAAGCAAGACATTGTAGACATGACAAAGTTGACTAATCTCTACTCAAATACCGATCTCTAGGCTGAAACAAGAAGTGATCAAGCCTTTGCAGCTGCTTCCCTAAAGCTCTGGAATAGTTTGCCATTCTCTATGAGAACAGCTCCATCTCTGGAAAATTAAATATCCATACTAAAAACACACCTTTTCTCTTTTGCATTTAACTCTGGGCTTTTGAATTGACCAATTGTTTTTCCATGACAGTTCTTAAGGTTCTCATAGACTTTATTTCAGTTTTCTTGTGTTTTTATCAGGTGCATTTATTTGTTGGATTTGTATTGTCTATAATTATGGAGCGCTTTAAAGGTTAAAGCTAAAGATGAAAGGTGCTATATAAATATATATATATATTTTAAATAGTTGACTTGACTTCACTTTTCAGATTTTTGTGCTAATTGTTACTGTTGTTATATGTGTTATGTACTGTTGTTTACTTATTGTTCACTGGTAACAAACACAATAAAAAAGGATGAAAAATATTAAATTAGAAATAAGTTAGTCAATTAAAGTAGTATTAGATACTTACCTGAAAGAAGATTTGTGGTATAAACCGAATGGATAGATTTGCTTATTTTTCTTTTGTCTTGTACAATATAAGCGTCTTTTTTCCATTAATTTTGGAGGCAGTTCTTCCGGTGGAGCCCCTGACAGGGCCCCTGGCATGGGTGTCTATGTGTTTTTCCCATTCCTTTCAGAGGCAGTTCTTTTGATTGGACAGGGGTCCAATGCCAGGGGTTCTGCACTCTGCCCTGGCAGCACTCTTCCCTGGCATGGGGGCTGGTGTCCTTGATGTCCCTGATGTATGAGTGATGTGATATTTCTGTGCTGTACTTCAGCACATATGCAATCTGTGTGCCTGAATGCAGCATGCTGCCTGCATACTGCAGCAGGAGACACAAGGCACCACAGACTCTACAAACACAAACACACCACAAGTTCCTGCATTTTTCAAAGTTGGAATGAAGTTTCTAGGTCAAAGTATGGCGACACAGTGGAGGTTTGATGGGTTCCATTTTTTCTATTCATTCTTATTTGAAAAATTAAAATTGCTTAAGTGCTAAACACTTGGCTCTAGGGAGACAACATTTGTGCCATTTGGCATATATGCATACTGCCACACAGCCGACCCTGTCATCAGTGAGATTTTAATGTTCTGGAAGCAGAAGCGATGTTGGTCTCCCCACCAACAGCTGTCGCAGTCTGTGATGGCACCGCTTTGACAGTGGGACCGCTTGGTTGGGAGAAGTGGGGTCTTGTACCACCATGTCTTTCACCCTGATGGTCCCGGGGCAGTGCTCCAAGTGCTTCTATCAGATGCGCTGAAAGAAGAGGTGTTGACAGAGATTCACCAGAAACATGGGAGAGAACCTTGGGCTTCCTAAGAGAGCAATGCTATTGGCCAGGCATGTCCTCTGATGTAGCCCAGTGGTGTCTATGTTGCGATAGGTGCCAGGTCGCTAACGACACTCAACAACTTGCTCGTAGCTACATGGGGCACTTGTTGGCTTCCCAGCCAAACAAGATCCTCGAAACTGTCCTTGTTATGATGGATGTGTTCGGTAAGTACACACTGGCTATCCCCACCCGTGACCAACGAGTCACGACTGCGGCACAGGTCCCGGTGAACGAGTGGTTCTTGAAATTTGGTGTCCCAGCCTGTATCCACTCAGACCAGGGACAGAACTTTGAGAGTGCTCTGATCCAGCAGCTGTTAGGCCTTTATGGGGTTGAGAAATCCCGCACCATGGCATACGGTTCAAACCAGGTCCATCTACATCTTCAGCCATGCAGTTGGCTGCCTTACCAGCCGCGGGCCAGACACCCGCCAAGTGGCAGTGCACCGGAGTAGCCTGTCAATGGCTGGTCAGCACGGTAATGTTCACCATCTCCCAAGAACCCCTCGTCAATGGGCGTGGCCAAATGTCTCTATAGCGCTACCTTGAAATTTTCAAAGCCACTTTCCCATAAAGCCTTTTGTGGAGTAGAAAGATGAAAATTTGTAGGCTGATACAGTTCATGGAGACACACAAAAAAGTCTCTTGCACTGATGGTTAGAACTGGACAGGAAGTCGGCCATTTTGGTTTCAATATTCAAGTGTCAATACATCACACATCACTCAAGTCCGCCTAGAGATTTCATCCCATCATGTACTCAACATATTGTATAAGATCACCTAAATGGCATTGTGATCAAAAGTTCAGAAAAGATTGTCTCTTTGTCAAGGGGTGTAGCTTTATGGTGGCCAAAGTAGAGAGATGGTTCATAATCTGAATCACAGGAATACTGCTCAGCCCAGTCCTCTTCAAAATGTGCTAAAAAATAGGATTCTTGGGATGGTCGCGGAACTACATTGACCCAGCGGGTGCCAGTACCCCTACAGGTGAACAGGTGAGCACCTGCTTACAGCTGCCTTGCTTTGTCATAGGCAAACAAAAATTAGTATGTAAATGTATCATAAAGAGATACACAAAAAAGTCTCCTGACGTGATGACCATAACCTGACACGAAGACGGCCATTTTTATTTGAATTTTCAAATTTCAAAAACATCTCCTCTAAGGGGGTTTACCCAATTGGTTTCAAATTTGGCACACATAATCTTTGGCATATCATAAGCTTATTGTTTCTTAATTTTTCAATTTATTATTAAAAGGTGAATATCTATCTATCTGTTTAGATAGATCAATAGATATGTCATATATAGCTACGGTAAAGGGTGCTTGGATCTTTAAAAAACCCTGGTTTTTCCACCACTTGCAATTTACATTCTGCCTCTCACTTCAGCATAGCTATTTATAAACAGCGTAAGGCAGATGAGCTTCTGTAACATGATCTTGGGGGATCACTTTTCACTGGTATGGTATGTATATGTATCAATAATAACATAATAAGAATACTTGTACCCATAAGCTAAATACATATATCATATTAATAATTAACAACAACAATACTAATAATACGATAGTATACGAATAAAATGATAACAAGAGTGATGATGAGAACAGCAACAACATCAATAATAATATCATACTATCATACTACTGTCCATAATATAATAATAATAATCATACTCAACTGCGGTGTACAGCCTCAAACAATGCTTTCAATAAAAACCTGCAAACATCTTTTATATTTTATATATTCTAAATTGAGCCACTTTCTGGTTAATCAGAAGAAAAAGATATTTAATTGTGCTTTCATAGTTGTTAAGGATTATTATTCATATTTTTGTGTTGAATCAATGTACATTTCCTTCACCATCGTGAAACATGGTATAAACACAGTAGAATGAACAATAACACACATCACACACTGACACACGTTACACACATCTATCTTTTGGCATTAGCCGAGTATCATTGTAGAGTATTAGGACTATGTACATAGGACTACAAACATATCTGAGGGGTGGCTGGATTTACAGTTTTTCTTCTTTTCTTGTTACTCCTTCTTTCACGTCATATAATTTAATTCAAAATAATTGTTTAATATCAGTGTTTGCATTGAAATACATTCAGTTTTGTTTTGTGAACATTACTGTCTGAACTTTGAGCAAAAGTTGAATATTGCCCTGTTAAATTATGTATTTACAGTGGATGATTGTAATAACTGCTGCCTCCCCACAGTCGGATCAGGCTTAATCGGTTAAATTAATGAAATAAACTCTAATTTAACAAACAAGCATTATGCTCCAGGCAACCTCTGGCCACACCATCTTGAGCTCACCACCTCCTGCCTCTCCTCTATCACCTCTCCCTTTGTGTCCTCCCCAGCCTCTGTGCTCCCATCAGCATTGTGGGAAAGCGTGTGTGTGTGTGTGTTTGAGTGTGTGTGTCGGCTCACTCAGATGATGACAGTGGCTGAAATCCCCAGGATTCCCTGCAGTACTCTGTGCTTTGCAGCTATACATCCATGCTCCATTCATCCATCATCTTACCAGATTTGTACCCACTGATGGTGTCTTGTTCTACTGGAGCCTGAGTCCCACACTCACATGCTCAAATACTGGATTCTGGTCACTGTCAAGCTGTCCTCATTAGATTCTCTGGACACTGAGTGAGGCGACAAGAAACAAAGTAAGCAATAAAGGATTTAAGCACTTGTGTCAAAAGTAATGTTTGGATGCATTTTGACAAGGTGAATCCAACACATGCGAGATGTCATGTTTGCAAGAATACGATGTCAATTCATGGAGGCAGCACTTCTAATATGCAGAGGCATTTCAAAAATAAACACCCCGCTGTACTTTTGGATGACACTCGAGGAGGGGCAGACGCAGCCGAAACAGCAACAACAATTGCAGTAACAACAGTTGCAGCAGGTACATTAACATCTGGATCTGTGGCAGTAACCAGTGGAGGTTCAGGTAAAGGCATCTCAGGACCAACTACAGCAACACCAGCACCACAAAGCAGAAGGCGGCAGACACAAATGTCCATAGGAGCGTTTATGAGACAATCCATTCAGCCACTACAGCAGGGTAAAGTTGACAAAGTGCTTGTGAAAATGATGGCAATGGATTTTGAACCATTTTCAATGGTTGAAGATAAGGGCTTCAAAGCTTTGTGCAAGTGTTACAGCCTTTGTATGTCTTGCCCAGTGGGACAAGAATATCCAAATGACTACTGCCTAACCTGTATCAGCAGGTCAAATCAGCATTGTGTTTGAGTGGGCTATTTAAGACAAAGTTGTGGCATTTGTTACTGACAATACAAGCAACATTGTCAGGGCTGAGGGATGTGCTGAAATGGAATCACAGTTGTTTTGCACACAAAATCAACCTTATCGTGAGAAATGCAACGCAGCTTCCCGAAATTCAAGCAAGAGGGTGAAAAACATAGTACGTGTGCAGAAGCACAGTGGCGTCTGCAAAGTTGCGGGTGAAACAAGATGTGATGACAAGATGGAATTCAACATTTTACATGCTGCAGCACATCTTGAAAATTAAAGAGCCCATCATCACTACATTGGCCCTAGTTAACCTGGCGCTGACAGTTTTAAAATCAGTGGAATGGATAGCAGTTAAGGAGTTCTGCGATATACTCCAGCCATTCGAAGATGTCACTGTGGAGATGAGCTCAGAGGTAGGCCTATGCAATGTAAAATGTTATAACATGTTTAATAATATGTAAGTACCAGTACACTGTTGCTGAATAAATATATAGTCTTTGCAAAAAATGTCCCCTTTCAAAACCAAAGAACATTGTCTAATTCTTGTGTTTTCTATTTTCACACAGCTATGTGACAGGCTCAAAAGCCATTTTGATTGCACGAGACCTGCAGAGAATTATTGCCCACTGGCAGAGAACCCCATCCAGTCCAACTTTAAGAGGACTGATCATCACTCTCCATGCTGATTTGGAGAGACGATTCGGGAATGTTGAGATGATTCCTGTGCTGGCTGAAGCAACTGTTTTGGACCCACGGTTCAAGAAGCACGCTTTTGTGAATCACCGGTACGCAGAGGATGCTATGTCAAGAGTGGTGGCAGCTACATCACAAGCATCATCCTCATCAGTGCAGTTAACAACCTCAGAGGAGAGGGAGAGTGCTGGAGCAGAAAGCTCTCAAAGACTGTACCGCTAATTTGGGCTGACTTTGAGGAGAGGGTGACATGCTTGTGTCCAGGTGTGCAAAACCCTCTCACAGAGGCCATGCTAGAGGTGAAGGGGTTCACATCAGCTCATCCCTCGCACAGCTGACCCTCTGGACTGGTGGAGGACCAGGTCACTGGTGTACAAGAACATGTGCACAGTGATGAAGACAAGACTGTCTATTGTGGCTACCTCTGTGCCATCAGAGTGTATTTTCTCCAAAACAGGACAAATTGTCTCGGACAGGAGGAGCAGCCTCAGCACTTCGAAAGTACAAGAGTTGACATTTTTAAATGCTAATCTTAAAAGCCATTACATAGACCTTTTAATATAATTATTTATTTACTTATTTCAGTTTGTTTACTTATTTATTCTTATTCTTGCTTTCACTTGCACATGTTGCTTATTTACTTGAATTGGTGTCTTACATTTAAGTCTTTTATAGTCATTTTTATAGTCATACTATGCTTTATAGTCATACTATGCTGACAACATTTGCACATCTGCAATCTGCAAAGTTTTATTTGGCCAACTACTCTGCACATTTAGTTGGTTGGGTTAGGAAAAATATACCTTAATTTATACTTATAGTTCTTATTTGTTATGCACATGTTAGTTATGCACATGTTAGTTTTCTATTATTTTTTGTGTGTTTCAATAAACATTTATCTTTTTTTTAACCTTAGTTTCATTTGAAAGTGATTCATTTCCATCACAAGGCACTTAACTTTCTATTTAAAACCACTTCAAACGATTCGGTTGCATCCCAGCTGTCGACTCAGGTGACTCAAGTGACTTGCAGACCTGGATCAGTTCAGTGAGTGACTCAAAGGGAGCTGAATCCTAAAAAGGAAGTTTGAGATATCTTGGGATGTGATGTTGCCCCCGTTTCATCCCTCAGATATATATCTCATATATCAATTCTGATTGGCTGATGAAAAGTATCACTCCACCCCCTCGAACAAAGTCCTATCTGCAGAATAACGTTTGCAGAGTGCCTGCGTTGTGGCACAATCCTGTGGACTAGATACACAATATTCGAGACAATGTTTTGGCTTCCACCATTATGGAGAGCCAGGCCCCGGCACAGATCTGGCCGTTGCGGATCTGACCTGCTTCTATTTCTGCCGTAGCACAGTGCAGCAATACAGCACAGAGCAGATCGCGCGGGACAAGAAATTGTACCAAAAAAAGCACAAAAAAACATCAGCTGAATTTCAAAGTTAAATAGACCATCTTCACAGAAGATGGCTCGCCACGGTCGCAATAATAGACTGAATGGCCTGAAACTCAATCTGCAGACCCCATGGGGGACCTTGAACAGACCCATTGAGCCCCGCCTCCATAGACACTTGGGGAGGCAAAGTTGGTGCTATCAACAGATCCTAATACAAGACCTTCTGACAAGCAACATAGTCAAAAACCAGGAGGAAACTTCAAGGGGAAGGTA
Source organism: Karalla daura (assembly GCA_029224185.1). Lineage (NCBI taxonomy): Eukaryota > Metazoa > Chordata > Actinopteri > Chaetodontiformes > Leiognathidae > Karalla > Karalla daura. The sequence goes on along the minus strand of CM055190.1, from coordinate 28,077,507 downwards.
TTTTTCTCTCCCGTCCTCCCTTTTGACTCAGGCACATTAAAAACGGAAAACAAAATGGCGGAGCTCATGTGTAGTGTGTATTGCAATTGCAATCGCAATGTAGTTCATTTCCGGGTAATCATCAGGGTTAAGAAATCCTCTTTCTGGTAAACATTCAAAGAAATATGTATAACCATGAAATATATGTTTATTTAATGTGACACTGTGAGTCATTAATCATAAACATTTATTAGAACTAGTGGACTGGACACTGCATAGCCGGCTTGTCATGTGTGCGCAGCTATGACATCATGAAAAAGTGTGGCGCGGTGGCTGCTGGGAGTTGGGGTTGGGTCAGAGAGAAAAAGTGTTTAATAAACGGTTGAGCGGACACTGACACAGTGTCGGTTCCTGAGTTTCAGTCAGTCATAAGTGCAGTTCTAAAAGCCATAAATCTCGGACGCTACATTAGTTAAGTGGCGATCCTGTCTCTGTATGCAGTTAGACTCCCAGAGCAGACCAGAATACGTACGTCAACCTCACCACCACATTACCAGTGACAAATAGGAGTAACGCCTGTGGTCCGCAAATACGTATATCTTGCTGCAAAATTGCTAGAGGAATAAGAATAAGGCACAGTAAGATGTACCAATTGAAAACTATGTTGAAATATCCGATCCCGCCTGAATCCTCAGCTTCAAATGAGCAAGTTTTATTTATGAGGGGTATCAATTGTGTTTCCGGGTATGTGGCGTATTGTGCGCATGTGCACCTGTGTCACTAGAAATTCGTATGAAAACACACAAAATTTTGGTCTCTAGATTACTTACTTTTCCATACGAATTAGTCATGAGAACATGTTGCTGTAACTTCACAGACCAAAGACCAAAGGTAATGAAAATAATCACCATCCTCAGAATTACATTTCCAACAAAGTGGCGAATTATTAACATGTAACTGGGTGTTATATGCATGTGATGTACAATTCTTAACTGTACAGATTTTGTGCAATTACACACAGATGTATTCATGGCCTGAGACCAGACCTCCTGCCAGTCAGCATTATCTATAACAGTGCCAAGATATACAAGACAAACCTCACCACGGATTGACTGAAAGACAGGACTATGAAAACATATATATATATATATATACATATATATATATAAGCACACATGTTGAATCTATGCCACCAAGAATTGAGGCAGTTCTGAAGGCAAAAGGGGGTCCAACCCGTTACTAGCATGGTGCACCTAATAAAGTGGCCAGTGAGTGTATGTGTGTGTGTGTATATACACACACACACACACACACACATTATATATATATATATATATATATATATATATATATATATATATATATATGTATATATAAAACCGCATGGACTGGGCATAAGGCCTGTGTCTGCTGTTCCTCTGGGGTTGCAGTAAAGGCCACAATCTCAATAGGAAATCATGAATTCTCCACCTTTAGCACAAAAGTTGGGTTGGGTTTCAATACCTGGGAAGGAAGAGAAGCCCACCAGTCCATCAAAGGTCTCCTCACCATCAACGGGTATTTTTATCTCTGGATCTGTCGGGGAGGATGGAGTGTAAATAACGCATAGAAGTCATCTGACAGAAACAGGACAAGATTCAGGCAGACAGACAGGCAGGATTTCAGGACAGGAGGGGACAGGGAAGACTGAGGCTGTGACTCCATGATGAGCTGGAGTGAGGTTTGAGCAAAGCTTGAAATAAGGCTGGAACAGGACCTGAGTGAAGCTTGCATGGCAATATGGCAAAGAGTGAGTTTTTGAAGTCTATGTATAATGGGATGATTGGTGGGAGTGAGCAGGTGATTGATGGAGACAGCCACAGTAGTTTGTGGAAGTGGACAGGTGTGAAGTCGGCAGGGAAGTGGCTTTCTGGTGAATGGAAAAATACTCCAGCGGAGGAGTCTGTGAGTAATTAAGGCAGATTCATGGCATTTATTGAAAATTGACTGTAAATGACATTTAAAACATATACTTGAATTCTTGCTAAATACATTTAAAAAACTTATGGGGCGAATAAATCATTCACAACATGTAACAACAAATGATTAACATCTCAGTGTTGTCTGGTTGCAATTCATGTATTTTCTGATTTTTGTTTTAAAGATGGGATCATTTCTTTCTGGAGCGCTTTTTATTGATTTGCTAGAAATCCTCTTAAGATCCCAATTTCACATTCTTTCTAATAAAAATGTGAAAAAAATCAGTTGTATGGGGAATGGGTAATCCTGAAAAAACACCAACCTAGCCTCTACATTTCTAAACTTAGGTTAAATCTAACCCTAACCCTAACCCTAACCCTATCCTTAAACAGTACATTGCCTTCAGCTGATTGCAAGTGTAAAGTCAAGATGTGGCTGAATGGCTCTCACATTATAATTCAACCAAAAGGCTAAAATCAACTTTTAATTACCCATGAGGCACATCCACAAACTCCACTAACATTGAAATGGCATTAGAAAAGGGATATGTGAAAAGAGGTAACCATTTAGGATTAGGAAAGTTTAAGATAATTAGCTAACTAGCTACCACTGCAAATGGCACCAGAAGCATAATTTACATTAAAAGCTGATTACAGGTTTTCAGTTTTAGTCTCACTGTAGCAGCATATTTCCAAAGAAGAGAAAGGAGCCAGATATCACTGTGAGGTAGAGGATTCTGTGTGCACGAATGACTGAGTTGCCACCTGTAGAAGTTATCTTGACAGGCAGTGAGAGATTAAGCAGTTTCAGTGTGTAGTGCAGTAGTTTAATAATCATACTAATTGGAAAAAAATGTGTTGTTGCTGAGATGTAAGTAAGGCAACAGAGGGTGAAGCTTGTCCACTTTCATACATTATCTTTGACATGACCAGTGATCTTATCAGTGCACCGTTTAAACACTGAGACGCTACATTCAGGACAAAACTAGATAAAGACTTCTTAACAGAAGACCAGGCTGAGGCAAATCTGTTTCCATGGGGAACAAGCAACTGACTTCTTTTTTTTTGATAGAATGGTATGGATAAACTAACATTAATTAAAATAAATAGTTCATAATAGGTCATAAAACTAAATCTAGTTCTAATCTAAAGTATTGGAAAACAATGTTCATATACTATCCTGATTAATTAATTAATTGATTGATTGATTGATTTTATTAACCACTTAAGCTCTATTTAATAATTTCATCAAAGGATGCCACACAGATCTACAAGCTCATAACTTTCATGTTGCAATGTGATGTGTTTTGAGCATGTAGAGCTGTTATTTTCACAGTACTACTTAACTAAGTAGTTATTAACTCCATACATATTGTACACATATATTGTCTATAGGTACAATATGTTGAGCTGTGAAATCTGTTCTAATATAAAAGTCTCAGTGTATTTCAATTTTCTAGATCATTACACTATTGTTATCCATACTTTAGTTAACTAGCCTACATTTGATTGCATTGCAGACTCAGTTTTTGCATGTAATTTTGTTTAAACTTAACATATGCCACACTATACCACTACGGGTCATGTCCAGGGTTGTGATAGGCAGCAGGCCCAGTACATCATTTCCTGTGCAGATGATCTCACCAGAGACCCTAAGCAGTCCACCCTGTCCTACCTCAGACTTCAGACTGTGACCTACAGTACCTGGCTGCCGGCATGCCAATGCCATGATAGTTTCACAGCTTATACCTATATGAGTGAGGCATGAACATTCTTTAAATCTTCGTCTTCTCAAGAGCAGGTGAGCAACACACTGTGTTGCCTTATGTATTTATTGAAGGTTACAGAATATAAATCAATGTTGTTCAGTATAGTGGTGTCATTAAGGGTTTTGTGTATGTGCATCAAGAGGATAAGTTGGCACGGTATCTGCGTGCGGAATATGTGCCAGTCTAGACAAATAGTCAAGGGCCAAATTTTTCCCCCAGTCCACCTTTGTTTTATTGATCCCCTGGGTCAGAAGTCAGAGAGTTAGCGAGCAGCTATACAGAATGGAGGCTGTGACAATCACTTCTACCCACAGACAGCAGGGAAAGAAGTCATGGAAACAGGGTGAGTGTGTCTGACCTTTACAACCGCATACACAAGCCACATGCACACAAAACCCTTGTGACTGTGAGGGCAGTGTGACAGGAAGTGACAGAGAAAAACAGACTTCTGTGATTCTGGAAGTCACTGTTTTTGATTAGCATTAGTCTGGGATCAGGTCTAAAGTCTTAGACTTAGAGACTTAGACTCTCTTTTATTTGTCGCTTTGGGATGGCTCCTTCAGGGAAAATTACATTTCCAGGAGCATTTGTGAACAATAGAACAATATGAATTACAATAGAATCTTTGAGATATTATATATATATATATATATATCAAAGTGCTTTGAGAGGTTCATACTAACCCATTCACACTCCAGACACCACTGACAGAGGCTAACTGACATGGTCCACCTACTAAGCTTTAACCATGGGTTAGGGTTAGGTTGCCGGCATTAGGGTCCTGTGTGGTGCCCTAACCCTAACCCTAACCCAACTACCAATAGGAAAAGAGCAAGGATAATCCCCACGTGGGTAAGAACCAGGGCCGTTGCTGCCTATACGCAGAACACGTGCAGTGCGTAGGGCCCCGCAATCCAATAGGGGCCCCGTTTTGCACAAAAGATATGCATATGCACAGCCGTGAGCCGCGCTTCTAGATCAGCTGTGAGTGCGAGGCAGGAGGAGAGAGAGAGCCACATGTGGCGTCACCGCAATGATTAACAGCTGTCTGTCTGGTCGCTGGCCAGATCTGCTCCTCGGGTTTTTGAGAAGATTCTTAAGTATGTTTGTGTAAGAAGCTCCAGTGTCATATTGGTCCAGACCTGGACTTCACTTTTGACACAACACCCTTTATTCAGCACCTTCTTGCTAGACATGATTAACCTGCCCTTATCTGTAGATTACATTCTGCTCAATTTTAAAGTTGTCATAATCAAGCCTCCCCTTAAGAAACCTTCCATTGATCCAGGGATTTTGGCTAATACAGGCCCATCTCCAATCTCTTCTTCATCTCAAAAGTCCTGGAGAGAGTCATTGGCAACCAGCTTTGTGGCTACCTCAACAACAATAGTTTATTTGACATCTTGCAGTCTGTTTTTAGAGTGAATCACAGCACTGAGACTGCACCAGACTCTGTCCCTCACCTGGTTGTTGCCGCTGCATGCACTGTTGCGACCTGAGACAACCTGAATCTGAACCAACCTCAGAACCCGAGACAAGCCCCATCATGTTGGGCACTGTTCTCAATGAGTAATAAATGTTTCTTCCTGGTAAAAATTCTTGCTGTGCCTTTTTCAGTGCTGTCACCGATCAAAGCCCTGTTTCTCAGGCTTGAATTACAGGCTGAAAATGTGAGGATAGTCTTTGTGCTTTCTCCCCTCCCAGATTGCATAGATGCTGATTTGGATCCAGGACTCTTGCTCTCACCAGGGCTCTTCCTGCTGTATGCACTGTTTCTACTTTGAACTCATTTGACCTATAGACTATAATCTAAATTGTTAGTCATCAATCCATGTATCTCTGTATACTGTCTTGCTTCCACCCACCTGTCCGTCCTAGGTGGGGATCCCCTCCTCTGTCTCTCACACTGAGGTTTCTTCCTCTTTTTCCATGTCAGGGTTTTTCTAGGGAGTCTTTTCCTCCTGCAAGGGTCTAAGGGCAGGGGATGTTTACTATGTCATTTCTCTGTACATAAGTTTGCTTAGTTTTGTAAAGTGCCTTGAGATATCGTCTGTTATGAACTGGGACTTAAAATGCAGTTGAGTTGAGTTGAGTAAGCAAATTGATGATCAGAAGCACAACAGTATTCATCATCTACTATTGATAAATAATCTGTTATCATTATAATCCTAATTATTCAAACTGACAAAATCACCTATGGTCAATTGTTCAGTCATAAGACCTTAATGACCTTCATAAGAAGCATGGATCGTGATTTGGTTTTCAAGCTGCAGCACAAATGTACTGACCTACTGGCTGATCAGCTGAAAACTACATTAAAAGACTCATATCATACAACTCTAGGATACCAGAGATTGTGATGATCAACTTTTTTCTGCCACTGCTGCTGTGCCGCTCATTTGCAGAAAGTTGAGGTTCTCCAAGCTTTTGTCTACTTTTTGTCACTGCTACATTCACCCTAAATACCCCTTGTTGCCAGCGTACATTGAAAATCAATGGCAGCTCAGGTTGTCTCTTTCGCTTTCAGTGTGAATGCAGGATTACATTTACCAATTGCAAGATGCAGCTTGTGTCCAATGATTGAAGTCTGGGCCACTGATTAAGATCCATAGCTTTGATCATGTTTGCTGCATTGCCACTTATGATGCACATCAGGTCCTCTTCTTTCAGACCCCAGCTTAGGGGGGACCCCAGCTACAAAATGCACAGTCAAACTATGATATGTCCTTGACTACATAACAGTATTTGCAACACGACACATTTTACCATTACACATTTTATGTTACCACTTTTTTTCTTTACATTCAGCATACAGCTTTGGGATGGCAACCTGGTTGAACTAGGTGCAGAAGGGAATCTCATATCCTCAATGCCAATGCCAATGCATGATGTTATGGCAATTACTATCTCCTAGTATCTTCGGCTGCTCTTATCATACCAAGTTACACTTGCAAAAGTGTTTGCTACAGTGGACCTGAGTATCATATTCGCTACTTTTCATCGTTTTTGATGCCCTGGTATAAATTGGTTGTATTTTCACTGGCTGTTGCAATTTTAGCGTGACAGGTTTTGCAAAGTACCTGTTTCAGGTTAAGTGTCTGCAGCCTCAAACCCCAAATACTCAAATGAACGGCATGCTGTTTTTCTTAGAGATCAAATGTCCTAATCCTGCTTGTGCTCTGTCTGAAGACATTTCAGAAATTGAGGAGCAAGTGGAGCAGGTTATACTGATTAGTTCATGTTCAAAGTGTTCATGATAAAAAGCGGATCCGATGTCTATGCACAACTGAGAATGCCTCACATGGGGCACCATTTATGTGGTTAGCAAGGTGTGCACTCTTTTGGAGAGGCATAGAGCAAAGCATAAGTAGTATAAGGAATAAGCATAAAGACAGTAAGGGCTGCCAGTTATTACTTTTAGTATTTTGTTCATTTTCTTTTTAAGGGGTTTTGAGGGGACTGTCCCATCCAGCACGTGGCACCCTAGGTGGCCGCCTATATTGCCTATGCTAAGATCCAGTCAAGGATGGATGGATATATTGATACTTTGTTGTTACATCTCCATTCAAAGGGGACATATCCATATTTACTGCTTTTTCCTTACCATTGTTAGAATTTTCAACACCTACAGAATAGGTTCAGTTTTCAAATTTCAGATTTAGGATTTTGCTTCCAGAAACACTTTGTTCTGGGTACTGTTGCCTCTGCTTACTCAGTGGAGGATTCCTAATAGGCAGACGAGGATTACCACTCTGAATGTTTTGTTTTTGTCCACCCCAATCTCACAGACTTAATTACCTTGCATTCAGGGAGAATTAAATGCATATGAAATCTCATTGGTGGATTCCAATTTAATTACCTCACATAGAAGTAATTTGCAATTTTATTTAGCATTTTGCAATACCAGGGGAAGAATCCAGCAGGGGAAGAATCCAGCAGAAACCAATCAGAGCTGACAGAATGTGACAGAATGACAAGCGCCTTTTTTATTGTCTCTCATCGCTTTTCTTACCACAAACCACAAACAGGCCTCACCCCTACCGCTCCTCTGCCAATCAGAATGAACCCAGAAAACCTGTAGGGAAAAGGAGGGTGAGATCCAGCTCCTGCTCAAAACCATGGATCATAAAGTGAAGGAATAATAACAAATAAGGAGAAACACTGCTAAGAAATGGCACAGCAAGAGGGACGTTTGTCTCTTGCATTGGACTCTGTGACGATGCATAGTCTTCTCATGTCTATGTATACTTTCTCCAGGTACTCCAGTCTTCTACCATAGTCTGCAAACTTACATGTTTAGTTTGAGCGGAGACTCAGCAATTATCATCGGTGTGAGATAGTGAATGGAGTGTGTGCCTTTCAACGGAGTGGCAATATTCCCATGGTGTATTTCCTGCCTTTGCCTGATGTGCTTAAGGATAAGCTCAGGCTGACCACTACAACATTGTAAAGGCACAAATCAGGGAAGGTAATGAATGAAGGCAAATAAAAAGAAAAAGTAACAGAAGAAAGAAAAAATAAATCAAGGATCCAACAAAAATATAACAAACCTGAAGTTTCAGGCAAAACTTAAACACAGAGGGTACACAGACTTTCCCAGATCAGTCTGAAGAACAAAGTAACATTCCCATCCCACAGGAGGAGTAACTGAGAACATGGGACAGGAGCTGATTCGTGGAGACACTAGGAGCTGATAGACAGGAAATGGCAGAAAACAGACACCTGAATAGGATATACCAAACACACAAACCTCAAAACTCATCATGACATTTGCAGCTCATTAGAAACTTCCTGAATCCAGTGTCAGCAGGTGAAGTCAGCATGTGATACCAGTCACAGCATGATGAAAATCATACTGTCATACCAAAAGACACTTTGTGTGTGTGTGTGTGTGTGTTTTCCTGTTTCCTCTGTCTTCACTTGGGTCTATGTTTGAGAGAGAGACTAACAGAGGAACTAACATTCTCTTAAATTACACTCAAACCAGAATGTAAACAGTGGGAATACACACAAAGGCCACTCTGTTCTCTGCTCTCACAAACAACTGTTGCCTTATAAAACCACTCATCACACTTATAACACAGGTTTCCATGGTTATGGTGACCAGATTTCAATTGCCTCAGCAGTATATGCTCTATGTGGCTCCAGTTGTCAGAAAATTATCGTGGAATATTTAATCCCTGTAACATTAATTTCTGTATCAGAAAATGTTCCATAACGGTCCTTCTGTTAAACCTTCTACATTGTTTAATACATATTCTATACATATATAAATCCATAAAAAAGCAAAAATAGAGGTCCACTTGAAAAGCATTTGTTGTGACATAAGACGGTAAATTTGTTGTATGTTAAATTCATATCTCGTCAGTGCTATTTATATTTTTCATATTATATATATATTATATCATATTATGTTTTTTATGTATAAGAACCTGCTGTTATAAAGCCAAACATTTTTAATCATGAATACATGTTTGACTCAAACTAAACTGCTTGAAAATATGTCTAATGATTTATAGTGATTTAAAGTGTGGACAGTGTTTTGTTACATTGAGTAGCGGCTTTCATGTAAACAGAGCTTGCTGCCTCTATTTGTGTTTATATTCCTGGCCTTCGTGCTTAGCCAGTGCAGTTCCTGACAGCTGCCTCCAGATGTTTTAAAAGTCATATTTTACGGACTGCACCCTTAGACTGTGTTTGTCAGTCTGGGCAATGTGAAAAATGTGTTTAATAATGCTGAGTCACTGATGTCTGACGATCTATGTGAGCTGCTAACACTCATATCTCCTTGTTACAGGCCGCTTCAGATGGAGGTATATCTGTAACTTACGACCTCAGACTGACCTTCATGCAGGGGTACTTCTAGGATCAGAGGTTTAGGGGTGCTGAGCACCCAAAGAGCTGCCGGACAGGCAAGATGAATTTCACTTTTTTACATTGTAACACAATTACATTCCCACATTTGTGAGAGAAAAGCATAACACAGGTGTATTTTTGTTGTTAATGTTACGTTTCAATCAAGTACTATATGGTTTTGACACTTTTCCTGCTTGTTAAAAAAAGGATGAACAGTAAAAACTTAATCTCTCAAATTTTAGGGGTGATTGAGCACACCCAGAAATGGGCTAGAAATGCCTATGCCTTCAGGTGCACTGTTGACCTCACAGGAACCCAAACAGTTTGATTAGAAATGAGTATCACTATCTCTACAGTCACCTGCAGTAAGTGTGATGTCTTTGTGACCCCTCTGTAACCTCTCTGTGACGTAAAGGTATTTGAGTGTGTGACTCCGACTTGTGTGCAAGCATGTTTGCTGCTGTTTGATGTCTCACTCCATTGGTGGATCATGTTAAAGAGCCAAACACATGGGAAAAGTGATAGCTTCGGTATCTCACACACACATGCACACACACTCTCTCTCTCATACACACACACACCTGCAGTCAGTGTGTGTCTGTGTAAACACAAAGCAGTAGGAAAATACATCTACAACAGTGTTAGAACGTAGACATGTGTGTGTATGTGCAAGCAGTTCATGGAACATTTGTGTGTGTCTACTGCTGACATTTCTAAGTTTCCCCTGAGTGACACAAACAGGAGGAAGAGGAGAAGCCATCTTTTCTTTGTCAGCCCTTTCGCTTCCCGTTTCTCTTGGAGGCCTCCCCTGAAAGGGGGAGAGGGATGAGCGGCTGTTTTGCACTAACTTACCCAACCCCTCTTATTCTGTGCTCCTCCTCAGTCTGAGGTTTCAAATTCTGGTTGCATGTTTTCAAACTGCAATGTTTACTGTACTGCTGCCTTGCTGTGATGTGTGCAGTGACACCTGCCCCCTCACTGCATACATATTTTTTTTACTCTACAGCTTGATGTTTGTGCTGGGAAAGACCATTACCTTTTCTTTTTTACATTCTTCCTCTTATCAACCATTCAAGTTTAAGTAAACCCTGCTCCTCCAGGACCCGACATTCCACTTCAGACAGGACTGCATGTGGGACACAGAGTAAACTCAGAAAACAAGTAACACAATAGTAGCATCAGACAGAGTTAACCTTCCTCTTGTGTTCGCTCTGTTGTCTAGCTTTTTTTCTATCTCATATGTTAATGGGTTGGTTGTGACCTGTGTCTTAAAGGTGGAGTAGGCGATTTCTAATGAGCAGCTTAAGCAGACCACACTTTGACAATACACAGCTGAAAAATCCAATCCCTTTCCACAGACTTCTCTCTGAAGCCACGCCTCCAGAGCACAGGAACAAGCAGCATGTGTTGTCTTCATGTCACGAACCAGCGCAACGCAACTAGCATGCTGCGTGAGACACTTCGAAGACGCGTGTATGACCGTCGAGGAGGGGCATGAATGGATTGTCCAGTTTTATATAAATTGATGGTGTTTTTCCAGGATAGCTCGTTACCCATACAATTGATTTGTTTTATTTTTGTTAAGAATTTATTTACTCAGTTGGAACTGGTATGTTAAGAGGATCCCCAAAAGTGCTCCAGAACGAAATCACCTACCCCACCTCTAAAGCCAGAGACAAAATGATGCATTTGTGAAAAAAATTAAGTGTTTAATTTCTCTCACAGGTTATCACACACGTGCAGAAGAAATGCATGTTAGTGCACGAGTTTGCACTAACTTATATACATTCATATAATATCAAGTAAGTCAATTTAAGAATTCATTTTTGTGCAGTTGCACAACTTAATCTGCTTTTCTGAGCAGTGACACCAGCGTGACCTCAAGAGACCATGACACAAACATCACATTGTAAAACCTGCGATTACATCAGAGAAACGGCAAGGTATATCCTCCATGCATTCTTTTTCTCATTCTTCCTCTTCCTCTGTTGTTCAATGAAGGACTGACACCATGGATTGTATTAGAATTTAACAGGAATGCACCAACACACAATTCACAGAGGTGAGAATACAGTGTTTGTGTGACATTGATATTGTGGAGAAGTACAAACACAAACACCTTAACAATAAACTGGAATGGTCCTAACATTAATGACTGACTGACTGAGACCTTAGGAGTGTGCAAGACACAGTGGGACAGGAAAAAAGGTGACCAAGCCCTCAGATCCATCAGGAAGGTTGCTGTTACGAACAAGGTGTGGTTGTACGTTTATTAAAAAGGCCAAATTATATTACATTTGGTTAGTCATACAGTCATACAATTGTCAAAATGATCATCCAAATTTGTTTATTTATTACACTGGAGCACCAACACTGAATTCTTCTGATTCACACACATGAACCACATGTTTCTTTATCCACCGTTGAAAGTTTTCCTCACAGATACTCTGTTTCTGCAACAAAGCAGGATGAACATGAAGAACACTCAACATTTTACACCTGCAGACACACAGCACAATTTGCTGCTTCGTCCAACAAACAAAACTGACACTCGTGATAAGAAAGCAACTGATGTTAAAGCTGATAACATGAGGATGTGGTGGGACTGAGGTGTGTGAGTGTCTGTGTGTATGTGTGTGAGGTAACTGACCTCCTGTGGTTCGTCCTGCTACTCCTTCATCATCTCTCTGTACCAGCTTCCTCTCTTTCTCGTCATTCACACTTCCTCTTCTCCTTGGTCTTTCCTTCCCGTAAGTTTCCCCTTTTCTTTCTGCCCCCCACCCCTGACACACACTTCATATTCACATAACCCATCTGAACTGTGCGAACTGCATGTTTCTAGAAAATGCATCACCATGCGTTAATGACTCTTATATTACAGTGATGTATACGTAATACTAATTTGTTGGTCTTTCATGAGCATAGACAAATAAACAATAATTTGTTAATCAATAAATATAAAACCATTTGATCACATGATGGATGATTGCCCTCACCTCAAAGCAAGAAAGTGACTAAAGCAAGTGGATGTCCTGCCTTTGCACAATGAGCACTGGAGGTGGAAACACATTATTTTAATTTAATTGCTGCTTTAAATAACTACTTATTATGTTGTCATGGTATAACAAAGTCTGTTTTCTCATGATAATGCAAAAAATGTATTTTGTTATCTCCATGTATAAACTTTTGTTTCCATGGGATAATAATCATCTCTAATGATTGTGTTCTTTTTTGCTGACTTTCAGCCTTCAGATGCCTCTGTAATGGCAGATGAGTGTATATATAAATCAATCCTTTATTTTCATGTGGAACAAATACATAATACCCACCCATCCCCCATAGATTGATGCACATAAATTCACACACGCGTATCTCTTACTGACTAATTACTAGAATGTACACAGTTAAACACAGGAAAGAACTCTTGTCTCTTTCTGTCATATATGACTGTATAAAACAGCCCTAGACAAATTAAATTGACTACAATTAAACAACTGAAAACCAAAAAACAAACAAGATACTTGACTAAAGCTCAATCTAAAACAAAAATCCCCTGAGAAAAATAGTTTAATATATCAGCTAAAACAGCAAAAAAAAGCTAAAAATGACAAAACCTCAAAAAGGTATATCTAAACATCTGAGTTCAAAGTGGATTTTTCATCACTAAAAATTAAGAAAATCAGAAGCAATCAGAAGTGAAGGAATAGACACTATGAACAGCAAAACAAATCTCTGAAATTCTGTATCATTCAAGTCAGGAATCAACATATGCCATATTCATATTCAGTCAGTCAGTCAGAAAGTGTTTGTGTGAGTGTGTCTGTGTACTCCACAATGTTGTATGAATCAACTATGCTCAGCTCAGTGTGTTCCCATGGCATACAGGGACACGCCCTGAACAACGTCCACTTCTGCCACCGTTACTGAAAAGTCCCACGCCTTGCGTCCCTCAAAAGAGTGGACGCAACATCTGTTGCAACGTTACAGCTTTCTGCAGAGGAAAAGGCTGAAACTGTACCAGACATTCTCCTCACAGGTGGTATACATAAATTGCTCCAATTAAACTGTGAAGACTGACAGAACATAGATGTTTTCTGTACGTGTGCCCCCACCCAGAGAAATGATCATGACAGAGAGTGAGAGATAATTTTGTTAAAGCCTGTGCAGTGATGCTTGTGCAGGAAGGAGAATGGAGGAAGAGATGGAAGAGAGTACCTTTACGTGGAAACTATCTGAAGCAAAAGCACAAAAGTGGCATTTAGTTCTCACTTTAAACTCTGCATTTAGGTGAGCGTTTCTGGGATAAATCTGTATACAAACGGAAACGAAAAAGTGTGTGAAATTTCATGTTGTTTGCTTGTTTCTCCCGTCCTGTCTGCATGCTTGTCATATAATTTGTATGTGATGAGAAATGCAGTTTTGCATTTTTCATCCTTTACACAGTGACGCAAGGGTGGAGCATTTCTAAGATTTCCACTCTGAAGGGTGGTATCACTTTTTTGCGTTTTCAACCCAAGAAAACACCGTTACCATCTAAACGATTGGGACATCTGATAAAATATGTTGCGTTTTGAAGTGACAATAAGATGTGAAGTGCCGTGGTCAGCAGAGGAGAGAAAATGTTTGCTGGCCATATGGATGTCGACAGACTTTCAACAGAAGCTAGACAGCAGCATTGGTATGAGCACAGGCCGTTCACTGGTAATCACTTTGGTTCCCAGCGTAACTGGTGCGGGAACCAGCACCAGCACCATTCTGACCAACCTGAAAACAGCTAGAGAGACAGATATGGGAATGGTAGTTGGAAATGCAATGCAGTTCTATATAAACAGTATCATTTTTTTCATTCCCCTGCAGGCTGGCTGTAAAGAGCCAGCAAAATTTATTTTCATGGAACCCAAAATCCCTGGAGGCTCCCCGCCTCAGAGCAGAGATACTGCAGAGCATTTTATTTGCCGAGGGAGTTTACTGTAATAAATACTGCATACATCCCAATTCTAATACTGAAAGTCCAATGACAGAAACCCATGCAGCTACTATCTGTAAGCAAACAACAAGCAGGACACCCGTTTGTTATTGTTGGGGAGATTTCATACCATTTAATATTAATATCCTAAAACAATTTGTCAGCCTGTTTCAGAAGCAACATCCACAGCAACAACAGAAACAAAATCCTGGGCCATATTTACACTAGTGTAGCAAAAACATATGTGACTGGACTGGACTGAATGAAACTCTTGAAGCTAGAATCTTCTTGTGCAGTGGATGTGCCATGCCAACATATCATGCCCATGTCAGATTACTAAGGTAGGCATGCTAGTTGCTATTTGCTGGTTACTACTGCTACCGTAAATAGATCTGAGGCTTTAACTCTCACCCTGATATTCCATTACACAATGTCTGCACCAAAACTGAAGCAGGACTCAACCAAACCATAACAGCAGTCTGACATCACCGCAAACTGTGTACTGTTAGAGGGGAGGCAGGTGGGCAGGTCATGTGGGGCCATATGGCTAGAGGGTGGCGTCTCCAGCATGGGGCCATAACTCACCAAGGTTTCTAGCTTGTTCGGCTGTTTTTAGTGTCTTTGACTCAAGTTGGCCACTAACCTCTAGCGTTGTGGTTTCGAGACCAAAAACAATTACTTTTGTCAGCACTAGGTGCTCTATATGGCAGTAGCTTGCAGACCCTGAGGATGTGATCCACCAGACAGAGAGAACACTGGACTATATGGACACTGATCTGTGCAGAGGGGGGCTGGCTGCACTGAGACACTCAGGTACACAGACACTGATTTGCACAAACACTGAGCACTGCACACTGAGAGGGAGGGGAACCTAAAATAAAGAGTGTGAAACTCTCTATGGCTGTTGGCATCCTTGCTGAGATTCAGACCGAGAGACAGACAGTGTCTCCTGGTGAAGCTTTGTAGTGCTAAGGACCTCTTCAGAGCTTCCTAAAGGTGCTTCCAGATAGACCACGGCAAGCGCAGGCGGTGAGTGGGAAACCCATTCATTGTGTATGTGGTTGCGCGGCGTAAGAGTGCAGAGCCGCAGGGTCGGCGTCTGCCGCTGTTGCGCGTCGCTCAGCAAAACTCGGGCGCTGCTCGCTATGACGTCATCCCAGCGCATCCAATAGGAGAGGTTGTTGGGTCACGAGTTCCAGAGGACTCCAGAACTGCCATGGAGGGGCAGCTAATCAAGTTTCCCGATCCGGTTTCCCAATCCCGATGTGTTCTGGGACACAAGGTTTACTGGGCAGTAAAACTGCTCCCTGCATAGCCTGAAGTAGACCTCAAAACAGGCATTATGGAACTGTAGCTCCGGGACCAGCCTGAAGTAGACCTCAAAACGGGCGTTATGGAGCTGTAGCTCCCGGACCCAGTCTATATTCCCCCAGTTCCTGCCTTCCCATCAGAACTGGATGCACCCACATCCTCCTTTTCTGTGCTGCTCGTCTCCTCGTCTCTTTATTAGCACTATAGCCAGGACTTATAACACCTTCTCACAAGATCGCGCTCAAACCAACTGCTAAATGTTGTTACTGGTAGCTTGGCAACCTTGCCACCTTGCCGCCTTGCCGCACGGCACAGAGGCAGTGCTGTCCCGGCTGCGCTGTACCCGGTGCTCTGCACTGCGCTTGCCCTGGTCTATGTGGAAGCACCTTCAGAATGCCCTTTTAGAAGGACATGTATCCCAGTGTCACACTTGCCTTAAGAGGATCTTTACTGAGAAGGAAATGTAATCTCAACTCTTAACTGCATTCTTAGAGACCAAACGCTTATTTACCAGTGATGACGGGGAAAATTATATCCAACAATTGAAATATTAAGAAATGTGCAATAATGCATGCTTACTCTTAGCTGCAGAACACTGGTGCAAGAAAATCATAAGAAGAAAAATAAGTTTTAAAAATTGTGTTGCGTTCCTACAGCTACGTAAATAATATGAATCATCATCAATCAGTTTTCTACACACATTTCACACCTGCATGATATTATGAGTTTGCATACATGCATGCTACATGTAGCTACACTTAAAAAAATTGACTCCAACAACTCTGTGGCACTTCACAAATATCAGGGAAACTACGTATAAACTAGGTGTAATTCAGCCTGGACCAGGCTCCACCTGCTATAATAATAAATACATATGTTTATAAATGTATAGGTATGTGTGTGCGTGTGTGTGTGTGTGTGTGCGTGTGTGCGTGTGTGTGTGGTCCACATGATACCATGACTGCAATACAATATATTCTTGCTATGCAAAGCCAAATAGGTTATATTGATGTATACGGTCTATCCATTTGTACATCAGCACTTCTCCCTGAATAAGTCAACATCCAACAGACTTCGCAAAAGCAGAAGGAAATGAGGAGGGGGAAACCATCAGTGAGCACTAACCTAACCCTGAATTTCCACTGTATGCTTTTTGACTGTTTACAAGTAGTGTCCGCCAATGGAGCTGATATGCAACAACTTTAGTCAGTGTAACAATTTCCATTGTCTATATAGATATGGAGCAGGTATGCTGCAGTTGCACACCATTGCAGCACTGCTGCATAGCTGCTCCTGCAGATACACTGGATACGCAAAGGTGCTATTTTATCTTGGCGAGAGATGTTGATTTTGCAGAATTCAATACAAGTTGGTCAGGATGTCACACACCAAATAAAAAAACGACAAAAGAACAAAAAAATGTCTGGTAATTTTTCAGTTCAAATGCATTTTGAACTAGATTTGTAACCCAAAGGTCCCATATTTGCCGAACTTGCGTACCTCAACCCTATCAAAATTCTGCATTGTGAAAAGATGAATGATTCTGGTCTGTTCTGTGTTTTTAATGTTTTCGTGGGTGTGATTTACAGTGAGAAATCCTTGTCTCTGGACTCTTGTAGCTGCTTGTAGCTGCTACTTGTAGACTGACAGAGTTTCTGCAGCAGTGACAGACCACTGTGGGAACAGAGTCAAAACATATCCAGTATAAATCCTGTGTTTACTGCATGCTAGCTGATGTTAGTGGAAATAATGAAAAATGCCAAAATTCATAAGCAGTGTCAAATTCTTTCACTTGTAAATCATTTTTTCATCAATGTTGCCTACTTTCTTCTTTAACATTTATTTAATAACATCTGAAGTTTTCATTCATTCAGCCACTGCACTGAAACTTGCAGAATACGCTTCTGTTTTTTTTTTTTATATGTGTTACATTTTAGGTTATCTTTATTATGTAGTTTTCATTGCAATTATCCATTTCCATTATCCAAGTCCATTTATGAGGTTTTCTAATACCTTCTTCCTCAGACACGCACAACTCACTGAATCACATCACATCAAGGGAAAGCAAAGGAGTTAACTACTATTTACTTAATAATATATTAATGATAATAATGACTGATTTTAAATAAGTAAAGTAATTAAGTAATAATTCTTACCATTTAATGTAATGATAAGAATAATACTAATAGTTCCAAGTACTAATAGTACTTGTAGTAACTAGTACTAATAGCTGCAAGCAGCTGTGGGCGGGTCCTTTAAATTATGCCGATGCGCCCCATTGTTCAGGCTTTCAATGCAAAAATTTTGAAGCTGCTATGATGAAGCTCCTACCCGCAAGACCATTTCATAATGCTGATGACGAATAACCAAAATTTGTCATGCACTAGTGGCTACGCCCATTGATCTAAAAATTCTGTTAACAAAATTTTTCTCAGCTTGGTCCATGGGTAGCAAAATTTGAAGCCATTTGGGTGAACCCCATCGGAGGAGATGTTTTCAAAATTCAAAAATTTGAATCAAAATAGACAACTTCCTGTTGGGTTACAGTCATCATGTCAAGAGTTTTCATATATATATATATATATATATATATATATATATATATATATATATTGATATATATATATATAAATATATATATATATATATTTTACGATGCATTTGCATATTAATTTTCATTTGACTTAAAAAATACACCACTTGTTCTGCATGTATTAAAAGTGGAGTGAAGTTGATCAGAATCATGTAGGATTACCACATTTCACAGCATAGTTCTTAATCCAAAAATTTGAAATGAAATTCACTTTCCAAAATGTAAGTAGTTAATAGTTGTATGTGATGTATGTGATTTTATCTTTATTATATCATTATATGTCTATCAACATAGACTGTATATAAAAGATGGACTGTATATAAACTGTATATAAAAGCCGGGCCCTCTCCTGTGGAACCAATTACAAGTCTCAGTCCGGGAGGCAGATACCCTCTCTACCTTCAAGAGTAGGTTTAAAAACAATCCTTTTTGACCAAGCCTACATGAAGACTTTAAATGTTAGATAAGCTTCAATAGGTTGAGACAGCTTGGGGTCCACCTGGTACATTGCGCTCTATCTTTTCCTTTTTCTCTGTTTGTGTGAATCGGGCACACGTTCCCTCTTTCATCTCACCCTCCTCTCTGTTTCTCTTCATCTGTCCTCCACCTCCTCCTTCTCCTCCACTTCCTCCTCTCTATTGTTATTTTGTGATTGCACAGGACTAACATATATAGAGCCTATAGATGCTGAGTTGAATCCAGGACTCTGTCTCTCACCACAGCTCTTCCTGCTGCATGCACTGTTTCTACTTTGGACTCATTTGACATCTGAACTATAATCTAAATTGTTAGCCATCAATCCATTTCTGTATACTGTCTTGCTTCTGCCTGCCTGTCTGTCCTGGATGAGGATCCCCTCCTCTGTCTCTCACCCTGTGGTTTCTCCCTTTTTTTTTCCTGTCAGCATTTTTTTTGGGAGTCGTTCTTCAACCTTTGCAAGGTTCTAAGGACCTGATTGCGCCATCCACCTTCTGTCCCTTGACTCTGCCCTGCTTCTGCTCCAATGAAGCAGCTCGAGCTCCAGTCTACTCCCTGTGCAGTGTCAATCTCGCAGTGTCAAGAGCCTGCTGCCAGTGGCAAAAAACGAGGTGAGAGTGTGAGTTATATTCATCAGACACATAGACTGTCTTTGGTAAGTTAGATTACCCATTAACTGAACAGTTAATGGACATTTGATCGGTCAGCATGAATATTCAGCTATTTCATGAATATTCTGTGACCCAGCTATTCTCCCATAGCCAGTACAAATCATATGGAAGTGGGTATGTTGAGGAGAGCGTAGGTCAAAAGATAGAGCCACCACTAACTCCTCTCCAGCTCTGCTCTCTAATCCAAATATAGTTTCTGCTGGCTCCAAAGATTCCAAAGATTCAAGGCGGTGGTGCCCCTTGTTACCTATTCAGAACATTCAGAAAATTTTCTGCTTGAATGATCTTTTTCAATGAGCAATTATTAAAACAAAACAAGAGCAGTAATAAGACAGCAATCCAGGGAAAACATACCAGACTGCTAACAATGTCCAGTAGATGTGCTGACTTAATTCTGCACTAACATAGACAATCTGTGGTAGAAACCAGGCATGCCATAGGGTTTGTGCCCTGGTCTGAGCTGTTGCTAAGCCTTCTACCACTATGGTCTGTGTTTCGATGACGCAAGTGCAGTGCAACTCTCTGGTAGCTAGTGTTGCCAAAATAGGTGTTTTTCCGCTACATTTTAGGGCCCGTTTCTTTTGTGTTTCAGCAGGAGTTTTTGAACGACTTTCGAGGAATCTGGCACGTTCTTGAACAAAGTTATACACTATAACTTTTTTCAAAGGGAAGTGCTGTTCACAGATGCCAGAATGAAAGCGTTTACAATAACGTTAAATCATCAAATAGAAATAACATACATTCAGTTCACGCTTGCTCAAAATATGAATGCATTCATGCACAACACTGTATGTGTCTCACCTACATTAGGTGAAGATGTTTCCCTCTGCACAACATATTGATCAATTATGCAACCCATCATTATCAGCACACAGAGGTTCAGTCTGCTTATGTAAAACGGTGTTTGTGTGCGCTGGAAAGAGGAAGTGTGCTCCAGCTCCACATGCTTCCTGTGGCCATCCACACTGCAGGGGGAGGGAGGGGATGTCTGTGGTTCCCATCATCCCCGGCTCCTATCGACTCCTGCAGTTACCCACTCTTTCTCTCTCTTTCAGCCACACACACAGACACAAAGACATGCACACACACAGGTCTGTTACAGCAGCCTGCAGTCACAGTCACCACAGCTTAAATAACAGCTCAGATCTTATCTCTACACTATGTAACATCAACAACACGCCACCACCACACACTGTTGCAGTTTGCAGGCTGGCTGCACATCATCAACATGGCTACAGAAAAGTGTGTGAAATGGGTGTGAAAGTGTTTTAGAGTTTGTCTGTGTGTAGCAGCAGTTGGCCGTTGCTTGTTGGGAAAGGGAAAACTTGCAGCATCTTCCCCTAGGTGCAGGCGATCTAGAAGACCAAAAAAAGGAAAAAGAAGACATCTTTAGACTTCTGTGGCTGCACCTGTGAATAAAGCTCTGTTGACTGAGGTGGCATGAATTGCCGTAGCCTCAGAGACAAAAAAGGCGAAATATTCAAAGCATGAAATCAGAACAGAGCTGCAATACTCCTGCTATGTTTGGTGTTTAGCGTGTGTTGGATCCTCCAACATCACCTTCTATGAACACATGAAGAAATAAACACCAGCGACATCAGTGCAATGGTCACAAATTTTATTTAGTGCCAAGGTGCTCACGGTGAGAGGGATACTCGTTTACATCAGAGTCTCTGTCTAACTGTGTTGAGGTTGCATGTTGTCCCTTATATTCAACATGTTCTCACAACTAATTCGTATGGAAAAGTATGTAATCTAGAGAGAAAAATGTTGTGTGTTTTCATACAAATTTCTAGTGACACTGGTGCGCATGCGCCACTACACCCTGTTAATTAATACCACCTTATGACTGACTGAAACTCAGGAACCGACACTGTGTCAGTGTCCACTCAACCATTTATTACACGCTTTTTCTCTCTGACACAACTCCAACCCCGAGTAGCCACCACGCCGCACTTTTTCATGATGTCATAGCTGCGCCACAAATGACAAGCCGGCTTTGCAGTGTCCAATCTTACACTAGTACTAATAAATGTTTATGATTAATGACTCACAGTCTCATATTAAATAACATATATTTCATGGTTATACATATTTCTTTGAATATTTACCGAAACAAGGTTTTCTTAACCCTGATGAAAAGCCTTACCCGGAAATGAACTACATTGCAATTGCAATGTGCTCCACCATTTCGTTTTGTAGTTTCTAATGTGCCTTAGTCAGAAAGGAGGAGGAAGTAAACTTCCCCTTGAAGTTTACTTCTGGTTTTTGACTATGTTGCTTGTCAGAAGGCCTTCTATCAGGATCTGCTGCATCCATGTTAATAGCACCTTCATAGAGCAACTTTGCCTCCCATAGTGTCTATGGAGGCGGGCCTCAATGGGTCTTTTACAGGCCTCCTATGGGGTCTGCAGATTGAGTTTCAGGCCATTCGGTCTATCTTTGCAGCTGTGGCAAGCCCTCAATGGTGGGAAATGGCGAATTTCCAAAGCCCCGCCCTTCAAAAAGTATGGCTCCGATAAGGACCAAACCAACACATATCTGCTCGTCCAGATCCCCTCTTCACCATACTAATATTTCTGATTCACAGCACCTTTAGAAATAGATCTGCTATGGAATGGCCTCCAGAATCTGATCGTCTAGTTGGCTACAGCTTATAGAGCACCTGATTTGTGAACATGGCCCTTAAATGTTATTTTTTTAACATCTCCTCAACACTTTTAGCTAAGAGGCTAAAATGTTATTATGTTCATCAGGAGGTCATGAGCATCAAGCATGCAGAGTCTCCTACTACCTCTGGAAGTGTCTGAGATGGCCACAAACATGAGAACTATCACAAGCCAAGGGTCACGTGGTAGCTCCTCTCCAGCAGATGGCGCTCTCTCTGGGGCTAACCGAAACCAGAAGTTTGAGCATCCATAGCAACCGAACGCTCAGGTTGCTACACACTCTGGTTCTAACTTTGTTTGCTCCATCTGACTGATTAAATACTCCCCATGTATGTGTTGTGTCTCGGAGGCTTTGGTGATTTTTCGAAGTCATAATGTCTATAACGTGAATTACATTGGTTTGCAATAACCAGCATTGAGCGCACCGGTCACGTGACCAGGGCACTGTGACAAAAACATTGCAGGAAATACTAAGAAATTTGGCGGTCTAGATTTCATATTTTTTTGTACGAAAGCTGAGTGAGAACAGGTTGATTTACGAGATCCCTCTCATCGATACATGCTGAGTTTTTACAGCATTTGAATTTGGCTCTGATGCGCACTGCAAAAATGGCATCTTTACAAAGCAGTTTTTCACTGCGCTGCTGAGTTTGCATGTTTCATCCCTGACACAATGCCCCAGCCTCGCATCAAAACTGCTCTGACACTCTCTGTGTTTGGTAGCACATACCTGTGTGACCAACTGCTCTCTTTGATGAAGCTAAACAAAACATCATACAGGAGCCGTCTTACTGATGAGCACCTTCACTCAATCCTGAGGATTTTCTCAGCTCAGCGCCTGACCCCAAAACTTGTACTAAAGATGAGACACCACCAAGAATCAGGCTCAGCCTCAGATAAGTGAGAATCACAGATCATCGACGTATTTTCAGTTAAATTTTACGTTACAGGGCATGCGACTTTTCTTTGAAGGAAGTAATTTACAACTGATTTACAACTGATTTGATTTATTCTTTTATTTTCTCATTTTACTCTTTGATAGCAGTGACTGGTTAAGATCATAGAGCAGCACAATAAGAAATAGCTGGGTGCCATAAATGATACAAATTGAGCCAGCCCTTGCTGCACAATAATGCATTTACATTTTATAGTGCATGCAATTTCGTTTCTGCATTCATCTTGATATTAAGCAACATATTTTTCTTTTGAAGGAAATTTACTTTATTGCTGTTTGCAAATTACTGACAGAGCCATAAGACAAGACTTCCTTATTCATTTAATGATCAAATAATATACACTGTATTAGGTTTTGGTTAAATAGGCTATATACAATCATTTCAACATGTTTTAATAAACATTGAACCAGTCCGGTCCTCGACTTGGTCTTGGACATGGTCTTTTGGCCCTCAGTGGTATTTGACTTTGACATCCCTGCTCTAGGTGATATCGTCAGGAATCATTCTATAGATTTCCACTGTTATGCTGACGACACTCAATTATATCTATCTATCAAGCCGGGGGAGCAATCGTCTACAGCAGCTTCAATCCTGCCTTGATGACATTAAGGCTTCGATGACCAATAATTTTCTCCTTCTAAACTCTGAATAAACAGTTATTGCTCATAGGTCCAAAACACCTATGTGACTCTATATCTGACGCCATTGCACTACAAAATAGATTTTCTACTCCTTCTGCCACTGATGCCAAGAACTTAGGTGTTAGCTTTGATCAAGTTTTGGTTCCCACGTAAAATTTATCTCATGGACTGCCTACTTGTCACAAAAAATATCTAAAAAATAAGGCACCTACTTCCTCTACTCCTGCAGCAGAAGAGCTGGTCCATGCTTTTGTTACTTCCAGGCTGGACTGTTGCAACTTTTTACTGGCTGGATGCTCCAATAGGTGGCTGAGAACTCTGCAGCTCACTCACAACATGGCAGCTTTTACCTACTACTAAATACTCGGCATATCTTTGGACATTTTTGTTAAAGATCATTGAGAGAGTTGTCTATCAACATCATCTCTTCAGTCCTTTCCAGTCAGGTTTTCAACAACACCACACTACTAAAACTGCACTTGCCGTTAAATGACAAACGCCTTAATACTGATGCATCACAAACTTCAGTGTTGGTACTATTGGATCGTAGTGGTGCATTCAAAACCGCCAATCGCAACATTTTACTCGACAGACTGGAGATGTAGGATGTACATTCTGGTACAGTACCAAATTGGTTCAAAGCTTACAACAGTCCACTGCAGTCGTTCAGTGACAACAGGTCAAACAGTGGATTGGACAGATTTTTTTCCAACTCAGTGCAGAAAAGACAGAAATTGCATTGTTTTTGGTTCCACAAACTCAAGATTAGTTAGTGGTCAGCTTGACTCAATGACAATAAAAACAGCAACAGTAACTACACCAAGCTAGAAACCTTGTTGTAGTTATGGACTCAGACCTGAATTTCAACATCACATAAAGACTACCAATTATCATCTCAAAAACATGGATTGTTTTACAATTATAAGGTTTCTGTCTAAACAAGACATGGAAAAAGCTTGTCAATGCATCTATTTTTAGCAGCCTAGATTACTGTAATGGTGTCTTCACAGGTGTCAATAAAAATCAATCAAGCAGCTGATGCTTGTCCAGATGCTGCTGCCAGAGTCCTGACCAGCAGCAAGAAAATGGACCATAACACACCAGTCCCTAAATCCCTGCACTGGCTTCCTGTGTGTCAAAGGATCCAGTTTAAAATCCTGTTAGTGGTCTACAAGTCACTGAATGTTCTCAGACCTAAATACTCCAAAATACTCCAAACTCCAAAATAGACTTATACAAAAAAGCAAGCAAATTATGTACTAAAGCAGCGTTTCCCAAACTTTTTTGGCTGTGCACACCTTTCTATACCCTAGCCAGGTTGACACACCCCTAGTTTCCCACAGCTTCAAAAAAACACAAGCTTTCGTGGAGTGGGTTGGTTATTGGTAGGTTTGCAAAATAACTTGCCAACACATCTAACACATCTAAGAATATGCAAAAATGGCCAATATGCTTTACGGAAATCTTATTTTGAAATTGGAAGTAGGAACTGAGCTGCCAACGCTTTTGAAAGGGGAGTAGGAACTGTGGAGGTCTGTTCTCTAGCAGTGCTTTTCTAGTTGTTTATTAAAATGTCAGCTTATATAAATATCAGGAAATGTTCATATATGTGTCTTTACTGTCTTAAAATCCAATAAAAAAAAAAACCTCCAAACTGAATCCCACTTTAAAAAACCACTCCAAACAGCAATCCCATTTTGTATCTTGTGCACCTACACTTAAGTATTGGTACTCAAGTATCAGCTCAGTGCCATTAAACACAGGAAAACAACCAAAGCAACATCATAAAGACATGTAGTGCTTTGTTTTTTGTACATAAATTTTGCCCTTCTATCCTTGAGAGAAGCAAATTTCTCAATGACTCTGTGGTTAGAGTCATAGAGAGCGTGGCCAGTGCATTGAGACAATCCTGTGCCATTGTATTCCTGAGGAAGGTCTTGATTCTCCTCAGTGTTGAGAAGCACCGTTCAGATTCAGCTGTAGTCACAGGAGTTGTGATGATGATCCGCAGAGCCTTAATTTCTCCATTTTCTTCTTCCGTTGTCCGCCTCCAACTCCAACCGTTTCCGCTCGAACTCTGACGCACCTTGTCACAGATGACAGTGAAGACATCTCGCAGCATAGCTATTGGTGGTATGCAAAACTGCATTCAGCTTCAGACACAGGCTCTGAAAAGCTCCTATCTCTTGCACTGACGAGAAGCAACTGCGCATGTTTAACTTAAAGCGACAATCTATGAGTAAAGATTTTTGCGGGGAGGAAGCACCACAACACACCACAACTTAACTCACCAGCTATATAATATTCATCTTGCTCATCTAAAAAAAAAGAAATACATATATTCTAAAGTATTTTATTAACAACGCCCCAGTGCCCTCTACTGGCCCGCCGTCACAGCGTTACAGAACCCCTCAATCTGACCTCAAAAAAAGAGAAATAATAAAATAAATAAATAGACCTTAAACAGTCCATCAGTAATATTTTTTGAAAAGAAACTTTAATCTGAATGTGTTCTACACACTCTACTACTCAGTGCATGTTCCGCTTGGAGGGAGGCGTGGCTCTAACTCCGCCCATGACCTCCAACAGCTTAGAGCAACAGAGCAACATCACCACACACACCCCTGGCAGACAAAGGTGAGGCCCTGCGGGCATGTCCTGTTGCCCTGGGGCGAATGCCGGCTCTCCAAGGCTGCACCTGAGTTGCGACTGCAGCTGTGTAAATCTCGGCCTCCAACCAGATGATGCCTCTGTGCCTGTGAAGCAACTGCTGGCTTGTTTAGGCTTTTCCCGTCGTCTCACCACTGCCGCAGTAAATATTAACCAATCAGCTCCTGCACCCTGAGACATTCAGGGATGCTGGGAACAATGAGTGCTGGCAGTCAGGCTGTCACACTCCATTTAACATGAGGCTGGCTCAGGAATTTCTATGGAGCTGTACTGGCTCTGCTGCCTCCTTCATTTTGGTTGCTGTGAAATGTGAAGGTAGAAAAAAATCATTGTATACACACACACACGCACAATCACATCTAGGTTTCTTACACACATCCTTCACTTTAAGAGTGTTGAGCCACCAGGCTGCCACAGAGCAAAAATAACTGGCAGAGAACTGCACTGTGTAAAAATGTGTATTCAGCATATGTAGAATCTGTGTGTAATGTGTGCAGAATCTGTAGAATGTGTGTGGACTGCAGTTGCATTTCATCAAAAGAGGGTGCTAAGGTTCGAGCCCAGAAGTGGGCTGGGTTTAAAAGTCTAACCGTAATTTCAACAAAGTGTAACCGTAATTTTAACAAATATACTTTATTCGCAGTACATAACGATCTCATGATATCAAACCCTACATAGACAGTTATTAGAGTGTATTGAAGTCCATATGCTCACTACGCATACCAAAACACTGTTTTTTCAACAAAACCAGAACTTGATAATCAGAGGTTTTTGGTTCTTTCTTTCTTTTTGACATTTTTACCAATTTACTCCGTTCCTCTTTTTAACAGGAAAACAGAAGTTTAATGTTGGACGGAGCACTTGAGTCAATCACATTTCAATAGAGACAAAGATCAGCTCAATTTGCGAAGAGCTGCTCGCATCCACCATAATATGCAAAATACTAGATAGACCCAGTCCAGCAGTGTGGGAATCATTTTAGTAGTGGGGGCCATGGCAGATGATTCCCACTAGGATAAAATAAGATAAACAAGATTAAGATAAACAATAATCATTCATTCTTAGGGTGACTGTGTTTAAAATGCACCACAACATGTCATAAATAAGATATAAATAATATTCTGGAGAAACGAGATTCTTCTTATGTCTTCAGAGCTTCTGTGGTGACAGAATTTAATGTAGCGGCAAAGCAAATGGCTGATCTGTTGCTAACTTGTTATGCATCACAGAAATTCATCCAATCAATTTTGTCAAAAATTATGGCTTTGGGGCAGTGAATTTAACATCCCAAGACAAGTCTGTGATAGTGTCAGTGATGTTGAATGAGACGTTGATGGATAGATTGATGATGACAGGCTTTCTGGCAGACTTTGGCTAGATGTTCCTTGTCCCCACAATTAAAACATTTTACCAGTGATAATGTTGCAAACAACACACAGTAAAAGACCACCACTCTCATCCTAAAACGGACATTCAGCTTGTGACTGTAAAGTGTCATGAAAGGCTGTCTCTGGTGAGAGACTACATGCAGAAATAATTTTTCTTTGCCTGGAAAGCTCCCTACTCAAGAGATTATTACCTTATTAGAGCGACACTGGATAGTGTGATTTGGGTGGCTGGTTGAGTAAGCAGCAGTACCGACTCAAAGAACCCCCTTGCATTAGTCCCAGCCTCCACCAGGTGTTCAGGTGCTTACAGACCAAAGGTGGCAAGTGTGGCATGCAGCTAGGTAGGTCGCAGCTGGGCAGAGGGGCAAGGCACAAGTTGTGGCATTAGTTGGTAACCAGGAATACAAAGGAAGTGTATTTCCTCTCTTGCGTCCTTTGTCCTGAAACTAGAATCTCAGGCTGACTAGTTTCAGAACACCGGCTTGCTATTAGTTCAAACAAGTCCAACTATGTTGCCCCGATAGATCGGTTCGCCTTGGCGACGGCGAAAAAAAAAGGTCCATTTACTTTACTCAGCTGGAGTTGGAGATTTTAATTCGCTCATACCGTGACTCTGAGCCAGTATTTAGTTATTTAGTGTAACACAGCAGCAGGTGCTAAGGAGAGAGAGTCGGTATGGGAGAAGATCGCTGCTCCAGTCAATGCGAAAGTTTAAATATATTTGATGCATGTGTGCAAAGACGGTTATAATATCATTAGGTGAAAACTTGTGGAATATTAAAGTTAAAATGTATTTTACTTTACTTTACTTACTACTGGTGAATGGACGTGGAAGCAGCTAAAAATTAAATATAATAACATCGTTCAAACAGGTGAGATTTCAGCAGAGTAGTGTCATGGAGACAGATTCTGATGGCGTTCTTCATCTGGTTGAACCTGCCACTGCAGTTCTTAGTAGCCAATACTGTATATTATGCTATGTAGTAGTTTAAAATGTACTGAAAAATAACACTGATATTCACCATATCTTTCAGACCTATATCATTTTGTTTGTGTCAATGATAACCAATCTCCACACACTAAAGTCAGCCACGGAGTTCCACAAGGATCTGTGCTCGGCCCAGTTCTTTTCTCCTTATATATGCTCCTCTAGGTGATATCATCAGGAGTCATACAATAGATTTCCACTGTTACGCTGATGACACTCAGTTACATCTATCTATCAAGCCAGGTGAGCTCAATTGATACAACAGTTACTGCTCATAGGTCCAAAACACCTATGTGACATTATATCTGATGCCATAGCACTACAAAATCGATTTGCTACTCCCTCTGCCACCGCCATAAAGAACCTAGATGTTAGCTTTGATCAAGACCTGTCTTTTAGCTCCCACGTAAAATTTATCTCACGGACTGCCTACTTCCACCTCCGCAATATCGCAAAACTTAGGCACCTACCCCCTCTCCATGTAGCAGAACAGCTGGTCCATGCCTTTGTTACTTCCAGGCTGGACTACGGCAACTCTTTACTGGCTGGAATCTCCAGTAGCTCCAGTAGCTCATTCAGAACGCGGCAGCTCGTGTCCTTACAGGAGAGATCATATCTCTCCTGTGCTGGCCTTATTGCACTGGCTTCCTGTACCATTCAGGATTCAATTCAAAATCCTTCTCCTTGTCTATAAAGGTCTTCATGGTTTTCACCATCTTATATTTCAGACATGATAAAACCCTATTCCCCCACCAGGGCGCTTCATTCTCTAAATGCCAGCCTACTTGTGGTTCCAAGAATCGGAGCCAGAGCCTTCAGCTACCAAGGCCCTCTGTTATGGAACCATCTACCAGTTTCAGTCCGGGAGGGAGACACCCTCTCTACCTTCAAGAGTAGGTTAAAAACCCTCCTTTTTGACAGAGCCTACAGATAAATCCTAGATAAGCTGATACAGGTTGAGGCACATTGAGCTCTCTGTGGTTGTGAACCAGGTTCACGTTCCCTCTAGCTTCTCACTCTTCTCTTGGTCTCTCCCCATCTGTCCTCCTCCTCCTCCTCCTCTTCCTCCCCCTCCTCCACTTCTTCCTCTTCTTTCATATTCAGTGACTATGCAGGACTAACATATGGACCGGGGACAGCGTGTCCCCAGAGTGCCTCTTTTTCCTCCCAGAATCCATAGATGGCTCTTCTCGCTGCGGTTCTTCCCAGTTCCTACTCTGGACTGATTCAACTTCTGATTTACCTATATTCTTAACTGTGTAGCCATCAGTACTGTTTTGCTTGTTTCCGCTTGTCTGTCCTGGGTGAGGATCCCCTCCTCTGTCTCTCACCCTGAGGTTTCTCCCTTTTTTTTTCCTTGTCACGATTTTTTCTTGGGAGTTTTTCCTCAGCCTTTGCGAGGGTCTAAGGACAGGAGTTTTTAACTTTGTACTGTTGCCCTCTTTGTAAAGTGCCTTGAGATAACAGTTGTTATGAAATTGCACTTAAAACAAATAAAGTCGAGTTGAGTTGAGTTGAGTTGATTTGAGTTGAGTTGAGTGAATTGACAGACGCAGAAGGGTACCTTATGCATCAGTATGAGAGATCTAGGGGCGTGACAAATAGCGGGTATTTTTTGCACTGGGATGATTTAGAGGAGCTGATTTTTCATTTTCATTTTCATTCTCTTTTTTTCATTCTCATTTTTTCATTTTCAAATTTTGCAAGTGTGAGCTGTAAGTCACTATTTGAAAAGGTCAGTACAACTACACCATCTACAAAGAGCAGCAATGGAATCCAAATGCCACCAAGCCTGACACCATCTACTATATGGCTTGGCATAGAAACAGAACCAGTAGGGTATCTTTGGTAGAATCCAAGCGCAGGTGGAAACGGTTCTGACTTGCTGGCAATATGAACTGGACTGAAAAGCACTCCACCAAGGATGCCTCCAGGGGCACAGTCATAAGTCTTCTCTAGGTCCATAAGCACACGCGGATGGGTTGGGCAAATTCCCACCCTGCCACCTACTCTTGGCACCCAGAAAAGTAGAAAAGTGGACCAGAGTTCCATGACCATGGCAAAAACCACATTGTTCCTCCTGAATCTGATGTTCAGCAAACATCTGAACTCTCCTCTTCAGTACTCCGAGACTTTCCCAGGGAGGCTGAGAGGCTGAGATCCCCCTTTGGTTGGAGGACACTCTGGTCACCTTTCTCACAGAGGGGGACCACCACCCCAGTCTTCCACTCCTGGGACATGTTTGCTATTAATGCAATGTTGAGGAGACATGTTGGCCATGACAGCCCTTTGACATCCAAAGCATTTAGATATTCAAAGCACATTTCATCCACTATTGTAGCTGTGCCCCAATGAAGTCATTTGCCACTCACAGAGAACTCAGTCCCAATGATGATTGAACCCACCTCCAAGTCTTTCAAGATGTATCGATGAGATTGGGGAGATCCTCCAAGTATTCCTTCCATTGTCCAACCATCCCTCAGTTGGTCAGCAAGCCCCTGTCCTCCATGTAGACAATATTCAGATTGAGATTCATCATACTAGAGAGCAACACAGTTAGTTACACAAGTTGTTCAAATTACACAACATACATTCAGTAAGGAAGATGCAGTGGAAACGATAATATAAGGAAAATCTAAAAACTGCTTGTCGATGGTAGTCATACATGTATGTAGGATACACTGAATATATTGGCTATTATTGGTAATGTAACAATTTTTGAGGGGTGGTAGATGTCAGAGTACCCAGTATGCTGCTGCGAAAGTGGCGCAGAAGTACGTCTGCACCGTGTGTCTGCACTGTCTGGAGGTCGTTCAGGGTCTTGGGGGGGGCACTCTAGATGGACCAGCACAGGGCTATTCCCAAAGAACTGATGTAGTAGTCACCAGGTGCACTTTTCATTTTGGTCCTCTTAGAATGTGATGGGGGAGATGTGAAACAGTTCATCAGAATCTTGCTAAGGCCAACTGAAAATCCTTTATGTTCTCACTGAACCTCTCATACAGCCATATCTTTGTCCCTTTGGGTGCTGAAGCTGGGAAAAACTTTGCCTACCCGTACTTGTCAGCAATCTCTGGACTACATGAGGCAAAGCATGCCCTGTAAGACTCCTTCTGATGCCTGAAAGATTTCTTGCCTCTGTTGTCCACCAGTAAGTTTGGAGATTACTGCCATGGCAAGCGCTGGCAGTATTAGAATCACTGCTTTGTGCACCCACCTTGGCAAATGGCAGCACTGATCATTAAGGTTCCATTCAGGTTGCTGAAAGTTTGTGTGCTTTCAATAGCAAAATGCTATAGACTTATTGGACAAACGCTGAAAATAATGTCACATACAGCCTCCCCTGTTTGAAAGACCACCAGCCGTCACTGCTGTGGGCAACCCACTTGTCATGTCATCTCCCATTTTTTTGATCATCACACACACTCTGGTAGAATATGTGTTTAGTGTGTGTATTATGTTTGTAGATTGGATGTGTAATGTGTGTAGAATGTGGGTGAATTGTGTTTAATAGTATAGATTGGAATATGCCTTTATCAGTCCAAAAGCAGAGAAATTTCAAAATGCAAGAACACAATAATGTGTAGAATGTGTGTAAAATGTGTTTAATGTGTGTATAAAATATGTGCAATGTGTGTACAATGTGTACACTGTGTCGAATATGTGTATGTATTATGTGAGTATAATTTGTAGAGTTAGCCTTTTGCCTTATGTTAACTTGAGATAGACACCAGCAGACCCCTGTGAGACAAGTGAGTATGAAGTGGATAAGAAGATGAATGAATGAATTTGTCAAGTGTGTGGAATGTGTAGAGAGTGTTGTAGTTTTTTTTGTATGTGTGTGTGTGCAAGATTATCTTTTTACAATGATCACCTAAAGGTAGTCTCTGTCTCTTGGTATGGCCATTTCTTACACTGAGAGGTCTGTGAGTGTTGAAGTCATTGTGTCTTTGTGTAAGACAGATAACAGATACTTCTGTTACGTCACACAGAAACACACACACACACACACACACACCCTCATCTCAGCTTCAGTTACTGGGTGATTCTTCCTCCCTTAGAGCTGTGGTTTCCTGCTCTGTGTCTGCAGGTGCTGATAAGATCTGCTGCTGGACTTCCTCCATCTCCGAGCAGGGAGGAGGATGAAGAGCAAGAGGAGGAGGAAGCATTGTGCTCATCAGCTGCCTCTACTGTTGTCTACTCTGATATTTTTAACATCTTAATGGAAATCTGTCACATTCCAGCCTACTTTATGACATCCACCATCATATCTGTCCCCAAAAAACCAAGGGCTGCAGGAGTGAGTGGCTACAGAAAAGTTTCCCTGAAGTTCTTTCAATGTCTGGTCCTGGTACATATCAAGGAGATTGCAGACCCCTTCCTGGACTCCTTGCAGTTGACTTATAGGTCTGTTGGTATCACTGTCAACGTCACTCTCCAGCACTGGCACTTCCCATGAACCTCTACCTGGATCCTGTTTATGGATTTCAGCTCTGCCCTCAACACCAGTCTTCCATCTCTGCTGCAAAGTATCTTTCCCAGCTGAGTATGATGGAGATGGTTGTATAACAAAAAAAAATACAAATAAAAAGCAGCCACACCACCGTGACCCACGGCTGCTCATGCAACTCCACAGTGGCTGATATGGAGTCTTGGATGGAGTCTCCTCTTCTTCTCAATTAGGAATTGAACATCAGCTCCTCATATCAAAAGCATGACAACAATGTACTTCCCTTCTGCAGGAAAATAAGTTAAACATGCTTAAGACAAACATGATGCGCTTCTAGTCAATTGAGTCCATCATCACTTCCTCCATGAACAGATGGTGAGCTCAAGCCGCTGCCAAGGACAGAGCAGGCCGCAGCATATCGTTCATTCTGCAGAAAAGATGATCGCCTGTTACCTTGTAGACGTGTTCACCTGTAGCGCTTGAAGGCTAGAAGTACAAATTGTAGCTAACTCCTATCGCCCTGGATACAGTCTTTTCACGATGCTCCCCACTGGGAGGAGGCTGTGGTCCAAAAGCTCACACCTCACACCACAAAAGTGATGCTTGTCTTTGATCACTGTGATTGATTTTTGTCTGTTTCTGTCTCACCTAGTATACTTGACTGTGACTACCGACAGATGTAATGACGATGTCCTTGTTAAACAACTTCAGTTCACACACAAACACACGTGCAAGATCTAGATCTAGATCTCTAGATCTTACCATAGATTTAAAGGACATGGATCTGCAGGACAATAAATGTGCAGAACTAAGTTTAAGAATTCTTGAAGAACTCTTGGGCCCTGAATGGATCATTAAAGGTGGCTTGAATTACACAGTTTTCTGCTCCTGTCTTGAGTGTCTTGTGAATTCTGACAGCTGACTACCCCTGGGATACGGTGGACCTCTGCTCCCTGGATTATGGCTCAAACAAATGTGTAATTTCTTTGGTTAGCTTTCAGTGGAATGTGTTGTATGAACAGAGTTAATGATTGAATAAGTGCAAGGGGTCTGATGCCCAAAGGAGGCCCTCCTGATAACTTGCATTATCCCTGCAGGACAGCTGGCATATCAGGGAGTGCACATACAAATGACCTTAGTTTAGCGCTTTGTTAAAATCAAAAAAGTTAAATTTTTCGTCAATGCGCAGACTGCACTCCACTGTGACAAAAAACATTGATATACAGAAATGTTTGCAAATAAAAAAAAGAGAAATTGAAATATCCCATGGGCATTATACAGTATACCTTATTGCTCAGTTTGGCCCGATGGCCAGGTCTAGGAAGAGTTCTGGTCATCCCAAACTTCTTCCATTTAAAGATTATGGAGGCCACTGTGCTCTGAGGAACCTTAACTGCTGAAGGAATTATTTTATAACCTTGGCTGGATCTTTGCCTTGCCATAATACAGTCTCTGAGCTCTTCGGGTAGTTCCTTTGGCCTCATGATACTCATTTGCTCTGACATGCACTGTCTTAAAAAGAAAGGTGTGTAATCATGTTTTAAGTTAAGTTTTATCAGTTTAATTAAACACAGCTGCACTACAACTCCAAAGACATGGTACAACACTATCCCAAGGAGCGTCAAAGGGTCAAATGGTCTGAATACTTGTGGCTATATGAAATTTCAGTCTGTTTTGTAATTAATTTACAAAAATTTCAGTTTTTTGTCACAATGGGGTGCTACAGGTACATAAATCAGGAAAGTAAAGGGCTGCAACAAAGACAAATTTAATGGGGTCTAATTACCTACCATATCCACTGTATGTCTGTGTGTCTCTCTCTCTCTCTCTCTCTCTCTCTCTATATATATATATATATATATATATATATACATATATATATATATATTTTAACAGCTTTTCCGCTGCCATTAATGAAATAGATTCCTCTGTACATAGCATTTCATTTTAGCACTCTTCATTTTAGCTGAAGTCCCAGGAGCAGCAGTTCTATAGTGAACAACATTTTATCACATTTTTTATCGCGCTCTGTGGTGGACATAGGTTTTGGTGCTGGTGAACAGCAGAGGTCAGAGGATTCCCTGTTGTGTGCAGTTGCACTCGTGCTGCATTTGCAGGCTTCTGGCTACAGGTCAATGATTAACAGAGTATAACAACACGCTAGTGTAAACTCTGTGCTGATAATCTTCTTACTGGGTCAGTGTGGACTTTACCCTGCTCATGGTTGCTGGTGTCTCAGCTCTTTGAGCTGCCTATTACATAAAGTCTGTATGAAGGACGTGTAGAGAGCTGCTCAATGCGTCTTTTCTTCTCTTATATAAGCTGTGTTCATCTGACGTCTAAAGGAGGAAGCAAAGGAAGAAAGGAGGTGGTTGGCTGCAGTGTGGCCACCGACTGCACACTGAGCAGCGTGTGCACATTAACATGTGGAATAAACAAATATCAAAGCAATATACATATATGTATTGGCATTGGGGTTCAGGAAATGAATCCTGAATGAAACCCTGAATATATGGAATGAATCCTGAATATATTGAATGAACTCCCAAATATATTGAATGAAACTCGATTGACGTCATCATGGCACCGCCGCTATCTTCCACTTAACATGCAGACTTTAGACCGCAAAAGTGAGTGAGTCGGCTCGCAATTAAATAGCACATATTTCAAACGATGAAAACAATATAAACACCCTGGCAGTGGCACCAGATTCATTTCAGTGGTGGGATAGTGGGTCAGAGCTGGTCGTCAGGGGACGGGTGCTGGGACAGCCGTCCATGCAATAATAGTTTAAGTGCAATGAATGAGGAAGGAACACACACACAGAGGAACAAAAGCCTTTATTAAAGGGAGAAACAAGCAAACTGCTGCTTTGCAGAGCTTCTTAACATACAGAAAGAGAACAGCGACCAAGGTTCTGTGCGACTTCAGCTTCCAGACTGACAACCAGCTCCTGGTAGAAGAAGGCAGTGGTAATAGATGTGGCGATACCAGCTGATGCCAATTTCAGAAAGAAGGAACATGAAAAGATTGGTACCAAGAGTTGAAAGAAGAGCTGGAACAGATGTGGAAAGGTGAGCATGGTGATAATATAATAATAATAATAATAATAATAATAATAATAATAATAATAATAATAATAATAATAATAATAATAATAATAATAACAACAACAATAATAATAATAATAATAATAATAATAATAATAATAATAATAATAATAATAATAATAATAATAATAATAATAATAATAATAATAATAATAACAATAATAATTGTAGTTATTGTTATTATTATTAAGGGAATGAACCAGCTTTTGGATCTTGAACCGGTTTGAAACAAAAAGAACACCAATGCCACCGCACAATGGGTGGCATTCATACATGCCAAATAACACACAATACATTTATTATGCCATTTGAGGATGCATGTGTGAAAGTGTTGCACCTAGACAGCATATCTGGCTCAGATTGCTGTAGTTCGTTCAGAAGAGGAACTTCCTATCAAGGAAAAGGTGGAGAATCTCACCGTGGGTAGCAGCTTCCATCTGCACACTTAAAACTGTTGAGTTAAAAATAACCCAATTCGGGCTGTTTTATAACTCAACTGCGCTGGGTTCAGGGGAGGGAGCAACCTGCAGCATGGTGGGGGGTGCTGCTGTTCTCCAGTGGGCACCTGATGACCGACTGGCTGCTCCCTGCTAGCGGCTCTCCAATCCCACCATCTTGCCAGTGCCTAGACAGCTGATCCTGCCTGTGGCAGGGGAAGGGGCCCTGGATGGCTTAATGGTGCGCAGAGGGAAATTGTAGGGGCAGGTGTGCGGTGAAGTGACTCTCAGGCAGTGGAATCACCTCCTCCAGGGTCCCTGGCTGCTACCACCTCACCCAGTCTGCTGTGCCTGCCGTGTGACCGTGCAGCAGCGATGTTCTTCAACCACTCCATGAATGTGGGCAACTGTCCCGTGGAGCCCCTGCCTGAGAATGCAGATTTTGTGCCTCACCCACCCAAATGGAGGGTGCTGATGATGCTATTACAGGCACTGCTGCACCCACCCTCCAGGTTTGCTTCTAGTTTGCTTCTTTGCCCGATCCTGGTGAGTGGCTAGGTGGTTGCTGCCATTAGCACCCGGGGTGTCTCCGCCATTTCCCAGAACATCTGGCCTGGACACTCACACAGCTGGATCCTCTGCTGTTCTGTGGTATATATATATGGTATATATATATATATATATATATATATATATATATATATATATATATATTTCAGACTGCCCATAAGTGTAAGTGCTGGGATTCAGAGGACTTCTCCCAGACCACCACTTTTGAATTCTCGCTAATACATCATCGGGGAATAAAAAATAAATTTGTACCACTCATCGGCCCCATATTTGTCATCCCCGCAGAACCAACGAGTCACAATTTCACCACAGATCTCCACAAAAACTCTGTACTCACCCCTAGCGTTCTGGTGGAAAATTTAGCAGTGTGACTGCAGGATCTAGGCTGAAGTATAATGGAAACTTACTGCAGGGAGGTTATGCTGCAGCCATTTAGGCAATAAGGATGCGCTTAAGGCTAACTAGGGAGACCAAATGGGGTAGGGTTAATGAAGAGGCACACACAAAAAATGTGAGATGAGAATACCTATGACTGGAAGGGCAGCGGACTAAGTTGAGAGAATGGATGATTGACTAGCTGGCAGATGAGTTTGTGAACTAGGGGAATACAGTTCTGTGTTCAGTTAAGTGTTCTGTGTTTTCTGACTGTCACTGAATGTACACAGTATGGCCAGCTGTGTGGTTGGAAGACAAAGCAAGGAGTCCGCTGTGTGTGTGAAAGTGACAGCTGTCAGATAAGTTTGTTGTTTCGGCCTGATTACGACTGATGATCTCTCTAATTAAGCAAAGGGGTTGTTTTGGATCATCAGTTTTTTTGCATCATCAGCGGGTACCTTTGGGGATTGAAATGAAAATTGAGCATAATATGGTTTGCCATGATCTTGCTACCAAAACTGCTCAGCCAGTTTGGTGTAACCTGCCTGGAATGCTACAAAGTCTTAAGTCATGACTTATAGGTTGGAAAAACATCAGTTATGGGCTGCCTGGATTGCACCATTAGTAGCAGTTATTTTTAACAACGAAGATATTGAGCACAGATCTCCAAGGGATTTTGGTCTGCACAAGCATTTACCACTGCATTTCTAATATCTTTTTATTAAAAGAGCTGCTGCTGAATTGCAAGCTGATTGACAAATTTTTGCTGCAACATCCTAATGGTAGGTAAAAATGTAAGATGGCATCAGTGTCTGATTACATCAGTCAAGTGTTATTCAGTATATTCAAAGGTTCGTTAAATATATTTGGGATTCATTCAATATATTCAAGGGTTCATTCAGTACAATCTAGAATTTATTGATTTAGACTACCACCAAATTTTTCAGAGTGACAGGAGTGGTCATTTGCTGAAGACTGACTGCAACAACAACACAAGCTGCTTTTGTTTTTTGGGTTCTTCTGTAAACTGGTGGAACCACAGTGACCTGGAATGAACCACAGTGCAGCGCAGGCCGCGAGCCGCGCCGGCTCCTCCACACTGTATACATCTGACATAAATACTGGGAACAGCCTGAAATAGACTGCAGCCCGTCACTGTAAACACAGCCAACAGTGCAGCAGACATGCTGACTGCTGCACACGCTCATACACTCAGCTCTGCTGCTACAATATTTTTATATGTTTTCCAAGAACAGAAGTGTGGAGTCAGTGGAGGCTAAAACTGCTGCTTTAGCCGTGTATTTAAAGCATCGCTATGTTCTCTTTGTCTGCTACTTCAGGCAAACAGCAGTCAATTTAGGTGACGACTGCAAGACTCAGTGACGCTGCCGTGGCCTGTACTTAACCAGCTATAGAACAGGGAAATGACTTGTGACTGTTGCTAACTGCAGGACTTGGTTACTACTGAACTGATAATAACTGCAGAGGTAATACCAACAACAAAAACTACAATAACTACAACAGGATTAATGCTAACATCAGGATTTACTTTAACAAGACTAATGCTGACTACACGATACAGCTTTTTACAAATTGAATGCTAATTGCAGAATAAAATATAATGTTGCCAGGAGATGAAAAACAAAAGTAGTAGTTAAACTACTAACTGTATTTTCTGTTGATGTGGAGGGGAAATTTTCCAGTTAAAGGTTTTTTTTTACTAATTTGTCATCTGGAAGTTTATGACCAGCTGCATTTCTAAGCACAGTGAACATGCATTTGTCTCGGTCGTCTGCCTGCCTCCGTCTCTTTCTTTCATGTCAGGAAAACTGACTGTGAAACATGGAAACATCTGTTTGCTTTCACTTCTGGTTTTTGCTATCTGCCTGGCTTAGAATTGAATGGCACTCTGGAATATGGATGGACTATTGCAAGTCAACAAAAGTGCAGTGGTGAGCAAAGCTTTCTATGAACATGACTGCACAGCCGTGGATGTCTACATGGACCAGGTGGACCAGTCCCTTCTTCTCCCTGGGGTGGCTCTGAAAAAATGTTGTCACAGGTAATTTCTTTCTCCCTACATTAAACTCAGGCCCAAGATTAGAAAATTCCAGAACAGAAATGTTTATGTTCTGTGTGTATTTATTCATCTCAATTTCCTTTTAGTCTCTGCACAGCCACAACATGCAAGTTTGACAATATTCATATCATGCAACAGGTGAATTTCTTCTGACCCAAGCAGTTTACTGTAATAAAAGTGAAAGTACTTCCCTGATTCTAATTTCCTCTGCTCATTTTATCACTCATCCCATGTACTACAGTGAAAAAGTTTAGGTATTTGCAATGAAAGTTTAGGTATTTGCTTGAATATGTGAGCGTATGTATGTAAGAGTATGTGTCAAAAATATCCACTTATTTTTGATAATTACCTGTATTTAAGTGTATAAAAATAAAGTCTATTTAAGTGAAGTATGAATGTTTTGGGTTTTACATATTCTCTTTTGCTTCCTCTGTTTCTTTCACAGTCCTTCTATCAATCAGCCTCACTCCCACCTTACTCCCAGATATCATCTGTGCCTGACAATAACACAACACACACACACACACACACACACACACACACACACACACACACACACACACACACAATTGTGTGAATTCCAGACAAAATAAATGATAATCATAATTTTGTGATGTAGAAATACACAACTTTATGTTAAACTTTATCTTAAACTTTATCTTAAACTAACACTTTGTACCCTCAAACAAATGCAAACGCACACTTCAGACACACACAGACAAATCGGGACAAACACACAAAAGATAAGATGAAGATATGTTTTATATTTAGATTTAATGTTCTACTCACACATGCACACACAAGCAAATACACGCACATATGCACACAGGCGCACACACCAACAGACACGCACACACTGCTTATTTTTGTTCAGGCTCATAGTTTCCATGGTTCACAGAAAGTTTAGAGCTGCCCCTTCCCTCAGTCACTCCCTGCCTCCCACACCCATCAGCAATTTAAACACCTTTCTCCAAGTGTCCGTCAGTTGGACTGTCGATGTCATTTACCTGAGGACCAGATTTCAGCTTTGAGGGTGATGAACAGCAGCATTGAAGAGGAGTGAGGAATTTAATCTTGTTTCATTTAATCTTATGTAAAAACCGAAAGGCCAAGAGTGTGTTTCATGGCACAGCTCCCAGAAAGCCCCACTGTGGCCAGAAACACAACACCATACTTTCCTTCAACATCTGAACTCATTACACACTCGGGCGCCATGCAGTTTGGCCCCTGTTGTGTTATGTGGGCCAATTGGCTGGGATTTATTAATGACAATCTGATCTGATCAATCTCACAAGCAATGAATCATGTTCTCAATAAGATGAAACCATGCACCTGCACACACACATACACACACCCACACACGTCTCTCCTGTCTATGTCAGTTGTTACATTGCAATTTCATAGAAAGCAATTATTAACAATTATAGCAACAATTCCACGATATGAAATCACAGTGGTTATTTCTGTTGCGGCACAGCAACAAAATCATTCTTAGCATCCCGGTGGTAGCCATTTCTATGTGGAATTTGCGTGTTCCCACTATGTATGTTTGGAGTTTCTCGAGATATTCAGGTTTCCCCCCACTATCCACAAAACATGCAGGGGTATGAAAGCACATTGAGATTTTATTTCAACCCAAGACTGAAACTCCATATAGAAATTTGACTGGAACCCAATACTGTCCCCGAAAATACACTGCTTCCGTAACTGCACCGTAACTGTAATGGGACGTAACAGCAGTGTAAGCTGTGCACTCGGATGCATAAAGTAATGGTGGAGCTCAACCACCAGAGTCACGAGGTAGGATTTCTCGTGTCACTTCATGCCCTGGAAAACAACAAAGGAGTGTGTAAACACAAGAATCAGATCAGTTTTACTGAGAGACAAGAGGACTATGATGTTGATGTTGTGCCAGTGTCTGATCTCCAACTAGGTTAATACTGAATACTCCAGAATTTGCTCATCTAAAATAGAACCAAATGTCATTTGCATTTTTCATAAAACTGACAGTATTGTTATGGTGTTGTTAAGCTGTTGATGGAAATAGACTCATTGACTAAGTTGTTGCCGATCAGCTCCATTGACCCATACCAGAGTAGTACAGTACTTGTGTCTGAGTACTGCAGACTTTACATGCACATTTTAGCGATTTAACAGATGAAAGCCACCGCCGGCATAAGGTCGTTGTGTGAAGAACATGTCTTTATTCAGGACATGAGGACAAATCAGATGTAGATCACAAATGCAATATCTATGACAGATCAGAGATAGATAGATAAATATTAAAAAGTGAATTTTTCTTAAGTCACCATTGTGGTGAAAGTGCGAGAGCTGACAGAGAGAAGTAATGTGAAAGCAGCAGGAAAAAGGCCTTCTGCCTGACCCCGTTTCCTCTGACGCCTCCTGCAGCTCTGACTGTAACCTGAGTGGTTGTGGTGTGAGGGACGACAAAGTGGAGGAGGAGAAATAGCGTTGGAGTGTCCAAGTGTTGGAATGTATAAACTCTGAGGTCTGCTGAAACAACAGGCGGCAGTCTCCTGGGAGGCAGAGAGACCACAGGGAACTGTAATGATACTAACCAGGAGTCCCCCCCCACCCATGTAGTAGAAAAGTACCACCTTGACTAACAAACATTTAACTGTAGTGATTTATAACATATAACATGCTATAGATTCAATCAATTATCTGAGGCAATAATACAATGGTGGTGTGTTACTGCAGTACCTGACTAACTTTACTGTGAGATGCAGGATGGGCAGAGTGAGCAAAAAAGGACAACAGTAGTTTCACTTCACAAACACAAACACACACACACACACACACACACACACACACACACACACACACACACACACACGATACACGATTGAGATGTAAACATGGCACACACACAATATTTACATGCAACCCCCTACACGCACATACATTCGTACACAAATACATGCACACAGACATACACCCACAAGCACACACACACATACATACACG
This sequence comes from Karalla daura, assembly GCA_029224185.1. Lineage (NCBI taxonomy): Eukaryota > Metazoa > Chordata > Actinopteri > Chaetodontiformes > Leiognathidae > Karalla > Karalla daura. The sequence continues at coordinate 28,034,605 of CM055190.1, read as the reverse complement.
TGGGCAGGCAAGGAGCTCTTCCAGGGAAAGAGACAGTGATCCCACACTCTGCTCCAACTCAAACACAGCCTCTGGTTTCGTTGGAGCCTGCAAGCACACACTGCAACACTCACACACTCGCTGTCTCTAGCCCTCTCTCTCTCCCTCTCTCTCTCTCTCTCTAACTCTCTCTCTCTCTGTGTCGCTCTCTCTCTCTCTCTTTCTCTCTCTCAAACACACACCCTTTGCTAGTTGAGCAGACAGTCTATTTTTAGCCTGTGATCAGGCAGCCACACAATGACTGTGAGAGCAGCAACTCTGTGTCAACATAGAGAACAATGCGGCTGCACACCGATTACGGCTGCATGCTGCATGGGAATTCTGGGAGATTACTAGCCACTGTGTCTGTGTATTTGTATGGGTGGTTGGATGAGGGTGGGGGGGTCTGGCTGAAAATGACAGGGCGAGAACCAACCAGTGGCTCTGCTGGGCCTTGCTGGGGGCCAGACTGTGTGTGTGTGCCCAGTGAGAGCAGATCAGTTCTTATGTAGTGTATCTCACTTTTTGTGGTTTTATTGTGATAAGTTCCAGAGGCAGACAAAGTAAAAACCTTTTTTTTCTTACAAAGTAATACTACACAAAAGTAAAAATACGTCAATAGTTATTACAAGCAAAATGAACACATAAAAACTAACATGCAAAATTCACTTCAGGTTAATTCAAAGTCAATTTTCTTTCAATCTTATCAATTATATCTGGACTCCCAGCATTCCCAGGCCAGTGAGGAGAAATAATCACTCCACCTGGTCGTGAATCTAACCCAAGTTCTGCTTCCAGTTGTCCTAACAAGAACACCTCTCTAGGAACAGGTGCCCGAACCACCTCAACTGCCTCCTCTCCACACCAAGGAGCAGCAGCTCCACTGTGAGTCTCCCTAGATGATCTATAAGATCTCTCAGACAGTCCCCAGTCACCCTGCAGAGAGATCTCATCTCAGCCAATTATATCTGCGATAATGACCATAGGTGAGGGTAAACAAGACTGACCAGTAGATTGAAAGCTTTGGCTTCTGGCTCAGCTCCAATTTCATTACAACAGTGTGGTGGAGTGACTGCAACACCGCACTAGCTGCTTTGATTCTGTAGTCACTCTTTATAGGAAATTGATCCAGTGTCTACTCCATGTGGATGATAAGTCCAATAAAAAGTAACAAAGAGAAAAGATTAAGAGGGTGGAGGATTTTCAATATTTGTCATTCCACACCAACTTAGAGTGTGGAGAAGAGGTGAAGGAACATGGCCAAGCAGGTTGGAATAGGTGGAGAAAAGTGTCAGGCGTGATGTATGATGAAAAAAAGTAGCGAAAATGAACAGGAAGATATTCAGGACAATGGTGAGACCATCACTTCTGAGAGATGATCGTCCGGGGAAAAGAGGACATTTGGTCACCCTGATTTGTATGTGCATGTGTGTATCCATGCATCAAATGTGGCTCAGTGACTATTAGTGTCAGGAATGTAAACGTGGTTCAGTAAGGTGTGTTTTTAAGCCCTGTACCTCAGCCACGCCCACCTCAGATACAACCACCTATGACTTGGAGGATCATAGTGTGTCCTGTATGTACAAGGCATTCACACAAAGTGTGTTGCCCGCCTCCAGCCCAGCATTCAGATATGTGAGGAATGCGTGTGTGTGTGTGCGCGCGTGCATGCGCGTGTGTGGGCGTGTGGGTCTGTCTGTCTATGCGTCTATGTTTTGAAGTGTGGTGAGAAGGCTGAGCATGGTGTTAACTCCGATCAGCTCCCCTCATTATCTGTCTGGGACTGAGCCACTCTAATCCATGTGATAACTCCTGATACCTGCAGCCATCCAGAGATTTACAAATTTACCAGATGGTGCAGGATATCGAAGTGTATTGGCCTCCATGTCTAAAATTGTTCTAATGAGTACTGGTCCATTGTGTATTATTCATCTTGTAATACTTTGTCGCTGTTTTGTTTATTTTAACAAAGACAAGAATTAGAATTTTAGAATTTAGCTAATTTTGTTTTTTTCAAAGGTATCTTGCTCAACTCCTGGTTAACATCAGCATGGTGTGTGCGCATGTGTGTCTGGCTGGCTGGCTGGCTGGCTGGCTGGCTGGCTGTCACACAAGCCAAGAATGACCATGTATGTATTTGTATGTTTGTATGTATGTATGTATTTTTTATTTTCCCGCTGATTCCTCAAGATAATTTTTGAATTTATTTTGCTATCTCAATGTAGAGTTGTGATAAGTTTAATTATCATCATATGTATAATTATCATCATTATCATCTGCTAAGGGTCATTTCTACCAGTTTTAAACTTTAACTGATGATGTTGATCAAGATACTGCATGATCTCCTCCTTGACTACTTCCTAATTAGGGTCCGAGAAACAAAGTTGCGAGAACCGTCTTAAATCTGTAGTGTTTCTTTTTATTATTATTAGAGTCAAAGCAAGCCCCAACCCTCCGTGGCGTCACCCATTGGTTTGCGAAGCACGCGAATGAAGCCAGGTGTTTGACTTGCAGGCAGCTGCCATTCCTCTTAATGGAGCCAGCAAAAACCAAAACGTGGGGATTCAAGAGATGGACATAACTTTTCACCTTCGTCCTCCTCAACACACCCATACGATCCATACTGGATATCGGAGAATAATACGGCCATACGAACATGGTAAACAGTCTATTCGTCCAATGAATGTGACTGACGCTCTCTCCTCTATGAGTCTCCCCTGTCGGCCAAATGGACGCACCCATATTCATTCATTTCTTTAAACTCTGACATCTTCTTAATCATGGAATTATTTACAAATTGACCTCCATAATACACGCTGGCACAGGAAACTTTAGCTGTTGAAGCCAGTGTGAGTTATGAAAAAAAATTATTGAATGAGCATTTCATAATTGAAAATGGCGTTTTTTGACTGGGTGTGCATTGGAGAAATGTTTTTTGGAGTCAGGCCTAGTGGATGTCTGTGGTATTGCAAGAAAAGTGACTTCCGCGTAGGCATCATTTTTCGTACCGGAAGACTACGTCCATCTTTTATATACAGTCTATGGTTCCAAGCAACGAAGTTGCAAGGAACTTATTGCATCTGCTATGTTTCTTTTGAATTATTATTATTATTATTTTTCGGCATGCACACAGAGATGGGCAAAAATATACATGTACAAATATCGCTATAAATGCACAAGGCAGAATTATGCAATAGGGCCACCTAAAAATTTTAAACTGTGAGCCCCACTTCTGAGTTTTGCCTAAATGCATGAAACTTGGTGGGTTCCTAGAGCATACTGAGGTGCACAAAAAATCCTCTTGAAGCCCCACCCTCAACCCAACAGGAAGTCGGCCATTTTCGGCTGTTTCTAGGGCTTTAACCTAATTGACTTCAAATTAGGTACAGATCATCCAGTGACCATGGTAACCAACACTCGTCAAAAGAATTTCTGTAGGTCAAAGGGCATGGTTGCTACGATGTATCAAAATGTGGTCATTTTTTTTCATGCTCTCTCACTTTAAATGGCTCTCACGTCCGCATACTTGATCACGGCACCTTGAAACTTGCTGGACATGATGAGGGCTTCATCCTGAATAGCCTGATATATTGACTTCCTACCTCACTCATGGTGCTCCCCAGTGGTGACAGGAAGTAATCAGGTTTTACACTTACATGTAGTAATCCTACATAATGGACGACATCAACTTCATTCCACTTACAGAATGAGTTGGTGAGGCTACATCACAAACGCAGTGAGAATACCACCAATGGTATCTGTGTGGCGGGCATGAATAGCGATCCCTCACCATGTATTACGAGTGGCTTTGTGACAGCTTTAAGGAACTCCTATCATCATGAAAAATGGCACACTGATTGAGGACAGAGAGTTCTGACATTCGACAGGGGTATAGCCCATGGGGGGCCAAAATGCAAAAATAGTGCCCCCTAGAAATTATGACCAACCCCCATAAGGATTTTTTTTTACCTTGTCGTAGGCAAATAAAAATTGGTGTGGAAATACGTCCTAAAGAGATATACAAAAAGGTCTTCTGACATGATGACCGTAACCCTACAGGAAGTCGGCCATTTTGTTTTGAATTTTTTAATTTTAAAATCATCTTCTCCGATGGGGTTAACCCAATTGGCTTCAACTTTGGTACAAATCATCTGTGGTCCAATGGTCCTAACTTTTATGTACAGAATTTTTTAAGTCGCGTGGCCACGAGCGCATGACGCATGAGTTTGGTTATTCGTCATCAATATTTCAAAATGCTCTTCTGGGCAGGCACTTCATCATAAAAGTTTCAGAATTGCTGAACATGATTGAATTGTATGCCTGAACAGCCAAGTAATCGCCTCGTCTTTGGGAGTGGCCAAACGTATCTATAACGCCAGCTTGAAATTAAAGCTCTTTGTGGAGTAGAAATATGAAAACTTGTAGGCTTATACAGTTTACCAAGACGCACAAAAAGGTCTCTTGCACTGATGGTCAGAACTAGATAGGAAGTCAGCCATTTCGGTTTCAATGTACAACTCATAGTCTGTTACATATCGATTACATGGTGCTGCAACCCCAGTCTGGGATGAGTAATTTGAATTTCTTTTAGGTTTTCATGGCATGATTGGCGGCATAGATGGAACACATTCCCATCACTGCTCCCTCACAAAATCAGGCAGATTATGCAAATAGGAAGTACATACAAAGCAGTGATGTTCACTAGAACATACACATAGGTCATTTAAAATAGGTATAAAATCAGTGGGGCAAGTGTGCTATTTCTAATTATTGCAATCGCAAACGTGCTTGAAACAAGTGAAAATTATCTAAAAATACGATGTGTCTTATTTTAAGTGTAAAGGGATTTGTTCTGCCCAGAAATATGAAAATACTGACCTTTGTTTCTCATTCGTTGCCATGGTGAATTGTTGAATCGTGGCTCCATTGATCGTGGCTTTTTAAAGTTGCAGTGTACGTGCTGAACTCAAGCTGATCAAAGCTGAGTTGACTGAACTGATTGAAATCCAATATTTTGAAACTGGTTGCCTCAGAGGAACTCAACTCAGAGTTCAGGATTAAACTCGGGTTTCTTGAACCTGCTTTCTGAAATGTACAATATTTGCATCCACGTGTTATTCAGTGGCGCCTGGTGGTGAACTGTTAACCATATACCCAACTCCAGTGGCTGCTGATTGGCCAGAACTGATTGGCCTGTGGGCTCAATGAAGTTAGCCCATACAGACAGCAAATGGCGAGGCAGGACATGATACCTGTCAGACCCGGAATAAAAATAAGAGCAGATTTGATGCCCTAAGGCTGCGTAACCGTAGCTATTAACTTAAATTTAGTGCTGTTGCCACTTTAGGTTTCACTAAAACTTATAATAATCTAGCAGATGTTATTTAGGCAATAACTTTCTCATCTTATCATCTGCATAACGTTGGGAAGGCTGAGCGTCGCTAGCCTATTGATGCCAGCCGTCACATCAACGTGTCACATTGAAAGGTGAGTCAGTCACACGTATCCAGTTCTGTAATGTTTGACAGAGGACTGTGTGTGTGCAACCCAGTCTCATCCCAGCACCTAAAATGCAGACGATTTATCACACCCCTAGATGTCTCATACTGACACACAAGGTACCCTTCTGCGTCTGTATGAAACTTTCTGGGTATTCAATTGACTCATATGTAAAACCACTCCTGGCATTCACACACTGCCATTCACTCACGCCTGTTTTAAGGATTTCTTTTAATGACATTGTCAACTCAAACAAAAAGTGCTTCACCAAAGTGGGAAGGATTACTCTAATAAAATAATAAGAAACAAGAGACCACTTGCCAAGGAGGAAAACTCTCAATCTAATTCTGATTTCACTTAAACCTAAATACACCGACTAACTCACCTGAACAAAAGGTGCTCCCAAGGGAGGAATCAAAAGGGCTATGCTAACTTAGGAAACTGAGCAAAAGGCTATAAAAACTATGAAAAAAAAAAACTTTTTTGTCGAGGAGCGAGGCAAGCTGTGGCTGTGGCAGGTCTTGGAGATGGCTTGGGTGTGCAGGGAACGCAGACACTTCGGCACAAGACAAGGGGAGGCGCAGACTGTTTATATATGAGGGAGTAATCAGGGGCAAGTGTGACACAACCAGGGCAAGGACTTGCAGGTGACAGAGGACACAGGAGGAAGTGCAAGTGACCTGGAACGAGAGGAGGGTTAGAACTTCAAAATAAAACAGGAAATGACAGAAACAAGAGACAAGACAATCTTACGACAGTGTGACACATGTCTCATTACAAACACATCAGTATCATGCATGCTCGCACCACGCTCCGAATCCAGAAACATGATTGGTACCCCGTATAGATTAGACTAAACAATGTTTTGAAGCAGAGTAAATACTATGCTTCAAAACATTGTTTAGTCTAATCTGCCATGAAAATCATAACTTCCAATGTAGTTTTCAATTGATACAAGTAACTGTGCATAATTCTTATTGCACTATCAATTTTGCGGCAAGATAGACATATTCAGGGACCACAGGCATTGCTCCAGCAATATGACGGTGCGGTTGACGTATTCTGCCTAGCTCTGGGAGTCTGCTAGTCTCAGACCAGGCCATTTATATTAAATGTCGTAGCTTTGACGAAGAGCGTACATGTTACTTATTACATATATCAATACATCAAAAAATTCTGTTTCATTAGGGCTTTCTATTTCTTTCGGCCATACATTAGAGTTGCAGGCAGCAATCTGGTTCGAGGCAGCAGCAATTTTGTAGGAAAAACTATGAAGATGTGGTGCAATATTTTTCATATTTTTTGTGCGAAAGCTGAGTGAGAACAGTCTGGATGACCACAACATGAAACAATTATATTTTTGAATCATCAGAGTTACTTCAGTGATGCTGATATGTTTATATTGAGAAATGTTGACTGCGTTATTAAAAGAAAACCTTAAAACAGTGAGAAAAACACATCCGTGCAGAGTATCCTTGGTTCTCCAATCAGATTGTAGCTCGTGGAATCATGTTTCGTTGTGACTTGGTTATTATTGAATAGAATGGATGGCTGGAGCCTCTGCTCTGAGTGTCTCTTACCGCCTTACCGGCTTTACATACGTCTAGTGGCATGATCGGTATTTTATGTGCTGGGATGAGAACGGGTTGGTGTGTGTGAATGTGTGTGCATGTGTGCATACATACGTGTGTGTGTATGTGAGTGTGTGTGTGTGGGGGGGGTGTATAATGATTTAAGCTGTAGTGTGTCTCTGTGTGTGTGTGGTTAAGTGCACATTATTACAGTGACACTGCTGTGTGCTAGTGAGTGGCAGTCAGCCAGAGACAAACAGAGACATTCCAGCGTCATTCTGACTCCTCTGCTCTCATTCACTTGGGGGGCTCCGTCCACAGACAGGCTTTTTTTTGTTTCATTTTTGCTTCATTTCATAGATACTGTTGCAAATCTTCAGCAGACCAGTCCTTGGTCAAGTCTGCTGTGTGGTGGTTTAGAGGAGGTCAGTCTTCATTTTCAACCAGTGGTCAGATCCCAAAAAAATAGTTCCAGACCCTGTTATGCCCATCATCTTGTGCTCCTCATTTGCAGACTGTAGTCCTGGGCTCTGTTTCTGTGTAGATACAGAGGAAACCTTGCTATATAGATTTTGCGAGGGGATAGTGAACTACAAAAATTCAGCTTTTGAGTCTAAGAGCCAAAACCATGGGATATTCTGATTAAGACTGTAATGGCCGACTAGCCAGTGAGTGGACCCAAATGCTGACAGAGGGGCTGAGGCAAATTACGGTGCAAATGTTTATTTGGTCACAAACAAGTGACGCTGGATATGCAAGGGCTAAAGAGAGAACTAAGAGCACACTGTGGAATAAGGCAGGAGAAGAAACAGAAACACAGCTAGGCTGGTAAACAGGCATCAGGAAGTCTTCAAACTGAAGTTCACTGAAAGAAAGAAAAAAACAAGAATTAGATTGAAAAAATTAAGCACAGGGACTCTCAAGACTAAACACAAAGGGCTAGATGGCTCTCACCGGATGCAGTGGAATTATCTGGCATTGAGGAAAAGTAACAGGCAGGCTTTTATAGGCAGGTGAATGAGGTGCAGCTATGCTTCTCCCCTCTGGTTGGAATGTACCACTGGACGGGGGGAAAAAGGAACAAGGGCAAAAAGAAAGACAGCGTGAGCACAAAAAACAAGAACCATAACAAAGACAACACTGTGTAAACAGAAATGCTTGCCATTTGGCCATGCAATTGAAGGAGACTGGATACATGCTTGTCTGAACAATTTGAAAAGCAGTTGTTGGGGGGGAAAAAGGCAGAATAACACTAAAGCAGAATAACTAGTAGACCCTCTAATTTTCCCAGTTTTTATATCATGAATGACATAATAACAAATTATATGTGTGTAGTAAAAGGTGTAAGATGGGTATGTCATAAGGCCTTAACCTTATGCTCTCATGTTATAGGACATGCATAGTAAGATTTGCATCTACTTTCAAGCAAGTTTAGATAATTAAAGTTGCCGTCCATGTAAATTCAATCAGCGTCAGCCTGTCACTGATTGTGTTCAAGTGTATGCTACTCTGCATGAGAGCAGGGACAAAAATAAGGAAAATTCCTAGATCCTAGGTCTCATCTGTCTCTCTGGCTCCAGACTCAACTGTTGTTCTTTTCTTCCACTTTGAGAAAGAAGGAGTTTACTATTCACTTCCTGGGGTTTGGCAGGCACAGACAAATGTTCATCCAGCCCGGCATGACTACAGGTCACTTGTCCTACAGCATCTCTGTCACCAGCCGTTCATAAACACACAGGCATGTGATACAGCAATTGTTTCCTTCCTCCTCAATGTTTTTCAGTTTTTGCACTGACTAGCCCTGCTTCCTTTGTAAAGTGTTCATCAATGCAGCTATCACATTTAAATGGACTAGTTCTTATGTGCCACTTTTGTAGTCGTCATGACCACTCGAAACAGTTCACAGAGACGAATCACCTTTGCCATTACTCAGAATCACACCTTGGTGGCTGAGGATACCTTAGACTGCTCAAGCAATATCTTTAACCATCACACACATCATATCACAGACATTCACATGTTCAGTTCAGTATCAATTCCAACAATATTTTTGCATAAACTCTAGGGACAGGAATAGAAACACCTATTCGCTGATATATGACCATGCTACCCCCAAACTACAGTTGCTCAGTATCTACATAGCAATACATTCATCAATATATTCATCACTACGTCTATAAATACATCCAATAACAGATAGATAGATTGACCATCTAACAGAGGCTGAAATACATCAACTCATACATCAGTAGTTGTTAGAATACACCTTCATGGATTCATCTTTAAATATATCTTGGGGTAGGTGGCCCTAGGGTGGGTGTGGTATTCTACAGTTTTGGCCTTGTCCCAGCTTGCTCCCCTAACTGCCTTATTCTAACCTTTTTTTCTGGCCTTTTTTCCCAAATTGTGCCAGCAGCATATGTCCAGCTCGGTTCCATATCTGCCTTGCTGTTCTGGTCTGGTTCCATATGTGCCTTGTTGCTCTAGCCTCATTGTTCCAACCTGGTTCCCACAGCCCTGTTCCTGTCTGACTGGTCCTGTGAGATTGGTCCTGATCCCGGATGATGGATTGGCTGATGATTCCTCGCTCCATTTCAGAGCTGCTTGTTGTTGTGTTTCCTGGCAACGGGCGTGCGGCTGTCTGCTAGAGTCAGGAGGAATCACCTGAACAGGCTGCAGCATTTGTGTGTGTGTGTGTGTGTGTGCGTGTGTGTGCTTGTGTGTGTCTGTAATGACGGTAATCACATTCACACCCAGCCAATCCAGACAGAAGGCGGTGCCCTAATCCACCGACTATTCACCTGTCGCCAATTAAATCATCTGCGCACACACACACACACACACACACACACACACACACACACACATATAACCAGACTGACAATGGAGATGGGAGACTTGGTTTCCTGGTTATTTTTTAAATTAAAGAAATAAAAATAAAAATGAAATAGAATCGAATATTTACCTCAAAGGTCTTTAACCATATTATTACTTGAAATGTGCATTTGAAATTAAAAAAATAAGGGGGGGTGTTGCTACAACCGTGGACCTGATCCCTGATGGGGACGTTTCTGCTCTGCTTCTCCGCTCTCTCTCTCCCTGCTCAATGCATCTTATTTCTCTCCCATTCAAATCAGGGAGGTTTTCAGGGACAGTTTTCAGGGACAGGGCAACCGAAACAGGGACTGCCCCTGGATCACGCTATTTTAAACACGGGTGTTAATAAGGATTGCATTGCAATAGTCCAACCTGAAGGAGACTAAGGTATGGACCAGCTTTTCTGCATCTGCCAGTGTAAGTGACGGACAACGTTTGGCAATGTTCCTGAGGTGATAGAAGGAGGCTTTGCAGAGCTGTTGGATGTGACTATCGTATGTGAGATGGTAGTCCATTTTTACACCAAGGTTGGTGACAGCTGGATATAGCTGAATGTCCTGACCTGAAAAGATGATACCGGTGATGGTGGAATTGCAAACCTGGTGTGGAGTTCCTACTATGGCCTCATTTTGTAGCTGTTTAGCTGCAGAAAGTTGAGCTTCATTCACGCCTTTATCGTTTCCAGGTAGGCGGTGAGACTGAAAGATGGTCCTACTACTGAGCCCGGAAATTGTGGCCAACCGTGTCAAAAGTGGTGGACAGATCCAGGAGAATGAGAAGGGACGGGGAACTAGTGTCAGCTGTCATGAACAGGGTTAGTCACCCTAACCAGCGTTGTTTCGATGGTGTGGCCTTGATGGAAGCCAAACTGAAATGTTTCATATAGACTGTTTAGTTTGAGATGAGATGAAGTTGGGAAGCCACTACTTTTTCAAGGACCACAGAGAGAAAGAAGAAGAAGAAGATTAGAGGTGAGTATGTAGTCAGAGGGATGGGTGATGGGATCTGGGTCTTGTGTAAGTTACTGTTTTTAAGAAGCGGCCTGATGACAGCAGTTTTGAGTGCAGGTGGAACACAGCCAGCTTGAAGGGAGAGGTTTATCACTTTGGTAATGAGTGAGCTGATGGCAGAAAGACTGGACTTTACCAGAGCTGTGGGGAGGGGGTTCAACACACAGGTGGATGGTTTCATCGTGGTGATGATTGCCTCAACCTCCTGCAGTGTGAAGGTGGAGAAGTGGCTGAGAGGTCTGGAGGGCCAGTCATTTAGAGTGATAGTGGCTGTGGGGCTAGGGGAACTGGAGAGAAGGGAGCAGATAGTTATTATTTTATTGCTGGAAAAGTCCATTAAGTCGTTTCACTTTTCCATAGTGGGATCTGAGAAAGAGGTCATTTGTGGCTGGAGGAGGTGGTCAATGGTGGAAAAAAGTTGGTTTGAGTTGAGCCAGGGTTGTTGTTGATGGCCTTTTGATGTTCCCTATTGGCCAGTCTCTGTACAGAGATCCCTGAAGCCTTGAAGAGCCATTAAAGGATACGTCCAGCAGATTTCATCTTCTGCAGTTCACTGTTGTACCAAGGGGCTCAGCACGAAAAGGTACTGTATGGGTCCTGATGGGGGCATGGTGGTCTACAAAAGTGGTCAGAGACAGACTTTACTGCTTGAGTAACTTTTGAGGAGAAAATGGTAGAGTCAGAGGATTTTTAACAAGAGGGAGAACAACATGTCTCTGTAGGGGACATAGTACAGTCCAGTCTCCTCCACAGGTCGCTATGTTACATGTATCAAGTGCACCAGTGACGTCTCCAATGCACGCCGGTTGTGAACCAGAGAGCTGGGACTTTGAAGGGCAGCATGGATGTGGAGCAGAGTGGCAGGAGTGGGGCAGACAAGGAGTGAGGCAGATTCCAAAAGCAGCACCCAGAGCACGTGTTTAGCCTGTCAATGAGAGTGGCTTTATAGGTCGAAGGCTAACAGGTAGCCACGGGCATGCCCCGGAAGGGGCGGGCCAGCTGTGAGTGGAGCTACGGTGGCTGCCAAGGGACAACTGCAGCAAAGGCTGCTGGTTACATTCGTATTTGTTTTCTCACTGTCGCAGAGCTACTTGCTCAAGAAGGCCAGTGGCTGTCAAGCACCACCCTGTGCTCACACACTGCCCCCCAATGCATAATCAGAGGTGTCTGCAATGAGGGCATTCAGGATGGGTGAGTCAAAGAGCAGCATTGGGCAGAGTCTTGGCAACGCAGAAGACTTTGTCCCTCTCTGAGGACCAATCCACCGTACTATTGGTCCTCTTGCCTCGCAGGGCCTCATACAACAGCATTATTGAAGCCCACCTTGCCCGAAAACTCCTGAAGAGACATTCTGGTGCAGGGATGTAGGAAACCGTTGACTGCCTCCACAATGCAGGAAGAGGAACCACTCCCTGTAGAGTGATATGTTGTCCCAGAAAAATAGTTCCAAGCTCGCTGAGTCTTCTGGAGTGGCATTCCTCTGTGGATGTGCTGGCTATGAGAATGTCATCCAAATAAACAAACAAGAATGACGTTTCTCACAGCATAGACTCTACCAGAGTCCACTCCTTTGAGGCCAAAAGGCATTCCCAGGAACTCAGACAGGCCAAAGATTGTAATGACAGCTGTTTTGGGTACATCCTGTGAATGGACTGGAACTGGTGGTATCCTGCAAATCATTGCATGTGCACCAACCAACAACAGCTTTAGTAACCATAACTAAGAGGGTGCCCCATGGGCTGTTTGAGTGGCATATTATGCCGCAACACTCCATAGTAGTGAGCTCCTCCCTCATGATTACTGGCTTGGATCCATCAAGGCAGCAGGCTTGTGCTTAGAGCGGGGGGCCCAAAGTGGTGATATAATGTTCCATGCTGTGCTTATCCGACACAGACAAGAAGGGTGTGTTGAAGTCAGAGAACTCAGGGAGGAGGTGTTTACAGGCAGTGCTCCAGCCTTCCCAAGTGTACAGGGGTATGACCTAAATGAAAGGACATCAATACAGCAGCAGTTCATAACATCATCCAGCAGATTGAAGGAACAGAGGAAATCTGTGCCAGGTAGTGGTGTAGACTCAGTAGCCCTAACAAAGTCTAGCCGCACATCAAATAACACCTCCGCATACCCAGTGCTGTCGGTACATACTGTATGGGCGGGCTATTGTAGGTGTCTACGATAGTGTCCTCAGTCTGTTCACCCATAACTGGCAGCCTTAGCACATCCCTGGACCCCATAACTGCATGGCCTGCAACAATCCTTAGCTCTGGATCCAAATCTAGCATGATAATGACACAGTCCATCATGCTGGCAGCGGACAGTTACTGTGGCTGCCATGCTAGCAGTGTCCTCCAGAAGTGGGGGTGGAGTTGAAGCTCTTTGGGTAGGTAGAAGTGCATGTACAAACTGCAGCTGGTTAGGAAAGAAAATCATGTGGGTTTCCTCAGCCAGATAGCCTTCGGAGGTGAAGAAGGGTGAACTGGCTAGATCAGTGTGCACAGGCAGCAGGAGATGCCGCAGGAATATATGTGTAATAAAAGAAATATGGGGTCAGCTGGCCCCATGGTATCCAGCATCCTCCAACACCATCAGTTCCGATTGTCTGCCAGTAGACAAAAGCAGTCCACCTTCTCCAATTCAGACAGCTCAACGAACCTCAAAAGGAATGTTTTCGTGTGTAATGTGTATTAACTTGTTGACAGTGAATCTTCGAGCAGTTATTCCTCTCAACTGGAACTGACCTTTGATGTGCTTGAACTAGGCTTGTGGGATGTGTTGCCAAAAGTTGGGCAATTTCACAGTCGTACATATTGGCGTTGACATTAAAATCACTTGGTGCCAGTGTTGCTGGGGTGTTGTCTCTGCTTCTTTCGCTGTCAGAGATGTTCATTTTCTCATGGTCACCATTTGTGGAGACATAAATAAAAATGATGAGACTGGAGACAGGAGACACAGATGAGTAAATTTACTCTCCACACAACTTACAAGACACCAAGCAATTGGTAAATAGGCAATTTAACAACATGTAAACTCGATAGTCTATAATAAGACCTTATCATAATCCTTACACAGGTTTGTAGTTTGTAGGGACTCTTACCAGTCTAAATTTCCTAGAATGTCTTTGATGAGCTGGATGCTGTCAGGATACATCACACTAGATCAGACTTGGCTGGAACAATAAGCCCTCACGTCCTCAGGGGGTGGCACTGCTTAGGTCTGATGACCCCCCCAGGTACCAAATGGACCACCAACCATGCACTACAGTACTGTGTTTTCACAAAACGTTTCCAGTGGCATGGAACCAGTGGAGTGGGTGGAATGGTACTGGGGCTGGATTGGGGGGGTGTGGTATCAGAGACTGTATGGTTTGTGTCGGGCTAGCTGACCAGAGCTGGGCCCAAAACATCTTGTAAGAATAACAGTGGAGACGAGTGGAGGCCTGGGCCCTCGCCATGTTTGTGTGTTGGTACATTCCTGGTGTGTGTTTTATTTTTCCTGCTCTTTCCCTCCGCTCTCCATCTTCCCAGGGGTTGGCCGGGTGGGGTGGGCACAGATAGCTGTGGTTTGCTTGGTGGTGGTGTTGTGGGGGGTCAGCATGGCGAGGAATCCCAGCAAGGGGCCATCGGAGCAAAGATGTAGTAAAGCAGCCAGAGTGAAGAGTGTGAGGACAACTAGTGTTTTGTTTTCTAATTCTTTTTATTCACTCACCCCTCCTCTCTGCTTCTCCTCCACACTTTTGTTTTTCTAAAGAACCCTCCTCGCCAAGAGCTGAAACAATAGCAAAGCTTTCCAAAGCCTCCCTGGCTTTAAACAATGCCATCAATCACAGCAAGAGCAGCTGACATGCAAACACACACATACACAAAGTGCAGCTCGCTGTTTAACTCTTCACATGTATGAGGAGGAAGGAGACAGGGCAAGTGTTAGACTTGTGCAGCTTGAGGCTGAGTGAAAACATTAAAGCTTGAGCCTGTAAGTCACAACTGTGTGAGAATTACTTAATCCCGACAGCATCAATCCATTCCCGGATCACACCCAGAAACTGATGTGTGTATGTGTGTGTGCATGTGTGTGTGCGTGTGCATGTGTGTGTGTGTGGGGGTGTGTGTATGTACATGAGGGAAAGAGAAGGAGAGATGCCCCGTTTGGGGGGAAATTTTATAACCCTTTTCCTCAAATGAAAGTAACTTACTTTTACTTGTGGAAACCTTATTCCTGAGAGCTTTGCCTGAAACAGAAACACATGCATGATAAGACATGGGTGTGTATTGAGCAAGTCAGTGTAGTGTCACATTACAGGGAAAATAAAGCATTTATTAAGCCTAACAGAGAGATGATGCATTTGCATCATCTTCATTTTTCTTCACCAGTAGTGAATTCAGCTCCAAGCTGAACTGTAACTAAGTTGTGACTAAGTGTGTCACAGGAGAATTTATCACTGATCAGCTAATAGGAAGCCCTCGGCAGCAGTCTGTGGCACATTTTCAATCAAATAATCAATCAATCAATCAATCAATCAATCGATCAATCAATCAATCTTTTAATGAAATAACTTTCTGACCTTTGACACTCACAAGTATGAGGATTAAATTTGAGGATTAAAATGTTTTCACCATACCTGGTTCCTCATTGGTCAAGCATGCATACACCAGATTATCTGTAAACTTTAAACTCTGTGTGGTCATGGCTATACTGTACCACCAAATCACATGCAAGGTCAGGCTTGTGTATACAGTTCTACATCATTATGGACTCACAGTGTGCCTGTATGATGTTGTTATTACATCAAACTAAAACGACTTATATGCTATGCTGTTCCCAGCACCTTCTGCATAAATGCTGTGCTGAACTCTGGATTTTCTGCTACTGGCTACTACTGCTGTCCTTATTTGATCTACTCCTCTCCCAACCTTACTCAGCCAGGCAAGGCAGATGGCAGATTGCCCTCCTCCCTGAGCTTGGCTCTGCCTGAGGTGTCTGACTGTTAATAGCAGTTTTTCCCCACTGTCACCTCAGTTTGTTCATAGGTGGGATTTGGTTGAGTTCCGTTTTATTTTGTCTGGGGTATCTGTTTATGTAAGGTATCTTGAGATAATATTGTTATGAAGTGGCACTTTGTAAGTTGACTTCAATTAATTTTAATTAATGCAGTGTTTGTTCAGACAAACAGAGGGCAATAGTAGCTCAGGGACAGCTGTGTCATCCACAGATTAGAAGATTGGTGGTGCAATCCCAGCCTCATGCAGCCTCCATGTTTAAGTATCCTTGTGCAAGATCTGGAACCCAAAAGATCCTGTGATGCTCTCAACTCTGTATGGATGTGTGTGAAGACTAGAATAGCACTCTATCACAACCAGTTTATTCACAAATTAATGAGATAAGATTACATAATAGTAACGCAGGCCACAGTGCAGCACTGCATCTGGCTGCTTCAGGGCAATTGGCAGTGTCTAGGTGCAGCAGGGCCTCACTTTCCCACCCAACAGACACCTGGTGTGTCCCCTTCCATTAATTCTATATAAAAGCATATTGCCGCAAAACTGACCCAATCCAGAAAACCTCTCTATCCTCTGTCACTAGCCTTTTGGTGAGACCATTGTATATTCTTGGAGGGAGTAAAAAGGAAAGCTTTTTTTAATGCCGTGGCCAAGATCCGTTTCATAGCAGTTGCGATGTTTGAAGATAATCCTTAAACTGGTATTTATATTTGACTGTGACCTTGTGACCTGTGACCTGAAAGACACAAGACCTGTGACTTGAAAGATACCAGATTTCACCAACCACGTCATTGCAAATGACTTAAGCAATTTCCGAAACCCTCGTTACGTGGTGTACCAACCATGCCATCTTCAAGAAGCCTCTCATTTTCTCTCTCCTGTGCATGACTTTTTGGGTTTTTACCACAGAACTTTGTTGATCCTCGTTGAACTAGTCCTGATAATGATGGATATTTAGTTTTATTTCAAACTCTGCAATTGAAATACGTTGCTTATTGAACCACAGGGTCTTTGAGAAGGAATAGACTTGGTGTGCATATCTCAGAAGACCTGTCCTGGAGTTACAACACTGCCAAACAAACAAGCACAATAATGCCTGTACTTCCTCTGCAAACTAAGGAAAGCGAGAACCCCAACCTACACCATGCACACCTTCTACGGATGCACCATCGAGAGTACCCTGACTGTGTGAGACTCTGCTGTGTGGTACTCTGCTGCCATGTCCTGCTCTAAGACTCTACAGTGCATCGTAAGAGCAGCTGAGAGGATCATTGGTCTCTCTCACTCCTCTTCTGGACATCTATAACACCTGCCTCTTCCGCAAAGCCACCAGATTTGCAGGTGACTCCACCCAACCATCTCACAGTCTCTTCAGTCTATTGCCATCAGGGAGGAGACTGCAGAGTTTCCAGGCCAGAACCAGCAGGCTCAGAGACAGTTTCTTCCATCAGGCCCTCGGGCTCCCCCTCTTCCAGCATGGGACTCCTCCATTCCCCTCTTCACTCACACACATACTCTGAACTTGGAACCGGCACATCTTACATTCCACTCTCCCCTGCTTATTTGCACTATTTGCACTACCACGCACTACCTCACTTCAGCAAAAATGGATCTTGCATTTTTCATTACATGATAGCAGTTCCGTTCCTGTCCAAGGTGGGGCCCTGTGCAAAAAAGACAAAGGGACCCCGTGCGATTTCGTTACGAACCAGCAGTCGAGGCAGGAGACTCTCCTCCTGCAGCATCGGCCCTGCATGATAGTATAGTAATATTTATATTATTATTATCAGTAGTAGTAGCAATATTATTAAAATACCTATGAGCCCTTGATTGTTGTCTGTTGACTGTGTGTTCAATGTCTCTTGATATAATACTTATTGTAATACTGATAGCATAGTTACTATTTATATATGTACTTTATGTACTTTCTTTTTCTTATTTTAGACTTTTTATACGGTAACACTTCCAAATAAGAAGCCACAATAAACAGTAAAGTAGCTAGTACCTAAGACTTAAGTAAGGGTTGTTAATTATTACCTATGTGTCTAATGGGCACAAGTTAATGGTTTTCCCATTATATTGATTATTACTGAATTGTTTAGTAACTACATATTGTTATTAAAACAAATGTCAAAGAGTCTATTACCTAATGTTATGTTGGATATTTGATTACACGTACAGTTAATTAATGCATATCCATTAGTGTTTGGGAACTGTTGGTTCTATTTGTTACACTCTTTATTATTATTATTTAACATTTTCAGTAGCAACTCTAATGGGGGTATGTGTCACAATGAAAAACGATTTGGGCAAAAGAACCAAACCTTTAAAGTGTCCACATATGTGTTTCATGTATGTGTGAAACAACAAACTAATTCTTTTCAAATCTGTTTTGTTATGAACACTGAAGTGCATAGAAATCTGATGTGTAGGCAGAAACCAGAGTATTGCTAGTTGAGTTAGCAAAGAACACTTCATCACCAGCCTTTCTTATTATGTACAGTAAAAGCAGTGCAGGAGATTCACATAATCTGTTTGATGAGCTCATTTCACTTTACATCATCAGAGAGATAGCAAAAAAACAATACTTTTCTTAGAAATGGCTAAAAAAATCAACGTGAAATGTTTTGTTACGTGTGATTTGAGTATTGAACTCTATAGAACCATTTACTGTAGTAATTTTGAAAATACATGGATTGACTGTTCAGTCTTACTATACAACAATAACAATAACTAATATAGGACTGGTGATGTCTGACTCTTGGCTAAACAAAGTTAATGTTACTAAGCTGTGGGATATGAGGAGAACAGGGAAGGTAATATATTGTGAAAAGGGATGTTCTTGCAAAAAGCAAGTTTTCTTTCATCACCTAACAAAGGCTTTGGTTGGGGTACTGGACTGGAGGCAGTTGTGGCTTTACTGGTTGGGCAGTGAAAAAAGAAAAATGGTTAGGCTGACCTGACTGAAGTGTCCTATTCGATTTCTTGACAGTGGTGCTGTTACTATTCACTTCATAATGGCCTCTTTCATGAAGGTCAAAGCAGCTGAAGCTGTCACCAGGTTGTGGAATTATGGTGTCATCTGTCAGATACAGAATTTTTGAGTTTAGAAATGAACTTGGTCTCAAATTGAAAATGCATTTTTTTTTACTGTGGGAGTGGACTAGTACCCAGAGAAACACACCTTCTTGCTGTGAGGTGACAACACCAACAAATCATCCACCCTGGTAACTTAATTAGAAAGTAGTGGTGTGAAAATATCCTGTGAATAAAATAATATACAGTATAAAATATTATACTGTCAAATATACTGTGAAAATATTAATAGGAAATTGTTAATGTACATATATCATGTAAATGCATGATTGTGGAACATTACTGCTAATGTATTATTGTGAATCTATTGGGAATGTACTGGGAATATACTTATGATATATTATAAATAAACAATGTAAACAGATGAAATAACATATCAATGTTAATATATTAAACTAAATGTTTTGTTATGAAATAAGTGTATTAATTGTGAATGTAAACTTGAATATGCTAGCACCTCTCTCTTTCTCTCCCACCCTTCCTTCCACCCTGTTTGTGTGTGTGTGTGTGTGTGTGTGTGTGTGTGTGTGTGTGTGTGTGTGTGTTCATGTTTGCAATACTCCTTTAACTGTGAATACTCCTACTCCTGCTGTCTTTTTAAGTTAATATTTAACACAATTCTGTACATATTCCTAGACTGTATGTACACTACTTTTTAATCTAAATTTTATTCTTAGTTATATTTTGTGATTCTATGTTAACTTAATATCTGTGTAGCTCGGGGAACGTGCAAAGCAAGAATTCCATTGCTCAGTGTTATGGTCTGTTTAACTGGAAATATCACAATAAAAATCTTGAATCTTTTGAATCTTGAATCTCTTGAATGTGCCCTGCAGCAGCTGATTCTCCCCTATCTGAGCAAACAGTGAATACACCACAGCTCTGCCAGTGAGCTCCAAGTGCTGTTCCATCAGTGAAAGGATGGAGTTAATGTTTAATCACAGGTCAAACAGTCACACAACCTGTTAGACAGAGAGTGTACGCAAACAGCATTGATGTGAAAATGAGAAGCTGCTCAGTCTGCCTGCGAATTCACTTGAAATCTTTGCTAAGATTTAGATCTAGTCTTTTTTACATTAACATCTACATTAACTTTGGGACCCCACATGTTTTGCTTCAGAACTCTATGTACATTTATTATTTATACTACCAGTACTATCAGCAGCACTACTCTACAATGATAAAGTGATGCAGGGACAAGACAGGTAGGTCTGAAAAGAAGGGAGGAGGACGACAGGAGGAAATAAAGGAAGACAACAAGAACAACTGTCAACAGTTTGTGTGTGTATGTGTGTGTGTGTGTGTGTGTGTTTGTGTGTATGTGTGTGTGTGTGTGTGTATTTGTTCCATGTGTTTTGAGTTTAGAGTTTAGTGGTACACTGAAGGTAGGTAGAAAGCATTGCTGTTTTAACCTTTGCTATGATGTTAGTCACTCTCAAGGGTACCTACACACGCACATTTTGAACCCATACACGCAATTTGCATGTATTCATCCTATTTCTGTCAGTCAGTGATGGTGTCAGGGACATCTGTAAGTCATCAGCTGATTGGCTGCCTCCCACTTCCTGCTCTAATCTCCCATGATCCCAGGTAATTCTTTACAATTGTTTTCTACATTCCTGAATAAATCGCTGGCTGAAGCTGCAGTGTTTCAGCCATCACAGCTCCTGCTGCCGAGTCTCCACCTGTTTCCAATTCAGTTGATATCTAGGTTCAGAGCCTGGTTCATGTCCATGTCCAGGTCCAGGACCTGGTCCAAATCCAGGTTCAGGTTCTTAGAGTTGCTTTGAGTTGCTGGTCCCTGTGTTTTCCTCAGATCAATGACTTTTTTTTCACACAGGGAAGAAAAACTGGAAGAAAACTGAACGTCAGTTCAGTCAGAGATACAACAACCACCAACAGAAGCAAACACCAACATCACCAACAACAGTCTAATTAGATTTCAGAAAATCGCTTTTTGATTCATGGACCCTTATATAGTTGATTTGTAGACCTGTAAAGTCTAACCTTAGTAAACTGTGGATCCTCACTTGGCTGACCCCTGAACCCTAAAGATGCCAGTACACTATTGCAAAATCGCCGCAGACGTTGGTCTGTGCCATTTTTGGGTGGTGCACAGATGGATTTTTGCACGGAAAAATTTGAGACCTCTCAACAGCGGCGTGTTTGTTGCGCATCTGCACTGCTTAACTCGCCACACCAGTAGGTGGAGTCGAGTGCTCAAAACCCTGTTGACAACGTGGGGGAGCTATTTTTTTCCCCACAAAGAAGCAGTTTGTTTGTTGTTTGTTGGTTGTCATCGATGCATCAGACAAGAGGCATCGACCAATATGATACCCAGACGTATTGATTGATACCAGAGACTTGTAACACCCCTTTGTGGTCGGGCGAAACATTACAGAGCTGCTGAAGTACCATGCTGGAGGCTCGGAGCGTGCCACTCAGCGTGCTCAGCCCATTGCGCAGTAGAATATTGGGGCCTTAACTTGGACCCTCACCAACTTAACCTGTTGACCTGTAGACTTTCACTGTCAGACTTGAGATGTATGGAATGTACTGAGATGCAAGGGAACACTTGAGAGAACTATGGGCCTCGTTCACCAATATGTTCTTAAGAATCTTCTTAGATTCTTTCGTAAGTTGCTCTTAAGAAGTTCCTTAAGAAAACCCTACGTCAGATTCATCAACGCGTTCGTAAGCCTCAGAAATGTTTGCAGCTGGGTTCTTACTTGATGAATGCCATTCCTTCTAAAATTGAGAGGGCATGCCAGTTGAGTCTAATTAACATAGGATTAGCATAGGTAACCGCCTCATCAATGCCCATAAAAGGGCCTGTTAAAGAGACTGCAAGGCTGTGTGGACAGGAGGAAGTAAACAGCAACAAGCAAACAGCAACAAAATGGAGCAAACAACAAAATACTTAAAGCAAAGCAGAGATCAGAAGGAGCACAGCAGGTGAAGAGAAAAAAAACTTAAAGAGAGAAAACTTAAACTTAATTTAAACTTAAATTTAAATTGTACTTAAACTTAAATTATATTCAGTAGCCTTAGTTCAAGCTATACCAGGAAAAACAAAAAAGAAGCATGGGAGGCTATCACGTGCAGTGGACACAGTGGCAGGAGAAGGAAAAAGAAATGGTTTGATCTGAAATCTGAAACAAAAAAATTTGCAAAATTCCACGGAAGGATATGCAGTAGAGGAGGAGGGGAAACAGCAGACACCAACCTGTCTGAGCTGGACCAGCGCATCAGGGCCATCGTTTGGGAGTTTCCAATTTACTTGGTTAATGTTAAATCATAGCACATTTAATTTATTTAAAATATAAAAATTCTCAGTATATTTACAAACACATAAAATGAGTAATCAATAAATATGACAGACTTATCACTGTAATATTGAATTTTGTTGAACTGTACAAGAGAAGAAAACACAACCATGCCAACATGTCAGCACTGATATGTGCGTAAGTATACTCCTGAGTGTTCGTAGGATTTGTTCTTACCTAAGAATAAATCCGAGATAAGAGGAAATTCATGAATGCCACAATCTTCGTAAAATCTTCGTAAAATCTTCGTAAGTGGGACTTAAGAACAAATTTGTTCTTAAGAACGGTTCGTGAATGAGGCCCAATGACTCTGTCAGCCTGGCCACAGTCCTGAGCAGAAACCTCGGGCTGTTGTTATTTCCATCAATTAGTGGTATAATCTCATGGGCTCTGGCATAGGAAGAAGAACCCCATATGTTTCAAGGCTGTATTTCTTAGTAAATTCCTTCCTAGTTTACTTGATCTCTGCTTGTTCTATTTTTTTCATTAAAGGTGCAATAGCATTGACTGCATTACTAACTGACTGTGAAACACTATTAACAAGATTAATAATAGTAGAGGGACAAGGGTTAACGTAGGAGCTCCATGATAAGCAGAAAGCTGCCATTGTGCTAAGAGCTACCTTGCTACTTTAAATTTGGCTGTAGTACTATCAGTCAAACATGAAATGGTAGAACTACTGCTTGATTTTATATAGTCACCAAGTAAAAACCCAAAAGTTATGAACTGATTGTTAGAGAGAAAATGGCTTAACACATAAAGGGAGAGCCTGTGTAATGCCAG
Organism: Karalla daura; assembly: GCA_029224185.1. Taxonomy (NCBI): domain Eukaryota; kingdom Metazoa; phylum Chordata; class Actinopteri; order Chaetodontiformes; family Leiognathidae; genus Karalla; species Karalla daura. The sequence continues at coordinate 28,011,431 of CM055190.1, read as the reverse complement.
AGCCAGATACTACACCCCTCCAATTGAAGAAAATATGGATAACCCCAGGTTCCAATTCAGCACTGTTGCCAGGCTGACTCAGTCACAACTCCTCTGAGCTGTGTATCCCCAGACAGCTCAGTAGCTGCGACTTTATGAGTTTCTTCAGTGACAAAGTAAGACAAGCAATCAACAACTACCTGGTATCAACTGCAGCTATGCAGGGTACAGCTAGTAATCCAGATAGGTCACCAATTACATTTGTTCTCATTAACGTACATTAGCTGACTTCTATTATCTCTATCTCTCTAAATCACCAACCTGCCTCCTAGACCCTATTCCTACTAGGCTGTTTAAGGAAATGTTTCCTTTAATCAGCACCTCCTTGTTAGACATGACTGACCTGTCCTTATCTGTAGGTTACATTCCGCTTAATTTTAAACAACTTTTAAAGTTACCATAATCAAACCTTTCTTTAAGAAACCTTTGTTTGATCCGGGGATTTTAGCAAATTACAAGCCATCTCCAATCTCACCTTCATATAAAAAATCCGGGAGAGAGTCATTGCCAAGCAACTCTGGTTGGCAAACTCGACTGACTTTTTAACAGTTTATTTGAGATATTCCAGTTGTAAAGTGAATCATAACACTGAGACTGTGCTGGTCAGAGTTACGAATGACCTTCTAATGGCATCTGACCGAGGTCTTGTTTCAGTGCTTGTCAGTGCTTGGACTGGGGACCGCAGCCCCCCAGCGTCTGAGTGATTTTCCCTTCTCAGATCCCATAGATGTTGAGTTGGATCCAGGAATCCGTCCTTCACCACGGCTCTTCCTGCTCATGCACTATTTCTACTATCGACTTTGACCTCTAGACTAATATCTAAATGGTTGGCCATCAATCCATATATCTTTGTATACTGTCTTGCTTCTGCCTGCCTGTCCCCTCCAGTCTTACCCTGAGGTTTCTTCCTTTTTTTTCCTAACAGGGTTTTTCTTGGGGGTCATTCCTCAGCCGATGCAAGGATCTAAGGGCTCAACACAAAACACAACATTTCACAAAACACAACTTTATGGAAAACACATTATTTCATTAATTGATAAAAGTTGAGACCCCCCAATAGTTTTGTATTTGAAGTTTTCAGGCCATCTCATGGGTTAATCTGGGGGTTGGACCTCCCCAATACCCCTGTATTTCACCCCCCTGCAGAGGTCTGCTCCCACGCTTCACTAAACCCCCCCAACCCCCAGCAGCCCTTTTTGGAGTTCAATCAATGGTGTGTCCATCATGAGGGGTGTTCAGGTACCAGGTGAAAAAACCCCTCCTTGAATTATTCTTTTTCGGGCTATTTTAACTTCACATTTAGGATGTGTATGCTTTGTTCAACTCCTTTATGTCCGATTATGTGTGAGTCATTGGGCCTGTTTTACTAAAGGCCTTAATGCATATGTAATATGGGGCGTTCCTGCTCGTGTGTGCAAAATGCTTGGAGCAGAATACGCAGATTGGAAACATTAGCACACGCAAAACAATTTATCAAACTCGGAAACGATTGGTGACTATTTTTGTGACTAAATTTGACACGACTGAAAGGAAGGTGCAAATCCCCCCAGTCTTACGCACAATGGCTGCTGTCACAGTGGCCAGGAGGAGACTTTGGAACAATGGACACAGACACAGAAAACAAATTTTGATTCGATTTGATTGATTGAAGTTATTTTCCGTGAGCTGTTTAAGGTGCATTTTATTTTCATTCAGAAGAAGAGAAAGGATACAGGGAGATCAGATGTTCTGTATGGCAAACGTGATTAAACATACTTTTTCCAAACAAAATATTATTCAGGCCATGGGCTATAAAACCCAGGGGAAAGCTACACTAGGGTGCAGTTGGTTGAGGCGAGCATTAGTGCGAGCACCTGTAAGAGAAAGAGAGAGAGAGAGAGAGAGAGAGAGAGAGAGAGAGCTTTGTGCATTGCTATTGCATTGGATTGAATTTATTTGATGTATTTCTGAGTTAACTTTTGACTTCATTTAGTTCATTGACCTATTTTGGATGACATCACTTGATTTGAAACATACTTGCAATGAAATTGTATTACACCAACAGTATGTTCAAAATGCATTTAAAAGGCCTTGAAATGAAATTAATAGTTGTGTAAGATGCCTTATCAACATTCTAGCATGTCTTTATAACACCTCTAAGTTCACGTGCACTCTATTTATAATGCTTTTCAAGGACACTGTTATGTAAATAAGAATTCATTTGTATTGAAGTATTATAACAATCCAAGCATCAAAATTGTATGTACTTAGCATGCAATATTATTATAATATAATGCAGGGATTCTCAACTGCTCTCACTCTGAGACCCACATTTTCCCATGGTCATTAAGTCGCGACCCACTTTTATGGAATTCAAACTAAGCAAGTGTATTTTTTTTCAGTTTTAATGGTTTCATGCTGTCATTTTCCAGCACTTCACCACATACAACACACTCGATACCTCTCCTCAATATATGAAAATGTCCACTTTAATTTCCATGGGTCAAATTTACACTTTGCCATGTTACTGTAACTCGTAACTCCTCACAAACTTGAAGTGAGCATCATTCAAATTGTAGTTTCCATGGTTACCGCCCCTTGGCGGCTGGACTCTGACTGTTTTTCAAAATAAGTTATTTTTCAAGTTAAAAGACCAAAATGTCCAACATAACCGGAGACACTGGGCACATCTCAACAATGTCCCAAATGCAATCAGCTGCAATCACAAGAGACTGGAAGTTAGAATCAATGTCAGCATATGGCTTCTGTCAACTTTCAAAATAAAACACAATATGCAGACTATATATCACAACTGTAAACATTATCACCAGTGGTAGTAAAACACAAGATAAAACGTTTTCCCATGTATGAGAGGTTAGGGTTAAGGTGCCTCCAGATAGGCCGCGGCAAGCGCAGGCGGCGGGCGGCCATTCATTGTGTATGTGGTTGCGCAGCGCAAGAGTGCAGAGCCGGTGTGCAGGGTCAGTGCCGGCCGCAAGAGTTGAGAAATGTTCAACTCAGGCACTGCACACTGTGACATCATCCCAGCGCGTCCAATAGGAGAGAGGTTGTTAATCAAGTTTCCCGATCTCTGGGACACAAGGTTTACTGGGTAGGCGGTCAAACTGCCTGCCCGCCTGCCCTGCTTAGCCTGAAGTAGATCTTAAAACAGTCGTTATGGAAATATATTTCCCGGGCGCAGTCTATATTTCCCTCGTTCCTGCAGTGCTGCGCTGCACCCAGCGCTGGTGTGGAAACACCTTTAGGGTTATGGATTGGCAATTTCAATGCAGCTACAGTGGGGAGAGACCAGCTGTCAAAGTGTTGGATTGCTGTATAATTTCTCAATTTTGTCTTTTCACGCTTCTCCCAGCCACACCATAAGCAATAGGCAAATTCTTTTTTCCACTTTTGTAGGAAAATGTGTGCTCTTTAATGCGATGTAGGCCATAAACCTGTGTGCCTTATAAGATTTAAATGGTGAGCCTCAGAGTCAGCCCAGTGTAGCCTCTTTTCTCCATAAGCCTCCATTCATTTTCCCAACACTGCAATCACAGTTCAAATTTGCACTTCTACTCGCGACTGTGGCCTGAGTTTTCATTGTACGCACACCAAATTGCATCAGGGCCTGATGCCCTGAGACTCTCCCCTGCGTGACGGTGTGGCCATATTCCAGATAGGTGCAAGTGTTGTCTCCCTAGAGCCAAATGTTTAGCACTTAGGCAATTTCAGTTTTTCCCATAACAATGGATGGGAAAAACAGAGCTCCTCAAACAAACATGTGCTATGTCGCCATACATTGACTTAGAAACTTCATTTAATTTAAAAAAATAAAGAAACTATTGGTCTGTTTATGTACCAAGTTGCATGTTGATAGGCTGAATCATTTTTCAGCAGCGCCTTCTCATAGAGCATGTGGTCAAGTGTCTCGTGTCTGCTCCTCTGCTGACAGAGAGCCTCCTGCTGCAGCAGGCTCACAGATGACCTCACACACAAACATTTTATGCACTTTTTCTGTAGGCAGGCACTCGTCACTAGTCCTCCTCAGCTTCTGCAGGACGGTGCTCCTCCCCGAGCCTGGACCCTGCTCCTCTCTCCTGCACGAACCTGAACCCCACGCCTCTCTGACCCCTGCTCATAGGTTCCTTTTTTTCTGGGCCGGGTGCTGCTGCTACCTCAGACCCAATCTCTGCCGGGGACCTTTCTGCTTTGCTCTCTCTCCCTCTCTCTGTGCTCTGCACAACTTTTTTTTCTCTCGCATTCAAATCAGGGACATTTTCGGGGACAGTTTTAACCAGGACATCTGATCATCCTCATCTATACAAGCTTTCTGTGTTTTATTTTGAAATTTGATGGAAGTTTATTTTGATACTGTAATGATAATTTCCGGTCTGGTGCAATGTGATCAGTTGATCTTAATGTTTTAACCACAAAAAATAGACTTGCTACCTTTCCAGTGTGCTTGGGAGTAGCAAGCCACAGCTGTGCGCATCTGGGAGGTAGCTACACCGCTCTCAGTGGGAGTGGGTGAGCTGTCATTGATTTTAATGAAAGATAATTGCAGTGGTTACCGCATCGCAGCTGTAAGATGCCGCTCACATATTCAGTAGAATATTGGAGTAAGGTGGAGGGGAAAATCAGCTGGTAGAAATGATCAGCTGGCTACATGTGATCACAGATCTCAGCAAACAAAACACAGAAAAGGAATACGGATGCACAAATCATAATTCAAATAATCAAATTAAATACACATCACAGGATTAAGGTCACAAATCACAATAAAAACAATGGAAAAAGGTTCCTTTTTGACGCTTGCAGGAAATAATCGTATGCCACATCTACTGTTGTAGTGATGAATATGTATCTATCTATCTATCTATCTATCTATCTATCTATCTATCTATCTATCTATCTATCTATCTATCTATCTATCTATCTATCTATCTATCTATCTATCTATCTATCTATCTATCTATCTATCTATCTATCTATCTATCTATCTATCTATCTATCTATCTATCCATCTATTTTTTCTTCTTTTATCCTACTAATTATTTTTTTATCATTCCAATCATTAACACAATTCATAATGCACTCACTTAACTGGGAATACACAAGGCTAATATTAAGTCATACAGTTGCACATGATTCCACACAATTAACCTTTTACTAAACATCTTACTGTATTATTCTGTGCTATGGATGTTAATAGACCCTCCTCTTGCTGCCCAGACATGCTCTGATAAGATAAGACAAGATAAGAATATCTGTTAATATTTATGTGTAATAAGATGGCTAGGTGACAGAAGTTGAGCTCCCTCCAGGAAGTCCCTCTGTCACAGGCCTCCCAGTGTTTTGGCTCAGGGCCAGCTCCTCTTCCTCTGTCAGAGGTGGTGGTCCTAATTTATAAAGGTGAGAGGGTATTTATGTGTTAAAACAGCAATATGTTGGGGATAATGTATACTGAAACAGCCACTGAATGATATTCACTGGTAACATTCACTGTTTCTCCTTTTCCTGAATATTTCTTCAAATTCACTGTAAGAGCACATTAAAATTTCCAACTCTGGCAGAGAAAAAAAAGCCAACCTGCTGTGTCAGGGATTCATTGATGATGGTGCATTAACTTCATTCTGAACAAACTCTGAGTTGATTGAACTAATTGAAATCTGAAACTGGTTTCCCAAAGTTTCCCATCTCAGAGTAACTCAACCCAGAGTTTGGGATGAGATGTGTTGGAGTTTGTTGGACCTGCTTTGTGAAACACATAGAGACAAGGAATGTTGTCCCTACCCTTTCCACAGTCTGAAATGTGTCCTCTGTAACGTTGTTGCGTTTTCTCTGCACTCTGCCCTCTCTTCGATGACTCAGACCATCAAAGTCTTCAAACCTTCAAATCCTCAAAGCCTGGCTGGATTTCACCAACCGAGACGGAACCTATGCCGTTTGTAATCAGTGTAGTGCTGTTATTTCATGTAAGGGTGCAAATACTAGCAACATGCTAAAACATCTCTTAACCCAGCATGGAATTAAGTGCCAGGAATGTTTTGTGTTTGACGGCCTGCGTACGAGTGCTTTTCAAAGCTGAAAAGTGATTCATGACGGTAACGTTCACATTAAATACCCTGCATTGCCACACTGTCAGCGTTTTTTTTTATTAATAAAGCCAATTTAGCGCTACATGTAAATATTTCCCGGTTTCATGCACTTTAAATGATAAAAGGCACAGACAGGCTGGTGATGATGATGATGACACAGTAAGCTCTCAGGCAGCTGGCCCCTCAAGTTACCTCAAGTTACCCCTCTACCGCTTGTTGCTCAGGGAGCTAGATGGACTTAGGAGAAGATGCAGCAAGGTGACAGGGCAGTAACCATGTTCGTGGTAAAATACTTACATCCTTTCTCTGCGGAAGAGCAACCCCATTTTCGGAAGGTGGTCTATGAAGGACACACATACCCTAACCTGTCTTGTCTCATCTACTGAACCCAAGAGTCATTAACGCTGACCTAGGTGAGCTGATGACTCATGGGCTTTCATTTTGCTGATGGGCATCTCAGTAGACCTTCAACTAGTTGACTCATTGACCCAAATCTGATTGACCTGTAGAGCTGTAGACCCTAACCTTGTTGCCCCAACTAGCCTGAGTATTCCCATCTGTCTGACTCATGGCCTAATTTGTAGGTTTTCACTTTGTTCGCCTGTTCCTAATCCATGGACTATCACTTAGCTCACTTATGGACCTTAATTATGAAATGATTACCTGTGTATTGTCACCAAACTTAGGGTCAAGATTAGACAAGTGGCCCCTCACCTGGCTGTTTACCTGCATACCTGCAAGCCATCACAAGACTTGAAAGATTGACCCTATCTGGAACTCTCCAGCTGACTAGTGTCCCCTCACTTTACTGACCTATAGGTCCTGTAGACCTTCAGCTGGCTGACACATGGATCCTGGCTGATGCCATGGCTGATCAATGCCTCCTCTGTGTGTTGCTAAGTGCTATTAATAGCAGTTGCTCAGAGTGGGGAGCATATTCATGTCAGTGGTCTCTCTCAGAGTCACCTCACATAACCATCACACTGTGATACTGTCTGGTTATTGCAATGTAAATTATTTGTTTTTGAGGTAAATTATGACTGTAAAGTGACAAAAGAAAACAATTTGCTTTTGAAATCAGAGAGGCTGAGAATTTTAATATTGAGCTGAAGGAGAATAAAATCAGTAAATCTCTGTGATTCAAACACATGAGAACATGTTTCCTACATGTTATGTATAAGAATGGTGTGTGGATCATGAAATTTGTGCAATTTAAAAACATTGTTCTTAAAACTGAAAATAAAAACCCTGACTCTGCTCTGGCAATTGCATCACCACTCTTGTCTATGCAACATAGACCCAGAAGAGGGCTCAAATTTTCATACAACTCACACTGTGACTGTCAAAACCACTGCAGTGACCAAAATTTGGGGTTTAAAAAAAAAACAACCTTGGGACCCATTTTAAGTTCTGGCCAAATCTCTGCATTAAATTATGGTGACACTGCAGGTTCCCAAAGAGGGTTGGGATATGATCACCTTTTGTACACCCCCTATGTATTTAAATCAGAGCTTTTTTAAAACACTGCATACAGTGATAGTACACTATTTCTGACAAAACCCCACATTTTGATGTATCGCTTACTGAGATAACCACAACACTGTAGGCCATATTTTTTAATCAATTTTTTTGACAGAATAGGAAGAGGAAACACGGAACACTAATATGTTGCATGCTGTGCACAGACACCCCTCTGCTTGCAGTGCTTGAACAAGAGGAAAAATAAGCCAAATACAATTGATGCTGTCTGCTTCATAATTTTATAAAATCATGAATCAGTCATAAAAAAATGAAGATGAAAGAAACTCAGAACAAAGTGTGATACAAAAACAAGTTATTTTATTATAATAGTTCATTTTTGGGGGTATTTTAATATATATTTATATTTATTCATATATCAGCTTTTTTTTATTTTTTTACAATTGAGCCATTACCTTTGAAACAAACATTGGTTTAACATAACTTTGTCCAAAAAAGACCAACAAAAGTGCTTCCTTTTTCCTCCACAACATAATCAGCGTGTTTCTCAACAGACAAGCACATTGTTAGGAGGTCAAAAGTCATCAAAAGGCACTGTATGCGTGTAAGTGAGAGAGGGAGGGAGAGAGAGAGATGATTCAACAGCGGAAAAGAGGAAGAGGCACATTGCATAGTAACCCTTTTCATATTTTGTTTTTTCTCTTTCAATGAAAAAAGAATGTGCAGCATGCTTGCAGATCAGTACCCATTAGTTAACGTGATGTGTGTGCCCCTTGAGTTCCAACTTCCAGACTTAAAAGTCTTTTGTGTGTGTGTGTATGTGTGTGGAAAGACAAAAATACAGGGGTGCGTGCTTTCACACAAAAGCAGAAAAAATGAGTTGACGGTAGGAAAGAAACAAAAACATACGTGAGGGCAGAGCACGCGCTGGTTGGTGTGTGTCGTTGTGTTGCGCGTGCTCTACCTTAGCTGCACTGAGTGAGAAGAGTCTGTAAGAAGAGTCTGTGCGAAATCAAGGCACGAGGCCATGGTCCAGGTGAGTCCAGGTAAGTCTCTGCGTGCTGAACTGACCAGCCAGGACCAGTTATGGAACGGGAATCGGTGTGTGCTTCCTTCACGAGCTTTCTGCAGCCTTCTCGGCCCGATGTCCGACAGCTGCAAAGTTTATTCAAAGGTTTCTCGTTCAGACTCCGGGAACTGTGTGTGTGTGTGTGTGTGTGTGTGTGTGTGTGTGTGTGTGTGTGTGTGTGTGTGTGTGTGTGTGAGTGTGCGTGCGCGCGCGTTTGAGTGTGTGTGTTTGTGTATGTGTATGTGTTGGGGGGGGGGGGGGGGGGGGGGGGGGTCCTCAGCTGCCCATGGCTTTGTAGGAGCCGTCGGGTAGTTGTCTGAAGATGCCCCGCAGCGTGTCCAGCTCCCGGCTCAGGTGCTCCACCCTCCGCCGCAGCCTCTCGTTGTCCGCCGTCAGTTCCACCACCTTCTGTTGTGTCTCCATGTTGCGCATCTTGGCCTTGTCGCGACTCTTGCGCACGGCCACATTGTTGCGCTCCCTCCGCAGCCGGTACTCCGGGCTGCTCTTGTCGACGTGCTTTTTGTGCTTGCCTGCGCCTCCGTTTCGCTGCTCCAGAAGCTTCAGGCTAGCGTGATGTTGCGGATGCTGGTGAGGGTGCTGATGCGGGCTGGGCACAGGGGTCGGTGGAGGGGTGGGATGTCCCGGCTGAAGATGCATGGTTGTCTGCGCGCAGTGCGCAATCTGGTACTGAAGGTGCGGCGGCTGCTGCTGCTGGTGCGAATGCTGGGAGTATTGCTGGGAATGCGGGTGGTGGTAGGTGGGCGCCCCCCCAGGGTTCACGTCCTCGTCGTCCCGGGGTTCCTGCTTAATGGCCACGGGCCGGATCCGCGGCGCGCTGTGCTCGTACAGTGGTTCCAGCTTGGACTCCATGTAGCTGGAGACATACAGCTGTTGTGCGCCTCCCCCGGGGGGCACTGGTTCGTACTCCCCACTCATCATCTTAAGTTTGTCCTGCCGGGAGCTGTGGTGGAACAGGTCCGCCAGGAAGTCGTCGTTGAAAGCCGCCGGGTCGATGTAAGCGCTGAGATCAATGGAGGTCTCGTTGTCTCCGATGTCTCCGCCGAGGTCTGCCGGGTCTCTGTAGCCGGTGGAGGGCTGCTGGCCGTGGTTCAGGCTGCTCATCACAGGCCGGGGAGCCACCTCGTACAGGTTAGCGAGCTCCATGGAGTACCTAAACCCGGACAAGCATGGTGATGAGCTCCGAGAATCCAGTTTGGAGAGAGGAACGCGCGGTGCAGCCGTGATGGGGATGAACCGTGGCCGGTGATAGGGTCGAGGCCGAAGTACGGCGCCCTCAGGCTGGCTGACTAGGCTCTCTGCTCTGTCAACCGACGGCTGTCAAAGTGCATTTATATAGCTGAAGAAAGAGTGGGCGGAAGCCCCCCCCCCCCTTCTCCCCCCCCCCCCCCCCCCCCCCCCTCTCTCTTACACGCACATACAAACGGGCGCGCGCGGGCACACACACACACACACACAGTTTTGGAATGAAGCTGCGCATGCACGGAAAGGAAAGGAGTGAATTCTCCGTTAAGAAAACGCGTAAATCAAAGCGCTTGTCACAGTGTTCTCTAACACACATACGCGCACACACGCAAACGCACACTTCACTTCGGCTTGAGTCCCGACATGAACTTCACAAAGTAGCAAAGTCTCTCTCTCGCTCTCTCTCCCACACACGCAGGCAGGCAGGCAGGCAGGCAGGCAGGCAGGCAGGCAGACAGAGAGAAAGAGAGAGAGACACCGTGCTCAGGTGTCAGCTCCACCAACTTTATCAGCCCATGGATGTAGGTGGAGCTCCTGGGGTGATCGACATTTGACGGTTGCGCAGGGTTTGAGCAATTGACAGCTGCTGCAGCTTTATTGATCCACTGGGATAAGGCAGGAAATGAATGTCGGTTTCTAGTCTGATTTGACTGATATACTGATATTAATGTGGATCGGTCCTATGTTTTGCCCGTGTTTTAATGAGCGTTAATAAGACTGGGACTGGGAGCCTGCTGGCGTAACATGAGTAGGAATGGTCACGGCAGCGCTGAACACAGGCTGCAGCGCCTCCTGTGGGCTGCTATAAGGCTGATACACTGAAATCTGTTCTCAGCATGACTTATTTTATTCACTTCTTGTTTCAAACTAAACAGAGATGAAAAGCGGCAGCAGGGCCCTCTGTCATGAATAAAGAGGAGGATATGAGCAAACATTTTGGTGCTCTTCTGACTGTCCTTTCAGGAGGTGACCTCGATGTCTGTCCACAGAAAGGAGGCATGATACAGAGGCTTGTCTGAACAAGCCATAAATTGCAGGAAGGTCCGACAAAGCAGATGTCATGTTGTAAAAGAGCAAAATAACACGAGTGGTCTAATATTATGCCACTATTTCCATGTCATAAAGGTAGGGTTGGAGATAAAAATGCTTATGTTTTTATCACCATATAACTTAAATAACTAAATAATTTCTCCACATTTTTACAGGGGATACGAGAAGCCAATGACAACCCTGTGTAAGTAACTATAGTTATATACAGAAAACAAGACGCCTCGTCCGCATTGCTCGCTTACAGTAGAGTCGAACGTCTGCACATGGTGGCCATCTTGCGATGGGAAGCTCGCTCACCCATTAAATTTTGCTGGTATGGGTACATGTACTTTTTAGATACATAACTTGCTCAAATTCCAACCAATTTTCAAACGGTTTGGTTTGTTACAAACATCAAATATCTATCTATGACACTGCATAGTTGTGAAGAATGTCATGTCCTAAAAAATAAATTTATGTTTGTACACGTTTGTAAACGTTTATAGATCCGTGAAAATTTCAGCAAGAAAAGAGTAGTAACTTTTGTGCAAATCACAAACCTTACCTCTGTTTACATCAGGTTATACAGACTCTGCTGGAAAGCCATAGTCGTATAGCCATATATATATATATATATATATATATATATGTATATGGCTATATATATGTGTATATATATATATATATATATATATATATGTAACCCTGCGCCCAACCAATCATGTGGCTGAGTATAGTCATGCCAGATAGATTGAGGCAAAGACGGTTTCAGACCATGGCTGTCTCTCAGTATGAAAGTACGCAAGTTTGTACTTGTGAAGTACGGAAGTCTGAACTTGGAAAGTTCACTTAAAAAAATGAAAATACATGACCAGAATCAGCTTTATTTGCCAAGTACATATAACCATACAAGGAATTTGACTCCAATTTTTTTCTCTCTTTCCTGTGCACATAAATACAAACAAGAGAATATGTATTTACAAGGAAAACATTATAGAAATGTATTTACATGAGTGCAAATATGAGATAAAAATCCACAAAAATCCACACCACGTCTGCTTTAATGCATCCCTGATGAGATGGGTGGGGCAAGAACACATCCAATCCAGGGTATTGGAGCATTTTTGGTGAGTTGTGCGCTTCGAATTGGAACAGTAAATGACGTTTCTCAAGTCCACAAGTACAGAGAAATATGAATATATAGAACAAGTGAACTTCCTATATACATGTCACTGGTTTTCCGCAGCCACACCCATGTAGGAGACTAGCAGCAGTCTGGATTGGATTGACTTCATTGAGACAAGTGAATGTGATTGTGGTCAATTCTTTCGTCATATTGGAGTCATTTTTCACAAGTCAAATGTCTTCTAAACTTTTTGACATGAATATGATAATTTTTAGGTGGACACATTAGAAGTAAATCAACTTTGCACAGATCTCATTTCACATTCACAAATGAGATGGGGGCAGAGATACTGGGGGTGGGGTAAGGGTGACCACACCCATCTAGGAGACAGGAAGTGTATACCATTTCATATCATTGGAGAAATAAGCTGTCTTTGGTTGTACCATGTGTTAACATTTGGGCTCCGGCAGGAAAGAGAAGAGAGGAGAGGGAGAAGAGAAAACAGCAATTTCATCATTGATTTTCTCACTAAAGATTTTATTTTACACTGGAATGGATGTTTTTATTATTATTTACTTTTTGATAAATTTGTTTTAGTTTTTTCAGAAAACGCTTTATTCATAAACATTAATTAAGTAATAAAATCACTATTTTGTTGTTTTCCAAAAATAAATGGAGCTGTATTTCAAGTTACTTCCTAATTAAATAAATATAATTGCAGTGAAAACACTGATTGTGTACTTACAACCTTTTTGCTTAAAGTAGATTTATACTGACTCATTTGTTGTTATTCTGTTCTTCTTGTATACTGTTCATTCTATACTGTTTGTACTCCTGTGTCCTTCAATAAAAAGGAGAAGAAATTAGTGTGCGTGTGTTTGCGTCAGAGACAGAGAAAATGAGAATATGTTACCTGAAGGCCATATTTTAGGTTTAAATGATCTTGCTTGCATGTTCAAAGGTAGTGAATACAAGAGATCTGTTCCCCCATATGGTTGTATTTATCTAAATGTATACACACACACAAATATATGTATATGTGTGTATATATGTATGTATGTATATATATGTGTATATATGTGCATATATGTGTGTATATATATATATATATATATATATATATATATATATATATATATATATATATATATATATATAGACATATACAGACACACATATCAGGTGTCCTCGAATCTCTACTTCAATGGCCCTATGTAGGGCCATTGAAGTTGAGAAAAGCAGGAATATGATTTATATCATCATATATACTGATATTGAATATAAAAAAATGATCATACAATTTTACTCGGTATCGAACTGCCCTACATGTAGTATATGATGATGAACTACATGTAAGTAGTCAGGAATGAAACGTCTCCTTACGTCATTGTACTATGTTCTCCTGCATGTAAATGGGGATATGAATGGAATATTCGATAAGAAACTAATGTGAACATGATAACTGATAACACAGCTTGACATCCAGTTTATAGATTGAGAGATGTAAAATGTGAACGAGTTGTTTTTAAGTATAGAAAATGCAGAAAGGTGGATTCCTTCCTGTTAAATTCAATGAGAATTCTTATAAAGTCTTAGTCTCAGTTTGCCTCTGTCGTCATTCAGACATGAGGTCATGCCTCTCCTCTGAGCTCAGTCAACCTTACATTACATAAACAACGCAGTGCCTTCTCCCATAGCTCCGCGAAGATGTCAATCACACCAGGTATTGCGTCACTTTGCAATACGCGCCTCTGTGATTGGTCCAACGCTGGCCGGATCCCGCCAGAACGCCTGTGACTGGCTGCTCCTCGACATTGCCGTACATGGTCAAATAGATTTCGCAATCGCCTCCTCTCCGTGTTCTAAACAACAACACCCGGAGCTCTCTGGCGGAACTAACACCGGCTTTCACTGCTCCCTGCTCCTGCCTGGGTGGATGGTCCAGTCCACCGCTGTCCCGTGAAGGTAAACTAAATTTTCATGTCTACCGCTCCCGATACAGGTCACCCTGGCGGGCGGTGTTGGGGAGGTAGCTTTTCCGGCTAGCTGTTAGCTCCTCCGGCTATTGCTCTTCTAATTTGCTGGTTTCTGGCACCGCTCCTTCACAGTTCGACATTGTTAGGATGGGTTATAGGGACACTCGGTACGTGTTCACGAGTCCGGTAAACCCGGGTCAGTGGCACCACGGCGACCCCAACAGCCGCCGTCCCTGGCTGGACCGAAATGAAGTTGTGTCCAGCTCAGGACTTGAGTATTCCTCTATTACCATCACTATGAGACCGTTCCTTCCGTGGATCCGCCGGGCTACCGTCTTATGATTTAGTCTGGTCTGACCTCGCTGTGGGTCTTCTAAGAAGTGAGATTTGAGCTGGTCTCCGCATGGCCCCGGAGTTCCCTTCCGTAGGCACAAAGAGCCGAGCTGATGATGCAACAGCATGCAACAACCGAGCTGCGCTGCTCATCCGGAGGGAGGGGGAGAGAGCGGAGGGGATGGTGGTGGTGTTGTGTGTGTGTGTGTGTGTGTGTGCGTGTGTGTGTGTGTGTGTGTGTGTGTGTGTGTTTGGGGGGGTGGGGGGGCGGGGGGTCACCCGGAGGCTGCTCCCTGTACCGCAGACCGGCTGCACGGAAACGGACCGCCGGTGAAGGGTGTCTGGAGTAATGAGATGTGTGTGTGTGTTTGTGTGCGTGGTGTTGGGGTGAGGCCTCCCTTAGTGACAGTTTGAGGTCAGCGGAGGATCTGCAGCCTGACTTTGCCCAGTCATTTTCTACTGCGGGGGAAGAAGGAGAGGCTCGACCTGTTCGATGCTGATCAATAATTAATATTGCTCAATCTAGACTCGCTTACCGTTTATACTCTCCTGTGTGACAACGATATAGAAATCAGTAAAGCCCCCGAACAAACAGTAGCTATCCATCATCTTACCCACTTTGTAACAACAATGTTACAGATGACACACACAGATCTCCGGTCCGTCATGGAAGGCGCATGCATAATCTCACACCCAGGTATAATTTAGAGTCCCAAGTCATGTAAATCTCCATGTTTTTGGATAGATGGAGAAAGGCTCTTAAATGTTTCGTTTTTGTTTTTGTTCACTTTGCCTGACTGTCTAAGAACACCTGAAAGGTGGAATAGGTAAAATGAGCCTCTATGTCACCACCTGGTGTCTAAAGATTGTAGTTGGAACATCCAAAAACAAATTCCAGCAGTCGGATGCCAGGTTCTAGAACCCTGCACCATGACAATTCTCAAACATGAGAATCCACATATCCACCTGGGGGAACTTCAGTGTGTAGGTGGAGTGGAGCTGCAGCTGCAGTCTGTGTTGCAGCCCATGCAGACCTGCTGTGGGTGACTGCAACTGCCCCTCCACACACAATGTACTAAATTGGCGGCGATGTCTGTTTTGACACCTATGGAAAGACAGGTAGCTAGCTAGAATGTCCTTTACGCCTCCGTACCTTCTTCCGTATCTTCCATCTACTTGGTGTGGAGGTCGACGGGCCATGATTAGTAATGTCATATCTGCGGTAATGAAGACAAGTATTGTAGAGGAGTTTGACTGACAGGTCAAGTTAGCTGGCAAATTAGCTTGCTTATCGAGGACAAGAGCTTTAAAAGCTTTATTAAAGCTTTAAATAAACATAATGCATATTCAACATTTAACTCTGAACTTGATGTAATATTATGTTTTTAAGAACTATGGTCAACTACGGCCATCCTCTGCACTCGGCCTCTTCAGTATGAATATTTTCTGTTTTCTATGACCAGCAAACTGAAGATCTTTCATGTGTGGACAGAACAAATGATTTAGGAATTCATTGACCTGTAAAAATAGTTTGTGATTATTCTATTTTCACCCCTATATTTCCTTACCATGCTGCATTCTGCTCTGTCTGCAGGCCCCCCCCGCCCCCCCCGAGGCATCGTTCCCGCGCTTCTTGTCGGCATTTCTTCCCCTGCACCTGAGACGGCTCGGATCTCAGCACTTGCAGGCAGCACATCCAAATGAGCCGGCCGCCTCAGCCGAAACTCACCACAGCTGACCACAACGGCGTGAGCGTCATCCAGAGCCAGGCCCACGCCATTGTCGCCGCCGCCGCCGCCGCGCCCCCCGCGTCCCTGGTCACAGGCCTGCAGCAGGTCCCGCAGCTCGTCCCCGCCGACACCACAGCCGCCGGCGGGAAGGCCGCGCCCCCCAGCAAGATGAAGAAGCCCCAGGCCGACAAGGACAGCGAGGAATATCGGCAGCGCCGCGAGCGCAACAACCTCGCGGTGAAGAAGAGCCGCATGCGCAGCAAGCAGAAGGCGATGGACACGCAGCAGCGCGTCAACGAGCTGAAGGAGGAGAACGAAAGGCTCGAGGCCAAGATCAAGCTGCTCAGCAAGGAGCTGAGTGTGCTCAAGGACCTCTTCCTGGAGCACGCCCACAACCTGGCCGACAACGTGCAGGCGCCCCCCACAGGCGCCGCCGCTGACGGCGCCAGCCCCGCCCCCAACAACGCCCCCACCAATGGGCAGTGAGGGGGCGGGGCCACCGTCCCCGCTGCTTCCCCGTCAGACATGACCTCGTGTCCTCCTCGCCGCTTCTCCCGTTGTCTGGCCCCCCCGCCCCCCCTCACCTGCTCCCGCTGTCCCCACCAGAGAGCGCCCGACAAGTTCGGCCCTGCTCACCTCAAAGCTCCAGGGAGGAAGGTGAAGCCGCAGTCGAACGAAAACCTGTCCACTTTGTGGCCCAATCCAAGAATATTTATTGTTGCATTTGCTGATCCGAATTTGATCCGGAGGCCTCGAGCGGCTCCGCTTCCTGTTGACCTCCCTTGGTTTTCTGGACAGAGTCTCCGAATTGTGTCAGAGCCCGAGGACTCGAGCTCGCACAGTGGACACATGGATTGACTGACCGATAGATGGGAGGAACCCGAGAGGCTCCCACAAACCGAGACGGCGTTGAACATGACTCGAACTGAACCTGTGCCAGCAGGTGTCTGTTGGGAGCCGTTCCCTCTTCCTCTGGTGGTTTCTGTCCCGGTTGTGGTTCTGCAGGAGAACCGACTTGTCTTTTCCAGGATGTGTAATTTCTTCTGTCATTCTAGAGAGTTTTTAAAAAAAAAAGATGTCTCGTAGATGAGTTTTTAAGCCCCCGAGTGTTCACTACGTGTCTCGTTTGACAAGTGTTTTTGGTCCAATTCCAAAGGTTAGAATTGTACTGCGGCCCGGCTGCAGAGGTCTAGCCATCTTTCCCAACGCAGAGTTAGCAGGTGAGCTGACCTTTCAGCTGCGAAGAGGCAGAGCCACACTCCACCCTGGTTCATATCTCAGACAATCAACGAGACCAACACAATCTCTCAGATCAGTAAAAAAAACTGACAGCACTGCCTCCACCTGCCTCAACCTTGCTGAGATTCAGTTTCGATCCTGATAGTGCTCCTCCACCTCAAAATGTTCGATTGGTCAGGGAGCTCAACGTTGAATTGACCCAAACATGTTTATAATGAGCTTCGAACGTTTGTCACTGAGCCGTTTTCATCTCTTTGACAAACTGTCGGAAGCCACAGCTCGGCCCACATGCGTGATGCCCTGATCGATGTTTGGATGCGCTCGGTGTTCCTGCAGCATGACCCCAGTGTTCCCTCCAGGCCCTCGTGTGGGAACAGGATTCTTCAATTACAGAAACCATCTCTGCACGGTTCCCCAACTGTTACACCCACCGTCCGGTCCTGGTTATAGTTTCGGTTGCACTCTTCGGGTCTGAGTCGTCCTCTACTCCCTGCGGTGGACAGCTGTAAAGCTACAATACCCACGAGCCACTGCTACTGCAGCTGAAGAACCGAGACGCTACCACCGAAAAACCTGACTCCAACGGCTGTGTTCTACCAGGCAACGGAATGTGGAGCGATGTGGCTCGTGTTGCCGGCTTCGGCGGCTGTGTCTCGAACCTTCCTCTTCGTTCGAATCAGAGACCGAAGGAAAATGTGACTTTGAGTATGGGGGGGACATTGTAGGAAAGTTTCAAAAAAAAAAAAAACGTTGCAGAGATTGTGCTGACATTTTCGTGTGGAGCAGCCGTGAGAGCGTACTTTGTCTTTTACACTTTTCTATGGTTGGTTTTTCTACTCGGGCTGTGTGGGTCTGCATGTTTGTCGTTGGGGGAACCCTGTGCATGGGAGGGCTCGGATAAAGTGAAGCGCCGCGACCACCGGGTCCGACGCGCCAGGTTCGTTTTCTTTTGTGCTTTTGGGATGACCGTCTTGTCCTCTTGGGTCTGAATGTTGCTGGGCAGCATTTCTCTGTCTTCACTCTCTGCTTTTTTTTATATCAGAGGAATTGGGGCTCATGCATTGTAAATTAAAGTTCAGTAGAAAAAGTTCACCATTGTGCGCTGCATCTTTCTTCCGCCTTTTCTGTTGAAAAAATCTCAAATGTTCGGAAGCGTGGGATGCAATTCCATGCAGTTTCCTGCAGCAGCATTCACCTGCTTGAGCTTAAATTAGCTATCATAAGCTGCCTTTGTTCAGCTTTAGAAAATATTTGCCAATCGTTTTCTTGCAGAAGCTTGAAAACGCATCAGCTAATGTTAATTGGTCTTCGCAAATTTCAAGAGTCAGTCGATGATAGCAATGTTTAGCAAACGCTAACCTGTGTCATAAAATTGATGTGGTTAATGAATGCTACCTAGCATTATCCCACGTTTGTCTTTGTTAGATATACTAGCTAGTTTTCACAGTTTGTGGTGTTAATGTAGGGTAGCGATAGCATGTGATAGCCAGCCATAGCACATTTGTAAATGTTAGTCCATCCAGTTTATTACATGTATGATGAGAATGAACATGGCACAGAGAAAGATGTCTTATATTCAAGCCTCAGTTACAGTACCTGTTGACATCAGGGTGTGTGAACATAAGGTCAGAGGTCACATAGACTGTTTTAATCCATTTTTCTGAATTTGAAAACTGTTAGATGTTTCATTCACTATTTCTCTTTTATGCGTATTTCAAACATTTTATGTTTTTTGTGCCTGTGTGTATGTGGATAAGGCCTCTGATAAATAGGTTTGAAGCAATGCTGACTTTGCAGTTTGAGCACACAGACACATGATTAGTGATTGAAGCGATGAGGTCACCATGGTCTGTCAGTTCACACACCTAGATACTTGAGCATCAACTGTAAGGAAGCTGAAAATACTGAGATCTTGCTGCACTGTGAGTGTTGTTGTGGCACTGGAAGTTTGTAAGGAAGTAAGTTTCTTTGTTTCTTGGACTGAATGGATTTATGGTTCAAGTTTTTGTGTGTGTGTGTGTGTGTGTGTGTGTGTCTTGCAGTGAACACTGTCTCTTCCCACGATGCCTTGCTCTCCCTTTCCCTCCAGATGTGAAGACATGAAAACGTTGGAAACATAAAAATGAGTGATGTCCTGGGCGTCCAAGGCCAAGTTGTGTTTGTTTAGAATTCACCTCCTGCAGAATCTGGACTGGGCTGCATTCGCACATCTGGAAGATGTTTATTCCTGTGCTCCCCTTCCTCTGAGAGAGGGAGCTACTTGCACGCAGGATTTCTCCACCTGCAAGGACACCTGTCTCACACAGGTGTTGTTCCACAGGTGTCGTCACAGAATCGATCCATCCTTCCATTATCTTACCTGCTTTAGACCCAATGGGCGGGCTAGGGTCTGCTGGAACCCGACTCCAGCACACATGGTGCAAAGGCAGGAAATACACCCTGTGAGCAGGTGTTGTTGGACAGATGCTGCCAGCCATTTCTGTGTGGTGTTTGAATGTTGTCCCCGTGTGTGCGTGCAGGTCAACTGGAAACTCGAAATTCAATGAATGAGTGAATGAATCGTGTGTGTGCCCTGTCACTGACTGGAGACCTGTCCAGGGTGTGTTCTGCCTGCCCTCTCTTCAGAGCTGGAGACGTGACTGTACCCACTCAGGGACATTAGGCACATTGGACTTACTGGACTCATGACACAGTAGATGCAAAACATACAAAAAAACATTAATATCATATATTAATGTAACCTATATTAATATACATTAGTATCAAATAAAAACAGATACAAAATTTGTCTGTTCAGTGTTTTTATTTATAAAAACCATCACATTCCAGATGTGAAAAACAGAATAAGTCACAGGACATTTCTCATACCTTTTGTTCCTATTGTGTTATTAGGGGCCAGGTAACCCAAATGCAAGGACTTCTTTCTTTATTCCTTCTTCAAAGTAAGTCCTACTTTAGATGTACAAAAAACAAATACACACACACCAAAAATTGCTCAAATTGCTCCCCCCTCCTATCAGTAGTCCTGATAGGGGGGGGGGGGGGGGCACAGTAATGCATTAAACTTTGAAAATTCAAACAAATCTGCCCTATGTGGAAATCCATACATGTGCAACTTTCACCAAAATGTAGCCCAAATACTAAAGAAACTTTTGTCTTTTTAGGCCTCTTGCAAATTATAATTGCATTCCTCACACAATCTTTGCTCAATTAACACCAAGCTTGGTATAAAGCATCTTCAGACACAAACAATGCTCCCTTCACAGAAAACTGAGCCAATGGTAGATCAAAAAAGTATGACTGTTATAGTAATTTCAACATATGCTTGCAGATTTTTGCTTTTTGACTCATGGTAGATGTTCAGAAAATATCAGAATTTTATGTAAAAAAATTAATTGTTTACAGCATTTTGAATTTCGCTCTCATGCAAACAACTAGAGTCGTTGCAAAAGTGTTATTTTTAAAACATCAGTTTTTCTCTTTTGGGGCCAACAATTTTTAAAAGCAATTACCAAGTTCTCCATGATGTCTAGATGCAGCTTGTGTATTTTCGGATTTTTGTCTTCATAGCTTAACTTTTGACGCCAATATAGTCTCTGCACACTAACAGCTGCTGTCTTACACAAAGGTTAGCGAACGGCTTAGTCAGTTCATGAAGCTTCGTGTGATGTTTTCACTTGCCAATTAGCTCAGTGAGGCAGAGGATGGTTATTGATGTTGAAGATTGCAATTTAAGCCTTAGCTTGTGCCACATTTCCATGTGAGAAAGATGTTCCATGTGACCCAGGTGTCCTCAACTGGAAACATAAGACAGTATTCCTGATGGTGGCACTACACAGCCCCTAGATTTCAAAGCTTTAATTTCATGAAATTTCATGAAAAATCAACTTCATGTGCCACAGCTGTGGAACTTTCATTTTGGCTAAAATTACCTGACCCCGACCAACCTCATAAATGAAGCGATAATGTTGCTGTCATATGAGGTGCATTCAGGTAACATCAGAAAATCTGATGATTGTGGCAGTTTAGAGATAAATGGTTACATTTCACCCACTAGCATACCAGAGTATTGCAGCTCTGACGTGTATTAGGGCCAAGACTATTTGATGACTTGTAACAGGATTTTAAACTTCTTTTCATCTTAATTTAAACCTAATTTAAATTTTTGATTTCTGGCTTTGTCTGCGGTTTTCATGTCCTTGAGTCAAGTTGGTCATTGACCTCAAGCCTTGCGTTTTTGGGGCCAAAAACATTAGGACAGATGGAACTTTTTTGCATTGAGCTGGAAGAAAATCTGTCCCATCCACTGACTGATTTGTTGGATACACTCATTCAGTGAGCGTACTGTAGTCATTTGATGACACTGTAGACACCGTAGAGTGTGCCATCAGAGTTATCAACATGAATTTTAAAATCACCCTCTAGAACTAGAAGGAAAATTTAATGCGGATTACTGGACTAATTTTACCTGTTAGACTCAATGGACTCATTTGACCTGTTAGACTCACTGGACTCATGGGGAAGTGAAGACTGTAACCAGCATAGTGAATTTCTCTGCATAGAAGATCGGATCCAGATGGAGCCAATCAGCTTCCTCCTCTGCGACCTCCTGGGAGATGATCCACCCCACAGAGACACATCAACTCCACTTACCCTCTTCTTCCTCTCCTCCTCCTTCTACCCTTTCTTCTCCTTCTTCTTCCTCTATGGGGAGTTCACGCATCCAACTCTGGTCTGTTCAAAGACAGAACAGGCGTTGAACCAGCGGCCACCTGCACTGGAGGAGGAAGAGGATGAGGAGATGAGGGAGGTGGGGGGGGGGAGGGGAAAATCAGATATTTACTGTGAGACAATAATCACTGCGAACACTTGGCCTGGCTCCCAGCTCCAGGGATGCTGACCTTTGACCTCCTTATGTGTGCGCTCTCTTTTGGCTGCACTCCTCCTGTTCCCTCCCTGAAGATCACTCATCACCACAGCAACCACTCATCCTGCCAATCAACAGCCAACGTTAAGAGTCCAGAGGCTGTATGTGAGTTTGAAGGCCCAGATTTCAGTCCAGATGAAAACGTTTGAAAAAAAAAAAGTTTTCTCCTTTGAGGTGGCATGGAATTGATCAATCAGTTATGTGTGATGTGGTTTGTATTAATAACCAATAATTAGCAGCTGATTTCCTACTGATTTGAAACTGACCTTTGATCTGGAACAGGAAGTCTGTGTTCTGATTTGACATCATTGTTTTGCTGATTTTTCTGAAGGACTGATCAGATCAATCAGATTTGGAGTTTCTTTTTTTTTTTTTAAACCACAGCCACCAAACTATATGGAGCTGGGTAAAGGACAGAAGTTGTGATTGTGATGCAAATAAAGCTTTGTTTTAAAACATCCAAAGTCCTCAGAACTTATCACTGAAACTGTAAGGGCGTGGGTGTGTGTATATGAATGTGTGTGAGGAAGAGTAGGAGGACAAAGCTGTTGGAGCTCCAGACGTCTGTGAACAATCAACTGCACTGATTGACAAGTGGGGCTTGCACTGTCAGGCAGAATCAGCCCCACCATCGCAACCGCCCATCTTCCTGATTCATGGCTGAGGTTGATGATGTCACTGAGAGCTTGGCAGCGCCACTGATTCGTTCCAGGTTTCACAACTCATAAACAAGATAAACACTCATTGCCGCTCCCAGGTCAGAGCACTGCAGACTTGGGAATGTTTTCGAGAGCTGAGTGAGGGACTTGAGAATTGAAAGATCACCTCTGACCCCTCACCTTAACCTGACTCAGGCTGAAGCTGCACACTGTCTACAGTGTGGAGTCTACATTGTGAATCCACCCACAACTTCACAGGTTCAGTGTGAGAGCATTTCATCCAACTGCAGAGGAACTTGTATGTATGTTGTGTGTTTGTGTGGGTGTATTTGTGTGTGTGTGTGTGTGTGTGTGTGTGTGTGTGTGTGTGCGTGCGTGCGTGTGTGTGTATGGTGTTGGACCAGAAGCCTCTGCTGTTTCTCATCATTCTTTCACAGGAGGAAACATGACCTGGAAACTCTCCCCAAGAGCTGGACCACAGTGAGACCATAAATCCCTCCACACACACACTCACTGTGTTAATGTGTGTGTGTGTGTGTGTGTATGAGCGTGTGTGCACGCGCATGCGCGCGCTGGTGACTCCAAGAAAGTCTGATGAGGTATTAAGCCCCTGGGTCTAATATCCAACTTTTCTTATTTTGTTTTTCTGATTTAATATTTTCTCGGGTCGACATCAGCACTGCTCAAACCAAATCAAATCAACACTTTTATTTTGAAAGGATATGGTGATGTTTCTCTTCCCTTCATTGGGATTCCCTCTGGTCAGGGCTCAGTCCCACTGCAGATCTTATTTATTACATCCATAAGTGAGATGACCCGATCCAGCTCTGCTCTCTTCCTGCTTCAATCAGTGGGACCTGTATTGAAATTGCCATTTAATTGGCCAATTATACATCAGTGTTGGACATCAGCTTGTGCTGGGAAACGACTGCTCTGCCACTGATATTTTACCTTGTTTCAGCTGTTGTTTCCCAAACAGCAATGATGTTTAAGATGATGGCGACTCCGCTGACACTGTCTTACTTGCATATAAGGGAGTCTATTGCAAAGAAGACCAGAATCAAACAAGCACCTGGTCTACTTGGAGAGGGTCAGCCAATTGTCCTAAGACCAATAGCTCCAACACACCAGCTTAAATCAGGCTGATGGCCATAAATCTTACATTGTCACAGAGCCCTGTTGTTTCTGTAAACCTGAGACCAAGCATCTTGTTTTATGTTTAAAAGTCAAATTCTCTTTTACGAAACCTACAGTAGACTGTCTAACCAAAAATTTTTGGTTTAGGTAAACGTAACAAACCCATAAAAAAACCCATGAACAGATGCTTGACTTCAGACCATTTGCAGCTTCAACTTGGGCTTCAGATACTACACAGCCACATGTGAAGAGTCTCTGAATGCCCTGGGCTCAAAGAAATGTGTGCCAATGTGCCGTACTGCTGTAATTAGGTGCTGGGCAGCCTTAGGGCTGGGGTACACCTCCAACATATACATGTAGCTCATCCCGCTGCCTACTTCTACAACAGCTCTGTCAAGCTCTGTAATGTCCCTCAACACCACAGGAGGGTGTACACAAGCCAGTCCAACCTTGGCCAGAAGACGAAAAACATATAGCTCTAGAATTTATATAACTAACTTTTGTGTGCTTGTTTTTTATTTCATCTTCTCTTTAAAAACAGAGACACTGCAACACAAGGCGTCTGTCCCTTATCAGGGCCTGTAGTCAAGATGGCAGCGTGACATACTGGCGCTATCTATATGCTATTTATTCATTCATTCATGCATCCTCTAAATATATACTTATACCAACTTCATACCTACTGGTGTCCAGGGGGCCTGCTGGTGATCTCCAGCTCACATAGACTGGGACTACATCCTGGACAGTTTGCCAGTCTATGACAGTGAGTACATGTGTGCACTAAAGGGTACATTCAGCAGTGCTCATTCTGCAGTTTATTGGTAGAGGGAACTTACTACTCATTGCAGACATGTTTTTTCAGTTACTAATGTTCTATTAATAGACAAGAGGAAACACTACACACTGGCCTCTACAGACACAGGCTCTGATTGGAACATAAACATTGACATAAACATCACATCTCCTTTGGCACACCTAAATGCAGCCAGAGGGACGAGTTAATGCCAGACTTCCTTGGCAAGCCTCTCATCAATAGCACCCATGATAGCTGCCAATAGTAAAGCAGACATAAACAAGCTAATCTTCTGCCTCCCAAAAATACATCTTTTTAATGAAATGACCAAATTTAGCACAAACGTCCAGTCCCATGCCAGATTGCTTTAGCAACAAAAACAAGTTGATAGTCTGAATGGAGGGGGGGGTTTGCAAATCAACCATATGTGCTACAGATTTACAACTTCCACCAAACTGTAGCTCCTACACTGAAGAAACTTTTGTACATTTAAATATTTCACAAATTATGAAGTCCATTACAAAATATTTTTTAAAAACTGTCAAACTGACAAACATATCTCCTCCAAATTTTGCTCAACTGACACCAAACTTGCTGTAGGGTATCTTCAGGCTTTGTATGTTACACAAACGATCCACACAGATATTTGATTTATTGAAAATGTAGCCTATTGCGCATCAATATGCTTGACTGTAAATGGTATTTTTTGTCACAGTTCTGTCCTGCCCTTGTCACCTCTCTTCCTGTTATATTATCTTGTAATCTTCCTGTTTCCTGTGTGTTCCAGCTTTTCCTTGTGTCATTCCAGAGTCTCATTCCAACCTAGTCACTAGTTACCTATAGTCTGTGTCTACCCTGTGTTTTGTTGCCTCTGTGTTTGTTGTGTATTTCATGCTTCAAGATTCCTATGCTTTTTGAGCTTCATGTTTTTTGTATTATAGAGCTCCTTGTGTTTTCCTTGGTGCCTTGGCCTTATGCACCCAACTACTAATAAAGCCATTTTCCCACATTACCAGAGTCATGCATTTTGGGTCCTTCCCTGTAAGTTTTTACCACTGGTCTTAGCAGAATGTAACAATTTTAAGCAATCAAAACATAAACACATAATAAACATACTGTAAATTCTTGCTAAATACATGTTCAATGTTTATCATGGTCATTTAAAAATTCTTTAAGTTTGGAGGCATGGTAGTTAATGTCTGGAAAATATCATATTTTTTACAGTTTCACGATTGAAGGATAATTTTATGATGTATTTAAGAGGTTGAAACACCACAGAATGTGCATGTTAGTTTTGACTTGTCATTAAACTGCCAATTATAACACATCTCAAGGGCTATCTATCTTCGGAACATTACAAAAACCTAGTCCATGCATTTAGAACCTTAAACCTAGTCCATGCATTTAATTCCTCTAGTCTGTACTACTGCAACTCCTCTAGTCTGGACTACTGCATCTAATTCCTCTAGTCTGGACTACTGCAACACTAGTTCGATGCTCTAAAATGTCTGCAGGTCATCCAGAACCCTGCAGCTTATGGTCTAACATTAGAATGAAAACTCAAATCTCTCCCATTCTGGCCTCTCTGTACTGGCTTCTTGTACCACTCAGAATAGGATGTATAACACATATAGACTTGTATTGCAACCCAACCAGTAGACGGTAGGTGACTGCCCTCTTGCAGCCTGTTTTTTTGACCATTAAAGGGAGTTTTTCCTTTCAGCATGGTTGTGGAATTTTTTTGTTTGGTTTTGTTTAGGTTAAGGTGCTTTGAGACACACAAGGCTGCAGAGCCTTGTGGTTGCTGCCCTTGCCACCCTTGCCGCAGGGATTAAAACATGTTTAATTTTGCTGCACCACGCCGTGACAACATCATGGCATGTCCAATAGGAGAGAGGTTGTTGGGTCATGAGTTCCAGAGGACTTTAGAACTTGCAATGGAGGAGCAGCTTATCAAGTTTCCTGAGCTCCGGGACACAAGATTTAATGGACAGGCGGTCAAACTGCTCCCTGCTTAGCCTGAAGTAGACCTCAAAGTGATTGTTATGGAAATATAGTATGGTGACCATATTTTGATCTCCAAAATCTCTCTCTGCACTCTCTCTGCACTCCGCGCAACTTTTTCCTCTTCCATTCAAAATCAGGAACATTTTTGGAGACAGTTTCAACCAGGGACAGGAGAGCCGGTTCGGGGACTGTCACCAGAAGTATCACCCTAAAATATAGCTGCCGGACCAGCCTATACTCACCCAGTTCCTGCCTTCCTACCAGAACTGGATGAACCCACTCCTTCTTTGTGCTGCTTGTTTCCTCCTTCTCCTTATTAGCACTAAAGCCACGACTTTTCGTTGAAATGTTGACAAATACTCTGTCTCACAAGATCGTGATCATGCTCTATGAAATGTTGTTATTGGTTGCTTAGCAACTTTGCTGCTTTGCTGCGCAGTACAGCGGCAGAGCTGCGCCCTACCCAGCGGTGCGTTGCCCCCTACCGCGGTCAGTCTGAAAGCACCTTTAGGGGTCTACTTTGTCTATGTTGTTTGTTCATGTAAAGTGTCTTCAGATAACATTGTTATGAACCTGCACTTCAAAATAAAGTTGAAGTTGAAGTAGAGACATCACCTCCACCTCAGCCACACGACCACTTCCCTCTCACCTTGGCTGCATTAGAGGCAGAGGAACAATTTCTCTGAATGAACAGCAGGCAGCAGACATGATACAGCACTGCTTTGGTGTTAGTGTACAAATTAATAACACTGAGATTACAAATAGCAGCAAAAGTATGACCTGGACACACACATTGAGGAGGACACCAGTGCTGCTGCTTTGTGCCTTCTGTGTACTGTTGCATTCAGTCATTTCCCACACTGATGAGACAGAGAGATAAAGACACTGACCTAATTCTCTCTCTCACCTGACTGATTGCAGGTGTCCTCATGTCATCAGGTGGCAGTGGCCAATCAGGATAGACTTGAGCCAATGACCTCACCTGTGTGTTAAAGTTAAGGATCTTGGAAAAGCTGAAAGGATCATTCATAATCTATTGAGTCTTTCACCTGGCAGCTGATGGCAGATCAAAACTCTCGATATTAAGATCAAAGCAATGAGCTTAGCATTCAAGCACTGTGCCCTTTTGTCTCCAATTATAATCTGCACTACTGCCACACACATTTACCCAGACACACACAGACATGTTCAGACACGCGACGACACACACACACACACACACGCACAGACACAGACACTGGGCTGAAGGTGAATGTCTGCTTCCTCAAACAAACAGTTTCTATCACGTCCGACATGTGCAGAGCTGTGGACTTTTGACTTGCACAAGATGTGGCTTCAATTAATCAATGATATTACAGGATAAGCCAACCTTAGTGCTTGCAGTACTGCTATTAAAGTAAGAGTGTGTGTTTTTGGTGAAGTATGAGAACTTGCTGTACTCATGCTCCACGGATGAATTCTGGGATTGGTGGAAATTGCATTAGCCTGCTGATGTCTCCACTTCACACTAAAAGAAGGGGCTTAAAGAAAATAGCTTTTAAAGACTCACTGAGTGTAACAGTTCTTTTTAAATCCATTTTCAATCTGAAAGATCCAACTACTGTATCTGTCGAATAGGCTCTATGGTTGACCCTTTACTTTCTTTGGGCCAATTTTATCTGAGGTGAAGAAGTTGCCCAATGATTATGCACATTTTGTCCGTCATTACATAAAGACATATCACCTGATAATCCTTAAATCCAAGAAGCATTCAGGTTTATACAACTCAGATTTTAAAAATTGGCATTACATGACAAAAGAGTCAAAATATTTTCACTTGCCTGGTAATTGTGCATGCACAATTATTTGTCATTAGACAACATTAGAAAGAGTATGGTGTTTTGAATTTTTTGTTATGATTCTCCCTGAATGTCTTTATCACCAAATTCCACTGACTATATGGTGTTGTAGCATCAGCATTAGATTACAAATAGCAGCAAAAGTATGACCTGGACACACACATTGAGGAGGACACCAGTGCTGCTCCTCACACCAGTGAGGACACCACTGCTACTAATATGGCTGTGCAGTATTCTAATATTGTAATGTATGCTGCTGTACAATATAATGGGACTACAGCACAGTAATATTGTAGTGCTGCACAGTACAGTTCAGCACTGTAAACAAAAAAGCAGCCCGTGCTGTGCTCCCTGTATTGATACAAATGGCGGAAAATGAAACTGGTGACCCTGCACTGTGTTGCTGTGTGTCTCTGTGGCTCAGAGGGGGTCGCTCTCTGCTCACCATCTTCCCCTCACATCCAGCCAATCAGAGTGCAGCCCAACTGGGTGAAGGGTGGTGTCCGCTCCACTGTTACTCATTGCTCAACCTCCTTCCAGCGGCCCTGCTGCTGCTAGCCATGTCAGTGTGTGTGTGTGGGTTCAATGTTTGCTGGAATGCTCCCTTGAGAAGAGGTTTCAAAAGCTGCTGATGCCGCTAACTCCTGTCACTGCTGCGGGATACACACACAGAGTGAATAAGTTCCACACTTAGAGAATGTGTGTGTATGTGTGTTTGAGGGGTCTAATCAGTTGATCATACTCATCTTCATGTCCCCGGCCTCTGACTGGTCCCTGCTGCTGTATGCAAATAATGCAAAGGGGGAGTTCAGGTGTGAGGTTAAGAATAATGCCATCATCAGGCGTCACCTTCTATGTTCCACTTTGTAAAAGTCACACATTTAGGTTAGAATTAATTTCAAATTCCTAAATGTTTGTACTAAAATACAATTTTGGTGTTGTTTTGTAAACATTAGGATCTAAACTTTATTACACATATATTAGCAGCACAGAGATTTCCCTATCCCAATACATTTCAAATGCAAACTGAGTAATGGGGAGTTTTGGGATTTTCTTGTCCAGAATATACTATTGCATGAATCTTCTCTATTTAACAGATAGACAGCACGTTAATTGCACCTAAATAACTAAATCTGCTGGGCACCACACAGGCATTAAGAAATGTACTCTATGCCAAAGCTGTTGGACAGAACTGAAAAAGAAAAAGAAAAAAAAGTCTTCTTTTCTTTTTTCTTAAAAAGAAAAAGAGATTTCAATAATGCTGAGAGAAAAGTCACACAATGCTTTACATTCTCTCCAAGTGCTCTCAATAAATGCACTGGCAGGAGACCAATCCAGTACTGTCTGCCAAGACAAAACCTGAACTCCACCTCTATCTGCAGGAGCTTTCACTCCACCTCAGATTGTGATATGTGAGTGTGAAGGGGTAGGATCAGTTGAAGCTTTGCTCAAATTGCCTGTGCTGTGGAAGAGCACAGTTCAGAACCCAAGGCTGTTTGCACATACAGCTGCACACATCTGGACTCACTGTCACAATTTGTGCGGAAATAGATCCCTCAATGCACCATACAGACACAAAATCAAAGTACAAGGGGATTTGTTTTATGAACAAAAATAAGCGCATAGGGAAGTTTTGCGGTAGGGTCAAGTGGGGGAGCAGGCCAAGGGACAGACAGTGGAGACAGGCTGGGAATGATAACTATGAGAACAGATAGAAGAGCAAACTGAGGGGCCCATAAGGGGAAAGCCAACTTGACAGGGAGAAGAGGTGAGCGAGATAGTTTACTGGCTGACTGGCTGGTTGGTTGGCTGGTTGCTGGCCGTTTGCAGAGCGTATACAAGAACTGAAAGATTTGTATCAGAAAGTCGGGTTTATCCACCGGCAGCCAGAGGATGTGAAGCAGAGGAGTATATCTGGAGTGCCCCTGATGGGAAGAGCTGTATGAAGAGGTGAGTAAAGTAGGTTTGATGAGGGAGTCTGGCTAACCAGAGGGGGAGCATGTGGAAAACGACTGGATGCTCTGTAACTGCACTGACACTCTCTAGACAACCAATTCTTATAGAAAAAAGGTAACTTGGATACATTGGTCCACAGTGCAAAAACATAGGGGAGTTACAATAATGGCCCTTGAATTCTGTAACTGCTACATTTTTTCTGCCTACCCTTTTGCTACTGATTTACATCCAAGTCACGTGACTTTCTAAATTTCTGGCCTGAAAACAAAGAACATGGCTGACATTTCTACCATTTTTAACAGAAAATCAAAATTTTGTTAGTTAGTTTCTTACATAAATGCATAAAATGCATTTTGATGACATTTCTAGCAAGAAATATATATTTTATTTCATAATTTACTCAGTGAATATATATAATCACTCGCTTACTAATTTTTGCACAGATTTTTTCTGCTCTCGTCAGAATAATGTGACACTGCTATCACTTAGCATTAGCTGTGTGATGATTATTGTCAACCCGCTCTCATCCCAGTGCGTAAAATACCAACTATTTGTCATGCCTTTGAACACGCATACTGACGCACTAGGCAGAACTCGCAGCAGTAAGAGACACCCAGGGCAGAGGCTTCAGCCATGCCCCTAAATATCTCATGCTGACGCACAAGGCCTATATAAAACACGAAGGGTTATCAATTGACTTCTATGTAAATGCACTCACATCAGCAAGAGATGCTCAGAGTAGAGTCTCTAGCAGCCCATTCACGCCAATAATAACCGGGTCACAGCTCAACGTCATGCCATGAGCTACAATCTCATTG
Organism: Karalla daura; assembly: GCA_029224185.1. Classification (NCBI taxonomy): domain Eukaryota; kingdom Metazoa; phylum Chordata; class Actinopteri; order Chaetodontiformes; family Leiognathidae; genus Karalla; species Karalla daura. Next base: position 27,979,936 of record CM055190.1, on the reverse strand, counting down.
GAAAACCAAGGATCCTGCCTGTCATCTTTTAATGACATCTTTAACATTTCTCAATACAAACACATCCCCATCATGCATGCACACACCACGCTCCATCCCTGGAAACAGGATTGGTTCCCTGTATTAATAAAATGTAAAACAATTGTTTGAAGCAGAGGATTTCAGTGGAACTTGTCATAGTTTTCAGTAGATACGTCTTCATGTGAGTTTCTCCTATTTGCCACTAGCAATATGGTTGCATGGTTGACATATTCAGTTTCCCTTGTGCCCAACATTGTGCCCACATGTTTTGTTTCCTGTGAATAGATATGATCTTTCATTTGTTAGTTCTTACGAATAAAATAAATCCAAGTCACAAGCACAGAAAGTTTTCAAACACTGCTGAATCAATTCTCCTTCAGTCTGTGACACAGAGCCAGTGTTTGCTAAGCATTTGCAGACCGAGGCAGGAATTGACACTAAACTAATGAAGCGTCTGAAGTGAAGGGCTTCTAGAACTGCTCTTATGACTGACAAAAACTCAGGAACCGAGACTCTTGGAGAGGTATACCCTCAACCATTTATTATGGTTCATGATTTATAACAAACTGTGTCACATGAAATAAATGTATATATCATGGTTATACATTCAAAACCGGAAAGAGGTTTTCTTAACCATAATGAAAAGCCTTACCCGGAAATAAACTACATCACAATACACACTCATGTGCTACGCCATATTGTAGTTCTAATGTGCCAGAGTCAAAGGGGAGGACAGGAGAGAAAAATACCTTCCCCCTGAAGTTTCCTCTTGGTTTTTGACTATGTTGCCTGTCAGAAGGTCTTGTATTAGGATCTACTGCCTCCATGTTGATAGCGCCTTCCTAGAACAACTTTGTTTCCCCAAGGGCCACCAAGGGTCTATTGAGGTGGGGTTCAGAGGGTCTGTTCCAGGTCCCCCATGGTGTCTGCAGATTGAGTATCATGCCATTTGGTCTATTTTTGCAACTGTAGAAAAGGTGGGAAATGTTGAATGTTCAAAGCCCTGCCCTTCGAAAAGTACAGCTCCGATCAGGACCAAACCAACACATATCCACTCATCCAGGGCTCCCCTACAATATACTGAAATTCAGATTTATAGAACCTTTAGAAAGAGATCTCCTCCAGAATGGCCTTCAGAAACTGATGGTTTAGTAATTGACTATGGCTTTTACAGCACATAATTTCTGCACCAGGCTCTTGAATGTTATTTTTTTAATGTCTCCTCAACACTAAGAGGCTGAAATTTGACTCAAGAGCATCCAGCCTGCTGATTTTCAGGCTCCTACTACCTCCCGAAGTGTCTGAGAAGGCCACACACAATTGAATGACAGGCCAAGGGTGACATAACGGCAGCCGTCTAGCAGATGGCGTCCCAGGCGACTGCCTATGACGCCTATGCCAAGAACCAGCCCCGCATAGACCTTTTGAGCAATGAGAATGACTTTTTAGAATGTTTATGGGGTGGTCAAAAGTTGCAGCATTTGAGCAGGCCCCAAAATCAATAATAGGCTTCCAAGGTTCCTGGTCAGAATTTCTTCTTCTCATCAATCTTTCAATCTTCTCATCAGAGCTCAGAGATTCTCTTGTACTAAGTCAGTGTTCAAAGAAATATGTATAACCATGACATATATGATAATTTCATGAAAAAGGTGGGTATAAGGGTGCTTCCACACTGGGATGCTGCCCCTCTGATCCTGCAAAGCCTCTCTCTCTCTCTCTCTCTCTCTCTCTCTCTCTCTCTACTTTCTCTCTGTCTGTCTCTCTGTCTCTCTCTCTGTCAGATGGTAAGCGAAAAAATAATTATTATAATTATCATAATCAATAATCATTCATTTAAGTTTACCAAGGGTTCTGTATTTATCCATCTCCATTGTCACTCCAGCTATTCTGCACATTTAACCAAATTTAACTAATTGTTAATTTTTTTCATCCTGTTATGAGTTTACTTACTGTTATGAGGTTACCTTAGCCTATTAAAAGCTTACTGCTCATTCAGAGTTCACCATTTCTTTATTAATATTTTACTGTTTATTAAGAGTTTATACTGTTTATCCCAATAAGCTCTTTTAATGCTTAATCACTACTCTCTTTAGAGACCAAACTGGAACCGTAAGTCAGGACTTCCAGAGCAACCATCCTAGCAACCACCAACTACCAAAAACGAGCAAGCGAGTGATTGGAGTGACCAAACGTGCCCAGTTCACGCATCTTGTCCCCGGTAAAAGCTGTCCCCGAAAATGTCCCCGGTTTCAATGGGAGGGAAAAAAAGTTGTGCAGAGTGCAAGGAGAGACAGAGAGAGAGAGCGAGAGAGATAGAATGAAAGTGAGAGAGAGAGAGATCGTTGCAATCCGGTTCAGGGCAGTAGCAATTTCGTTGGAAAAGCTACAAAAATGTGTCACATAACTTTTTGTATTGTTTGTACGAAAACTGAGACCACTGCATGAAGCTATCTTATTTTTGAATTATTAGTGATACTGATGTGTTTGTATTGAGAAATGTTGACGATGTAATAAACAGAAAGCCTTAAAATAGTGAGAAAAACACTTTCAGGCAGAGGATCCTCGGTTGCCGTGACATTGAGCCATGACCGAGGTTATTATTGGGGTTATTTTGGCGGCTGGAGCCTCTGCTCTGAGCCTCTCTTGCATATGTGATCGCATTTACAATTAAGTCAATTGATAACCCATAGTGTCTTTTACAGATGCAGAAAGGATACCGAGTCCATCAGTATGAGATGTTTAGAGGCATGGCTGGAGAATTTACCCTGGGTGTCTCTTAATGCCACAAGCAGTTTCGATAAGAGAGAATTCAGAACCGAGAGCGTTGATTAACAGACTCTGAAGGGGGGGCCTAATGCATTAGTATGAGACGTTCAGGGGCTTGACAAATAGTAGGTATTTTACGCTCTGGGATGAGAACGGGTTGTAGATAATCACCACACAGCTAATGCTAAGTGATAGCAGTGTCCAAAAGGCTGCAGTTTCACATTATTCTGACAAGATCTGAAAAAATCTGTGCAAAAACAAGTAAGCGAGTGATTATGTACATTCACTGAGTAAATGTTATGAAAATTAAATACAAATAAAATACAAATACACTTTCTCACTAAAAAGGTTAATTAAAACACATTTTTATGCAGAAACTATCTCAAGTGAGGATGTGACAAGTTTTGGCGACTCTTCATTTTCACTTTGTTTGGTGGCCAAGCCTGTGGAGCCTGAGGAACATGTATGCAAGGAGACATGTTTCCCCAGACCCCTGCCCTTACAGGGGATGCAAAAATGTGCAAATGTCCACCTGAATGGGGCACTTCAATCAAGGCCAATGGATTTTGGCCCCCCCCCCCCCACTCGGGACACTGAAAATGTTCTAGAGAAGTCTTGGGAAAAGTCCTTGAAAATAATTTTTGTTTAGGAATGGGAATATAGATACATGTATTGAGCGTATATACCTACAAACCTTTGTTTTCCTTTCAAGGTTTTCAAGGAAAAGCCTGACCCATCCTATATCCTATGTTGCATGTTCCTGGCCAAAGGAGACTCCAACAGTTTCCAAACAGTTTCTGTGTAGGCATGTAGCCTGTTAGGAGTCTTACCCAGAATTTCATGCGTGTCATCTCGCAGCACTTTCTCCTGAACACAGATTGGTTCATAGTCTCGTGTTGCCTGATGGGAGTGACTCTACTGCGCAAGCTTTCAGGGGTCCATGATGCAAAAGTAAGTCGTATGCGCCAGGCGAGCAACGTCCATAGGAAGTAATGGGCCACCATGCTTAGTCCTGTATCGTCAGATCTTGATCGCGAAATGAATGACATTTTTCTAGTCAAAACAAATCTCTCTCACCTCCCCTGCAAAATGACTTGTTTTTAGACAATTCTCATTTGTTTCAAGCACTTTTGTCAGAGTAATAATTAGAAATAACTGATAGACATTTGTACAAGTTAAATCCAACTTCATTACACCTTGTTGGACCAAAAATGGCAGTTGTCTTCTCTTTGATGCAGGATAGAGGGATAGAGGAACCAGGCATCAGGCTTTTAATTCTGCATATGGAGCTGCTGACAAATTAATTTATTTTTGGGGATCAATAAAATAATACCTTCTCCTAATTAACCACACTGCATTTTTTAGTTGAATTTCTTTTCCAGTCAAAGACCTCAATACTTTATAAACATCATTCTGACTGAATTGACGTGCAATTCCCTCACGTCACCATGGAAACACTGATAGAAAGCAGAGCGAAACAAGTGATGTCACAGATTCACCCACCCAGTTAACATTCCTTGACAAGGTGCAGTGTTCCCCTGTCTGTTCATCCTCATGGCTGATGGCTGAGTCCTCCCTCTGCTCACCGCCGTAATTTACAGCCTTCTCATGATTCACTGGGATCACTGTGCCAAAGAACTCATATAAGATTTTACTGTGTCTAATCCAGCAGAATAAATCAGAGAATTCCACTCCGTCTGACATCCCATGTTCTCCATGCTGACTTAACACAATGTGACTGGTTGTGTGGACTGGTATGTATGCAAGTACATGCATGCGCAGGTGTACCCATGTGCAGAATATTTTTCACTATTACTTACTTTTCTAGAAGTTAGCGAGTGGTGCAGTGAGATTGTGAGTAATAGAGGTCACTACTTATTATTTCTATATGTTTCTGCACAGCTGGACGAGACCTCTGATTGATGTGGTGAACAGGTAAGATGGATTGCACCTCCAACAGAAACAGGAAGTATGTTGGAAACAGTGGCTTAAAAAGCTTTTACAACCAATTCACCCCAATGTGAAGATCAAACCAAATTTAAGTGACATGACTGTAAGCTCAGTGTTACTGCTGCATTGTTAGTGACCCTATTAGTTGTTCCAATAATAAGTAAAATAACATATAATAATAATATAAAATAATAAGTAAAAATAAGTGACTTGGGTTTATTTAAAAAAAAGCCTTGTAGCACTTCCTTTTCCATTGGGTTTTTCTTGCACGTTATAATGTACAAGTTACATGTAGAAGTTACATATATATGCTCTTCCGGGAAAATGTACTTCCTTCCACAGGTTAAAATGTATGCATGAAATTGGTTTCGAAGGCATCCAGGATGTCAGACACAAGGAAACATCGACCATATTTATCAGTGCAAAACTGGTTTATCTCTATCCATTAATGCATAGTGTTGTTCTCCCAGGCCTTTACAAAAACAAGTTTTTGTAAACATAATACTCAATTTTTGCCATTTTAAGACTGAATGAATGAACATGAATTGTAAACCTTAATTTTATGAATGAACTAATGTAAAGGTAAATAACATCCATTTATATGTATAAATGTATGGGGTGGTTAACGTGATACTTTTTAGTTTGTGATAGACAGGTGACTGGACCAATTGTTAGACCGCAGACCACCTCAGCAGAGAGAGACATAGTCTGGAAAAGGCTGGGATTCAGGCTCTGGGTCTCAATCTGGACGTTCAGTTCTCATTCTCGTTGGCGGACGAAATGAATCCCACCTGTGTGTGCAGAGCCTGGGCCAGCAGCTGCCCCTCATGGGACAATGCCGCTTTTTGCTGAGGTCCAAACTCTATTTCCATCTGAGAATCAAAATATTTCTCCTTCATTTTTAACAAGTGTAGCTGAGAATTTAAATGGCAAATCAGAACTTTGGTTCTTTCACTCTCACAGCTGGAACACAAGAATGCAACAGCACTTTTATGCTGATCGACTCTCTTATATAACACTTTTCTAGTCTTCAGAAAGTGCTTTATAGGACATGTCGCGAATACCCATTTATACATTGTTGGCAGAAGTTACCATGCACAGTCTGTCTATTCAACCAGAATTTTCAAGTATTTGCACTCAGTTCCCAACAGATAACATAACATTAGGGGCAGTTTGGGGTTCTGTTTCTTGCCATTGACCTGTAGGCTGCTGTAGATGGGATCAAATCATCAACTTTCCTTCCTCTTCCTCCTAGGCAGAGTCACATTTTTCATGACATTGGACTGAATTAGAATTTATCAGCAATAATCACGGGGACAGGGGACAGTGTGGGATGAGCTGCAACAACTGAATACAAAGACAAGAACATACTAAAGGGCCTGACAAGGGACATGTTTGGAATACATTCTAAATATAATCAAATATGTAGACCTGTAAACATTTCATTCACAATTCACAAAATCACTTTTGGGGAGAGGGAGAAACTTGGGGAATGATATGAATGTTTAAGGATATGAATATAATGAATGGAACTACATGTTGAATTTGCAAAGAGATTCCGGAAGACTCTGAAATTGTCACAAAGAGTGAGTGTTATAATTATGACACCAGTAATGATATTTGGATAGTCAAATATGCTATGAACAGACTCAAACAGGCAACATTTAAATTGGGATTATGCCATTGGATATGTGACAGCTCTAATGAAGCTCTGAGCACCAACTTCTGTGGCTGCTTATTAGATTATTTATTCATTTATTATATTCAAATCGGGCAACCACCCTATTAACCAGGGACCCATTACCAGGTAAATCAGCCTTAGTCTGAAAGGTGAGATCCAAGCGGTGGCAGCATTCTGGCAGTTGTCATGTAAGAATATCTCTGTTGACATCTCACTGCAGAGGGCGACACACATACTTGAAGCGACTGTCTGTAATTAAGATTACACTGTTTAAAGATAACATACGTGATGAGAACACTTTAGCACAGACACCATTAAAAACTGCAGGTCAACATGCACAACAACCGCAATGCACAGTGCACTGTGGCTATTTTTTTACGTTCCATCAAACCATGTCTATGTGATATCTAACCATGACAGAGATAAAAGCTGGAATTATGTTTCCTCCTCTGTTCTGTTTTAGTCTGGACATACATTATTCCAAAAGCAATGAGTGAAAATAAATGCTGTTATCAATTACAGTGTTTGTCAGTGCTTAAAAAAAATCAGCCCAAATTCCACAATCAATACAGACTCAAGAATGATGTTTGATGATGCCCATGAGATCACACTTCAGTGGAATATACTTGCTGTTATTGAAGTTCACATAGTAGTATGGTGTATAATCAACAAGCTTTTCAGCGTCTTGAATCTAGAGCAGTATTGCTTTTGTAGAGCTTACAATAAAGTAAATACACTTGAGATGATGACAGGATGGTAAATTACAGCTTATTGCGGCAAAAGAGCACTACCTAATAGAAGTCAGGAATGCTCACCTGAAGACATTTTGTCTAAAAATGCCAGTTTGTAATCTTATTTTAAGTAGGTGGTAGACTCAAATCTAGAACAGTGTAGAACAATTATAGAACCAAAAATTAGTTGAACGCACTTGGATGACAAATTCTATTTTTTGAGCATCACAAGCATATTATGTGAAACAAAATGTCACAGTACTAGTAAAATATAGTTTAAAATGAGTTTTTAACTAGAATAAGATAAGGAGAATAAGATCACTCTTATTTTGTTTCTTATTTTAAATATAATATTTTATTTCACGAAATCTTACCAAGAGAATTTTCACTTGTTCCTTTGACAGATTTTTGGCATATTATAAGCAAAAACTATCTTGTATTATTATTATTATTATTATTATATTTTTGCTTGTTTTTGGAGTATCCTTTTTTCCAGTGTAGGCTTGCCTAACTGAAGGTAAGCAGAAAAACTCTTGCTGTCTGAAATTTCTACAAACTGACTCTAAAATCAAATTGTCTTATTAAAGGTGCTTACAGACTGACCGCGGTATGGTGGTATGACGGGAAGGCGGGAACTGGGGAACCTATTGTAGGGTGACCGGATGTTCCGGCTTCCCGGGGACAGTCCCTGATTCAGCCGCCCTGTCCCTGGTTAAAACTGTCCACAAAAATGCCCCCAATTTTGAATGGGAGAGAAAAAAATTGTGCAGAGCGCAGAAAGAGGGCAAGAGAGGGAGAGCAAGCAGGCAAGCAGAGAAGAAAGTCCTGGGTAGAGAACCGGTCTGAGGTAGTAGCACCCTCCCCCTCCGCCGATATACTAGCCTCCGACCCACTCAGTTGTCAGTGGGGGAGGCTGTGCGCCATGGTGAAGGTCCCCACATTGTTGCATGCATGTAAGCACTGGGGCACTTGCAGTATTGTTTGAGTTTGTGGTGTTGCACCCCAGCTATTTCAGCAAGGGGACCCCTCCTATAGCCTGCACTGGGGTCCCAGTACACTGATTTTAGTTTTCTGTATACAACTATAGAGTGTCTTAATGGTTATAGCCGTTTTTCTAAAACAAACGTTGCTAATAAAAACATTCTTTTATGCTTATTTTGTGCTTAGCTCTTGCTTTTTTCTTTTAGGTTTTGACTTTTCTTACTTCACTGTTAGGCATGGTGAACACATTACAAGATCACTGGGTTTTATTGCTCTAGAAGCACCTAAAATAAGATCTGGGGTTTGCAAATCAGCTTTTCAGTTTTTTGCACCTAAATGATAATAAATGAATTAATTAAGTTTTTGTTCCATCCATATGTTGATTTTTTTCCCCCTCTTCTTCTTATTGGCCTATTGTTATTATTATTATTATCTATTATTATTATTTGTTTGATTGATGATAGTTTTTATACTCAGGGCATTGCTGTAAAAGAGTTTTCATGCTCAGTCAATATTCTTGATTTCAATAAAAGAAGTACTTGCTTTACTTATCTACAGTCTCTGCCTTATCAGTCGCTAACCTGTGCCCTTACACATCCCCCATCAGTATATTTTGGTTTTCATATCCTAGGGTAGAAGTACCAAGGTGGCGTTGTTGCTCTCCTAAATCCTGCAAAAACCACGCCCACGCCACATAGGCAAAGGAAATGAAAATAAGGGATATGTTCGTCTCTTATGAGGGCAGCCCTCCCAAGTGGAAAGATTTAAACCTGCTCTTAAAACAGGCAGCTGCAGGAAAGAAATCAGCTGACAGTTGAGCTATAACACACATGCAAACTTAAGAAAGTGCTCACGCAGAAAGACAGGAAGAAAGCTATTTTTTTGAGAAATGGAGAGCTGCATTCAAGCTCGGTCCTGGGCACCTCAAGGACACACAGCATAAAATGCCTGTACCCTCTCTGAGGACACACACTACCAGCAACAGTGATGAGGCAGCTTCACTTAGAAGTACTACCAGGTGCAATCCTGCAGTTAATAGAACCACAAAGATGCTCTTTAGAGGGGCAGTTGATACAGAGCCAGATATACACTCACCGGCCACTTTATTAGGTACACCATGCTTGTAACGGGTTGGACCCCCTTTTGCCTTCAGAACTGCCTCAATTCTTGGTGGCATAGATTCAACAAGGTGCTGGAAGCATTCCTCACAGAGTTTGGTCCATATTGACATGATGGCATCACACAGTTGGCGCAGATTTGTCGGCTGCACATCCATGATGCGAATCTCCCGTTCCATCACATCCCAAAGATGCTCTATTGGATTGAGATCTGGTGACTGTGGAGGCCATTTGAGTACAGTGAACTCATTGTCATGTTCAAGAAACCAGTCTGAGATGATTCCAGCTTTATGACATGGCACATTATCCTGCTGAAAGTAGCCATCAGAAGTTGTGTACATTGTGGTCATAAAGGGATGGACATGGTCAGCAACAATACTCAGGTAGGCTGTGGCGTTGCAACGATGCTCAATTGGTACCAAGGGGCCCAAAGAGTGCCAAGAAAATATTCCCCACACCATTACACCACCACCACCAGCCTGAACCGTTGATACAAGGCAGGATGGATCCATGCTTTCATGTTGTTGACGCCAAATTCTGACCCTACCATCCGAATGTCGCAGCAGAAATCGAGACTCATCAGACCAGGCAACGTTTTTCCAATCTTCTATTGTCCAATTTCGATGAGCTTGTGCAAATTGTAGCCTCAGTTTCCTGTTCTTAGCTGAAAGGAGTGGCACCCGGCGTGGTCTTCTGCTGCTGTAGCCCATCTGCCTCAAAGTTCGACGTACTGTGCGTTCAGAGATGCTCTTCTGCCTACCTTGGTTGTAACGGGTGGTTATTTGAGTCACTGTTGCCTTTCTATCAGCTCGAACCAGTCTGGCCATTCTCCTCTGACCTCTGGCATCAACAAGGCATTTCCGCCCACAGAACTGCCACTCACTGGATATTTTTTCTTTTTCGGACCATTCTCTGTAAACCCTAGAGATGGTTGTGTGTGAAAATCCCAGTAGATCAGCAGTTTCTGAAATACTCAGACCAGCCCTTCTGGCACCAACAACCATGCCACATTCAAAGTCACTCAAATCACCTTTCTTCCCCATACTGATGCTCGGTTTGAACTGCAGGAGATCGTCTTTACCATGTCTACATGCCTAAATGCACTGAGTTGCTGCTATGTGATTGGCTGATTAGAAATTAAGTGTTAACGAGCAGTTGGACAGGTGTACCTAATAAGTGGCCGGTGAGTGTAGAGCCACCTGAAACAAGTGACTGGCTTATTCAGCACATCATGTAACACCTGGCCTGGGCACATTGTTGAGTATCTGGATAATGGGTGACAGAATCACAATAAAAAGGATGTGAGGTCTCTTCAAAACCAACTGACTAAATCACAGGTACATAAACTCTTTGTGGATGCTGCTGTATCCCCTAGATCAGGCACCTCTGTTTGAAGTTTGTGTGCGCTCCCTTCCAAATCGCACGGGGCCCCGTTTGTCTTTTTTGCGTAGGGTTTGCATCAGACGTCACCGGGAGAATCATTTTTCAAGATAAAAGGTATTTCAAAATAAAAGATCGTCCAGAATCAGATAATGCATAAACATTTCATATTTCTTGTGCGGCCCGGTACCAACTGATCCCGGTACCGGTCCGCGGCCCGGGGGTTGGGGACCACTGATTTATTTAATTTGGTCGGTTTCTGTAGTGACTGGTATATGCTCCCTACACCCCTTGTTTAGTTGGTATCATTCTTTACTTTTAGGCTTGTTAACAGGAGGGCTTGCTGATAACCGATTTAAGGGAATTAGTGTTATTAGTACCAAGGCAAGGTTACATTATTTGGCAACGTATCAGGTAGTAATTTTTGTTTTATAAGCCGCTGATGTTTTGCCATATGTATTTTGTGTGTGCGATTCCTTTTATGACCTGTCTGTGCTGAACCGTCTGTGCTTTTGGGTGCATCCACACCACAGCAGCGTGGGCATGCCATTAAAGCCTCAGGTATATACCATGTGTTGCGCATGGTATTTCCCAATCCTCATGAGCCTGGGGTCTACGTGTTGAATTATTTAGCTGGGGCCAGACCCGGCTGCAGAAGCATATTGATAGCATAAGATAGCATATTGAATTACATTTTTATTATTTGCTTCAGGTTGAAGAGTGGCTCTGTGACCGCTCCTACAGGGCTGATAAATATTTTTTCTCTCACTAAAAAAAGGGTTGTTCATCCTAAAATCTAAAAAAAAAACAACAAAAACAATACAAAAAACAATAGTGCAGTTCTGTGTCCATTTATTCAACTCAATTCAACTCATTTTCAATCATGAAATTATTTCATTCAATATTTTTTTTCCATAACTCACGCCGGCTTCAAACGCTAAAGTTACCTATGCCAGCGTGTAATATGGTGGTCAATTTGCAAATAATTCCATGATTATTATTAACTCTGTTATTATAATTTCCGGTATATAATAATTATTTCACATATATATTTGTTGCTGTAATCTCTTTATCATTCACCCTACCCTTAATCAATACTGTTTGATGATTTTAATAGTTTTATTGCGTTTCATTGTCATCATTTCTATTATTTTCAAATTTCTGAAAGAGATGACAGATGTGTTGATGCAGGGGATTTTCTTCATTGAAAACAAGGTTTTAATCCAACAAATAGCCTTCAGTTTTGTAAATAATCAACGACATGGCATTACAGTATGTACAAGATTACAGTATGTACTGCAATAAAACTGAATTGAATGAATGAATGATTTTTTTGAAGATTGATGATTATGTTGAATAATATCAAAAGCAGTGGATTCCAGTGTTACAGCCCTTTATCTTTACTAACAGTAACAGTTGCTGGGGTATACGATTGGACAATAGCCATTTGGAGGTGGGCTTATGAGCTAGGTAGGAAGCTAGCGAGGTAGGAATAATAGAGTGATGGCCAGTCTTAGGCAAAAAGACAAAATCCCAAGTAAAATAAACTGCATCTGGTCCAAGGTGGGCACGGCTGAGTCTGTGGGTGGGCACAGCCCCCCCATGCCCACCCATTATAGTTCACTGCATGCTTATTGGGCTTTGTAGTGTTCACCTTTTAACCGTGTGTTTGCAGTGCACCCTCTTTTGCAGTGTGTATGAAAATGGGCTGCTGTGTGTGTGTGTGCGTGTATACATGTGACTACTTTCACCACAGGTGTTGGGTGTCTCCTTGGGCTCTTTCTGTTCTCTAGTGGTCTCTCCCCAACTATTTCTCCCTGCCAGTAGACCTTGGCAAAACAGTAAGCCATTTTATATATGCATATATTACATATGCATTTTTAAAAAGTAAAGAATTTGGAAGGTCCTTTTATATTTATTGAATTATTTTGGAAGTGTAGTAAAATATATATTTGTCCTTCAAGTTGTCTAGTTATAAATTCATCAATAAACTTTTTCTTGAGAACTTGGTCTCTGGGTCTCTGCTACCTTATTTTTTTGCGTGCCAGTATATGCTCATATTTTTAGAGGTGAAACCTTTATTTGTCCCTTGGGGCTCCATTGTGATTTGGGGCTATACTGTAGTTGTCCCAGTTTCAATCACATAACTAAAACTATTGATGACAAGCTTCCCCCACTGCCTTCACATCAGATTGATGAGCTCTTTATACAGGTGCAACACACACCCACACCACATCAGTGCCCATTCGTTGGAATGGATCACAACAACTTCGATGACGCCCCTGATGACTATGTGGTGGACAACTACGAGGTCGATGACCACTACTGCCTCCAACCCTGACTCTGTGGATAACCACCATGTGGCGGCCACCACTCCCTACTCGACTGACCTGTCAGTCCGAACTGTCAGTCCGACACTACAAATGGATAGCCCTATTAACGTTCTGGACTCTCCTACTAATCTCATTTATATTAATTATTGTGCTCATTGTGAAATTGTGATCAGTTGAGGTATTTCTGAGGTTACATGCTCCTAGGGAAGACCATAATGAGTGCTCCTGATCTGGATGAGTTTTTTCTTATGCCTTTATATTATCTTATATTTACATGATTGCTAATGATCACATGTCACCCCTTATATTTACAGGATTGACCTCAATGTGCAAATACGATACGACATTTAATGACATGATTTGAATACTGATTTTGTATTGTCCTCATGCATGTGATTTATGATTTCAGCAGCAATGCTGTGTTTTGTTTCCAGAGACACCCACATTTGGACGATGCCATGACCGGTGTTCTTCTTTGATTGAGTTACATTCCTCAAAGTTTTGCGTAGTACAATGATGGACTATTGGACAGTGTTGTCGAGGGTCTGTGGAATGTTCAGACGGAGGGCTGATTGGGACTATTTACTGTGTAAAGAGTATTGTTTACTGTTTCTATAATGTGCTTTTAATTGTAGTTAAGAAAGCTTACACATAGCATATAGGCCATATAGCATATAAATATATAGGCCATTGTATTATTTTAATTATTTGTTGTATTTTTTTGCTGATATGATAGAATCATATCAAAAGGGGATACCAAAAAAAATCCTGCCTTCCTATTTTCAAAAGCAAAATTTTGGTCATTGTCACAAATCTACACTAGCCCTTGTCCGAGTAGTGATGAAATTTTGTTTACCTTTGCCATGCGCCTCTTGTGGTGATGCATGCATTTGTTTTCCCATGTGATCGTGTCTCCACCCCCTTCCTGTCACAAGTCACCTTACCTCAATTTTGTGATCGCACCTGTGTGCCACTGACTTGAATTGTCCTGTGTAATTAAAGCCCATTCAGTTCCTGAGTCATTGCAAAGTCTTTGTTCCACTGTGAACGCTGCACTAATTCTCTGTATGCCTTGCCTGATTCTTATTTCCGTATTACGAACCCTTGGATTCTGGATTTTGAACTTCTCATTTTGTGTTTGATTTCATTTGAAGACCCTCTCAACCCTCCGGTTGTTTTTCTACATTACTGACTGTAGTGATTGTAGTGGAAGGTGACCATATTTTGATCTCCAAAATCAGGGACACCTGGCCTTGTGCAGTGGAGTGGGGATTCTCTTATAGAATGTCCTCAGTCTCCTAGCATGCTGTGCTGGGCCACACCAGAGTGCTGATCTGGTAGTCCATTTTGTGACCCTGTCGGTGAATTAGTGTCGGTGCAGCTGATATGACCGGGAGCTTTCAGGGTCAGGTGCTGGCTCTGCTGCTGTGGCAGGGGTGTTTCAGAGCTCTTATCTGCAGCTCTGTCTTGAAAAATTAAGGGATAGGCGAAGGAAGAGAGAGAGAGGCATGAAACTGCAAATGAAACTGCCACAAGTTCAGGTTGTATTCCCTGCCCTCACCCTATGTGCGGAGATAGGCATCATCAAAAATGTGAATTCTTAAGCAGTTATCTGAACAAATTAAGGAGACAGTCTAACTATATTATGATGCAAAAACTAATGAATGTGTTTAGGGTTAAAATCTTCTGTCCACCTGTCCACCTGGTGAAAATCCACTCCTCTGTCTCTCAGAGCAACAAGTGACAGCCATGAGCTGCAACGGCTCTGTATCATACTGGGTGGAACCAAAATCAATGACAATGACAAGCAATGACAACACTCAGCCTAACATAACATTGTGACAGAATGTTGTGTTTGCGTTTCTCTGTGTAGGTGTGTGTGTGTGTGTATGCTTGAGTGTGTGTAGCAGGTGGGTGAGATGTCCCATGTGTGTGATTACACCTGTGCGCATGCCTTCATGCAGAACTGCATCTGTGAGAGGTTTGTCACTAGGCTTCAGTGGGAAGGAACAGGAATTAACGTCACACCCCGACAAAGGTGGGAACCATGACCGCCCCGGGCACAGTCCGAGGCAGCAGTGAGGCTGGACGCCAGGGCATTGTGGAGCCCACAGCCCCGCAGAACCAGGTGGGCTGCCGGATTGGCAGGCCCGATCATGAGCACCAACCCTACAGTGAAGCCAGCCGGGTGGCTGGGGCACGAGGGGGGCCAGTCCTCCCTGTATCCCCTCCTCCAAGGCCTAGTGCTGTATGCCGTGAGTTTGTCTGATGTGCTTTTAAAATCAGGGGGGCTGGGAGACCGTTGCCTCCCACAGCCCCCACAACCCCAACCCCCCCCTGGAATATGGGCGTTTCATTAGCATTAATCCCAATATATTGTATAATGAACTACATGCCTCCATGATCACATTATCTGTTCAGAATAAACTCAATAATCAATTATTGCTGTCCATGTACACAGTCACAGACTGCAACACAGTCAATGATTCCTACTGTGGAATGAAATATGGTGTCTGCTGCTACTTCTCATTGATGTGATTTATTAACACACTGTGTCTGTCCAACACCATGAAGGAGTAACGACCTTCATGGTGACGACCTTGTGACCTTAATGAAGCCAGCATTGCTGAAGGTTCCCAGGCTTCCTTGATGTTCGTCAAGAGTCCACTGCTCCTCACACATCTTGCTGCCCACATAGACTTGCATTGATGGAAGGGGGACAAAAGCCCTGAACTATCTCACCAGGCTTAAGACACAATTTAGCTTAGGTTTGGATAAAATTCCAAACCTGTTAGGTGACTGAGTGCAGTTTTAACAGTGGTGAAGGTCAGAAGGTGCACCATGACATGACAGTGCTGCTCTGCAGATAAGACGAGGCCCTGCAGATCGCCTGAGATTGGCCTCTTATCTACAGCATCGTCTGCTGTTTAATGTGTGAGATGATGAAAGGCAGGGACTGATTGAGCAACTGGGCCTGAGCACACTGCCAAACACTGCTGCCAATAAGGATTTCATAAGCTGAGCTGCAGGTCTGTAGCAGTGAAACACATTTATAACATTTGTGTTATATCTGCACAAAATCTGTGTTTTCTGTTTTAACCTGAGATGTGGAGAATTCCATACTCAAATATTTGGCACGTATATTTTACCTAACTACACACACATTGTGGCGTATGTGCAATCAGTCTTTTAATTTCGCTTTTAGTTCTGTTTTATTCTAGTTCTGTTTCTCTTCATTTTGCTTTATACATTCCATTTATTGAAATGTTACATCTTCAGAAAGCTGGTGTAATGTAGTTTATGATGCCTCTATACATGTGTGTTGTACATGCGTGCATGTGTGTGCATGTTTGCATGCGTGTCTGTATGTTGTATGTATTACATAAAGTTACACAGCAAATACGATTTCAGTATTTCCTGGAATGACAGGGAAGTTTCCATTCAATCCTAATCTGTTCAATTCTATTCTTTTCTAGAAACTGTTCTGTCACAGTTGCTACTTCCTGCTAGATGAGAAAACAACACACCTTTTATCTGTAACGACAAGAGGTTTTTACTAAAGCTGTTCCCCAGGTGAGCTTGTCCTAATAGTCCTGAGCAATCACAGCTCAGCAGGGCCAGTTCCTGGAGTAGGACTGCCAAAGAGCAGGAGTTTCAGGACCATGATGGGTTGATGAGTGTGAGCCAATGAGAGCAGCTTCACCCTCTCTGACCCTGCATGCGTCTCTGTTAGGACTCTAATTGGCTGTTGTCCATCTCTCAATCCTTTAATGTCCATCTCCCTCCCTCTGAACAATGCTTCTTCTCCGCCCTCCTCCCTCCTGAGGGACTGTGAGGTAACTGGAGTGGGACAGGAGGACACGTGGACGGCACACTTCCAGCGTTGCTCAAAAGTCCCTGGGCAGCCCCCCCCACCCCCACCCCGCTGTACAGAGGTTACAGCTGCAACACACACACATATTGAACTAGAGGACTTCAGCTGTGTGACTCATGTACTCTGTGCGGCATCACTCAAATCTGGCATCTGGTCAAACGAATATTAATAGGATTTAAAACAATACAAATTTTTGAAGTCTGCTTAAAGTAATTTTGCTATGTGAGCCAATCCCTGCACAAGATGAACAGACTCATTGGCAGTGGAGGCTAAGGCACAGTGATACTAGTGGTGCCATTGCCTCCTGAGCTGCTGTAAAGCATGAAGTTATTGTAAGACAATTTGAAGATTTAAAATTAAAGAATGAATGAACAATTGAAGAAAACTGAAATCAGTGAACCAAAGCACATGTACATGCTCAGCCACCCACCCACCCTCACACACACAGCACACACGCACACTCTACAGGAGTCCCGAAAGACTGAACCACAATAGTCATCAGTGTTTTCTTATCTCCTTTTTTTCTTAATTATGTTTGTTATGAAGATATGTGGATCTGTCTAACATTTGTTCTTTCCATTTTCAATTGCCAATCAAATTTGAAATAACAAAAAGTGACTGGTTATTTTGTTACTTGTTTTTTCATCTAATACAAAAATCCAAGATATATTGAGGCCACAGAAAACACAAGGGCACGGCAGGGTGTGTCAGTCACAGGACAGCCTGTAGCTGTAGAATGCCGGTGTGTAGTGTTCTGCCTTCATCCATCCATCGTCTGCTGCTTTTCCCCTGTTGGGTTGCAGGGGTAGTAACTTTAAATTTAACCTTCATAACAAATGTTATCTCAAGGCACTTTACAAAGTGAGCAACAATATATACATAGTAAACACCCCTTGTCCTTAGACAAAGGCTGAGGACAGGCAAGACAGTACACAGAAATACATGGATTGATGGCTAAAAATTTAGATTATAGATCAAAGGTCAAATGAGTCTATAGTTGAAACAGTACACGCAGCAGGAAGAGCTATGGTGAGGGACAGAGTCCTGGATCCAACTCAGCATCTATGGGGTCTGGGAGGGGAAAAAGCACAAAGACTTTCCCCGGTCCAGTTAGTTCTGTGCAATCACGGAATAAGAATAGAGAGGAGGAAGTGGATGAGAAGGGGTAGAGAGCAGATGGGGAGAGACAGAGAGTGGGGTGAGATGAAAAGGGGAACGTGTGCCCGATCCATACCCACAGAGAGAATGGAGAAGATAGAGCTCAATATACCGAGGTAGTCTCAACCTAAAGCAGCTTATCGAGGATTTAATGTCTACCTGTAAGCTTTGTTAATAAGGAGGGTTTTTAACCTACTCATGAGGGTAGGGAGGGTGTCTGCCTCCTGGGTAGGTGCAGGCTCTGGCTCCAAATCTAGACTTAGAGATTGTTGGAACCACAAGTAGGCCTGCATTCAGAGAACGGAGTGTCCTAGTTGGGTATCTGACAGCAAAGCATACAGATAAGGTTTCAGCATCTATTATTTCCAGAGAGCCCTTTGTTCCTTTGATCTCTGGATTTAACAAATTGGAAAACATTGGGTTACAGTAAGATAGACAGTCAGGACCTGAGAGAGGTTTTACAGCTTTCCTGAGAGCAGGACCCTTTGATGAATACATACAAAAGAGGTGTTAAGGATGTTAGGAAGGATCTTACAGTGACAGTCCCAACATTTTGATATCTGAAGCTGACACATTTTGAGACAGGATAAGGACATAATACAAAGATCAATTAAAAGTAAACACATCTATGAAAATTTCGACCACAGTTCTTTACGGCTGTGCCAGAAGGAGTAGCAAAATTATTTTGCAGCACTATGATGTCAGATATAGTATCACAGGTGTTTTGGACCTATGGAATCAGTAACAAACAATGGAAATCCATTAATTAATGTATCTATGAACTTGAGCAGAGAGTCCCAGATCTCCCTCTCCTCTGCAACATTGGCTAACTCTAAGTGATGAATAACCAGGTGCCTGAACCACCCCATGTGGTTTCTTTCCACATCAAGGAGCAGCAGCTCCACACCTAGTCCCCTCCTGGAAGCTTCTTAGTTACAGATGTCTAAGGAGCTTCAAGGAGAAAGTTTCCAAAGCCTGATGGAGATGCCGATGGAGACCAGCGCTCAAAACCTTGTTGACAACATGGAAGAGCTCCTTTGGCCACGAAGAAGAAACTGTTGTTTGTTTACATTAACCAACATGGACGCTGCTTCATGCGTCTCACCACGTCAAAAACAACCAAAATGCTGCGGATCCAAGTTTTTAAATACGGTGATAAAACGTCCACTTTGCACAGCCTGTCCTGTTTTGAGATACCTGGTCATTCTTCTTCATCTCCTCCAGGGTTACAGACTTGTACCGCCCCCTGTGGTAGGGCGGAACATTACAGAGCTCGTTAGAACCGCTGTGGCAGTATGTGGGAAGCAGGGGGCACGGCGTGCAGCGTGTGTGTGCCGCCTGCCGCGGTGCTGCAGAAGTTTGCACGGGCCTTGAGAGGGGCCCCAGCCACCCTGCCGAGAAAACCCATCTTAGCCCCTTGTGTCAGGGATTTTGTTCTTTCGATGGTGACTCAACCCTCATGATCATAGGTGGGTTTGGGAACGAAGGTTGGTGGAAGCCAGCGCTCACTACCAAGTATTCGTACACAGCTCTAGCTTTAGTCATATAAGAATTCACTGGTTAGCCATGACAGCCCCTGGACATCCAGAGTCTTCAGCATTTCTGGAGGAATATCGTCAACCCCTGGGGCCTTGCCACTGTGGAGTTGTTTGACTACCGCAGTGTCCTCACCCAGGGAAATTGATGATGATCTCACATCATCCTCTGTCTCTGTAATAGAGAGCGGGTTTGTGCTCTTTCCATTGTCCTACCACTTGTTCTGTTGAGGTCAGCAGTGTTCCATCCTTGCTGTACATAGCTTTGATGATCCCCCACTTTCTCTCCCGAGATGGTGGATGCTTTTCCAGAAACACCTTGGTACCACTTGAAAGTCCCTCCCTATAGCCTCACCAAACTCCCACATCCACTCCTAAAACTGCGCTGCCATCCTTTGAGTCTGTTGTAACCTCGTGAGTGCCTCCGGAGTCCACTGGGACAACATGTCCAATGGAACATTGACCCTTCAGGTTTGATATCCCCTACCTCCACAGGAATGAGGGAAAAGCTCATTCAGAAAACATTAAAACATTAGTAACTGGAAAAGCATTATTGCTCTTTTGTCTGAGACCTGAGACAGTATATCAGCGGTGGTTGTAGCTTTGACTGGTCACAAATGGTGGATCTCAACTGCTACAGGACCCCATTCCGGACTAACAGAGGAATTATTAGTTTTTTTTGGAGGAAAAACAAGCAGCTGGAATCAAAGGCATTCTAGCAGACAGGAGGAAAGAGAGCCACAATGATTGACAGCAGTCAGTCTGACCGATCGCTGGTCAGATGCTCTCCTGGGGGGGTGGGGCAATTGTACAATTGCCGGTAGCCCGTGGTCAAGAGCAGCAGACTGATTACTTTGTTCTGCCAGATGTGTTTGTTTCCCTCAACCACAAGGACTTCCAACTCCAGGGAATCAAATTATTCTTGCACTTCCGCATTTCGTTGGCACTTGCTATGATGGAAAGCCTGGCAGCGCGCAAACTCCTCATTTAAATGAGCAGAAATTGTTGTCAGAGGAACAGCAGTTCCTCTTAGTAGATCACCCGCGAAACGCACGTAAACCAAGCACGCAAAAGCTTACCAGGAGCATGCAATTTAGTGCCCCTTATCTGGGATCTAAGTTGAACAGGCCATAAGTCTCTGTGGGCGTGGAAGTAGGCTGAGCAGGCCTTCTCCTCCTCTAGAATCTCTTCAGGGAGGTAATTTCTATCTTTCTAGATTGAATAATCTAATGTCTGGCACACATTGACCCATACTGTCTCTCACTGTGGCAAAATTAGCTTGGACATCCGATCTGAACGTTATAATGAGTATTGATAAGCAGTAATATTTAAACACATAACAGGTATCAGGGAATAATACTACTGCATGGTTCGGTGCTTCATGCAACTAGAAAGTAACAGGTGATGCAATGAACTAGTCACACTATGGATACTTGAACAATAACTAAAGTTAGAGTGATACAGTATGCATATATTATCACCTTAAATGAAAGATACAACAATGCAAGGTTAGGATACCCAGACACTGTTTCAAACACACCTTGGATTTTGTTCTAGTTTGTGGTGGAAGTGGAAGTTGAACACCCAGTTGTCTCTCCCCCAGATCTAGCCATGTCTGACCATCATTTAGCACAAACTTCTGATTAATAACGCAACAGTGAGTTTCAAGGAAGCGATTCCACTAGCTCTCAGTGCAGTGTCAGCTCTGTTTATCGGGACACACTTGTGATAACCCTAGTCCCTCTTAGATTGATCTTGCTGATAGTATTGCAAGCTCACTTCACAATACACTTGATTCCATTGCACCCTTAACAAAAAACATCATAACTGGGAGGTCAGCTCCTTGGTGCATGTGACGGTGGTAGGAGAATGAAACTCAGAATGCTGGATTCTCTTGACTTTCTGGTCAACATAGTCAAACTTCAGCCTCTTGGCACAAAATGTTGAGGAGATATTCAAAAAATAACATTTAAGGGTGTGGTTTAGAAATCAGGAGCTGTAAAAGCTTCTGATTCTGGAGGCCATTCCAGAGCAGATCTCTTTCCAAAGGAGCTAGGAATCTGAAATTTTAACACAGGCCAAGCCCCTCCTGGACAGAAGCTAAGTAGCTCTATGAAGGTGCTATCAATGTGGAGGCAGCAGATTCTAATAAACGACCTTTTGACAAGCGACATAAACTTCAAGGGGAATATATGTTTCTCTCCCCTCCTCCCTTCTGACTTGAAGGCACACTAGAACTAGAACAGTGCATTGTATCTATAGAGGAATGATAAGCACCTCATTTCTCAAGCAGTTTCCACGGGGTTTGTTTGTAAGACGTCAGACATAATAGATAGACAGATAGATAGATAGACAGATAGACAGATAGACAGATAGATAGATAGATAGATAGATAGATAGATAGATAGATAGATAGATAGATAGATAGATAGATAGATAGATAGATAGATAGATAGATAGACAGATAGACAGACAGACAGGCATAAATAGAATGAAAAGAACCCATAAAAGATGTATTCAGGTTTTTATTGAAAGCATTGCTTGAGGCTATACACTGCATTTGAAAGTAATTATGTAGTTATTATTTTAAGTTTTTCTAAAAAAAATCCAAACACACTGTATTTTAGCTACATTTATAACATATCAAAACATTTGGAAATGAGTTCAAAATTAAGAGGATAATTCCATTCATTCATTCAATTCATAGATTGTTACGCACCACTACCTCCACTTGCCCCGTTCCAAGATAGCAGCACTTTAGGCATGTCCCTCCACAGTCAATGTGGCATCTAAGCATATATGTCTGTGTAATAAAGCAGACACCTCTACAGGGGCGAATCTAGGGTTTTTTTAGGGGTGCCAAGGCTCCCCCGTGGAAATGCTCGGCACCCCCTGACTCAGCGCATTTTTTTATTATTATATTATGCGGACTCGTCATTTTGTCAGAAACAATATGCGTCTGAGCACAGGGAGCTTGGCACCCCTAAAGACCAGATGCTAAAATCGCCCCTGCACCTCTCCAAGAGTGCCAGTTTCTAAATTGTTGTCAGTCACAAGTGCAGTTCTAGAAGTCCTACACCTCGGACGCTACATTAGTTTATTGGCGATTCCTGCCTCTGTCTGTCTGCGAATAGTAAACACTGGCTCTGTATTGGGAATAATTTCTGTTCTTTCTGTTCTTGCTCCCACTGTTGCTACAACAGAAGGAACTCGGCTGTTGCCCAACATGGCTGCTGCTGCTCCTGCTTCTGTTGTGTTGCTGTCTGTTGTTTGTTATTGTCCTTTTCTTTTGTGAATATGTTGTTTCGTCTTTCTCCTTCTGACTTGTTCTCCACTCTTCTTCATTTTGCTTACCCCCCCTCTCTCCCCCAGTTCAGTCTGGCTTAGTCAGCGCACTTACCTACTTAGTTTCGCCGCAGGGTGCAGCAGGGGCACTCAGCACTGTGTTGTGCCCTGGTGCTGCTGGGCCGGGCTCAATATCGTTACATATTAATAATATTGATACAGTTTTAAAAAATGCTCTGACGGTGATTTGAATGAAGTCATGTTTGTGGAAGTGGACACACAATCCATGCAATAACCTGTCTTTAACCAACGTTGAATCAGAGCGAAAAAAAAATAGTAAAAGAATGCGGACCTTGACCACCCTTTCAAAGCACTTTGCAATGATTGGAGTGAGTGCTACAGGCCTGTAGTTATGCATGTCTCATGTCACCTTATCTTCTGGCCAACATACAGCACTGGCACATTGATACCTTCCTCTCCGCCTCCCCTTCTCCTGGCCGCCCCATCGGACAAGGTCCACCACAGCACAGGCTAAAAATGTCCTGCAAATTAATTTCAGATTAGCAGTGGGAACCCTGTTAAGGTTTAGGTCTGAATATTTCATTTGGTTTTGTTCTACTTGTGCATAGTAAGTGTGTGTGTGTATTTGCAGTTGAGTTCTCAGAAAAAGTGGAACGGGCTGAGGGACACCTACCTCAGGAGAAAGGAGAGGAGGAGCGGGTCAGCAGGAGGACCACTTAAAAAGTGGCAGTTTTCTACAGTCCTATCTTTTCTTGACCCTTTCACCACACCCAGGAAAACTAGTGGTAACACGGGTGTGTAGGAGGAGGAAGAACGGACTGCCGAGAGCAGAGCAGATGATGAGGCAACAGCAGGGCCATCAGACACAGGAGCTTATAATGGTTGGTTAAGTGAAGACACACACAAACCTATATCACAGTACTGTACTATGTACTGTACAAAAGATGGTTTGTGTTTATTTGTAGGGCTCAAGAAAATTATAGAATATATCAACTGAATATTGTGATTTTGATTTCATATAGTTGCTCAGAGAGGCAGGAGGAAGACAGGGACGGTGGATGGTGGGGAGAGAGAGAAACTGAAGAGCCCCTCATCTAGAGACTGCAGGAGCCACCTTCTCCCCAGGCGTGTCCACCACCTGCCTGGGAAGAGGAGAAGTTTCTTGTGAGTCTGGCTCCTTCCCTCCATAGGCTGCAACCTCAGCAAAGAGAACATGTTAAATTTTAAATTCAGAAATTGATATGAGTTGAGTCAACATGAGTAACATTAGATTTGGACAGTGTGGGTTTATTTTTATTTTATTTTTGTAGTTTGACTCTGTTTTTTGTTCTGTTTATTCTTTCAAGTGCATGTGTAGACTGGCTGGTTTCTAACTGATAGTTACAGTTAAGAAAATGTTGATGGTGTAATGAGATGGGTCAGCATGGTGAAAAATGATACATGCACAATAACTGGTACATGCTTACATACATAAGTTGTAGTTATATTACAGGAACATAACTCTATACTTTTATTTGGGTGGCTCTTAAAAGAGCCTTTTGTGGAGTGCTAGTGCACTACAGGTACTACTCAGAAAATTAGAAAATTCTGAAAGTGCATGCATTTCTGTAACTCAACTTTAAAGGTGAAACGTACATATTATATGGACAAATAGTATGCAAATCAATATATTTCAAGCTCTTATTTGTCTCGATTTTGCTGCTTAGGACCTCAAATTCAAAAACTCAGAAAATTTGAATATTGCTTGAAATCGATAAAAAGAAGGATTTTAAATTAAACAAATGTCAGCCCCCTGAAAGCAAAATCTTGCATCTGTACTTAGTATTGGGTTGGGGCCCCTTTTGCACAAATGATCGTTTCTCTTGGAGCAGCGACTCCAGCCTGAGTCCACTCCTTATGAAGTTCCCCCAGACTTTTTAATGGCCCTTTCCTGATCATCTTCTCCAGGCTGCGGTACACTGTTTTCTTCCACGCTTCTGCCTTCCACTTTACTGTCCATTAATGTGCTTCGAGACAGCACTCTGAGAACACGCCAACTTCTTTTACAATCACTTTTTCTGTCTTACCCCCCGAGTGCAGGGAGTCAATGATGGTTTTCTGCACAAATGTCGGATCAGCAGTCTTCCCCACGATTCTTCTAAACCATACAACACATGCTCTTTAAAGGTTTTGCAGTTGTTTTAGATTACTTACCTAATTAGTGTGTGACATTTTGAGCCTACAATACTGTAGCTTTTCACAGTATTCTAATTTTTCCAAAGTTTTTGGATTTGAGGTTTTAATAAGCTGTAAATCATAATCAGCACAATTACACCAAAAAAAATTTATATATCTCACTTTGCATGTAATGAGTCTATAAGATATATTGGTTTCACCTTTTATGTTGAATTGCCTGAATAAAACACCCTTAACACAATACTCTAATTTTTCGAGTAGTACCTGTATATGCTGTGCTGCCATAGAACCGCTCCCTCTGCAGAGAAGAGATAAGAATTAGTAAAATGTTTAAATGGCTCCCAGGAATCACATAAAATGTAATCCAAATAAATAAAATGGCTGCCAGGATTTGAGATGATAGAGCAGGAAATTGGGTGTGCAAACATATCAGGCGAGTAGTGGCTATTGTTATGACCAGTTTAGCTGTTGTATAGTGTGATGGCACGATCTCCTGTATCTGTCCCTTCGACAGCCACTGTCTTTATACTGTGTGATGGAGAGGGTGCTGATCATTGTCCATGATGGACAGCACAAAACATGTATCCAAATGCATCAGGGTTCCCAATCGTAACCAGAAATTATTTTCCAGGGCTTTTCTAGGACATTTTCAGCCTGTGGTGGAACTCGTCCAACCAGAGGGGGGTTCTGTGTTGTATGCTGCCAAGAAGGTAAGGTGACAGCAGACATGCATGTGCATATCTTTCGAAGAGGGACGCGTGGGAACCCTGCGCATGCACCTATGCAATCAGCTAAGTCAGCAGTATCATTATTCTCATATTTTTGTTAATTTTGCAATAATTAGCAGACAAATTATGAAACAGTAACTCACCTCAGACAGATAGTCAGGCAAGGAACAGTTATCAGTTGAGTATTGGTGTCACACTCTTTGGTCCATCTGCACTGTAAGTGTACATGTTGAGGACAACATTTGTTTGCACAGGAGGATTGTAGCACCTTGTAGGTTGTAGCCAGCAGGGGGCAGAAGCAAAGTGCCAATAGCAGAACACTGCTAGTACAAAGTTAAGAAGAAGTGGTTTGTGAGTGGCATTCTGGGAAGGAGAAACAGAAAAAAAAGAGTTAACACTGTAACAACATCCAACAGCAACCAACATCTTGGTTTGTTTTGCTGTGTGGCGTATTGGAAATGTGAGTTTCCCACACCATAACACACACACCGCACTTTGGGAATCCCTGTATTAACCAAAGACACACAAACCACTGACTCGAGATGTGAACAATGGTACACACACACGCAAACACACACACACACACACCATCTGCTGATACTGTGCTGTCAGTTTATGCGATGATTGTATGTATTTTTATCTTCTCTCCAGAAATTAGTATGGTTGTGAAATGTCTGGCATGGCTCTAAATCATGTTCTGCGATTTGGATGAAACTGCTGGCTCAGAACCATGGTTGCAGGGGGTTAAGCGATTCGAGGCAAGACGAAGATGGTTCAGCAGTTTTGCGTAGTAATCACCATCAACTTTTGTCTCTTGGGTGTCAGTGCTGTGACCTCTGACCTTATCTTTTCAGGACCGGTTGTTCAAAATGTCTTACCCTAACCCCTACTTCATCACCTTTCACAAACCTGTTTTGATTCTAATGCATTGTAATCAGTCTTCCTTGGTGTCCCTTAACTTTCCCCCTTTCTCTTTTCTTCGGTCTCCCCTCCCTTCCCTTCTCCCGCTTGCTTCTTTTGTCTTCTGTCTCTTCTTATGATTGCCCATGGGATCCTGTTTTGACAATTGAATAGAATTGAATACCTCAGACCTGTTCTTTACCGGGGACTTTCTGCTCTGCTTGCTCCCTCTCCCTATTTCTGTCTCTTGCCCTCTCTCTGTGCTCCGTGCAACTTTTTTCTCTCCTATTCAAAATAGGGGGCATTTCTGGGGACAGTTTTAACTGGGGACAGGGCGGCCGAATCGGGAACTGTCCACTGAAATATCACCCTAAAATATAGCTCCTGGACCAGCCTATATTCCCCCAGTTGCTGCTTTCCCATCAGAACTGGATGGACCCACATCCTCCGTCTTTGTGTTGCTCATCTCCTCCTCCTCATTAGCACTAAAGGCAAGACTTTTCATTGAAACATTGACAAATGCTCCTCACAAGATTGCGCTCAAACTGCAAAATGTTGCTATTGGTTAGTTTCACTGACTATCAGCATGTCCTCATGTTTTATTATTTCTTTTCTCTTTTGTCCATGCACCGAAAGAGCTGAGGTTACTAAAGGAATGAAAACTTCAACAGCAACAGTAATGCTTTGTCACTCACCTTGCCTCTGCAGGCTATGTTGGAACTGCTGAAGTGTTTGAAGACACATAGCAAAAATCAACACTGATCATATCATCCAATCATAACAGACAGTTGATGGGTAGAACTGCTGTGCCTGGATAACTGTGACAGGAAGTGCACCACCCCATATTAGAGGTGACAGTGGGGCCTCTCTGTGTTCGATGCTGCCATGATTGGCTGATTTTTTTTTAACCTTTATTTATACAAATAATCTCATTGAAACTAAGGATCTCATTTGCACAAGAAACCTGTTTGAAGAAACCATGTGTGTCTGAGAGAGAGTAAGGGAGTATAAGTGAATGTCCATGTTTCAGTTTGTTTCATCATCACTTTCTTACGCAATCACACTGCTTACCCTTTACTGTAAATGTAGAGAGAGAGTGCCATCTCCTGGGGATGGCAAGACTACACTACATGAATGCTTGCTTAGATCATAGAAACAAAAAGTCGTGAGAGGAAGAACAGAAAGGGCCAACACAGACAAACAACAACATGGTCTGTCCCAGAAGGCAAGCGGATCAGCCAGCTATTTTGAGTTAAACTTGACCCTGCCTAGGCAGCCAGGTAGTCAATACAAACTACATTTTGCAGCGTAGGGCTGAAAACAGATCATTTAAATACTGAGGTTTGGTGCCAGACAGGAGCATCTAACAACCTGTCAACTATATAAAAAAATAATTATGCATCTCTGTTTTCCCCTATAAGAAAATAATAAATCCGGCAAGCCTACCCTAGCCACAAGAATAAGAGAAAAGAAAAGAAAACAGATAAACCCCTTCAAAAGTTAAAGTGAAAATAGGGTATACAGTATTTACCAAAGAGAATTGCAGCAGCCACAAACAAAATTCATCAGACCCTTATAAAAAAATAAAAAATCCAGCAAATCACATGCAGGAGAAAAAATAATCAAACAAAAGCAAATCACTGTGGTAATTAGACAATGAAATCATTTGGGTCCTTTAAAGTCTGTGAAGTGGAGGGGGTGTGGAAGAGGGAAGTGTTTCAGTCCAAATGGTTCGGGTGTAACGTTTGTTCAAAAGTTTTGAGTTGGGGGGGGGGGGGGGGGGGGGGGGGGGTGAGTATGTGTGTGTGTGAGGTTCAGAGGGGCAGATGAAAAATGGGGTAAAGGGAGAGGGTTTGTGGGGTCTGAGAGATGAGGTGAATAGGAGTGAGAGGAAAACAAGAAAGCAGGAGATTGGGTAGGCAGTCACACTTATCTGGAGGGAAATTAGCAACTTGGCTCACAGGTGCTCTCATAAGGCCTGTTACAGCCCCACCCCTTACCTGTGACAGGAAGTGAATTCGGCACTTTTTGTCACAATTTATTTATATAGAACTTTTCAGAAAAATGTCCTTTACAATAGAAATTAACAAGATAAAACATGAGAACGCTATAAAACAGAAACTAACGCACACACAATCAAGGACGACAAAGGAACAATCCAAGACTGGTCATCCTGTGTGTTTTTTTGCATGTGTGCGTAGTTCATGATCCATTTTACACAAAAGCAAACACAAATATGTGTTGGACCAACGTAAGTACAGAGGAAATTTGAAAAGGCACTAACATATTCATATATTGATGTTCTTTAAGAAGATGGACCATCAAAGTACCTCCTAAAACTCAACTGTACCAGCAACAAAAAATGTTTTTTTTTTTCAAATGAGTAAACTAAGCAAAAAATATAGCATTGTATCTAATGGAGGCCATCACAATATGTATTATACATAATTTTTACAGCTGTACTATTTATTATTTATTTATCTACCGCATGATTTTTATAATCTTTACGATTTTTGTGCTTGGGGCACCTACCTTTCAGTTTTCCTCAGTGGTCTGGATGTGAGAAACTGCCCCGCCCATCATAGCATAACATAGACCAATCAAATAAATTATTTATTAACAAGTGCAGTTTTGATAACAATTTGAAATCATTTGGCTGTAAAGAGCTAGATGGCTCTCGTCTAAAATGGTTCCATTTGCCTGATATCACCCTACAAAGGCAGTTACACATATAGCAACAGAGAGTGTATTTGGGATTAACGGCCTCTAACTTGCCACTGCGATCACGTCACAGCGGCTGCACCTCGGCCTTGCAGCCAGCCGGTGTCGCTGCTCCATAACAGCTAGTTCCATGGGTTCCTATGGACAATGATATGTGAGTTCTGCTGCTACGAAGTTTTTAGAACCCCCCCACTCCCTCCCACCCCACCGCGAACACACACACGCACACACAGACATACACACACAGCTGGACGTGTTTCCATACAGCCACTCATTATGTCATTCTCCTGATATATTTCAATGATCCTGAGATGACGTCATTCATGGGCAGGACCCCATGAAGTATCCGTCTATGAAACCGGACGTTTGGACATACCTCCTTCACAATAAAAAAAAGTAGAAAATACCTTTCTAGCTCAAAATATAAATATGTTACAAAACATTAGTGTTTTTTTTAAATGAGTAGAAATATGTTTGGGCAAGAATACAACATTGTACAGTGGAGCTGCCCAGTTCAAAAATGATTGAACAATCAGAATAATCATACTATGCACGATTTTCCTTCAGCAATAAATAAAGTATTTATCTTTATCTTATCTTTAGAATTTATCAGAAGCATGATGAGGAACCCATTTTGATCCTGTAGTGCCTAAAACATGCAGGGCGGTTGTACTTAAGGACCTGAATTAAGAAACACTAATTTAAAGATTTGATTTGAATGAAAAATAATAACTGTATTTTTGTAATGCAAATGCAGGATAAAAAATGCCTACCAACAAACCACTCATTTAAAGATTTGATTTGAATGAAAAACAATAACTGTATTTTTGTAATGCAAATGCAGGATAAAAAACTGCCTACCAACAAACCACCTTCTATCGTTAACGTGTGGTTCAGCATATTTTTCTGCCTAGATTGAACTGGTGCTACTTCACACTGTGTTTCCCGTTACCGGTATGATTACCACAATGAACTGAACTTTGCACAACACTGCGAAACACAAATTCACCATATCACCCTTAACCAATACATAGTTGTCGAAATTTGTATTAGTCGATGAATACTTTTTTTGCAGAGTTTTTGCAGCTCTACCACCAATCATCCCGGGACGACAACGCTTCATGAGATTTTCAGGAATGGCCCTTTATTTTGAAATGGGCCACTGGATATTCATGCCCTTGTGCTCGGTGGTTACACAGCTCCGGGCGGGGACTGAACAGCTGGTTTGACTCCTCAAGTCTCTTCCTCTGGAGTTTTAGTCAGGTCTGGTTTGTCCACTCCGCCATCCTCCGCTTCTTCGCGCCCTGTGCGGTCCGAGGCCATGACCTCCATCTTGTGCCGGGTCCAGTTCCTGGAGGATTCAGATCCGTTCATATGCACTAACTTCCCGGAGCCTCGGAGACCCCCCACGGTCAGCGTGGAGGAGACAGTGCCGCTGAGCGAGCAAATCGCCGGGATTCACAAGCTGCTGGAGGCTCCTCTCAAGGTGGGTTGTCAACTGCTTACCTGCGGGGAGTGGAACCGATCTGGCTTGTAACTTGTCTATACCTCGAACCGACCTTTGACATAGAGAATGGGTGAGATACGGGTGTGAGACGTCACGCCGTCTCGCAGAACAGAGCGTTGAAGGACTCCAGGTGTGCGTAACTCACCTGTGGGACGCAGTCAGAGGTGCAGCAGCGGTATAAACGATTTGTTTGTTTGTTTGTTTTAGCCAAGGGCGAACATGTTACTGTAGCCACCCAACTAACACACTCAGATTGTCCATCTATCCATTGTCGGTACTCGCTTACGCTTAGTGAGGGCGACACGGTGACTTGCCTTACAACAAGTAGATCGCGGGTTTTAATCTCCGTCGTGTGTTTTTAGTGTGCAAGGTAGCCTACTGGGTTAAATTAGGGCTAACTTTAATGTTGCCCACACACTGACTATTTATAAAATTCCGAAAATCAAATTCCTAACAGGCTCAGATCAGATAGTATTCATTATTATTGAAACTTTAACATGACAATTTCACAACATGAACAACTGCCTCCTGCCTTTCGTTGGCCTGGACGGGTTAGAAATCCCTCAACTGGACTTCCACTGTATTGTGTTACCTCAGACGACACAGCAACAGCTGACTGTCTCTTCGCACTGCATAAAGGACAACTGAATTCACCAGGACACCGAATATCCAATATCAATATTGTTTTTTCTTCAGGTGAATGCTGAGAATAAAAGTGTAGCTGTTTAGTGATGCTTGAATTCTCTATCATTGCACTCACCATGTTTAAGGATAGGTGAAGTCTTAACAGTTATGTATACGTATTTAACTGGACTGAGGATTAATATTTCACCAATCACATGTAAATGCAAATTTGCTGCAAAACAGTGTAAGTGGGTGAAGGGTGCTTTCATTGGGTCTTCATACAGGTAGTTTAGAGTAGAAAATTGTGTCAGATCACATGGCATCTTATAGAAAAGCACACCGTCGCCACATTTGTCCAATATGCAGATTTGTCCAATATGTGAGGTATTTGTTTTTGTCTCTTAAAACGTATGCCTAACTGGCTTGTGTTTCTTCTCTTGCTTCTTTCTTTTGGTTCAGTGTCCAAGTCACGTGATTCTCAATGTTAGGGCCTTGAGAACTAAAAGCATGGTATTTCTTATATTGTTTAGATAAAATTCAATATTTTAAGGAAGTTTCTGGGTAAAAATGCCTTTTAATAATATATACAGATTTGTTTTTTAGAATAATGGCTAAATGAATATAGGAAAATTGGCTGTGATAGTCTAGTGACCTGTCTGGAGATAGGCATCAATAGATCTAAGGTAGTAAGGTAATGGATGGATGGGGACATGCAAGGAAAACTTGGGTATAAAATAGTTCCAATGTAAATCTTTGTTTGTGTATAAGACATGCATATCTTGAACACGTGTCAACCAACTGCTGGTTAAATTATTTTGACTGATCTTATTCAGCTTGGTCCTATAAAAGGTCCGAGAGCATACACCTGACTTCCCCATGGCTTGGAGCAAAGCAAAAACATTATTTTGTTGTAGGAAAACAGCATAAGGTGCGTTTCCACTATCGGAACTTTTACAGGAACTTCACGTCGCAAATGACATCAGCAGATCGCGATCTGAAATGATCATGAAAGCTTTATGAAAGTAAGCTTACCCTTCATCTTAGTCTACATCATCGCTCTTGGTCCTAAAGCAACAGCGCAAACGCAACAAACATCCCAACTTCGTCCGTGTCCATGTCTAATCTTGTTGTGATTTCCTCCTCTGCTGCTGCTTTGTTTTGGCGCTTTTCGGGCGTGATATGATGACGTCATGGCAAGGTTCTTACAGGACCATTAGTGTAATGGAGACACGACGCCTGAGAGGACCAGGCCAAGTCATGGCCCGGTCAAAAGTACCTCCCCCAAAAAAGTACCATAACCAGCATAGTGGAAACACGCCTATATTAAAAAGGCCACAGGGATGACCTTTGAACCTTGGTGGTGAGGTACTTGAAGGCTTACAGCGCAGCAAAGCTACTGTGTTCTGCTACCATATCCAATGGCAGACTAGAATGAATGACCATTCAGCAGAGTCACAAGTGAACTGGGAAACCTGTCAGAATTTCCTGACAAACTACAGCTCATATACACTCACTGAAGGAAGAAAAGAATGGAAACCAGAGTTAAACTGCAACCGAGTCAGACTAGGGTTGGGGCAGCCATCCTAATAACAGTGAAAAGATCTGTATTATCTTTAACAAAAAGCAAGTGACTGATAATTAGATAACTGAGCAAGTATTCTGAAAATAAAACATTTATTTCTTGATAGAATGTAATCGAAATACATTTTTATGGATAAGCTACCTCAAAATATTGAT
This sequence comes from Karalla daura, assembly GCA_029224185.1. Taxonomy (NCBI): domain Eukaryota; kingdom Metazoa; phylum Chordata; class Actinopteri; order Chaetodontiformes; family Leiognathidae; genus Karalla; species Karalla daura. Next base: position 27,946,710 of record CM055190.1, on the reverse strand, counting down.
TTGTTCCCTAGCAACGAGAGAAATTACCACCATGTTTTTAGATCTCATGGCCCCAAAACTTCACAAGTTACAAGACTTGGACACAGAACCATCAGAAACATATGGGAGAGAAGAAACTTCATGTGAACATGCTCTAAGAGACCAACGGCTGCACTCTTTAACTTTTAACCTTTAACTCTTTTTGTGCTAACAAAATTTGACTTGTTACCAGTAGGGTACTGTATGGGTGTGGTCATGAGTGTTTATGTGAGTTTGTGTTGTCATGTGTGAGTTTGTGTATGTTCATGTGTATGCCCATCTGTTTGTCTCCATGTGAGTATTTGTCTGTTCTTATGTGTTCTATACGTCTGTTTTCTTTCTATTTGTGTATGTGTTCTTCTGATTGTGTTTGCCAGAATACTATTTAACAGAGTCTACGCTCTGTCCCTGCTCCTCTTCCTCATAGCTTTGCTTTGTCACACTGAACACAATGCCACTCCATGCTGTAGCTTCCTGGCCCACTTCCTGTGTATCATATGATTAGTCAGCCTGGAAAGTGAAGTAAGTAAAAAAAAAATTTCCAGCAGGAAGTCAAGACTGTGTCATGCTGCAATAACGACAGATGCAGGGAGTCAGACCCACAGCTTGCTGGGAGGTGTTCGCTGCCAACATAAGATAGAGTCCACCAGATTTTCTTTGTAGAGGCATCAATTATACCCATCATGCCCAAGGACTGCGGCTTCAGGCCAAGATGTAATAACGTGATAGTAGCGGTTCGCACTCCTACTCCCTCTCCTCCAAACCCTCCTTCCTACAAAGTGACAGCAGGAAGAGGGTGTGTCTGTAAACAGCAGATAAGCTCGGCAGATTGATAGCCGGATGCAGCAGCATGTTGCGAAGAGCTTCTTCTGCAGCGCAGGCATAACTGTATGAACTAGTTCTGCATTATCATAACTTAGTGCTAAGGCTTGGGCAGAAGGAAACTACAGCATCCAGCTCTCCGTAGCTCCGAAATGAACTCTGACCTCCTTAAGTCCTGTGGATCTTTTTGAGCCTCTTGCTCTGCATATTTAAAAAAATCTCAGTTCCAGCTGCCCACGTGGAGAGACGGCAGGAACTACACAACCCAGTGGAGTGGAGTGGAGTTGCATTTATATGGCCAATCAGACCTTGGAAGTCATATCATATGTCTGCCGATGGTGGCTAATGCTAATGGCCACAGTAGTCTACTTTGAAGAATATGACTATTTCGTAAGACAGACCTGTCTGCTAATAGCACATATGGCCCTTTTTAGATTGTATCTTACAATTGGCTTCATTGTGGAAAAGTAAAAGCGAAAGACTGAAAGGAAATACTTTCTGCAGAGAAGGAAGACAACACACTCGTACCACAGCAAGCTGGTTCAGAGAAGGAAGTCACGGTGCATTTTATCCAGACCCCCGAAGTGGAAAAACCTTTTTGGCATAATAAAACAGATTGTCAGGGGCTAAGGAAGACTTTAGGGCTGCTGTCCTAAGAGCAGGGCGTAACAAAGCAGGAGTTAATGCAGGGAAAGATCTTACACTTAAATTCCTGACCCTTTGATGACTACAGCTCACACAGTTCAGGCTACAAGTAGAGAATATGAAGATTGATCAAATCCTTCTAGATGCATGTCAAATTTCCACCACAGCTTTGAATGTAATGTTGTGCCTAAGAAATGGCTGCGTTTACTCAAAAGACTTTGCCTCTTGACCAGCAGTCAACAATCTGGACATTTTGTCAGAATAATGGGTAACCATTTGGGAAATTATGTGTGAATAATGTTTCAATAGAAACGGTAACCCAGGGTTTCCGGCAGTGCTTCATAGTTAAGGGGGCCACCTTGTCAACAACGGGCAACAAAACCTTGACTACATGTTGTGACTTATCTGACATTTTAATGGGACTGCAACATTACAGGGAGAGGAATGGAAGTGAAAGACAGAGGTGAGACCTCATACAGCCATCAGTTGCCACAGCACCTGCTGAGTTGACCCATTAGACCCATGACCTTGACTGGCTGCTTTTCTTTGAATCTGAGGTCTTTAGTTGCATCATTACTGGCATAAGCAGGTCATGTATTAAAGAATATTATTCCTATACCACTCCCTGTTTTGTTTCGCTTTGCTTATTTTCTTCCATTAACTTCATTAGTTTCTCCCTGCAATTCTTGACTTAGTTGTGGAAACCTAAGGCGAGTTGATCAGATGAAGTGACATAAACTTTCATATGTGAGCTGGGTTTACACCAGTACTCTGTTGACTGAAAGTATGTCTTTTACTAATCAGTGGACAGTGCATCAGACATTGTTCTTGTTCTGTACATACTCTAGAGCAGGAGCCAAAGAAGTCCCTGAAATGGCATTCCACAACTACTTTATTCCAGATCAACTGTTTTATGAACACACACACAAAAGAGGAACGTTTCCTCCAGGCCTTGGAACTGTGTAAAGTCCTCATTGGCGCAAACCCACTGCATCCTAATTTACTTACTTTATTTTAGTTTACCATGCACCTGTGTGTGAGCACATTTGTGTGAGACCAGTCCAGACTGGCAGATACACATCTCACACAGTGTGTGAAGTTGAATTAGAAGATATCATCAGAACAACTGGTTCAGATTTCTTTTATTACTGGTGTTGTGTATTATGGGTTTGTGTACGATCAGTCATACCCTGTTCTCTAAGGAGCTTAGTCTAGTACTGAAGCTATTGAGGTATTTAGCTTAGAATAACCTAGTTGATGTGCTTTGGTTTGTTGTTGGATTGCTTGTAGTCATTAAGTTAATTGTGGTCACAAAAGCAGTCGCATTGATGATGTTCCTTGATCCTTCCCAGCTGACGACACACATATATCTATATAAATATACATACACATATATATATGTGTGTGTGTGTATGTGTCCTTTTTGTGTTTTTCCCCACCCTTCCAGCTCATCCTGTTATTTTGACTAGATTAAGATGGTTGTCTAACCCAAGCTTCTTAAGTCTCCAGCATAGTCCACCTCTTCTCCCCCTTAATATAGCGCCTTTGGTGTGCTGTCTGGAACTCCTTTAGCTGCAGAGGTTTGGAGTGACGGAAGAAACTCTTGCACATGGCTAACTCTTCCCCAAACACGGTGTCCTTCTGATTCTTCACACATGGAGGAAATGACTGAGAGTAGTGTTACTGCAAAAAGTTAAAACTTTCCCACAATCCACAGGGCTGAATCACTGTCAATAGTCACATTGACAAAAGGACAGAAAACAACTTAAAAAACACTTTAAAAAGGATGGCCAGGGCAGACTACTTGATCACACACCGTGGAGCTACCCTGCCGAAGCAGAACTAAAGAAGACATTCTGAATGCTGAGGGCATTCACTTCTAACCCCTGGCTCTCATTAGTCATTTGTTGTGTAGTCATGTTGTTATGTTAACATTACATCCAGGATATTAGAGTTTTGTCCTATATTTTCCTTCTGATGCGTCATTCTGACCAGTAACAGACTGTGCTGGTGTGCTGGGGTGGACACTATGGTGCTGCCAGCTAAGCAGGGAGCAATAGAGCAGTGGAAATTGACAAGAATATGCAAGAGAGATGGAACAATGTTACAGTAAGGATTTATGGAAAGGGCCCCATTCAGGCAGGGCGCCCTAAACTGGCTAGATACATTGGCTCTATCAGTCCCTTTAAAGACTGCGCAGAGCAGTTCACCTCCTACACTGTTTTGACTATTTAATCACAAAATGAGTGCATGCTCATGTGTGAGGGGTCCCAAGACTTCCAACCTTCTACGTAACCTATTACAGCCAGTAAAACCCAGTTATAAACCCAAGAAATTGTGGACACACCACTCTTCACCCAAGTATCAAGTGGTTGCAGAAAGATTCAGGTTTCACAGACAAAACCAAGAGGAGAGTCAGTCTGTCAACTTGTCTGTTGCAGCACTATGCAAGTTTGCTGAGCACTGTGACTTCAGAGATGCTTTAGAGTCACATCAAGGGACAGGTAGCAGTTAACTGGTTGCGTTTACAAACAAGGCCCATGTGTTTGTTGTGGCACATGTAGACACCTCGATAATGATTGTTGCAAATGCATGGGCTGAAACAACTGGGGAAAAAAGGTCATGTGGAGCAGGCATGCAGAAACGGAAAGCAAAGATGTAGGCTTCAAGATAAGTGACATTGCAAACCATTTACTGTCAACTGCAGTAAATACTGTGCAGATGATGAAAGTTCAGAAGGCTTGCGGACACAGGACCAATCGCATCACCAGTGTCTTCACGCGTAAAATGCTGACTATCACGCTCATGACGGACTTCTTAGATACTGCACACTGCCCTTTGGCAATACACCAGCTAAACCCTGAGTAGATTACCAGGAGTGCAGTGATACTTTGTGCAGCAGCTGATAATGCAGACCGTCTGCGCGACTTGGAAAAGAATATAGGTTGAGAACCCACAACAATAAATTTGAGTACCCTGTGGAATACCAAGGAACACAATCATTATTTTAAAACTACATCTTGAACTAGAATTGACCGATCAGGGAATCTTGATTGTAGATTCTAGGTTGTAAATCAAAATTCAGTGCAAACAACATGTCAGGGTAACACGAGAGATGGACAAGTGATGTTCCATTCATAGCAACTGGAACTTGCACAAACTTTCAGGCACATTCACTTACAGCTGATGTCACTGAAGGAGGGTAGAGGGGCAGATTAAAATTGGGCCTATGAGTCTGATCAATGTAACTTGCTGACCACCAGATCACTTTCTAGTATAAAGGTATCATTGTGACTCTATTATTTGCAAATGTATACCTCGGTCCATGTGTGTAATCAGATTTGCAAATGTGTGTCTTAAATGTGTGTGTGTTTAATCTGACTCGCAAATGTGTATCTCAATCCGTATGTGTCATCAGATTTGCAAATGTATACTGATATTTGTGTGTATGGACATGGATTTTTAAATGTGCAAATCTGTATTCAGATTTGCAAGTGAAGACATATTCGCAAATGCATTCACTTCTGCTGTGCACAGATTGAGATAAATATTTGCAAATCTCACTACGCACAAATTGAGAGACACACTCGCACAGGAGCCAAGCTGAATCCGAACAATCAACAACCTGAGGGAGCTGTGTGCTAGCCTGTCACCCAGGCATTCCCGGCAGGGAGTAAGCACAAGTTTTCTATTCTTTTTAGTATTTCTTTGGGAGTTAACAAGGGCGATCATTGGATTTTGAGTTGGTGTTTTGACATCTATGTACATTGTTTGTTATTTTTTTGTATATAGTTAAGATTAAAAAAAACAGCATGGAATCTTGTGTTTCATTGTCTACTGCCCTTACTTTTATTTCCTCTTTATGACCTCTAGACCTCCTAGACCTAACGAAAGCTGAGCAGTGCCCCCCTTTGTGTCCTATTACTCCAATGTATAAGTGTGGCCAGGTGATGAACTGCAGCCAATTCCATGAAGGCTGTTGAGATCGAAGGCTCCCAACTGGCAGATCAAGGGGCACACGTTTGCACAAAGGAGGCGGACCAAAATAAAAGCTTTGGGCTGCACTGCTTTGTACAGTCTGTTTATCATGGGATCTTGCGGTCTCGTATAGGTTTCGTGGCATCTCAACACGTTGCGTAATTTCAGCAAGGCTCCACGCAGCTGCCGTCACAATTCTGGTGGAGTATGGGTGTTAGTCGAGCCCTTCTTAGGAGCCTTCTTAATTCCCCAAGAACGTTTGAATCTCGGAAACATGGCCAATGACATTTTTTTACCATTTACTGGAGAAAGTGTTTTCTGGAGCCAACCCTAGTGGATCTGGTTGGTATTGTGAGTAAATTCACTTCCATGTGGGCCTCGGTTTTCAGACTGGAAGGCTCCATCTTCGATGTTCACTCTATGATTTTGGGTTGCTATGAAATGTGTAATAGGCAATATGAGTAACCTTTAACCACTGGTCTTTGCTGAAAGTCACAAAGCTGCGCAAAAAATGGTTAACATTTCATGAGTCTGGGTTACCATTATTGTATAAAGTAACATGAAACAGTGAAGGATATAATGATGAGCTTATTTTGCCAAGCATATATTAAAGCAATATCAACACAAAATTTGTTTTATGCTTCAAACCCTGTTAGGATTTAGCAAACCCACACACACATATATTCACTCATGCACTCACAATGAATAAACATGCCCCAGTCAAGGTCACATTAGGTTCCATGTGTTTCTGAAAAAGTTTTAATTTTGATGTTATTTAAGTGCATGCTTTTTGTTTTCTCCATTTCTCTGACTTTGTCCGTCTCCCTCTCTGTCTGTCTTTCTCTTTCCGTCAGCTTGAAGAGTGCACACTTCAATTGTCTCCCCATGGGAACTATCTGGACCTCGATTCATCCCTAGCTGAGCAGAGAGATGAATTGGAGAGTCTCTTTGAAGATGTGAAGTAAGTAAGCGGAATGTCTGCCCGCCTGTGTCCCTCCTCTCTCTCTCTCTCTCAACATTTCCATGCCTCCATGCTGTCGTTCTTTCCATCCTCAAATCTATGCAGCCGCAGTCTTTGCCTCTGTATGTTTATATGGAAACTGAGCTGTCCTTCTGCCTCTGCCGCTCACGTGAGTGTCTGTCTGACTATGAGTGCACGTATGTGTCTGTTGTGTTTCCACAGTAAAGGGAAGAAACCTATCCTGATCCTGAGGACTCAGCTCTCTGTCAGAGTTCACTCCATCCTAGGTAAAATACTGTCTTTCTTTCATTTCCATGGCACTGACTTGCAAAACTCACTCTTTCTCACACACACCCTCACTTCTGCCATATCTTTGTCAGTAAATGGCATGTTGCTCTTGAAAAATAATGCTTCTCGTCTCATGTGCCTGGCATGAGGTTTGTGTTTCCAGTGCTCCTCTGACGTTTCTTGGGTGTTCCCAGGATTTCCTATCTTTTTTCACGCAACTCCTCAGTGGCTTCCCTGTGTTGCTTGTGTGTTTCCAACTCCACAGTGGAGTTGTTTCCTGGGTATTCCTCTATCAAGCGCTGGTCCGCTCATGCCCAAATGCCCCGCCTCTGAATTAAAATGGCCTCTCACAGGCCTTTGTGCCATCAAAAAAAGTAGCACGTCTGGTGATGCTGCACTCAGGAAGCTCTCCTCTTTCCAACTGTAACATCATCATTTTTCTTTCACTCCTTACCTTTATTACACAAGAGCATTCAGAACTGTCTGAAATGAGCGTTAAGTGCAGATGAGTTGTATATTGATGCTTTTTGATGGAAAAAGTAAAAAAATAAGACAGGACCATGTGCTTGTCTGTTAGCAGACATGGCCTCCCTCCCTCGTCCAACTATTTTTTGCCGACATATGCTGTTTAGACTTTACTTTAATTTATTCGTATTGTCTGAGGAATCGTTTTATTTATACTTTATTTCTTCTGATTTATTCTTAAATGTATTCATTCAAGCTTTATCCATCCCAGCTGATATGAGGTCTGCTGTATGGATGTGGTTATGAGATTTAATTGTAGACTGGAGCTCTTTAGTAAGTTGAAAATGTTTTGCTCATTACAAATTCAAGCGCCAATGAGGTCCTCGATTTTTTTCGAAGGCTCTTTAAAAAGTCTTAAAAGATTTTGGAACTAATTTAACCATTCCTGCAGATAACCTGTTAATGTTCTGGTCAGGTACTTTGAAGATATGAGCAAAGAATTGACCCTGCATCTGGCAGCAAGACAGGTCAAGATTGCAGATGCCACAAACCTCACACACTCACGGACTGATAATTTTGAATTAAACTGTCTGACCTGGGTGCAGGTTGCTTCTGTCATAATTTAAATGGCAACATAATGAAAGGAAAAATGCCTGGAGTGGAGATCAAAATAAGAAAAGGAAGGTCCTGGAAATCAATCCCAGGGCTGAGTCGAACTGTTGCTATAGAAATCTGAGCTGCTGGTTACAGCTTACAGGGGTCAACAGTGTACAGGGGCCGCTAACTGTGCACGGGAGCTACTAACAGCATATAGCAACAACTAATCACAGCAGCTAACTGTGCACAGGAACAGTGAAGAGGAACTACTGAAATCATTAGTACTTCACGATGTCTTGGCGTTGTAAAAAAGCATGCGTTTCAATAATATCCTATGCTCTGGATCACTGATCATTTATCATTCAGGGTTCTCATGTGACATGGAAAAGTCCTGGAATATAATTTCTGGTTAGGAGTGGGAACCCTGATCATTGAAACAGGCAAAGTTTGCTCTGTAGATGGTGTTAGAGAGCACCCTCCACGCATCCACGGTGCTTGTTCTTGTTCTGTGGAATAGGGAGTGAGTGAGTCTGTCAGCCCTAGACATCACCTCACCGTCACAGTCATAGGCTTAAGCCGTGTTTAAACTTCTGTGATACAGCTCAGAATACAGGAGCTTAAGCACTGGTTTCATTCCATTTAATGGATTGATGAAGTTTTAGGGCGGGAAATTTCTCTCTGAATACAGGTCCCAGAATAGAAAAATATTAGGGCACTGGCTTTCCTTTTCTGTGTAAACACAGCAGGCAGAGACATGATCCAACAAGATCCCGTTGTTTTTATACGTGATTGCCACAAGCTAAAATGAGCTACGGAGCTAGTGGTTGTCGGTGGTCCCTTTCCCATGGTTCGGGTGCCTGTCAACCTGCCATCGTTAACACATGCCACACAAATTCTGTGTGTGTGTGAGAGAGAGAGAGAGAAATTCCTCTGTTCTGACTCTACATATCTTTCTTTGGTTCACCTCACCAAATACACACCCGTGATCCTCACCTAAGCTGAAAACCAATCCCCCTCGACAGGTGAAAGAACTGAGAATCATGAAAGCTTCTAGAGAGCTCTTGCATGAATGTGACGTTACAGAGTTTGATGTTGGAGAGTCTCACATGCTCTCTCTGAGATAGTGTATGTAAGTTCCTTGTGAAACTCTCCAGTCTTTTATTTTTGCAAGACTGTTGGACCAGTTTTGTGAATAAACAAATCAATCATCAAGCCAGCTTCTTCAAGTCATTTCCTGAGATTTTCTCCATCCTTCCAGTGGGGAAACGAGATGCTGTGATCCGGATCAGAAAGAAAGCAAATCTTTCAGACATGACCATTGTCATAGGAACGACATGGCCGACAGGCTTCTCAGACACTTTAATGAAGCTTAAAACATACAACTCAACTCAACTTTATTGATTTGAATTGCCAGCTCACAACAGACGTTATGTCAAGGCACTGTACAAAAGTGAGAAACAATATGTACAGAGTAGTGATACAGCAAACACCTACTCCCTGCCCTTAGACCCTTGCATCGGCTGAGGAACAACTCCCAAGGAAGAAAAAAAAAATAGCATGCTAGCATGGCCCGGCACCATCCACCCCAGGGGGTGGGGCCAGGCCAGCACAGGCCAGCCAAAGGACAGGTAGCATCAGGTGGGCGGACCAAGCCCAGCCCTGTAGGGCTGAACTCCAGCAACCCACCAAGCATGGGCCCACTGTCGACCCAGCCCGTTCTATCTCCCAAGAAGTCATTGTTGCCAAAGCAACACACACAAAGAGAAAGGAGATGGTAGTTTCAACCTGTAGCAGCATATCTATAATAAGGTCTACCTGTCGGCTGAGTTAAAAAGGGGCTTTCTGGACTGAGACTGGTACATGAAAATAGAGAAAATGCATTTTAATTTTAATTAATAATGTGATCAGACAGAGTAAAAACATTAGTCATAAATAGAAAAATAAATAAAATAGAAATTTGAAAAATATATTTGCCTCAATGTATCATAGGCAAGAGAGAAGAGATGTCTTTAAATTAGATTTGAAACAGTTAATGGAGGGAGACGATCTAATGTGCAGGGAGGCTGTTGCTTGAGGACAGCAACAGAATAGGCTCCGTCACCTTTGGTTGTAAGGCAGGAGTGGGGTGCTGAGAGAAGAAGTTATGAAGAAGACTTGAGGGATCTAGGAGTAGAATAATGTGTGAGGAGATGAACTGAGGTGCAAACCCGTTTAGGGCTTTAAAAACAAACAATAAAACTTTGAAATTTAACTCTGCACCCTACAGGTGGCAAATGTGGCTGTGATGGGATGGGAGTTATGTGTTGTCTTTTCTTCGTGCCAGTTAGGAGCCTAGCTGGTTAGCCTAGCCTAGTTAGGATGCCACATATAGGCCTGGGATATGTACTGAGCCACATTTAGCAACTGTTTAAAAACTGAACTTTTTTTAGCTCTGGGTCCATGTGAATGGGACAATATAGTTCCACATCCGGAGGCGATTTAGCTATATCGCAGCCATGTAAACATGATCTCAGAGCAAAGTAACTATTGATCAATAGGATCTTAAGATATGTTGACAAAGATATCAGTTGTGATGCCGTGTGGATGAGCACCGTAAAATCATTATCTGGAGGATATGCAGGTCACAGCATGAGATATGAAGCTAGGAGCACAGACATGCTGCCACAGTTCGGAAGATCAGCACAAGAACCAAACAGGAAATGCAGGACCTCACAGCTCTTGGCCTCTGCCTGGAATGTAAACACACTGTGATGGCAGTTCAAAAGCCATGCTAATGATGCATTCACTGACACACCCTGAGCATGTGAGTCTGCTGCAGATTCAGGGACAGGCTTTGGCTGAAACTTGACAGTAAGTTCAGATTCTGTTATTTTTTATAGACACATTATGGACAGTAGGTTAAAAAAAAAATCACACTAACCCTAACTAACCCTACAAGACCACCCTGCTTGGACCCCGTATTGCTGTTTGCGGCTATATTTCTAAATAAATCACTGGTGGAGAATGTTGACCCTTTGAAGCTTTCCCATTGTCACTGTTGTGATTGTTTACTGCTTAAATGAGTTTGATCAAATGAGAGGAGCTGGAGTAGTTCTAAGTTCCACAGTTCCACAAGTTTGACCTCCATCATCACACTGGCACAAACAGGAAATACCACCCGGGTTTATCTGGGTCCTTTCCTGTCACCGGGATAAACATGGTTAACTGTCTCCCAGTCCATCTGTCTGTGGGTTTTAATGGTGTGCCCAGGGGAATGGACACTGAGGTGGTATTGATGAGTCAAGAAATGCAGTTAATCGGTCTTTATAGAGATCAGCATTCATAATATGACTGACTGCTGCTCATATTTGCAACATGAGAGCTTGTGCCTTCACATGCTTAACCAGCCATAGGTCACATTGTCACACTCTGTGTGGAGTGGAGTCTATGCAGAGGAATTGCACACACACGGACACACTCCTACTCACATGCTGACACATTCACACCCAGGCTTTGCGTGGGATGTGTTACCAGTGCCAAGTTGACAGGCCCCCTAACCATAGTAAAGGGATATCCTGGGACTGCTAGCTCCTTAGCTCATTTTAGCTTGTGGCAATCGCATATTAAAAACAATAGGGCCTTGTCTGGATTGAAGAATGGCGATTTATTGTAGGGATTTGGACCCCTCCACCTTCCATGGAGCCAGGAGGAGGAGATGTTCTGTCAACATCGCCTCTATGCGGCAGGGCAGTCTGGACAATCTGCCCCAGCCAATCACCTGACCTCCTGTCTGAGGAGGCAGGACTTGCCCCACAGGGCATGCGCAGGAACCAACCTGCCTGATATCTCACCCCTGAACAGAACTTAAAACCACAAACAGACCTTGGATGTGAATGTGAAGGTGGTCAATCTCTTTTAGCCTGGTGACCTAGAAAAGGTCACAACTCTCTTTGCTCTCTCCCCTTGGACTGAGGAAAGGAGACATTCTCTCCCTCTTCACACCTGGACCTCCATGAGCAACATGGCTCGTCAGCCAATAACTCAGTCTTCCTACCTGTTTCAGACCGAGACTGATTTTTATGATTTACCTGGTTATCGGTCCCTAGTTAACAGGGTGGTTCTCGATTTACATGTTATAATAAATAAAATAAAATAATAAGCTAATAATTCAGGATTTTTAACAAAAACAATACAAATCAGTTGTATGGGTAACGGTATCCTGGATAAAACACCATCCAATCGCGTTTGACATCACAGTAGATACAACCGGTCAATCCGTCTGTCCCTCCTCAGTGGTAATGTGTGTGATGTGCTGTCTCACACGTCAGCGACGCATCAGTAACGTGTCGTGTAACACAGAAATAACATTGACAGTCTGGTTGGAGTCTGATGCTAAACTGGATGCCAGCCGGTTGTTAAATTTAGCAGAAGAAGAAAAGGGCGACACCACTGCCTGTTCCTGAGCTCTGGTGAAGAGTGAAGCCTGTGGAAAGGAGCTGGACTTTTGGCCTGCTTGAGCCTTTTTTAGAAATCGCCTATCCCAGCGTTATCTGTCTAATAGAGACATTTCTACTGGGCCTACTTAAGTTAGGACTACAGTTGGCTATGTCAGTCCAAGTGAGGTAGCCCTTTCCCATTTCAATCTACTTCAAAAGAGGTGCCATGTTTGGATCAGTCATTTGGACAACTTTGAACTGCTCTTGGGTCAAACCACTAAACAGATTGGCCTGTGGTCAGCCTGTGGACTTTGTGATGAGACAGGAGACAGTTGTGATCCTCATGTTTACAGATGTCCATTACGCCCACTAGAGGTTGCTCTGGGGGTCTTGTGGTGTAGACCTCTGGGGCGAAGTATTCCCTGATAGTGACATGTTTCACTGCTGGGGCTGGGCTCAGGCACAACGCAAGGGCATGAGGTCATGCATGGTCTCCTGGAAAGACCATCAGCATTCTAATAGTGTTTATGCAGACAGTTAAGCGTCTGGATGTCATACTCAGTCATACTCAGTAGTAGGATGGCAAGCTGATAAACTGGCGCACTTCTGGGACTAGGGCACCTCTCACTTGGGGGTCTGTGACTACGCCTTTGGCAGAAACAATGGGGCCCAGGTAACCAACTTGTTCATGAAAGAGGCAACACCTGGATGGTTTCAGGTTCAAGTTGGCCTTATGCAGCCTTCTAAACACCTGGCAAAGCTATTCCAGCATTTGCGTGAAGTCATTCCCCAAGACAATGACGTTCAAGCAGATGTAGCTATTGAAGAATGTCACTTAAGCACTACAGGGGTGATGCACAGCATCTGTCATTGGTTTAATTAAAGCAGTCGTCTCCTGTTTCATTTTCTTTTTCTACACCACAAAGTGTCTGTAGCGCTGTGTATGATAGTTCATACTAGTCCTGTTAGCATCTAGAGCTACCCCAATTAGCAGTTAGCAGCTGTCTACCACCATTTCAGGGTCTCATACGCAACAAAGTTGTAAGTAAATACTGGATTATGATAATGACCGATAACATCTGCAGAAGTCCGATCAAAATGTCTGTTGAAAATATCCTCTTGCTACAGCTGCAGCCAGAGTTTGGGCTGCCTGTCAACTGGCCCATTTAACCTAAGTGGAGAGACTTACCGATTGTACTGCAGCACCGAGAGTCCCTGACGGTCAGCATCACCTCTCTTGAGGCTTGATGCCATCTTCGTCTGGTGTTAGCCCAATTAAGTGAAACATTCAGGCATAAAATGTTCTGCAACTCCATGAAGACAGCAGGGAGAGTTGCAGGAAAATTTTTGCGTTGATTTGGGCAACCAACAACAAGCAATTAATGATAGGAGCAACGTTGAGACCTCTTACTCAGCTCATCAGAAATGGAGGTGGGCAGTAGTTTTTGGAGAGGCTCATGCAAATAGCCTCCTGTGGTGACACAAGAGCAGAATCAAAATCTTGCATTTTGGCCTGCTTGGTACTCGGCTGGGAACAAAGAGCTGAATTGAAAAAACTCGGCCAGTTTAAAAGGCCAGTTTCAACTGAGCTTGAACATACATACATGTTTTAACAAAGAAAATGCAATTGTTAGCCGCTTCACTGTCTATGTTTGCAGCGCAGTATGAACTCCTCTTTTCCCGCACTACACCATTCTGACGTCACACACCACACCCTGCTCATACCACATACTGCACTTCACAGACATGTACTCGCTACATCAAATACACACATACGCAGCTCCACTCCCAACACAACACACAGGCCTCACACATCAGGCTCAGCCTGTAGCAGATGTGTTACTATCTTTAAAGTGTCATAGCTTGTTCTGCTCCAACTTCGACTGTGAGCTGTCAGCTGCATTGTGACGTCTCACCATGTTCTCACTTTGCTTTCTCTCAGATCCTCATTTGACATTATTAACAATTGGACCGATTTAAAATTTCCTGTGGAAATCTCACTGAGCTCCCACTGCTACTGAGGCCATGGCCAGGATGGTCCTTCTGGTGTCAACAATGTTGGCTTCATCATCATGTTTGTTCACTTTGTTTATCAACAGAGTTAGATGTTTTAGCAGTGCCAAATGTCTGTATTTAACCCAACGTTGAGTTGGGTTAAATACAGACACACACACAAACACACTGGGCTCAGGCCCAGTTGTTTCTAGTTTAACTCTGCAGACTTTGAATCTGTTATCGCCTCCTCTGAAACTAAGACCTTGTTTCCGGGGTTGTGACCCCTGAAAGAAGGAAACAGGAAGTGATCACACTACTCAAACGAAGCCCTTCCTTCATTTCCTCTGACTGCACTCTGGACCTCATATCCATTGCCCCCACTTTTGATCAGGCCATGAGGCAGAGAAACAGCTGAAACACCATCACCTGAGGCACCTTCATCAACCATCAAAGGAAACTCCAATCTCAGTATTGCTTATAGCTGCTTCCTGTGTTTGTTTCCTATGTTTTTTATTTCCTTTGTTTTTCCTTGTTTTTTTTAGAGAAGCTGTATAACTCTCATGGTCCAGAGCTGCGACGTTCTCTATTCTCACTCAAACAGCTCTTCCAGGTAAATCACAGAATTCACATTACATGCTTGCATGTTCACGGTTGAGTGCTTAAGTGCAGAGTATCTTAATCTATTTCTCTGCAGGACGACAAAGACCTGGTTCCAGAGTTTGTGGCCTCTGAAGGATTGACGTGTTTCATTAAAGTTGGAGCAGAGGCAGATCACAACTACCAGAACTACATCCTGAGAGGTTACACTCACTGTTTTCTTTGTGAGACCTGCAGTGGTTGGCACTGCTACTGCTATTTATGGTCAAAATTGCATCCAGCTATGAATGTTTTCCCACCGGATTGGACTGCGCATGTGAAAATGTTGGCTTCAACTTTAATTTAAAGTGCAAGTACATAACAACATTAACCCAAGACACAAACAGCATATACATACACTGTAACAAATTACTGTAAAAATACAGGGTATTTTGAACAGTAGTATACCATTTTCCGTTAATACAGTTGAATACCGCAAATTCTGACATCTTGGAGGAAAAAAATGTTTACAGCAAGCGTCTGTAAAAGAAATACAGTAAAATTAGAAATTTACAGCAAGCCACCATAATCTTACGGTATCATACAGTATTTATTTTCTTTTTCAGTTAACTTTAGGGACTTAATGTTGGGTCAGTTCAATCAGCTATTCATCGGGGCGAAATTAAAAATAGGGATGCATATCAGTATTTTTATTTAAACTTGAGGACACAACAATAAAAAAGGAAGAATTATTTTTCATCCGGACTCTTAAACTGAAAGCTCCGAATGCACGGAGCACTTGGAGGCTTCATCTGCTGCTCCTTCCCGCTCCCTGCCGTCTCCTCGGAACTGAGCAGCTCATCCACACCCATCCTACCCCCGTGGCTCTTTTGAGAAGGTAAATATAATCTTGCAAAAGACAGAATGATGCTATAATGTGGGTTTGTGTTGGATTAACATTTTATTAACTGTTTTTCTGCTGAAAAGATCGAGTTAAAACTACTAGCATACTAGCGTCGCTAATGTAGCAGCTAGGCTATGTGGACAAAAGTTTAGCTTTCTGTTGAGGCACATTACTTATGTTAGTGTTAGCTGGTTTAGTCATTTGATTAGCTGTCTACAAGGTTTTATTTTACTATTAGAAAGTTTGAGTTTATAAGGAGAAGCTTGTTATTAAGGATGCAAACAGCTAACAAGTAAATTACAAACTAGTTGTAGATTCATGTCATCCATCGGTGATGAAATAAAGACCGTCATCCTCAAGGCTTTGACCAATTTGTCTGAGGATGGTCAAAAGCAGGTCATCACAGCACTTGAAATCTCAGGTGTGGAATCAAAAGAGGACCTCAAATATGTGCAGCAGGATGACCTCAGAGATCTTTTGCCTGTTATCCAGCAAAGAAAACTTCTGGAAGCATTCAAGATGGGTAAGGACTATCAGTATAGTGTTCAAAACAATCAATGTTCATGAAATGAGTTTGCATGCCTGTAACAAATATTTTGAAATATTGATAATTTCTTTTCCATGTGTTCGAGAATCTACTACAGTCACCCTTGATCTACAGATAATTCAAGATGACTCAACACATACAAGCCTGACTTCACTCTCTAGTCCATTGCAAAATGTATAAGGGGTGGCTTTTTCTGTGAACTTGTTATCATCATATAGGACCCTTATACCCATATTTGTTTTCCATAATTGTTGTCTGCATCAGTTGCCGGCGATGGAGTCACATTACACCATTGGATGATCAGCATTGAAAGCCAGGTCATCTGTGAAAGCACCCAAGCAAACTTCACCACGGGACTTGCGGCAGTATTTGCAACATTCTATGTATTCAACTTGCAGTACCAGGAAGAAGCTGCAAGGACTCTGGAGTTTGTTCAAAGGTAAATTTCCTGTCAGAAATATTGTCTGAGTGCGTCATCTCTCTTCGCAGCTCGGGGTACTAAATGCTCATATGTGGTATGTATCTTGAACTTTTCAGACCAAAGTCTTAGAAATCACTGATGACAAATTTCTCAAAGATAACAATGTTTCCTAATGCCTCAAATTAAAGTTAAATAAATGTTGTAATAATGGCAGCAGCTGATCTGTCATAATCCTCAATTATGAATGTTTTGTTTCTCATAGTTTCTCAAAATGAAGTTAAATTCTTCTAATTATGAGACACAGGGGTGATTATCATAAAAAGGCATCCTCATTTTTTGTTCAATTAATGTGATAGGGTTCCATGTTAAATGCAAAGTATCTTTACTTGCTGCACCTATACTTTATCTATTATTTCATTTTAGGCGCCTCATTGGGATCAATCCTGAGAGGAGAAGAAAGACCAGCCAGGGGAAGGTGGTGTCAAAGCAGACAGGGAAGCTGGTCCACAAAAAGGCAGCAACAGTGAATCCCCATGTGGGGCTTTATTTAGTTGGAATGGTGCAGTTCAGTTGTCTCAGATGTTCAGGCTCTCCATTGTTAAGAATGTGTTCTGTGTGTATAGGGAAATAGAGAGGTATTGAAGGAGAAAACCGAGACAATTGATGAACAAAGATGCATCGTCTCCAGATGGAGAATTGACGTAAGAATTTATGTAAGTTTTGTTTAGCATTATATCTTGTATCTAGTATGAATGTACATACAATAACATTAATAATTTGGATACTGTTGTTCATCATTTTCCACTGTAGCCAGTGTTGAGCATACCCTGACCCTCCCAACCAGTCCACGACTGATTCATGCTGATGTGTTGTGTTGTTGATGTAATGTGAGCCAATTCTTGTCATAGTTCAAGAAAAAAAACATGACAATCAAGTTAGTGTGTTTATAGATTTTTATGGATACTGAAAATGTTCAGCTTTAATAAAAGCTTAAAAAAAGGACATCTCTTGTCTGAGCCATTTCTGTGGTAGCTATTTTCATTTATTATTCCTTATTACTTATTATTAGTTTTAATTTTTAAATGTAAAACATTTAGATCATTGGTTTATATCACTGTATAGATCACATTCTGCAGTATAGTTTCACAGTAGTAATAGAGAATAATTTAGTAACTGTAAAATAACAGTAATAATAATAACTGTAAAATAACAGTATAATGGAAACCAAAAAGGTGAGAGTATGATACTGTAATGTTTATTTTCTGAGCAGCACAATACTGTATTATTTTTACGGTAATAAACTGTTGTTGACTGTACAGTAGGTATACTGTAGAATAACAGTTTCAAGCAGGCAACTTTAGCTGCCAGTAGTTTACTGTAAATTAACAAGAAAATTTGTTACAGTGTAGCAGAGTCAAACAAAACTAAACAAAACCCCATCAGCAAGCTGTTGTGACAGTGGCAAGGGAAAAAAGTCCCTTTTACGGTTAGAAACTGCTGGGCAGAACCAGGCTCAAAGCTGCTATAGCTGCTAATTTTATCTGCTGAGGGCAGCTGCTACTTTCAGCTTGTGATAGAAGTTGCTAAATTTAGCTGCTTATGTCAGCTGTGATATCAACTGATGATAATTGGCATCCATAGGTTGGTATGTTAGCTGTCAATGCTAGCTGTGGCTTGAGCTTAGATATTGGTTGCTAGCCTAAGCTGTAATGTTGGCTGTGATACTGATATCGGTGTTTGGTGTGATGAAGCTCCAACTGTTGCCACTAATGATAACAGCTTGTTCGGCTGAAGCCTTGCACTCTCCAACTCTGTTTCAACAAAATATCACACTGGAGTCCCCTTCCCCTGCATCAGTAGAGAGGAGCATCTGAATCTCAACATTTTTAGCTTGGCTTTTAAAAAAACAACATATAAACACATCATGAGACCTATCATTGGCTCAACCACAACATCATAAAACATGATGTGGCATCCACTCAAACATCATCTTTCCCAGATCTTATCCGGGAAGGAACTAAGAGCACCTGGGTCACATTCATACACTTCTTTTCCGGATACGACCCATGTGAGTACATGTGGCTGCATGTGTGAATAGAGTTGGTGGCCTCTAACCTGACCTCTGCTGCTGCAACCTTGTGCCAAACATTCAATCCTCTTTTAGATCATCTCAACTTCATATTTTATCTAATCAAAATATAAGAGGTTGATATAGACAGACAAAAAAGAAAGATTATGATGTCAAGTCAAGTGTAAGTAAGCCTATAATATTAAACACAGTATTGGATGAAATGTGTATAACTATCTGTACCATGTACCTGTACCTGTTCAATCCACCCATCCATCGTCAACCACTTATCTGAAGTCGGGTCGGGGGTGTAGCAACTTGAGCAAAGGGTCCCAGACTTCCCGCTCCTCTGCAACATTGGCTTACTCCTACTGAGGAATCCCCAGGCATTCCCAGGCCAGTGAGGAGTTAAAATCTCTCTATCTGGTCCCTGGTCTGCCCTGTGGTCTCCTCCCAGCTGGCCTAACAGGAGCACTTCCCTAGGAAGGCCTGCTGGTGACAACCTCAACGGGTGCTGGACTACCTCAAATGGCTTGTCTCCACACCAAGGAGCAGTTGCTCCACTCCTAGTCTCTCCCGGATGACTGAGCTCTTCACCCTGTCTCTAAGGAAGACTCCACCGACCCTGCAGAGAAAACCCTCGTCAGCCGCTTATATCCATAATCTTTCGGTGATGACCCATCAGTCATGACCAGAGATTAGGGTAGGTATGAAGACTGACCAGTAGACAGCTCTCTGCCTTCTGGCTCAGCTCCCATTTTGTCACAATGGTGTGGAAAGACTGCAACACCGCTCCTCCTGTGCCGATTCTCCAGTCAATCTCACACTCTATTGTTCTCTCCCTCGTGACCAAGACCACAGAATACCCCAGAAAACTCCTTCTGCACAATCCAAATAAATAATAATAAATACAAATGATAAATGAAAGACTTCTTCTCTGCAAACTGATGCTGTTTGCATAAAACTGCACAGATGTGTAGTGGGAACACCACTCACTCCCACATCACTAGACCTGCATTAGCACCCTTATTCCAAAGAGAAAACCTTTTATTTTGTGTTGTGGGTTTTAGTTTTAGTTTCTTTTTTTCCATCCTGACTTCACTGAATCCTAAAAAGCGCCTGTTTGGAACTGGCCACCTTTTCTGTGATGCTGGTCATTAATGTTGCAGTGATGTTAACTGTCATGTTAGGTAATGTATGCTGTGATGCGAGATAGCTGATAATCATGACATTCTGAATGTGCGATGGCTAAAATCTCTCTTTCATGAAAAACGGCATCAGAGCAAGTTATCTTAGTGACCTTATTAGTTAGTGTCTGTGTTCTTGTGTCTGCTGCTGTGATTAGGCTGCAGCTCCACTGATGGAAACTTGAGCTTCAGCTTCACACCAGCAAAACCACAGAGCTGAGTCAGCACTGCAGATTACAGGCTTCTGCTGGAGTGAATGTGGAAACCTGGAGGATAACTCTATCTCCCTCTCCGCTTCTTTCTCTCCGTCTTGCTCTCCTTCTGTCTGTCAGCTCTCAGTCAGATCATGCTCTTTGTGGATGGCATGAACGGTGTGATAAATCACAATGAGACGGTGCAGTGGCTCTACACACTGACAGGGAGTTTGGTAAGTGTATGAGTGTATGAGGAGCAATTCACCTGTGTGATTGTGTAAGTGAAACATGACCGTGTGTGAATAGTTGGTGTTGATCTGTGAACCAGTCTTGAGGCAGTCTGTCAGTGTTAAAGCCTGGCCACACGAAGCCAACAGTCAGCCGCCGAGTGCTTGTTCTGCACGTGAACACAATGCACAGGCCTCAGGTGACGGCCCGCTCACACTTTCATTCTGCGTATACAACAAGCAAGATACACCACCCCTACAGTGTGTCCAGGCCTTCAGAGGAAGCTTATGACTAGTCAGTTGGTCATAGCAGAGCTGTGATGCCCCCTTCTGGACAGAGGCTGAACATGTGCATACCTCAAAGTTCTTTGTCTCTGTAACACGTGTACATGTTTTATGACAATAAAGGCTTTACATTTTTTTTCCTGTAGTCTCGTCTAGTGGTGAAAACGTCTCTGAAGCTGCTCATCGTCTTTGTCGAGTATTCAGAGTCCAACAGTCCTCTGCTCATCAGCGCTGTGAACACGGTGGATGGAAAGAGAGGTAGACACACACAAGTGTGCAGTTCATCTCTGATCATCACTTAATTCAAAAGTAGATATTAATCTGAAAATCTGTCACTTCGATGGAATGTGTGTATGCGTGTGCATGTGCAGGTGTAAAGTCATGGAGTTACCTGATGGAGGTCCTGGAGGAGAGAAATGGCTCAGACACAGAACTTCTTATGTTTGCCATGACACTAATCAACAAGGTAAACGGACCCTGCTAACTGTTGCTAGCTGCTGCGGTTAGCTGCTCTTATCTACCTGCTGCTATAAAATACAGTGAAGTTAGCCGTTATAGCTGTTAAATGGTAAAGGTTCATGGTAATGGTTGTGTACGTGTGTGCATGTTCTAGACTTTGGCCGTGCTCCCAGACCAGGATTCATTTTATGATATGACTGACAGTCTGGAGCAACTAGGGATGGAGAAAGTCATCCACAAACACCTGAGCAACAAGGGAGCAGAGCCAGACCTGAGAGCACAGTTCACCATCTATGAGGTGACAACATACACACTGAACAGGCCCAGTGAACACACATCTGAACCATGAGGTGTCGTCTGGTGTAATACTTGGATTGACGTGTGTGTGTGTGTGTGTGTGTCTCTGTGTGTGTGTGTGTGTGCGCACATTTCCGTGCATGCATGTGCAGACAGCTCTCAAGTACGAGGACGGTGACATAGATGACTCATCCCCTCACCTCCGCAAGGAACGAAGAAAGATGGTGGCCAGTGATCAGGAGGCGCGAAAGACCCGTCGCGCATCCAGTCAGAACCTCCCCGACAACCTGTCCACCCTTTCAGGCGCCTCCCCCTCCATCTCCTCAAGTAGCCCCACGGCAAGCTCAGGCAGCAGGTCCTCACCATCTCTGACATCTGACCCCTGCAGTCCAAGCTCCAGTCCTCCAGTGTCCCAGAGAGGCTCACCAACGCCTCCCCACATTTCCCCCAATGGAACCATACCCACAGAACAGGAACCAAAGACACCATCCAGCCCGTAAGTTCATTCTGCCAGAGCCTGCCGTTTGCTTGTTGATGATAGCTGATATCAGTACCCCACATCATCAGCCTGCAGCGTCACCCTGTTATGTTAACTGCTGGTGTTTGCCTGTTGTGTTTTACCTAAACATGTATATTTTTCGACTGTGAGGAACCTGCAGTACTGGCAGAAAATCCCACACAGACTCATGAAGAATATGCAAATTCATCTGTGAGATTAGCTTCTTCGGTTAGTATTTTGGACAAAAGATCTAACTAACACAAAACAAAAGACAATCTCAGTGTCAGATGATGGATTATTAGTTCATTAATCAAGTTATGACGTTACTGACAGCATCATTTTGATATGACAATCTTTTAACCGTGAGATCTTTTGTGATTATGTGTTTGTGTTCATGGCGGTGGATGCTATGAACAAGAGGAGAAGGGGTCTGTTTGTGGTGTACACTAGGGGGCATGTCTGTCACCCAGGAGGAGATGGGAGAGGGGCGTGGTTTAGTCCTGTTGGTCTTGGTGAGGGGGCTCTGTTGGTTTTGGTGCACTTTGTCTGGTTTCATTCATTCTCGTATCTGGTTCTCATTCGGTCTCTGAGTCCTACCTCCGGCTACATGTTGTTGTTTTCAGTGGTGTCTGCAAGGCTAATGTTAAGAGCTAACACTCATCTTCTCTTGGTATTAAATTTGACGCTTGTTTTGGTGGTTCCTGATGGCGTCACATCCGGGTCTAGATTCAACCAATAAGTGCAGAATCAAATCCCACCTGGGAATTTTACAGGGCCTTTCATAGCACCTACCCCTGAGTTGTGACTAGGTTAGGACCTGTAGGAGTCCCTGCAGATGGCCCTGCGGGTAGAATTCCTGCAGTGGATACATGCACCAATGTCGGCCCTTTGAAATTACCCGAAAATGTCCTGCAGGGGAAGCATGGCTATTGTCCTTGATACATTCACTGGTGTCACTTCTCTCCTGTCTATCTGTCTATCTGTCTGTCTATCTATCTATCTATCTATCTATCTATCTATCTATCTATCTATCTATCTATCTATCTATCTATCTATCTATCTATCTATCTATCTATCTATCTATCTATCTATCTATCTATCTATCTATCTATCTATCTATCTATCTATCTATCTATCTATCCTTCTCTTTCTCTGATGTGTTCTGTCTGGGGCTCTAGGGGGCGCTCTTTCCTCAGCCACCACATGTCGGCTCTTGGGCTGAGTAGGAAATCCAGGCTCTTCTCCAAAGCCAGCTCCATTTCCGAGGAGCCCTCTGTCTCTTGCAGGTCTGTACTGTGCCCTTTGCAGCCCTCAGTCCTTACTGCATGCACAATGTGTAGCGAGCCAGAGCCGTTGGTTCACCTCACCAAGAAGAGCCGGCTCTTTCAGCTCCCAACTGACTCGATATTTTCTGTTGTTTTAAGTATATTTATCACCCCCCCCTAAACTGAAAAATGAATTACTAATTAAAAAAAAACGTACACTATCTAATATTTATCATTCATATGGCTTTATTCAGCTACTTGAACAAACTTGAGTAATTTAGTAATTATAAAAAACAAAGACCAAACAACGACCTCACCAGTGTTTAAAAAACAAAACAAACAAAATGAAAAATTCACTGGTTGCACATGTGCAAGACACAGTAGTACCTTCATTTGCAGGGTCCTTTGCTTGTCTGCCCTCTTCTAATTGCACTGCTGGGTGAAGAGTTTTCATGTGCCTGTGCATGTTATTGTGGAGCCTGCTCTATACAATATTTTCACCTTGCACAAGCAAGAAGGCACCCACTCTGCCTTTTTGCTGCTTACAGCATTGAAGTGGGCTCAAATTTGAGTCTATGGTTCGATTGAGGTACTTTTCTAATTGAATGACTGTGTGCGTGCGTGCGTGTGTGTGTGTGCATGCATTTGTGTTGCAGCTTGTCTCCCACAGATCTCCCTCACCACGAGAAGCCTATCCAGTTAAACCGGGAGGAACTTGGGAACAAGACAGAGACTAAAACCAGTCTGAAGTGAGTGAGTGAGTGAGGTGGATGATAGGTGGGGAGGTAACAATGGTGTAGGGAGAAATGGTTTTGTTTCTTCAGGAGGATGTTGCAGTGACATGTTTACTTTGACCACTTTGACCGTTTCACCTGACCTCTTGCCTGCCTTTGCCTGTCTGATACTCTCTCGTTCTCTCTCTCTCTCTTTGTCTGCCTCTTCATTACACCATGTTAATGTCACAATCTTCCTTTTTTTTTCCCTCCTCTTCATCTTTCTCCTCCCCAGCTCTGGGGAGGACCAGGTATTCTGGTAAGTACAAGTCTCCCCCTCTGTGTATGTGTTTGTGTGTGTGTCTGTATGTGTGTTTTGCGGCCATGGTGACTGTGGTTTGGGAATGTTGGAGTTCCCAGTCTCACCTGCAGGAGCTCAGAATTCTGTGAGACTATGACAGACTGTGTGTGTGTGTGTGCGTGTGTGTGTGTGTGCGTGTGTACGTACGTGTGTGCGTGTGTATCTGCAGCTTGGATGAAAGCAGTGTAAATCAGGACAAGCCAGTTCTGAGGAAGTTTGAGTAAGTAACAACTGCAACCCACAGCATGCTGGAGCTGGAGGGAGGATACCTGGGCTCTGCTTCTTCTTCCAAGACATGTGTGTGGGTGTGGCCTGGTTTGTGGTGATTGATGGCTGTGGTTCCTAAAGTGTTTTGAGGGAAGTTTTAGTTTCTAGAGCTTAATTTTTTTTATTTGATATAATGCCCAAAAAAATGAAATAATTACATTTCAATTTTTTTCTTCTTCTTTTTGTTTGTCTTGATTTTCTCCTTCTTTCACATCTCCACTTCTCCTCATCTCTTGTCTTCCTTTTCCTTCTCTTGTCTTATTACTGACATCACTTCCTTGGATGTGTGCGTGTGTGTGCTTGCCTTGAGCTTCTCTTATTTTGGGTTTGCCATGAGTAATGAAATCTGAGGTTTATCTTTTCCTCTGGGTTCAGGTTCTTCTCTGTTATGGATTGATATGTGTGGAACCCGTCACAAAATATTTAATGCATGGCCACAAGATAATTCACTTTCGGTGGCAGGATGGTTAGAGGGATGTATTACCAGCAACAACACCACAGCTCCACAACACCACTTCACACTGACCCCATGAACCTCCTATTTACAAGCCACTCGCATCAGACTCACATCAGAGCCTGTATCAGATGGTGTTTATTTGCAAATAATAAACAGCATCACTCTAAAACTGACAGATCCACATAGGCAACCATCCCACCACCAAAGCTGAATGATCTTGTGGCTATGCAGTAATATCCTGTGGCCATGCATTAGCTATTTTATGGCCATGTGTTATCTCTTTTTTTTTTATCAGATGTCACCAGATTGACTGGATAGATATGTGACATGCTACATTTGACAGCCTGACTTCACAGCAAGAAATGCTTCCTTTGAAGTATTTTCAATAGATCAATCTACATTAATCTACAACTACTGTGTGTGTCTCAGTTTCAGTGTCAGCTTTGAGTCTGAGCTTCATGATTTGAACTGTCCAGTCTGAGCCGAATCAGATGACAGGAAGTGAAATCAATCATCAGATGTGATATGCCAATCATCAATAAATGAATTCAGTCAGTTAACAGATTGACCTCCTCTGACACCATTGACCATGTGGGCTCTGCCCCCCAATCTCCCCACACAGAGACCACTTCTTGCGCAGCCTGGCGGCCACAGAGAGGGAGAAGAAGAGGAGGAGCAGACACCTTGGCCAGGCCCGGCAGTCCTCATCTGAGGGTGTTGCCACGCCGAGCCTGCAGCCAACGGCAGAGGGAGCGGGAGCCCCAACCGAGGCACTGACAGGTCAGCAGGAAGCAAAACCATGAGTTAGCCAAGTATATTTATTAATCAAAGCTTAATGAGATGAAAAGGCATCCATTGTTATTTATTATTATTAAAGGTTTAATATGTAATTTTTTTAATGAAATGCTATATTTTTAAAAAAATCCACGTGGCATTTAGAGGTGTGCAGAATAAAGGTATAGCATTTCACATTTAGTCTGAATTAAGTAATTTAAGAAATTTTGATGGGTGACTTACATCATACCAACACACCAGCATTGTGGGTTACCAAATATGGTAGGCCGGCACAGCTCGACTGGCAATGGGTAAAATGGTGGAGTCTGCAGGTCCTGCAACTGCTTCAGAGCCCCAGCCAGCGGTGCATTATTCATCCCAGCAGCCTGAATGATTGATCACCGGATATGGTACAAGCTGATTGCTTGACAGACAAATCTGGAATTCGTTTTGTGTTGTTGCAATTACAATCTTAAGACTCCAGTTTGTGATATTCCAACTGATTAGGGCCTGAGGAGCAAAGTTGCAAGAACCGCATTGTAATTGTACTGTTATTTTTATTAGGGGCAAGCAACAAAGTTGTGAGAACCATACTGTTTTTGTACTATTTCTTTTTTATTATTAAAATGCTCCTCCCGCCCTAGTGTTTTAGAAGACCTTTTGAAGCACTGAAGACGTTGAATTTCCTCAGATGTCTGAGGTTACACGATCTTCCTCAGTCTTCACTAAGGCAGAGGTGTGGGTGGTCTGTGTAAAATCTTCAGAGATATAAATAAGAGTTACCTGTAGCTGTAGTTCTGGAGAGGAAAGCTGTGGTTCCTCTGTTTTCTTATTGAAGTCAATGACCATCTGTTTTGTCTTGGAAACATTCAGATGCTGTTTGTTGTCTTTGCACATTCATGTTGAGCCATGTTTAAGACTGCCTCTTAAATGTCTAGTGAAGACTCGAGCCTTCTTCTATTTCCTATCTGTGAAAATGACCCTAAAAGTCCTATTTATATTTATATATTATCATGTTTGAATACTTTCATATCTTTGTAGAGTTTTACAGATCACTTATACAGATTCCATCAATTGACTTCCTCAGTTGATACACAAAATCTTTGAATTTGTTGTTGTTTGGTCTGCTTCCAGGTTTGGTCCAGCGCTGTGTGGACAAACCCTCAGATGCCCACACTGACCCTGGTAAGAACCTCTATTCCTGTATTGAGACTGAGGCGTCTGAATGCACCGAGGTGTCCAAAATCCTCTCGATGGAGGGCACTATTTAAGGCATTATTTACTACAGTCCCCTTCAAAGGTATTGGAACAGCAAGGCAAATTCGATTTTTTTCGTGGTTCACTGAAGACATTTGGGTTTAAGATCAAAAGAGGAGTATGAGACAAGAGTTCAGAATGTCAGCTTTTATTTCCTGGTATTTATATCTAGATGTGTTCAACAACTTAGGACATACAACCCTTTGTTTGAACCCATCCATTTTTCAAGTGAGCAAAACTATTGGAACAGCCTAGTCCTTTTTTGTCCTGGGTTTAAACCTATAAAGATAAACTAACATGAAGACCAGAGAGCTGTCTATGGGAGAAAAGCAAGCCATTTTGAAGCTGAAAAAAAGAAGGAAAATCAATCAGAACCATTGGACAAGTATCGGGCATAGCAAACATAACAATTTTGAATGTTTTGGAAAAGAAAAACCTACTGGTGTACTGAGCAGCAGACATCTAACAGGTCAGCCAAGGAAAAACACAGTAGTTGATGACAGGAATATTGTGAGAGCTGCAAAGAAACACCCCAAAACATCAGTAAGTCAAATCACCAACGACCTCCATAGTGCAGGGGTGAAGGTATTTTAATCCACTGTTCGAAGAAGACTCCCGAGGGCAGAACCATAGAGGCCATATCACAAGATCCAAACCACTCATCAGCAGTAAGAATTGGAAGGCCAGATTGATATTTGCAATGACGTACAGAGATAAGCCGCAAAAGTTCTGGAACACAATCTTATGGACTGATAAAACCAAGATTAATCTCCTAAGTGTGGAGAAAGAAACTGCCTTTGATCCGAAGCATACCAACTCATCTGTGAAACATGCTGGAGGTAATGTCATGGCTAGGCCGCTTCTGGAACAGGCTCATTAATATTTAGTGATGATGTAACTGATGATGGCAGCAGCACAATGAATTCCGAAGTGTACAGAAACATTTTGTCTGCCAATGTACGGAGAAAAGCATCCAAACAAATCGGGAGGAATTTTGTCATTCAGCAGGACAATGACCCAAAACAAACTGCCAGCAGGCCAACCTAAGTTGCTTAACACATCTAGATGTAAATACCAGGAAATAAAAGCTGACATTCTGAACTCGTCTCATACTCCTCTTTTGATCTTAAACCTAAATGTCTTCGATGAACAACAAAAACAAGAGAATTTGCCTTGCTGTCCCAATACTGTTGGAGGGGACTGTATGTAGGCTGTTTTCATAGTGTCAAAATGTTATGAATACTATATAGTAGGGATGTAACAGTCACAGTAATATCAAAATTTCACGATGTTAAAAGTGCCTCTGTATTACTGAAGAGTGCCTCAGTATTACCACCGACATGTAATGATATCAAAAGATGGGGCTCTAGGCAAAAATCGGGACATAAAAACTACAACGACCATGATACTTTGTGCTTGCCTGTGGTCTGTTGCGCTCCTGACTACAGATCTTGTGCCATGAAAAAAAATCACAGACACAGGAGCGCAGTGTATTACAATACATCCATGAGTAAGACACGACTACATGGAAACAGTCAAGAACATTGAAATCATGGATGCTCCTGCAATCACTGCAGTCCCCATGAGGATGGGGGTGCTGCTCCCATGTTTTACAAATCTGACAGTCCTTTAAATATATGTTTTTTATTAGGGAATCACTGAGTGCCATGTCAGTAATAAAGGTACCAGGTACATTTACATCAGTAATGTAAGAATCTGAGATTAGCACACTAATAAGTACGCTAACTAGTATGCTAATTTCCACCCCATGAGGTGCATTCCTGAAAAATATTAAACGAGCAATGGCTAATAACCAAGAAATGCTGTATATACCATTCTACATTGAGATCAGGCAGAAAAATGTTGGACCAAGTGCAGCAGCGAACAACTAAATTTAATCTTTGGTTATTCAATATTTTGGACGGAGGGCCCATCAGGGAGAGCGGGTCAGCCATGGGGCCCAGCCGGGTGGCATCTCCATCTTCTCCATCGCCCCGTGGAGCCACTGCCTGCAGGCTGAGCTTGTGCGGGAGGTGGAGCGATACCGACTAGAGATAGTCGGGCTCACCTTCACGCACAGTCTGGGCTCTGGAACACAACTCCTTGAGAAAGGCTGGACTTTCTTGGAATTGCCCACAGTGAGAGCCGGCAAAGCTGGTAGCGAACCCAGCTTGTTGGAGTTCTCCCCACGAAACGAGAGGGTCATTTCCCTCCACCTTTGGGTGGGGCGTAGCTCTCCCACTGTTGTTTCAGCTTGTTCAGGCCAAACAACAGTGCAGTGTACCCAGACTTCTTGGAGTCTCTGGGAGGAGTACTGGAAGGTGCTCCAACCGTAGACTCCATCGCTCTGCTGGGATACTTTAACGCTCATGTGGACAATGGCAGTGTAACTTGGAGGGACGTGATTTGGAGGAACAACATCTGAACCCGAGTGTTCAAGCATAAGGGTGTCCAGCAGTGCACGTGGCACCAGGACACCAAAGGCCGGAAGTCAATGATCAACTTTGTAGTTGTGTCATCTGACCTGCAGCCATAGGTCTTGGACACTCGGGTTAATGAGAGGGGCTCAGTTGTCAATCGATCATCGCCTGGTGGTAAGATGGATCTGCTAGCGGGGGAGGAAGCTGGACAGACTTGACAGACCCAAAGGCATTATTAGGGTCTGCTGGGAACTCCTGGTGGAATCCCCCGTCAGGGAGGTCTTCAACTCCCACCTCTGGGAGAGCTTTGACCAGTTCCCGAGGGAGGCTGGAGACATGGACTCCGAGTGGACCATGTCATCCACCTCCGTTGTAGACACGGCTGTTCAACTCTGTGGCTGTACGGCCTCCAGTGCCTGTTACGGTGGCAATCCCAGGACCCAATGGTGGACATTGTAAGTGAGAAATTTCGTCAAGCTGAAGAAGTCCTATCTGGTTGGCTCAGGGGGGACTCATGAGCCAGCTGACAGGTACCTGCAGGCCAAACGGATGGCAGTTTGAGCAGTTGCAGAAGCAAAAACTTGGACCTGAGAAAAGTTCAGGGAGACCATGGAGACCTGTTAACAGTGGAAGTGGGGAGCTTTTGACCTCAACTGGGGACAGTTGGGTGGTGGAAAGAATACCTCAATCCCACTGACACACCTTGCCTGGAGGAAGCAGAGGCTAAGTACCCTGAGGTTGACTCATTCATCACCCAAGCCGAAGTCATTGAGGTAGTTCGCAAGCTGCCAAGTGGCAAGGCCCCGGGGGGTGGATGAGATCCGCCCTGAGTATCTCAAGCCCTGGATGTAGTAGGGCTGTCCTGGCTGACATGCCTCTGCAACATTGACGGGCAGTCGGGAACAGTGCCCCTGGAGTGGCGGAACAGTGCCCCTGGAGTGGCAGACCAGGGCGGTGGTCCATCTTTTTAAAAAGGGGGACCGAAGGGTGTGTTCCAACTATTGAGAGATCACACTCCTCAGCCTCCCGGGGAGAATCTATTCCAAGGTACTGGAGAGGAGAGTCCGGCGAACAGTCAAACCTCAGATCCAGGAGGATCAATGTGGTTTTCATCCTGGCCATGGAACTCTGGATCAGCTCTATACCCCCCACAGGGTGCTCAAGGGTTCCTGGGAGTTTGCCCAACCAGTCTTCATCTGTTTTATAGACTTGGAGAAGGCCTTCGACCATGTCCCTCGTGGCATTCTGTGGGCGGTACTCTTGGAGCCAAGGTCAGAGGCCCTCTGCTGAGGGCCGTGCGGCCCCTGTATGACCAGTGCAGGAGCTTGGTTTGCATTTCCGGTAGTCAGTCACACCTGTTCCCAGTGCATGTTGGCCTCTGAAAGGGCTGCCCTTTGTCACCGGTTCTGTTCATTATTTTTATGGACAGAATTTCCAGGCGTAGCCAGGGGCCGGATGGGGTCTGATTCAGGAGCCATGGGATTTCATCTCTGCTCTTTACAGATGATGTTGTTTTGTTGGCTTCCTCAAGCCAGGACCTCCAGCATGCACTGAGGCAGTTTGCAGCCGAGTGTGAAGCAGCTGGGATGAGAATCATACCTCCAAGTCTGAGGCCATGGTTCTCGACCAGAAAAAGGTGGCTTGCCCCCTTCATGTCGGTGGACAGTCCCTGTCTCAGGTGGAGGAGTTCAAGTATCTCGGGGTCTTGTTCAAGAGTGACAGAAGGATGGAGCGCGGGATTG
The DNA here is from genome assembly GCA_029224185.1 of Karalla daura. Taxonomy (NCBI): domain Eukaryota; kingdom Metazoa; phylum Chordata; class Actinopteri; order Chaetodontiformes; family Leiognathidae; genus Karalla; species Karalla daura. The sequence goes on along the minus strand of CM055190.1, from coordinate 27,915,606 downwards.
ACAGGTAGATCAGTGCCGGTCTACGTTCCTATCCTTACCTAATGTCATGAACTTTGTAACAAGATCCCAGATACAATGAGTTTTCTTGAGCCAGCTGAGGTGGCTCGGGCATGTCCCAGAGGAAGACCCGGCTCACACTGGAGTGACTGTCACCCGGCTGGCCTGGGAACGAGTTGGGATCCTCCTGGAAGAGCTGGAGGAAGTGTCCGAGGAGAGGGAGGTCTGGGCATCCCTACTCAGACTCCTGTCTCCACGACCCGGCCCTGGATAAGCGGACAAAGATGGATGGATGGACGGATGGATGGATGGTTATTCATTATAACTTATTATTAATAAAGTAATTTGTAAGTGGAAAAGCAGCCTAAAAATAGCAGCAGACAAATCGTTGTGAATGTTCTTAGTCTTAGGTCATGGAGGTTTTCCACTCTGATTTAGGCTGCTTTCCACACCAGATCGGGATTTTCGTTAATGAGGCACCTTCATTAAGGGCACTTTCACACCAGGGAATGAAAATCAGTCTTCCTGTGTGTCTGCAGAGGTGTTGGTGCAGCGGCAGTGCAGCACTCTGTCTGATGACAGAAAATTTCTGCTAGACATGCTTTACTCGAAGACCCCTAAATCAACACCTGTGAGTCCAACAGCTGCCACTGCTCCCAGCACCAGCGAAGAAGAAGCCAACTTCCTGCCGGGTAAGATAGTGATGCCAGTATGATAACACTACAGCTGTGAGAACCGGGGTCATTTCACGTCCCAGAAATATCCAGAAACCTATAAGTCACCTCCCAGTGAGACCTTGCGATTCCCTTTCATCTGAGACAGCCTATGTATTTTTCTCTTAGAGTGAAAGGAAATGGTCATTTTTTGGGACAGTTGGATTAATATGGACGTGAGCACCAAGTTTAACTTGCGAAAAGTATGCAAATGCAATATCGATGTGGAGACATAGTACAATATGTGCCTGGGATGAATAATTATTTCACTAATTTGATGTTGAAAATAGTAATACTTTTTATTTAATGGTGCCTTTACTTAAGGACACTATACAAGGGTACATTGGATAAATTAAGATATTTTAAAAGCAATAACAAAAACAAATATAGAGAATAAAGAATAACAGTGACTTGAAATGGGCAAAGAATTAATGTTTCTGAGGTAGGGTGGCAATGTATTCCAGAGACGGGGGGCAGAACAGCTGAATGCCTTGCTCCCCATGGTAGTAGGATGGGTGGAGGGGATGGACGGATGTGTGGAGGAAGAGGATCGGAGGAAGTGGACACATAAAGAAGAGCGGATGGATTTTGGGCACTGAGATTATAGATGGCCTTGAATGTTAATAGGACGATTTTTAATTGAATGCAGAACTCAGTCAGGAGCCACTGAAGCTGTTGGAGGACGAGAGTGATATGGTGAATGGAAGGGGTTTAAGTTGTGATGTGGCCGGCTGTATTCTGAAATCTCTCCTCTTCAGCTTGAGGGAAGCTGAAGAGCAGAGAGTTGCAATAATCCAAGGAGAAGTGAACAGACTGTGAACAAGGATGGCAGCAATGTGGGGGGAGAGGGAAGGGCAGAGGCGTTGTTTCGACGGTGGAATTAGGCTGAGCAGGTAGTGTTGTTGATGATGAATGAACTGATATTGCGCTGTCAAGGATGACGCCCAGGCCTGGGTATATTTCTGTGCAATGCATCGCGCATGCTACTTCACGTGGCATGGACCTGCATAATTCCTGCATAATTCCGTGGCGACTCTGCCGAGCTCTGTAATCTTCTGCGCCACCACGGGGGGGCAATACAAGTCTGTATGCAGGCCTGTCCTACCCTCGTAGGAGTAGACAAGGAGTAGACGAGAAGAAACATAAATCAAAACATGAATCCAGAAGATTTCTGCCTTTTTTGATATGGAAATAAGGAGTACACAGGAAGGTTAAAGTAGTGGTGGACTTCCTCAGAAAGTCTCTCATCTGCAGCATCCATGTTGGTCGATGAAAACAAACAACTACTGCTTCTCCATGAGACGGTGTGGGTGCTGTCCACGTGCACCACCACCCCCCCACACTGCACACTGCCCAAAATGCTGTGTGCAGGCTCAGGCAGGTGCAGGTCCTTGCTTCTTCTGCCACTTCTGCCTCTTCTGCCTTCTGCCAGAGCTGAGCTCAGTTACTCAATTCAGGTCAGGACTGAGCTGGCTCAGAAACAGAACCAGGAACCAGGTTCATTCAGAACCAATCTAGGCTCTGCTGGCTCCTCGGATCCCTGCATGATTTGGTGTTTGGGATTGGCATGTTGAATTGCAATACATACTTTTTGTACATTCTGTTTTACCAATGCAGTATCATGAGAGTATGAAAATATTTGTATGCTGCATCTTTGATACGTCTGCCCCAGTTGTCAAATGGGGAGGAGGGGGACAGAAAGAGCGGGAAAGAGAGAGGGACATTCATGGAAGAGACAGACAGATTGACAGAGCCGTACGTGCACTAGCACGCAGAGCCATGCGAGTACAGGCAGGCAAATGTGCACAGGTAGACAGAGACAAGCATATGCCCCATTTAAACTACGTGGTACCGGCACGACTCTACTTAACACAGCTAAAGCGTGTTTCTATTCTACTACAGAATAGTACTGCCTCCAAGGGCTCCAGGTAAACACACTCGTCGCATGTTGCCAAGATAGCTCTCGCTGGTTCTTCTCATCTGCGATAAAGGACAGATATGTCTGCACCTTCTCTACAGACCAGGAACTCACTTTGCGGGTCGTATTTGTCATCAGAAAGGATGAAAAATGAAGAGGAGGCAGTTGTTTTTTTTTTCACTGCGTCAATGTGGTGCCATCCACTGCCATTCTGAAAAAAAACACGTTCAGCCCTACTCTGCCTGAATTGGCCTAGGTAGACCCGGCAGGCGAGCAGGTACTAAAAAGTAAAAAAAATAGTAAAAATAAAAGTAGTAACAGTAGTAAAAGTAGTTATGTATGTAGTTATATAGAAACTTGCTTGAGAAACAGTTAATGCCAGCTAATTTTTGCACCGGTTTTATTGAGATACACATCTTTTGCGACTGACACTCCCTGAATTTGCACCAAGAAAGAGTGACAGTGACATGTCGTGTGTGTGTGTTCCTGTCAGCTGGAGACTTGGGTGGGCGCGGCCAGGTGTTCCAGCGTCTGTCCAGCTTCAGAGCACGCTCAGTTGAGTCCTCGGGTCCCAGTGAGAGCAGTGTTTCCCGCAGGGCGGAGCTGGAGGGGCTGGAGGGCTCCGCCCAGGCAGCGAAGGCACGACTGGCAGAGGAGCAGCAGGTGTGAACACATGTATACAATTGTGCATGCATCATCACAACATGTGGTTAGCAGGTTATTAGTGCAAAGTGTGAAATACAGGTGATCTCTGTGTATAGTTGCAGTGGTTACATCTATGCAAATCAGAACAGTACCGTGTCTACAGTATGAATGTACAGAACTACAGCCTGTCAGAAAGTATCAACAGTTATCATGAGACTTAACACAAAAGCCACGTCTAGTAATAGCAGAAGTAGTCAAAATTAAATACATTTGAAAAAATAAAATTAGTAGTGATGGCCAAAAGTCCCTCTCTCGAGTAGATAAGAGAGTTGGCTTATGTATATATCCTGTGTTTGATGCATGTTTTGTCTTGAATCAGATGCTTGTTTCATGCATGTTGTTTGTTTGACATGTGCTGTGTTCCTGATACATATTGGCTTTTATTTTTGATGCAGGCTTTATGATTGTTGTTTGTTGCCCGCAGAGCCGTCAGCTGCGGCAGCAGAGCAGCATGGATGCTGAGAGCCACACCCGCAGGCTCGAGTCCACCCTGATGGTTCCGCTGGGCAGCAGTGGCAATAATGATGCATGGGAACAGCTGAAGCCAAGTGCAGCCGCTCTGCGCATCAAGGACCTGGACTTCTCAGACCTGCTGGATGAGGAGGACATTGACGTGTTGGACGTGGACACCTTTGACTCCTCCTCTTCTCGCCTCTCTGGCCTCCCTCCGCCTTCCCACTCCAGCTCTGTTCATGCCCCCCCTCCTCCTCCTCCTCCTCTTCCAGGGGGTCAGCCCCCACCCCCACCCCCACCCCCCCCCTCCCCCTGGTGTCCCCCCACCCCCTGGTGTCCCCCCACCCCCCTCCCTTCCCTTCAGTGGGAGCAGCAGTAAGCAGAAGAAGAAGACTGTGAAGTTGTTCTGGAAAGAGTTGAAGCAGGCAGATGCTCCACGCCGCTGTCGTTTTGGCCGGGGGACGGTGTGGGCTTCACTTGATAAGGTTGCCGTGGACACTGCCCGTCTTGAACACCTGTTTGAGTCCAAAGCCAAGGAGCTACCTGTTGCTAAGGTAAACAGGCCAGACTCAACAAAGCATTCATTCTGATGACATCCATGTCTGATCCCTGCACTCTGCCACCTACATTTTGAAATATCCTTTGGAAAGATACTGAACACCAAACTGCGCCTGATGCCTTGTCATCAGTGTACGAATATGTGTGAATGGTTGTCGATATGCTGTGCATGCAGAAAGGAGGAGACGTGAAAAAATCCGAAGTCTTGGTTCTGGACCCGAAGCGGAGCAATGCCATCAACATTGGCATGACAGTGCTGCCAGCTGTACATGTCATCAAAACTGCCATCCTCAACTTTGACGAGTTTGCCATAAGCAAGGAGGGAATCGAGGTACCAGCATTTCTTGTCAACATGCTGTGTTTGTGTGTGTGTGTGTGTGTAACAGTGTGTTTTGTGGAGCAGAAGATCCTGACGATGACACCCACAGAGGAGGAGAAGCAGAAGATCCAAGAGGCTCAGCTGGCCAATCCTGATGTTCCTCTAGGAACAGCTGAACAATTTCTGCTCACCCTTGCTTCCATCAGTGGCCTGAGCCCCAGGCTGCAGCTATGGGCTTTTAAGCTCAACTATGAGGCACTGGAGAAGGTAGTGTGTGTGTGCGTGTGTGTGTGTTTATGCATGCATGTTTGCACAACAGAGAGAGAGAGAGAGAGAGAGAGAGAGAGAAATAGAGAGTTGCAACCTCTACAACTCATGTTGGAATATTTATTTGTAGATGATACAGGAAGTTGTACTAACTAATAAGGGGGATATTTATAAACTGTGTGTGTGTGTGTGTGTGTTTGCGCGCGCATGCATACTTGCACAACAGAGAGAGAGAGAGAGGGACAGAGAGAGTTGCAACCTCTGCAACTCATGATGGATTATTTATTTGAAGATGAGACAGGAAGTTGTACTCACTAATAAGAGGGATATTTATAAACTGGACGTTATACAAACAGAAGGTTGTAGGAACTGGAAGTGGCACCAACTGGAAGTGGACTCTGTGGGTTATCACCCCCTTGCAGGAGATTGCAGAGCCACTGTTTGACCTGAAATTGGGCATGGAGCAGCTGGCGTCCAACCAGACATTCAGGAGAATCCTTGCCACATTGCTTGCTATTGGAAACTTCCTCAACAATTCCAGTGTAAGAGCACACACACACACACACACACACACACACGCAAGAAATACACTAGGGATGGAATGGTTCATTAAAATACCTTTTAAAAAAATACTGTTCGGGTAAGATACATACATGCATGCAGTATGGAGAAAGGGTCTATATATAAAATATATGCTGATGCAGAGATAGAGGATTCACCAGCAGCATGCAGGGTACGGCTCATGCTGCTATTGCCTTTTGCTCATATAATCATTTCACAATTGTTGCTACCTCTTTCACTGTGTCTGCAAGAGTGAGTGTCCATGCAGGACCTGGTGTGTGTCAGACAGAGGAGAGAAAGCTCCCGATTTCTCTGTCCTGCTCCGCTGACCAATCGGTGTTCTGTGTGGGTGGGATTTTACTATGCATGTGTTCAGTGTTTACCATATCATGTCCATACATGACCGGTGTAAAATGACACACACCAGAATCCTGGACCACAAAAACGAACTGGGGATTTCGTGAACCGTTCCACAAACATTCACACGCACTCTAACTCACCGCTTCCTGATGGGGACACACGCACAGACTTTGACTTTTTATTTCACTGGTGAACTTAGTTTCAGCAGGGTCAAGATAAATGTGTTGTTGTTTCAAACACAAACGAGAGGAGATCAGATAATCTTTGTATATGTTTCTGTGTATATTAATGTGTGTCTGTGTTTATCTCTCTGTATGTGTGTGTGTGCAGGTGAAGGGCTTTGAACTGGGCTACCTAGAGAAGGTGGTGGAGGTTAAAGACACGGTGCACCGTCAATCTTTACTCTACCACACCTGTAGCCAGGTGCTGGAGAATTACCCAGAATCATCAGATGTCTACTCTGAAATCCCAGCCATCACCCGCTCTGCCAAAGTACAGCCATATTGTCCTTTCTCTTATTTCAGTTTCCCTCTGTTGTTCACAGTCTGTTTCCCTTGTTAATTGTCCCCTGTCGCTGTCTGTTCTCCTATGGGTTTTGTTGCAACAGACACTTCTCACAGTCTCTTGAATTGTCTGCTCTCTTTGGCCTGTTCTCCTTTGCCCTCTTCTGTCTGCTCTTCTCCCTGGTCCTCTGCTCTGTTGTACGGTACTCCCAACATGCCGTGCTTTGTCAGATTCTGACAGGTGATCGTCCTGTGTGCAGGTAGACTTTGAGCTGCTGTCTGAGAACCTGGTGCAGCTGGAGAGACGCTGCAAAGTATCATGGGAGAACCTGAAGGTAGTTGCCAAACATGAGACCAAGGCAGTTCTGAAGAACAAGATGACAGAATTTCTGAAGGACTGCACACAGAGAATTGTCATTCTGAAAGTCGTGCACCGCAGGGTCGTCAACAGGTATATGCTTGCACATGCATGCAGGCATGCATACACAGACTTAAGGTGCTTTTCCTACTCATGGTACAGTACAGCGCAGTGTCCCTCTGACCATTGGAAAATCACCAAAGAACTTGTTCCCGGCTAACATTTCTCTTACCTGCTTGGCTGAGGTTCTGCTTGGCTATAGAGACATCACCCATCTCCTGGCCACTGATTATTTTCATTATGAGAGGGCTTTCTGACACACACAACCCCAGTATTTTTAACGGCAACAACACTGCTGCTTGTTTCATTTGAGCAATTTCTGTGCACAGCAACAGAAGGGACAGCAACCTTGACATGTTGGAGGTGATGATGGATGACAGTTAGCATTTCTGAGTCAAGGGCATAGCTGCAAAATGAGCTTGCTAGTAGGTCAAAACGACTGTCAAGGGAGCGGGTTGCTGTGATAGCCGATCGACAACCATCTCTGCTACCCCGGTGGTTAGACACCTATCTAGTTAGCAATCAGTGCTAACTCCTTGCAATCCCTGAAACTTCTGACAACAAAACCAAAACTCAACATGTCGGCATTGTTTATCTACATCTGGAGTACACCACAGTTAGCTTAGCCCATATCACGAGCTCCTGGATGATGGCACCTGAGCAAGATGGTGAAACTGCCCCAGCTCAGTACGTCTCCAGACGTCATCAACCCAGACACTTTTGGGACTTGTACTATAGGTGCAGCGCAGCAGAGTGGGAAGAGAAATGAGCATTTTCAAGCGTTTTGTTTTTTGTTTTTTCGCATCTATCTTATTTGACGCCCCATATGACTCGTCCCCTGTGTTCCAGGTTCCACTCCTTCCTGTTGTTCCTGGGCCAGCCCTCAGCCTCTGTGCGTGACATCAAGGTTACATGTTTCTGCCGCATCATCAGCGAGTTCTCTCTAGAGTACAGAACCACAAGAGAGCGAGTCATCACCCTCAAACGGAAACGGGCAGCACACAGAGAGCGAACCAAGACCCGGGGCAAGATGATCACGGAGGTGACCCCAAGATGGCTAACCATTGAACCCCTATGTGATATTAACTTCAGCAAGTTGATTCATAGTAGGCTACATTTGACTGACGGACCTTTCTCTTCATTACTTTCCTCCCCCTCCTCCTCTTTATCTTCCTCTTTTTTCTCCCATCAGACAAAGAAATTTTCAGGGGCTGTGCCTCACACGGACAGTCCCCCACCTGAGTCCACGGCAATGGAGACCGAGTCTGGTCAAGAGGAAGAACATGAGAACATGAAAAATTTACTGACCTCTGATCCCAGGGCCTTACGACGTTCCAGAGCTATGCGCAGTAAGAAACCACTGAGGGCACTCAGTTTAGGATTAGCTCATTTAGCTCATTAGCTCCATTAGCTCAATTGTCAGTTTGTGCATTTTCCCGAAAAATCAATCAGTAGTTTTACCTAGAAACTGCGAAAAAAATGTTGGATGTATGTATAGTTATAGATTAGTGGTGGACATAGATGATTTTTTTAATCTAGATTAATCTCACTGTAATCACTGTGATCCTCAGGTATGGGTGGTGCATGCCTGATGTCTCCAGCAAGAGATAACGGCATGAGCTCCCAGGATGACGCCACAGACGAGATCATGGACCGACTGGTGAAGTCCGTTACCCAAAATCCCTCAGATCAACCGCAAGTCATGTAAGTGTGTATGTGTGTGTATGTATGTACATGATTGAATACATTCTGAAATGCCTCTCCTACAGTCATTTAATAATGACTGGAGCTTTTGGCCAGGGGCTTGTGTCATCAGATGATTACCAACAGTCACTGGGTGTTTCGACCCTGAACCATTACACCTTCTTCCTGTTCCATATCCAACAAGAGGCTGTTTCTGCTGCCTCCCGCAGCTTTCTCACTGCCTTCTTTCTCACCCTCCCTGCTAACCCAAAGGCTGACAGCAGCCTCCAGACTGATTGGGCTGGGAAACCCCTGCACCCCACCTCGACTGGGCACAGCCATGTCTGCCAACCTCTGCCTCTACAGTCACACATGAGGGCCCTAAAGCGTTCAGCTTTCCTTTGGAATGCTTCCTAACTCCATACCCGCCACGGCACAGTAAGCTTCACAAGGATGGTCTTCTTTCCTGCTGTGGAAAAAAGCACTGCGTCTGGCCTTAAGGGCGTGTGGACGACATCTGGCTTTTCCTCACCCTTGGTAGTGGGACGTTCCCAATCCTAACCTCCCTATGCATGGTGCTCCGACGATGTCCTTGAGCCTGAGGTTCCCTTCCACTTGGGTCAACGTTGCTGAGGCCTCCCATTTCCTCCCTGACGTGGTTCTGATGCCAGCTTCTTGGATTTGCTGTCCCTTGAACCTCCGAAAGTTATCGCCACCCTACACTTTGCGACCTGGCCTGGCATGGGAAGATGCTCTAATTGTGAGGTCACCCATGTAGCCCCTGATAGATGGCCGGCGGATCCCTGAATCCATCAGTGGGCCTCTGGTTTCCTTCTCCCCTGATTTAACGATTAGGTTCATTCCCAGGACGAAAAGAATGGGAGACACTGTACACCCTGTGACTATCCCCCTCTCCAGCTGCTGCCACTGCGTGATGTAATTCATTGCCTGAAACCGGAGCCTTATCCCATCCAAGTAGCTGTTGATCATCTCCTTGATGCATTCTGGGATCTGGTAGTGCTTCAGAGCTGTCCTTATTAGGTCGTGGGGGATGGACCCATGCTCATTTGCCATGTCCAGCCAGACTACTGTCAGGTCACCTTTCCTTGCTCTGGCTTCCTGAATCATCTGGTTTAAGATGCCTGTGTGTTCCAGGCACCCTGAGAATGCTGGGATCCGTCCCTTCTGGATAGAGGTGTTGACATACCCATTTTTGACCATATAAGTGGACATTCTCTTCACCAGCACAGAGAAGAAGGTTTTACATCCAGCACAGAGTAAGGAGATGGTCCTGAATTGGCTTATGCTCTCCAAGGCCTCTTCTTTAGGGACAAAAAATCCTTCCGCCTTCTACCAGCTAGATGGAACAGTGCCTTTCTGTCACATCCTCCGGAACAGTTTCCAAAGCCACCAGAGAAGCTTCGGGCACTTCTCATATACCCTGTAGGGTATCCCGCTGGGACCTGGGGCTGACGCTGCCCGGGCCGTTGTCACCACTTCCTGGACCTCCCTCCAGGTAGGCTTATTGGTGTTTAACATGACAGTGTGAAGTGCTGCCATGCCGACAGCTGTTTGGATCACAGTGTGCCTTCTTAACTCAACTTCCTTTTTGGGGCCTTTCAGCGTCCCCAATCTGGTCTTTCCCAGCAGTGACCTTGTGAACTTCTAAGGGTCCTGTATAAACTGGGATTGTCGATTCTCTTTCTCCTTTCTCTGTTTCCTTGTTCTTTCCACTCCTCTTAGTCGGCTGAGGAGTTCCCAAAGACTGCTTGTGAGCTCCTTAATCCCTTCCTTTTTGCTCAGTACTGCTTGAGGAATCAGATTATAATTAGATCAGATTGTGTGGAGACACAACAGCAGCTCTGTGTCCAAAACAGCTGCAGATCCGATCTGCACTACCTCATATCTGTGTTTTCACCTCCTGTTAATCCTGCAAGAGCAGAAAATCTACTCTGCTACAAGGTCACCTGTAGCTCACCTGCAACTCACTTGAGGCTTCCAGTTCTCCCAGGGGTCACTTTCTCAGCTGTGTAAAACTCTATCATTCTGCAATCATGTGAAGAATGCAGGTAGGTTTTGGTACTATTTGAGGTAAGAAATATTTCAGTAACTTGAAATTTGTGCTATAGAAGCTTTGAAACTCGTCCTTCTCCACTTAAGTGATTGCATCCAAACTAACCTTGTACATTACACTATAAACTATTACAAATTATTAAAAACTCCGGATTTGTCCCACACTTTCAGAAAACTTAAGTGGTATTGGGTTAAAACAATCACAGTTATTAAAATGTTGTTGAATGGCAGGAGTAACGTTAAGACCCATTTAAAGTTTAATCCATGTGTGAAAGTGGAAAGGCTCCTACTGATTTCAAATGGAAAATAATTTGTTTGTCTGATTGTTTTAGTGAGGAGAACTCTGAAAAGCGGCCTCAGCCTGGATATGGTTCAGGCTCTGGGCCTAAACAGCAACACAGGAGACAAGGTTTGAGCGGAAAAGCTGATCAATCGCTGAAGCAACTGAGAGCCACTGCCAGATGACGCAAGCAGCAAACCGTCTCTCAAAACACTTTGCACAATGCTTTTCCTGCAGGGGCAGTACTGTGGGTGCCTTCCTCCTCCAATAAATAAATAAATAAATATTTGATTGAATAGTGAACTTAAAAATCCGGGATAAGCAGCTACAGGGGAGCTTGTTGCCTTTTACTGCTGTTGAAGATGTTGGTACATTGTTCTGAAAGTGAAACATATCTTGGAAAGAGATTGAACAAACAAGAGGGCATGTTGCCAGGATGAAAAGTCTGCTGTCCATTGCTCGGGACTTGCGTACACGCGCACGATTCTCTCAGCTTCACTCAGCATCTTTGTCGACCACTCTGTAAACTTGTTTGAAGTTTGAATGAAGAATTTAATAAAGTTATGATTTGTCTTTTTTGGTTGTCTGGCTTCCACTTTGGTGTCCTCTACTAAGGCGTGACCCAGGTGCCCACCACTTAGTTCGCTGGTTGGCACCTGATGCAGAAAGAGAGGATAAAAAGTATGTAGAAATGACTATTGGCTTCTTACTAGGTGGAGACTCTATTGCCAATAGGTGTGAGTGTGAGAATGAATGGACTGTGTGATGGCCCCATGTGTGTTGAAAAGAGACTCCAGCATGAAGTGAAAAGATATAAAGGGAGTAAGACAATGGATCCATAGAAGCGACAAACATAACTCCTGATTTGTTTTTTCCACCACAATCAATGAATGTACAAAATAAGAAATTACAAACAATACAATACCAGAGAGAAAATACTATAAGTGTAAATATTCTGTACACAATAAGACTACTTGTGAATGTCATTTGGTATAATTTTGGGCTATTGTACAGAATAATTTCCCTTTTCGGGATAAATTAAGAATTATCTCACGTTCTTCTTAAAAATACACATTTTACAAGAAAAGAATGACAGATGAAAAGTATTTTTGAATACATTTCTAAATGAAAATACAATTCATCTCAGCTGTGACTGTCATGGCTCGAGGTGCTTTGATTGGGTCAACGCGATGTAAAAATCAAGCCGAACTCCAGGTTAATCTCACAGGTGAGTCTGACGTCACATGTGCAAGGGTCTCCGCCTCTTTTAAGCGGACTGGTGGTCACATGTGTCCCCTCCTCCGTGTATCTATGTGCGTGCGTGCGTGCCTGCGTGCGTGCATGTGTGTAGTGTATTTGTAAACCGGCGGCCGGCCAGCCTCCCTCCGTATCGTCAGGTCTTCTCAGTGTCTCGGTGCATATATAAGATTGTGCGTGGGGGGGCAGGGGGGATGTCCAGCTGCTAAGCTCCGGGAGAAGATGCTGCCTCTCGGTCTGATGCTGTTGCTGCTACTGTCCGCCTCAGCGGCAGACCCGCCCGGCCTGGTCCCTCAAGGGGCGCCGGGACCCAGCTCCTCTCCGCTGTGGTCCGCCTCTCCCTCGGCATCGATACAGCTCCCCATGTCCCGGCAGGAGTACGCGGAGCCCGGCGTTGCCTTGGCCCGGTCCGTGGCGGACGAGCGCTCCGGGCCCTTGGAGGGGGAGGAAGAGGAGGCGGCAGCGGGGCTGCAGCATCACGGCGGAGGATTCCGGGTGGTGCAGTGGGAGTGGAGCTACGTCCAGACACCGTACATCATCGCCATCTGGCTTCTGGTGGCCAGCGGGTCCAAGATCTGTAAGTGTGTGTGTGTGTGTGTGTGTGTGTGTGTGTGTGTGTGTGTGTGTGTGTGTGTGTGCGCGCGGGCGCGTGTTGGCCAGAGCCAGATAATCACTAATGACAACGATCAACAGAAAGGTGAAAAATACTTTGACACAATTTACTCGTCGATATCTTCTCAGTCCATGGATCTCGTCCCTTCTCTTCTGTGTCATCCACTTATCTGTCTCACCGTTTCACTTTTTTGGCGGGGCCATATCTGGAACTGTGTGTGTAACGTCGTTGTACACAGTCAGATAATCAAAGATCAGTCGATGAGTGACAGACCTTTATTTCCCTCATCTTCACTTCAGATGATCCTCAGTCTAAGGACTACACATCCTCTCTCATCAGTCTCTCAACTTTTCTGTTCCATCCTCTCTCTCACCCTGTCTCACACGGTGTCGACACCTCTCTCGCTCTGTCTCACCTTTTCCTAACTAATCTTTAAAAATCACCATAGCTACATGATAAAATGGCAGAGCTATCTGGCCACAAACATGAGTCTGATTCTGGTCCAGTGTGTATTTTTAAGCATTTCCTTTATCGTGGCTGAGGATGAATTCGCACATTCTCTCCCTCTTGCTCATTCTCTCTCTTTCTCCTCTCTCTCTCACACACACTCTCTTTCTCTCACACACAGAAACATACACGCTGCCATGAGCTGCTGACTCACTGAATGACAATAACACACTACATAGGCTCATTAATGTCTTATTTACTTTTCACACACTCTCCCTCTCTCTCGCGAACATGTATGCAGTGAGTGGTTGTCATATCATGTGCGTGCGATAGACAAAGAGGGACAGACAGACAGACAGTTAAGCTCAATGTTCAGTGCTCAATGGTCGTTGTCAGTGTGTCAGGCAGCAAAATATTCCCGCTCTTCTTCACGTTTGTTTAGACAGGAAGATGTTCTCAGGGTCACAGTGGCCATAAAACGGGAATTCACAAGGTGCCTCGTCAGGGACTAAGACAAGAAAACAATGAAGGACAGGAGTGAAGAAAATCAAGAGGCAGTGAAGGACTGAAGGGGATCGTGAAAGAAATAAGGAGACAATTACGGAGAGTAGGATGTAGTGAAAGGTAGACTAGAGAGAGTGAAGGAGATCTCAGGAGGAAATAAGGAGAAGGCAGTGAAGGAAATGAGACAATAAAGGACACGAGTTTGCAGTTTGTGACAGGAGGAGGTAGTGAAAGAATTAAGAATGAGGCAGTGAAAGACAAGAAGATATAGTGAAGGTCTAGAGGAGATAGTGGAGTAAAAACAGATCGTGCACAAAATAAAGAGGGCTGCACAATGTATTGCAAATTAATCGCTATGGTGATATCAATATGCGCAATACATTTATCTCAAAAACTCAACTTCTATAAATGGTGCTTTTTCAGCTTCTGATAACACACCTGAACTTCTGAGCGACTAAGGTGCTACTAAAGCACAACATCAACTGACTCCCAGTCATTGACTGGTGTTTGTTTTCACGACAGACCTATATTGCAAGTTATACTGCAATCATGATACTTAATGCCATTACTCCATATTGCATGTTTCCCCAATATTGTGCAGCTCTAGTAAAGGACAATATGAGATGATTAAGGAAAAGAGGAGGCAGTGAGGGACAGGAGGAGAAAGTCAAGGAAACGTTCTAGTGAGATATTTATTGACCTTATGATGCATTTGCTGACTTTGCCATATGTTTTCTGAACCACTGACAACTTCTCCCTACAGTGTTCCACTTCTCACAGCGTTTCACCACAGTGGTTCCAGAGAGCTGCATGCTCATCCTTCTGGGCCTGGTTCTGGGCGGCATCGTGCTGGTAGCCAATAAGAAGCAGCTGTACCAGCTGGAGCCTGCCCTCTTCTTCCTTTTCCTGCTGCCCACCATTGTGGGCGATGCCGGGTACTTCATGCCAGCGCGACTCTTCTTCGACAACCTTGGTGCCATCCTGACTTATGCTGTGGTGGGAACGCTATGGAACGCATTCTGTACTGGGTTTTGCCTGTACGCTGCCAAGCTGATGGGGGTCATAGGTCAGTTTCCGGTCTCATCTAACTCTTCATGCTTAACACTAGGGATGAAATTTAACATGTAAAATACTTTGTTTCTGTATGGTACTATATTCTCTATAAGTGAAAATCTACCACCATGTTTGTAAGAGTGTAAAAGCTGATTTACAACTGCGTCTCCCTGTCCCATAGTACATATTTATCTTGCAGGCCTTCAAAACGAACTTCAATCATGAAATAATATACATTGTTAGAACTGTCAATTGAAGCTGGTATAATAATTCGACAACAAATTCATTCTGAACTTTCTGCACAATTCATGAACTACATTAATGTGAACAGTATATTTATATAGAATTATACAGAATTAGAATAAGTCATGTAGTTTTACCATTGATCGATTACCTGACCCACTTTGTACCCAGTGGTGTGCAGTCTGCTGGGGATAGAGCGGGGCTCTCAAGTGTACATAGGCAGGGAGTACACTCTGGACATATGGTCGTATACATATGGACCAGCACTCTCACATTCAAACCTACGGACAATTTAGGGACAAGCCAACAAACTTTAGACTGTTTGAGGAATCTGGAGAAAACCCATGCAGACATGAGGAGATCGTGCAAACTTTACACGGAATGACCTCAACCACCACGTGAACTGGAGAGAATGCTGTCAGGTGGTACTTTATCAGGTCCACCTGTTCACCTGTTTGCTGATGCAAAAAGCTAATCGGCCAAGCTCATTGCAGAAACTCAATGCATAGTGTAGTACGGTCAAGAAAAACATCGAATATGGTTTTTCTACTCAATTAGCTGGTTTGAATATCTCAGAAACTGCTGATCTCCTCAGATTTGTATGCACAACAAACCTCTAGGGTCTGCAGGGAATGATCCAAAAATGTCTGTTTTGGTGCCGAAGGTCAGAGAAGAATGATTTGTTAAAGATGATTAAATGACTACAGTACCTCAAATAACTACAAATAACAAGGTATGCAGAGTTGCATGACATGTCAGACCTGGAAGCAGTTGTCATGGAACATGACAATAATGGGCTCTCTCTAGTCCAATGACCTGAGCTCACCAGACCTCCAATAGAGGAGCTTTGGGATATGGTGTGCCATTTTTGCTTCATGGATGTGCAGCAAACAAACCTGTTCTGATTGTGTAATGCTATCATGTCAACATGGATCAAAATTGCACATGAGTGTTGGCAGGGCCTTCTTGAATCTATACTACAAAGAATTGTGGGAGTTCTGAGAAGGGGTCCAACCAGGTGCTAGCAAGATCTTTCTAATAAAGTGGTCATTGAGTGGATATTGAAACAAATGTGACAAATGTGGGACTTAAAACTTCACTAGAGTATATTTTCAAGTGGTTATTTGGACTTTTGCTTTTGCTCAAAGTGTAAAATACTTCAAGAAACAGCCAATAAATGACTCGTCATGTTTAATGACCTGTTAATGTGCTCTGTGTGTCTGTGTGCTCACGTGGGTGCGTGCAGACGAGCGCGTGCAGGCTGACCTGCTGGACTTCCTGTTGTTCGGAGCTTTGATCTCAGCTGTCGACCCGGTGGCTGTGATCGCTGTTTTTGAAGAGGTGCACGTCAATGACATGCTTTTCATCATCGTCTTTGGAGAGTCACTGCTCAACGACGCTGTCACCGTGGTGAGACACACAGCTGCACACTCACACAGTCAAACTGACGTGACGGTGTTGTCGTTGCTGCGTGTGAATCTTTACTGAAATGACAAATCCTGGAATGGAATTTTAAGTGGATCTAATCTAGATTCTTCTATATTGTTACACAAAATAAAAGTTAAAATGGATCAAATTCAATAATCATATTTTTTTTGGTCTACTAAGGGCTCTTTATACATTAATTGTTGAGGTGGCATTGTTAACAAGCAGTTCAGACTAGCATTGTATTCAAGACCAATGACCACATAATACTGAAGTATAATGTTACTTTGTTAAACACTACAAATAATATGGCTGATTTTAATTCTGCATCCTTTAATTAAAGTTTTACTTTAATTCTGCTACCTGCCTCAATTCAAAATGAATTTCAAATTCAAGAACTGAATTGAAAAGTTCAGGATTTGTCTTCAGCTCTGAGTCTTCTGCAGCGTTCCTGTGGACAAGCATGGCCCCTGCGCCATCTGAAAAACAGCTCTTGTGTCTGTCACCCTAGTGCAGCCAGATAATGAATGACACAGTCCTGAGGATGTGAGCAGTGTGTCTGTAAATGCAGCAAAACATTCCTTTAATGATGACAAACTGCATATTGTGTGTGAGGTCGCAGCAGATTAACTCAGGTCTCTAATCCTTAGCAGCACTCAGAGCACGAGCTAATCCCAGCAGCGTGTGAATGTTGGAAAACCACACATGCATGCACACACAAACACACACACATGCACAGAGTTGCCTGTTGATGCCAGCATATCAATATGCACACCATATATTTTCACTCACATCTACTCGCAAATACCTTAATGCATGAAACTGCAGTATCCCAAAAACGCTCACACACACAAGAACATGCAAACACAGAAATGACCAGGATTGGATGTTATGTCACAACTTTCTTGTTGTGAGGCAACATAACTTACAACTGTGCCACCATGTGGACAGATTGATAACATACATATATAGCTTAAATGTTATCACCCCAACGCCCAACCCATACACGCACGCACACACACACACACACACACTTGAATGACAATGGCCAAATGAACAATCACAACAGTTGAATTCAGCAATTGCAAACTATCAAGTAACTCTTTCCAGCATGTCTTTCCATTTAACTAAAATTCCACATCTGGACTTCCTTGCAGTACAGGCATAATCAAATGAGACCTGCCAGACGCCTCACTGTTGATGATTTTTTTTTTTTCTTGAGGCCAAGGGTGACTGGAGGCCCCCGTCCAGCAGATGGCACTGGCCACCACCTATATCACCTGTGTAAAGAGCCGGCCCTGGTACTGCCTTTAGAGTCCCTGGTCGTCATAGTGACACTGTACACAACTTCTGTGACCAAAGAAAACTCTGTACTACTATTTAGAGACCGGTTGTACAGACATTAACTGGATTGTGCACTCACTCTGCTTCCTGAGAAGACATATTTTAGTAATGGGTCTGTCCAGGAATCCAGTTTTTGTTATGATCCGAACCCGGCGAACATGTCCCCTTCTATCCTTTTCCGCTTCCACAACTCTTCCAGTGAGCCACGAATCACGTGGAGCAGTATCATCCACGATGATAACAAACACAATGGCAAAGTTGCGTTTGACGCCCTGCCACTTCTGCCTCTCCTGAATCAGAGTCAAATACTCTCTAACCCATTGCCTCCAGAACAGATCTGCCATGTATTGGACCTGTCTCCAGCGTCAACGGGCATAGATGTCTTTTTTCTGGAACACTCCTGGTGGTAATGACGGTTTGCACTTTAGCAGCAAGAGATGGTTGGGTGTCAGTGCTTCCAAGTCATTTAAGTCAGTCGACGCTTTGGTTATGGGGTAGCTGTTGATGATGGCTTCGACCTCACAAAAAACTGTGTGGAGGCCCTCTTCATCAAGGGTCTGTGTTCTCAAAGTGGTATTCAAGACTTTACGTACAGACCTTATTAGCTGCTCCACACTCCACCATGGTGAGACCTAGCAGGGGGGTTAAAACTTTCTGGAGTAGTTCACCACTGATCTGCTTATGGTTCTGCTTACGGTTCCATCTGTTGTGTCTCTCAGTTCACGCTTGGCCCCGACGAAGTTTGTCCCATTGTCCAACCAGACTCCAGCACTTTACCTCGTCTTGTCACGAAGCATCTGAATGGACAAAGGAATCTGTGTCCAAGGATGACAGTACCTCCAAGTGCACAGCTCTCACAGCTAGGCATGTAAAAATGACTCTGTACTTTTTGATTATACTTCGCCCACGCTTGATCTCAAAAGGCCCGAAGCAATCCACCCCAGCTCCAGTGAAAGGTGGCCCATCAGGAGAAACTCTATCATGTGGAAGATCTGCCATGTACTTACTGCCTGGTGCTGCTTCAGTCAACAACAAACCACACATTTTGTCTTACTTATGGAAACACAGGCCCCTGGGATCCAGTACTTCTGGTTCAACTGTGACAGCATGTGGTTACGTCCACCATGGGCTAAAGTTTAATGCACGTGATGGAGAATGAGTGTAGAGATGTGCAGGTCTTTAGTCAGTATGGCTGGATGTCATGACTAATCTCGATTAAGCCTACCACCAACTCTTAGCACATCATCTTCCAAAACAGGGTAAAGCCTATAGAGATGGCTGCTATTCTTCACCTTTCCTCCAGTCTGCAGGCAGGCTAGTTCATGCGGAAACCTTCTCTGACAAAAGCAAATGATCGCCTTTTCATCCCGGCTAACTCCTTGATAGGGGTCCCTTCCCTGTGGCCTGTGCCTTGACACCTTGCATCTCCTCCTGCAGCCTCCTTTCTAGCTGTTTTTCATCTGTATTGGACCAATTGAGAACTTCCTTCAGCTGTCTTCTCCTCTGTCCAAGGTCCAACAGCAACCTCTTGAACCGAAGTAGCCCGCCGACTGCCCTTGCAAGGAGAAATGTTCAATGAAACGCATGACAGTCAGACTCTTCTTCGACCCCAACTGTGTTCACAGAAACGACTGCCTTGACCTCAGGGTTTTCTGAAGAGTTCTTCCCAGTAAGGTCGTACTTCAGTACTGAGGTGCTGTTGCTCCAGAAAACAGATTCTCGCAGCGGCATCCTCAATTCCCTTCTCCACAGCTTGTCCATCCCACCACTGCAGCCCTCAACTCCATGCAGGGAATGGTAATGGATGTCAGTGGTGCCACATGGGCCTTTCCCATTACAAAGGCACAGTGATCCTGCATGGAAATGATGACAGATAAAATCCCTTTCCTTGTCAGGGGCCAGCCGTGCAGTGTAATCTTGAACATGAAAGAGTCTGACTGGATGCACCACTGAACTCCAAGAGCCCTTTCAACCAGCAAGATGCCACTGTCCAAATCCAAGTCCTTGACCTCAAGCAATTGGTCCTCTGGAGGTATAGCAGCAAGGATGATGCAACTGTTGCTCATCCATTTTGTGAGCTGAAATCCTCCCTTTGCACAAAGTGCGCAAAGCTCCTGGTGAAGAGATATGGCCTCCTGTTCAGAACCAACAGCCACCAGGCAATCATCAACATGAAAATTGTTGAATCAACAATTTCAACAGCCTTGTCACTGAATTGGGCTTGGTTGTCTTCAGCACATTTTCGCAGAGCAAAAGAGGCACAGCGAGGAGTAGCTCCAAAAAGGTGGTCAACCATCCTGTGCTCCACCAGATCCTGATCATGTTCTCCATTTGGCCACCGTAAAAACCGTTAAAGATTGGTACTCTGACCTGATGAAACATGGCTGCAATGTCTGCTATAAGGACAATAGGCTCCTTTCGGAATCTAGTTGTAACTCCAACCAATGAGCTGGTGAGATCTGGGCCTTGACGAAGTCAAGCGTTTAAAGATGCTTCCTGAAAGGTCACTGCGCAATCAAAGACGACTGTCAGCTTCTTCTTTGGAGGGTGGTACACCCCATGATGTGGGATGTACCAAACCCTCCCATCATTACTACCTAGAGCTTCTGCTGGCACTCTCTCAATATGGCTATTTGATAGTATGTCACTCATGAAGTCTGCATAGTGAGCATGAAACAGACAGTCCTTAATGAACCTCCTTTTGAGGCTCAACGCACACTGTAGTGCAACAATCCTGTTGTTGGGTATTTTCATATCTCCTTTCTTCAAGGGCAAGCCAGTGTTGTACTGCCCATCGTTAATGCACTCGTTAACATACTTCATGACCTCAAAAATTTTCTCTAGACCACCCTGGCTGTTCATCCTAGACACATTCAGTGAAGTCAACCTTTGTCTGCTGCTCCCACAGATCCTCAAGTGTAACAACAGAAATCCTGCTGACTGTGACTTCTCGGATTTTATAGGTCCAAGACGCCAACAATGACACTGTGAGCTTCTTTGGTTATAGTCAACAGACAGGCCTCTTTCAACCCGAGGGACCCCAGGAAATCCTGCAATAGCATTCCAGAGTTTTAGCTTTAATAAGCGCTTTTGTGTACAAGTAATGCGGCTAACTGGCGACCAACAGAGCTCAGGAGCCGCAGTGTAGGACAAGCATGGGAATAGTCCAGTTGTCTTAAGCACAGAATGATCCAATGTCCACGCTTATTACACACTTTTGGCCCACACTTTTTGACCCACATTTGTCCAGGCCGAATGACATCCCCATGTCCTTGCATGTAGATAGCTGAGACTGCAAGGTGCCGCGATGAGGAGCAAACTCTACCCCATGAGCAGAGGCAGGTCCTCCTGGTCTTCCCTGAGCTCCTGGACGATTTGGTGCAGTCCTGGGAGGATCGGGCGTTCATTGGCTGGAGCCCAGTGTATGGCACCTCATCCATTGTCATCATTGTGCGGATATGCCTCATGCCTCCTTTAGAGCCGTTGTTGCGGCTCTCTACAGTTTCCGTAGCATCCACCAGATTGTGACTCAGACTGCACTCTTCGAAGTGCCTAAGCAGCCGAAGCCCCAGTCGATTCCAACCCTGGTGCCAAGCTGCTGTGCCTGGCTCACAGTAAAATATTATATAGACGTAAATGTTTTCATTTAAAAAAAAGAAAAGCTTTTGTTCTTTCATGTTGTTTCATGTTGTCCAATAACAAATGATCCACAGCCTGACATTTGTGGACCGGAGCTCCATCATGTTCTCTGTCCTGTTCTATGACCTGTTCTCTAACTTGTTCTCTGCCCTGTTCATCTTCCATTCTAGGTTCTCTACAAGGTCTACATATCCTTTGTAGAGGTTGGGGCAGAGAATGTGCAGACAGCAGATTACTTCAAGGGTGTTGGTGAGTTTGCAGGAGCAGAATCAGTGCAAGAACCTTGACCCTACTTCAGCTCATCTCATCTTCCTCCCCTATTCCTTTTCTTTTCCTGTGCAGCATCCTTCCTCATTGTCAGTATCGGGGGGACTCTGGTGGGCCTAGTCTTTGCTGTCATCCTTGGCTTCATCACTCGCTTCACTAAGAAGGTTCGGATTATTGAGCCACTCTTCGTCTTCCTGCTCGTCTACCTGGCCTACCTGACAGCCGAGCTCTTCTCCCTATCTGCCATCCTGTCGTGAGTATAAGTCCTCCAAGTCCAGACAAAACTCCCCATACACGCTCCCCATACAAGCACCAGTCCCAGTCCATGCACCACTCGCTAGATCAGACAACCCTTACCCTTGGACCCTTGCATGGGCTAAGGACCGACTTCCAAGAGAAATCCTGACAGGGAAAAAAATGGAAGAAACCTCAGGGTGAGAGATGGGGAAGGGGTTCCTCACCCAGCATGGATAAGCGGGCAAACGCAAAACAGTATACAGAGATCTTTGGTTTGATGCTTAACTATTTAGATTTGAGTCTTGGAAGCAAAATGAGTCCACAGTAGAAATAGTAGGTAGAGGGCCATGGTGGGGGCAGATGTTCGGGAACATAGAGTAAAATCTGTTGAGTTGCTGGGATTTATAACTGATCAGACTACTAAAATGATTCATATACAGAGGGAAAACAGTTTAATGGGTTTATTAGAAATCAAACAATGTCCAACAAAATCCACACAAGTGATAACTCTTCAAAAGGCAGTAATCGGTCAAACCCCAAAAGTAAAACTCAAAATCCTCTGGGTGGGGGGTGGCAGATGGGCACACAGGACAGAGAGGAGTGAGAAGAGAGGCAACGCAAGAGGAAAGAGAACAGTTTAAATAAAGTGGGTGAGGTGGAAGAGGGGGTGGGGTGTGAATGTGATTCAAGATGGCAACAGCCCCCCTGGAGGGCAGAGCCAGGCCACACCCACAAAGAGAAAGGAGAAGACAGAACTCCATGGACCTGGGGATACCCTGGCAATCTCAGCCTATACCAGCGTATCTAAGGACTAAAGGTCTAATTGTAGGATTTTTAAAAAAGGAGGGTTTTAAGCCTCTTAGGTAGAAAGGGTGCCTCCCAGACTGACACTAGTAGATGGTTCCACAGGAGACTAAAGGCTCTGGTTCCAAATTTGTATTTCCCAAACCACCTTTGCAACCACCTAGTATTTTGTTTTGCGGCCTCTAACCTCTTCTGAACAACACTTATCTCCTTGCTGTGGCAAACGGCCACATACACAGGATCAAAATTATTATCCCCTCGATTCCCTCCATGGTGTACGTATCGTTGTTGTTTTTCTTCCCTCTTATTTTAACCAGCGGTCAGCAGTGTCATGTGGAAGATGACGTCACGCACGTCTTTATATTTACTTCTAGTATAATAATTATTTAAGCATTTACTATTATGCATTGTTGATTTGTCTGTGGAGAGTCAAAAATACAAGACTGGAACAAGGTTTATTCTCTGCAGAGAAGGAAACAGCACAATATGACAGCAAAGCATACAGATAAGGTGCGTCTCTCTGACCATGAGGTTTTAGCATCTTTCATCCCCAGAGAGTACCTTGTTTCTTTGCTCTCTGGGTTGAACAAATGGGAGAACATTTGGTTACAGTAAGACAGACTTTCGGGAACCAAGAAGGTTTTCCAACTGGTTCCCCAAGAGCAGGACCCTTTGATGAATACAGACAAGAGAGGTGTTAAGGATCCTAGGAAGGATCTTACAGTTACAGTCCCTGCACGTTGATAGCTGAAGCTGACATACTTTGAGACAGGAAAAGGACATAACACAAAGATTAACTAAAAGTAAACACAGGGTTAGGGTTAGGGTTAGGGTTAACCTAACCCTGACCCTAACCCTAACCCTAACCCTATGAAAATTTCCACCACAGCATCTACACATGGGACCATATTCTAACCTTCCGTTGCAAATTTTTATATCAGTTTATGTCTTAGTCTGTTTATTTTCCATTCTTTCCAACATAAGACGATTCAATACGTATCTAGATAGATGGGGTATGAAACGATTCAGGAAGGATACATTTTAAAAACAAATGATACGGTAGGATTTGATCCGATCCAATTCAGAACGATTCAGTGCACTATGATGTAATCCGATCAGTCTGTGCAAATTCTCATTTGTACAGGTCAAATACATCTTTATGCAATTGAATCAGGTCAACTGGACTTGGTTTTTGTCTGTGAAGATGTTTCGCTCCTTATCCAAGTGGCTTCATCAGTTCGAGAGACTAGCGGGCAAGTCTGACTAGCCCACATACATAGACAAAAAACCAAGTCCAGTTGACCTGATGCAACTGCCTTGAATCAGAAATCACAGAATCAAAAATAACACAGAGGTTCTCTACAGAGGTGTCAGAAGCTATAGCAAAGCTATTTTGTAATGCTCTGACATTAGAGACTGAATCCCTTAAGTGATTTGGACCTTGGAGCAATACGTTTTTTCAGAGTCCAAGAGAAAGAAGTTACATGAAATCCAGTTCTTAATGTCGTCAACCTCAGCTTAATTTAAGTTCTGTGCAGATGTTATCTAAGGCACTTTACAAAAGTGAATAACATGTACAGAGAAGTGATATAGCAAACACTCCCTGTCCTTAGACCCTCGCAAAGGCTGAGGAACGACAAGAAAAACCGTGACAGGGGAAAAAAAACGGAGAAACCTCAGGCTGAGCAGACAGATGGTATGCAATGACTTTTTCTAGGATTTTTGAGATGAAGATGAGATTGAAGATGGGCCTGTAGTTTGCTAAAATCCCCAGATTGAGGGAAGGAGTTAAGAGGAACATAACCTATGGATAAGGACAGGCTGATCATGTCTAGTAAGGGGGTGCCAATTAAAATAAATACTTCCTTAAACAACTTAGTGGGAATAGGGTCTAGGAGGCAGGTTGATGATATAGAAGAGGAGACAATGGAGGTCAGCTGATGTAGGTCAAAGGGGACAATTTAATCTAGTGACCCGTTTAAATTACCAGCTGTATCCTGTAGGTGTATCAGAAGACATTAGTTGTAGTTGATGCCAGGTGCTTGTGGTTTGCTTCTCTGTTAAAAATAACCCTGAAAAGTCTGCCAATTATCTTAAAATCCAACACTGTATGCAAACACCACCTCGATAACCAGTGGTTATATGATAAAACATTCGCCAAATTGGGTAGAGGACCAGACAAAACTACGGTGTCTTGACATTTTTTGACCAATCAACACACAGACTCCACACTCATTTTTAGAAACTTCTGTTTGGAGGTCACTAAAATTAGCCAGCAACTTTAAATTTGATTCAACGTCACCCAGTCTAGTTGTGGATTGTCTGTGTCCTCCTGTGTGTACTTGTCTGCATCCATTTCTGGATCTTCATCTGTGTCCTTGTCTCATGGATTTCTGTCCCCTCCCACCAGAATGACCTTCTGTGGTATTGGGGCCAATAAATATGTGGAGGCCAATATTTCCCAGAAGTCTAGGACCACGGTCAAGTACACAATGAAGACTCTGGCCAGCATTGCTGAAACCATCATCTTCATCTTCCTAGGAATCTCAGCTGTGGACAAATCCAAGTGGGCCTGGGACACAGGCCTGGTGTCCTGCACCCTTGTCTTTATCTTTGTCTTCAGAGCTGTGGGTTGGTTGCCTCCTTTGTCTCCTTTAGTATCCCCATTTTTCCCATTGTCGTCCAATCAGGAGGGAGAGTGATGAGATCACAGCAAAACTTTCACCTCATTTTATCACCTCATCAGCCATCGTCACCCACACCCTTTATAGTTTGAGAGATTCTAATCAATAAATCACTCTGTAGTTTCAGATTTTGTGAGGCTGGTTGTCGATCCCTGCTTTATTTCCCCACAGACATTGACATTGGCTTTCCTCACCTGTTCAGGTGTGGTTGGTCAGACCTGGGTTCTGAATCGCTTCCGCCTTGTCCCATTGGACAAGATTGACCAGGTAGTGATGTCGTACGGTGGATTGCGTGGGGCAGTGGCCTTCGCTCTGGTGGTGCTGCTGGATGGTGAACATGTCCGCGCCAAGGATTACTTTGTTGCCACAACGATAGTGGTTGTCTTCTTCACCGTCATGTTCCAGGTGGGCCTCTGTTCCACTCCTGCTTCCTTTCTGTTTCCTCCATGCGTTTAAGTGTACTCCCTGTGTACTCTGTCTGTTTTCTACAACTATGTTCCAGTTCAGAGGCTGAATCGTTCGAATGATACAGCCTGTGCAGTCTACCAAGGCAATGGCTTTGGTGGTACTGCTAAAGAACACCTCAACCACTGATAAATGGGACAGTCCAGTGTTTGGAGCATTTACTGCTAGGCTACCTGTACTCTGCACATGGCTTGCCATGTTAAAAATATTTTATCTATCTGCATGAAACGAATCTTGGGATACTGGAGGCCACAAAGTATATGTGCGGTGTATCCTTCTACAGCAAGTTTGAGAGCTGCATTTAAAGGAGCCGTCTAATTGGGACGGGCCTTATCCCTACACTATGTGCCTTTAAATGCATCCTCTGAAGGGTTCAACGCTGCATGTTCTGTTTTCTCTTCATGTTCCTGGTTTCTGGGCATTCCTTGTGTATTCTCTGACTGTTCCCTGCATGTTCTGTGTTCTCTGTATGTTCCAAGTGTGTTCTCTGTGTGTTCCTTGAACTAACAGAGCTGCTTCTCTGTGTAAGGGTCTGACCATCAAACCCCTGGTGAAATGGCTCAAAGTTCCTCGTTCCACCAGCAGGAAGCCAACCATCAACGAGGAGATCCATGAGAGGGTTAGTTACGGTGTTCAAATGACCGCTGCCATCAAAGAGCACAGTGCACAGTGAGCCAAGGCAGAGGAAGACAACTTTTCATTCGTGTGTCTGTGTGTTTGTGTGTGCGTGTGCGTGTGTGTGTGTGTGTGTGTGTGTGTGTGTGTGCGTGCGTGCGTCCGGGCATGTGTCTGCGTTAGGCCTTTGATCACATCCTGACTGCAGTGGAGGACATTGCAGGACTTCAGGGATACCACCACTGGAGAGACAAGTGAGCTCATCTAGTCACCCGAACCTCGCACTCAGGGCCGTCCCTGCCTACACGCAGAACACACACAGTGCGTAGGGCCCCATGATCCAATAGGGGCCCCGATTTGCACAAAAGACGCGCACAAGCGCAGCCGCCAGGCATGCTGCTAGATCAGCTGTCAGCGCGAGGCAGGAGGAGAGAGAGAAGACACGTTCTTGTAAGTTGTATGTGACCACGCAGGCGCCATCACTGCAATGATTGACAGCAGTCCATCTGACCGACCGCTGGTCAGGTGCGCTGCAGGCGGGGGTGGTTAGGATGAAATAACAGTTTCTTGGCACAGGGCCCCTTTTGTCTTTTTTGCGTAGGGCCCCACTTTGGTCAGGGACGGCCCTGCTCACAGTCACTCCTGGTTTACATTGTATCATCATCATTATTATCATTATTATTATTATTATTATTATTATTATTATTATTATTATTATTATTATTATTATTATTATTATTATTATTACACTGCCTTAGGTTGTTTTTATGTGTCTGATTGAACAGTGTACACTTTCATTGCTCCTCTTCTGCATTCCCAAAAACACAGCTCTGGAACAACTTAGATCCAGATCTATGTTTGTCTACCCATCTACCTGTCTGCCAGGTGGGAACAATTTGATAAGAACTACCTCAGTAAGCTGCTGTTGAGGAAGTCTGTGTACAGGAAGAGTGAACTATGGGAGGTGTATCAGAAGATTAACATCAGGGATGCCATCAGCGTCATTGACCAGGTAGGAGGTGTGTGTATGTCTGTGTCTGTGTTTCGCTGACCTCAACTGTGAGGCATAAGTGTAAATTATGTCATTATTCCCCTGATTGACTCTGACTGCTTACAGCAGTAACACAGAAAAATTCCTTGACTGAAAAACTGTGTCCTTTAAATGGAGCAAACCAATCTAACTGAAACATGCGGTTAGATCGCAGGTAGCTTGCAGTTACGTCCAGGAAGGTCCTGCCGCTTGGACCAGGCTCCGGGCTAAGATTACTGTTCCAAACAGCAGCAGTAAAAGTAAAGAAATCTAGCACAGTAGCTCAGGACTTGGACTATATACAGGCTGAGTCATACAGCAGCCCAGGTTCAAATTTTAAATGTGTGTGTATGTGGTTGTCTGTGTGTGTGTGTGTACAGGGGGGGAATGTCCTGACCTCAGCCAGACTGTCCCTGCCCTCAATGGCCAGCAGAGCCTCATTCCCTGAGGTCACCAATGTCACCAACTACTTGTGAGTAACCTGTGTTAGCCCTGTTAGCGCCCTACTGTTTGTTAGGAAGTTACTATAATCATGCTAAGCCTTAGCATTCAGTCTGTGTGTATATATACACACACACACACACACACATACACATACAGGGGTGCGGATAATTTTTTCAGTCAGTTACTCAGATGAGTACCAAGACATGATGTTTGGTACGCACCACCCCAGCCTCGAGCATCTCACTTCAAGCTAACTTCAAAACTCGAGAGCCCTCCATCATATGTGCATCATGCTAAATATTAATTTTATTATCTTTGGTGATACACAAGCTGTGTAAGCATCATTCTGACCGCATCTAAGCATCGTGGTAACTGCATGGTTAGCATTTAAGTATAGAGCTAACTGTGTGGTAAGCATGAAGCCAATTGTGATGACTGTTGTTGCAGGCGTGAGAACGGCAGTGGTGTGTGTCTGGACCTGCAGGTGATCGATAACATCCCTGGGGCCAAAGTGGAGGAGGACACTGAGACACACCATGTCCTTGCAGAGAACCTCTACAAACCTCGCAGACGGGTAATGCCTTGTCTCTCATGATGGTCACCATGTCAAACAAGACAATCACTGGAACCTTGTCTGCCCTGACAAAATAGTATGAAAATTGGCCTGAATTTGTTTAGTTTAGTTTAGTTTAGCATAACAGATGCAGAAAGCTTCTCAGTCAGACACCCCAACAGACCATGAAGTAGTCACGTTTTACTGTCTGTGTGTGTTCTGCATGTATGCATCCAGTATCAGTCCCACTACAGCCGTCACTTCATGCCCCTGGGAGAGAAGGAGCGTCAGGACAGGGAGGTGTTCCAGAGGAACATGAAGAGCCGCATGGAGACATTTAAATCCAGCCGACACAAGAGGCACAAGAAGGAGCGCAGCCTCAAGAAGGCAGGGAGTGATGTCACTTTGTGTCCTGACTCACACTTCTATTCTGGCAGTAGGTGAACTGACCTCACTCTGTTCTTTCTACAGAGGCGAGGGTCCGATGCCAAGGAGGATGGAGGAGACAAACCCAGACGCAATGTCAGCTGGCAGGACACAAGTAAGAAAATGCTGAGATAAGATTCATATCGAACAAATATTCTATAGTTATTTTGTTAAAACTGTGCGCGCACAGACCCAGTGGTTGTCCCTGTCGAATCAGAGGAGGAGAGAGCAGAGCATTCAGACACTGAGAAGGAGGATGATGTAGGTATCACCTTTGTTGCTCGTAAGGCGGAGACACCTAAACAACGACCCAAGTCAGGTAAGAACACAAACGTGCACACACACACACACACACACACACACACACACACACACACACACACAGGGCTACAATAACTTACTATTTTTGTAGTCCTTCGTTTGATCTGTCCTTTGATCACTTCCTCAATAAACTGATTAGCTGTTAGTTGATTTGGTCTGTAAAATTTGGAAAAGTGAAAAAACTAATGGACAGCAATATTCTGAATATTACGCTTCTTCTTAATGAGACAATAATTGGATTATGTTGTGTAGATGATTTGCTTATAGAATAGCCAATTTATGTTCCATTAAATACCGGAGAGCATAGTGCGATTACCACCTAATGAAAAACTCATATTACATTTCCCTACTTTGCACGTT
This sequence comes from Karalla daura, assembly GCA_029224185.1. NCBI lineage: Eukaryota > Metazoa > Chordata > Actinopteri > Chaetodontiformes > Leiognathidae > Karalla > Karalla daura. The sequence continues at coordinate 27,886,067 of CM055190.1, read as the reverse complement.
GTCAATCATCCAGCCGGCCGTTATCTTATTTTACACCTTAATAATGTCATGGGGATTATGTAGTGCCTATTGTCAGCACTAATAGCATGAATACAGGGAACAGGAATGTGAGGTGAGGGGAGGCAGGTGAAGCACAATCTCGTCTGACATCAACTGTTCATAACAGATGTTATCTCAAGGCACTTCACAAAGGGAGCAACAATACATACAGAGAAGTGACAAAGTAAACGCCCCTTTCCCTTAGACCCTCGCAAAGGTTGAGGAACGACTCTCAAGAAAAACCCCGACGGGAAAAGACGGGCTGAGAGACAGGGGAGGGGATCCTCACCCAGGACAGACAGGCAGGCAGAAGCAAGACAGTATACATTTAGATTTTTTTAGATTTAGATTTTTCTAGAGGCCAAATGAGTCTGTAGTAGAAACAGTGCATGCAGCAGGAGTAGTCGGGGTGAGGGACAGATTCCTGGATCCAATTCAGCATCTATGGGGTCTGGGAGGGAAAAAAACACGCAGACCAGGGAAGCGGGGTCCCTGGTCCATATGTTGGTCCTTTGCAATCACGGATTAAGAATAGGGAGGAAGAGAGATAAGGAGTGACAGAGAGGCGGTTAAGATGACAGAGGGAACATGTGCCCAATCCACCCCCACAGAGAGAATGGAGAAGATGGAGCTCAATATACCGGGGGGGAAGATCAGTCAGTTCCCAATCTAACCTACTGACTAACGGGAGTCTCAACCTATAGCAGCTTATCTATCTGTAGGCCTTGTCAATGAAGAGGGTATTTAATTTACTCTTGAAGGTAGAGAGGGTGTCTCCTTCCTGGACTGAGACTGGCAGATGTGAAACCGAGTGAAGAAAGACAGAACTTGTCTTTCCAGTTCTGGCCCAAAGGAGTGGGCCATGGTAGCTGAAGGCTCCAGCTGCAAATCTAGGCTTAGAGATTCTTGGAACCACAAATAGGCCTGCATTCAGAGAATGTAGTATCCTAGTGGGGAAGTAGGGTTTTATCAGGTCTGAAATACAAGAGGGTGCCAGACCATGAAGAGCTTTATAGACAAGGAGAAGGAACTGAAACCCAGGTACAGGAAGCCAGTGCAAAGAGGCCAGAACTGGAAAGATATGTTCTCTCTTTCTAGTTTTTGCCAGGACTTGAGTTGCTGTGTTCTGAATGAGCTGCAAGTTCTCAGTGACCTATTGGAGCATCTAGCAAATAAAGAATTGCAGTAGACCAGCCTGGAAGTAACAAAGGCATGGACTTGTTCCATGCCATTCGTTCTATTGCATGAAATGGGAGTATAAACCTAATTTTATCCATATTACGCATTATAAGTACAGTAGGCAGTCCTTGAGATATATTTTAAGTGGGAACTGAGCAATAACTCAGTTTTTCAGTTCAGAGGAAGGAAATTATGTGTCATCAAGGCAGGATTGACGCTGCTGTAGAGGATTTTCTTCACTCGGTTTGATTGATCAATATAATTGGGTGTCGTCAGCAGAATAGTGGAAATCTATTGAATGATTCCTGATGATATCACCTAGAGGGGGCATATATAAAGTGAAGCGAATTGGACAGAGCACAGCTCCTTGTGGCACCCCATAACTGACTTTAGTGCAGGGAGATTATCAGTGATGTGAACAAACTCATCAGTCAAGTGATTTGAATTTGAATTTGATTCTGGCTGCTACTAGTAGCATGTGGAGGTCTATCAGAAGCGGTATCACATGTGCCCTTTTTGGTTGGTTGAAGATTAGGCATGCAGCAGCATTCTGCGCCATCTGTAGAGGTTTTGTGGTACACAAGGGAAGGCCAGCCAGAATAGAATTGCAGTAATCGAGGCGGGGGTTGACCATTGCCTGAACCAGGAGTTGGGTTGCATACTGAGTCAGGAATGGTCTGATTTTATGGATGTTATAAAGAGCAAAGCGACATGCCCGGGAGACCATTGCAATGTGCTCTGCAAAGGGGAGCTGGATGTTGATCAAGGCACCCATGTTTCTTGCAGCTCTAACTAGGGAGCGGGAGCAGGAGCCAATTTGTATGTCAATGTTCTGGAGGAGTGGTTGGTTGGCAGGAATCTAAAACTAAGACTTATGTCTTAGAGAGGCTGAGTTGGAGATGGTGATCCATAACCCACTTTGATATGTCAGACAGACTAGTGGAGATCCGCCCTTACACAGTAGGGTCATCTGGTGGGAAGGACAAGTAGAGCTGGGTATCATCCGCGCAACAATTGTATGAGACGCCATGCGAGGGGGTGATGGGGTCCAAGGACGTGGAGTACGCTGCAAAGAGAAGGGGGCCCAGCACTGACCCTTGGGGCACCCCTGTGGGGAGTGGATGGGAGGAGGAGGTGTGCCCTTAGATATGAGTTAAACTAGAGGAGTACATTGCCAGAGGTGCCTATTTCGGAGAGTATTGATAGCAGGATGTGATGGTTCACTTTGTCGAAAGCAGCTGATAGATCGAGGAGGATGAGAACTGAGGATCCAACAGACCTACCAGGCCTCAGAGCTTCTGTCACAGACAACAGAGCTGTTTCAGTGGAGTGATTGTGACTGATTCGGGTCAAGCAGAGCGTTGTGCGTGAGGAAGTGTGAGACCTGATTGAAGACTGCCCTTTCATGGTTTCTGACTCAGTGCTTCTGTCCTCACCTAAAAGATACTAAAATTTAGTATCAGAACTCAGACAATCTACAAGTAAAAAAAGGCCAACTTTTTTACCCTCTTCCCAATAAAAGAGATCAAATTTGACTATACAGGTGTCCTTCAGACCTCCCAAAACCCATAATAACCTTGCAAGCTCTTGGTCGGAATTTTGCATAGTAGGAAAAGCATTAGATACCACATTAGAAGTAAAAACAATATAGCTAAGCCTACGTATGTGTTGTAATGTGAAAAATGTAGTCCATTTCTGGTTAGGGCTTTTCATCAGGGTTAAGAAAACATCCATCTGGTCAAAGAAACATGCATGTTGTTTTCCTGGGCATGAAGTGACATCATAAAGACACCCCCCTAGTTTACAATCAACATTTGAACATTTCTTAGCACATTACGAGGACAACACACATTGTCTTCTCTTGAGATCTTTAGCTTATTCAGCATCTATCACTAGCCTAGTATCACTGCCTCCAACGCTGCCCCCCCAGCTACCCACTACAGTGTCGAACAGTACACTGCCATCAGCAGAGAGTGTCAACACCTTGCCTTACCTTGCACACATTAAAGGATCTAAGCTTCCTAAAAGAATCAAGTCTTCTCATCAGTGTTTAGCAGGAGTAGATTTTGGCCTGCTCACAGCCAACCACCGCAGGGTCATCATAAAACCTCTGCAAATGGCAAGGCCCAGAGTCACACTGAAAATCCATGATATATAGGGTGAACAGAAATTGAGGCAAATTTGTACACTGTGGGGCTCCTGTGCCACTGATCACCACAAGACATGTCCTGCAGTGATGTCCTGCAGAGATTTCATTTGGTCTTGCACCTGAGGTGGCACAATGCAGATATGAAATTGTTTTGCTGAACTGACAAAAAAAATGTGCTATGACAAGCAAAAAGAACAAAACTCTACCAACTCACATGTTGCATTAAGGTGAGAAGGTACAGTCCAGGAACACCCTAGCAATGTGAATACGGCAGTTGCATGTCAGCATAATGTGACCACGACTGGAATACTCCACATGGTATTAAGGCTAAGTCAGTCTATTCTGCTTTTGACAGCAGTAGTGATCTCTCTCTTGTGTGTGTGTTTGTCTGTTTGTGCGTCTCCTCTGTCAGTCCCAGCCTCTCTGGACAGTTGCCCCAGTCCTCCTGCTGCCCCCACCTCTCCCCAACAAGACAGTCACCTGCCCTGGAAGGGCAGTGTCAGCTCCCCGCCCCCTTGTGTGTCTGTGGAGGCCACTAAAATAATCCCAGTGGACCTGCAGCAAGCCTGGAACCAGAGCATCTCTTCCCTGGAGAGCATCTCCTCACCTCCTGCTGCTGCTGAGCCCATCAAACACCGTGTCAGTGCTCTCTCCAGGCTCGGAGGCCCCCGCCCAGCCTCCTACACCCCACCAGGCAGTGTGGTAGGCAGCACCTCCTCCATTGGAGCCCAGGTGTTGCAGGGTTCCTTCTGCTTCTCAGAGAGCAACAAGACGAAGGAGGAGGAAGAGGAAGATGAGGCAGAAGGGGAGTCATTGCAGGAGGTTCAGCCACTGATGTCATCTGTGAGGCCCCTAGGCCCCCAGACGACCCCAGGCACTGCCCCCATGTCAGGCCGGAGGAGGAACCCCTGCGTCTATCTTCGGAGCCTGGTGACAGCTCCCACTCCTGGCAGTGGAGAGCCTCATAGCAGGGGCCCTACCCAGCTGTGACAGCACATCACAGACCAGCACATTCACAGACACACACACACACATACCCAAACACAGTTGCCACAACGTCCAATATGAGAGTGTCTCCTGGTAGGCACAGTTTCCTGTGTCCACCCGATCAATCAAGGTTGATTGCAAAGGTGTCAGCTTTGTTACCACTGGACTAACTGGCTGGGGTCAGAAGTCACCTTCTTATCCAATCATGGCTGCTCTGCACCTCACTAGCTGCCACATGTCTGGTACTCTAGTCATTTTATACATATATATATATGCATATAGACATCAGCAGCCCTGTATATACACACACACACACACACACATACACAATTTCACTTTGAAATAGTGGTGGGCCATCAGGGCCAGCAAGGCCTTCTCTGCAGGAGTAACATAACAAGGAATCGTGAGCATATTTATGATAAAATTTTATTTCATTTTTAATGTATCTTCCTTACATACATACATATATGTATATATATACATATATATACACACACATATATATATATATATATGTGTGTGTGTGTGTATATATATATATATATATATATATATCCAATCAGAATTCAGCCAGCTTGTGTTGCCAGGTTCTATGAAATAGAATCAACAATACAGGCCTCTGTGCACTGTGAGTAAATGGGCACATATAGGTGATCGATAGACGCGATAGCCAAGCAGATCAGGAGTTGGCAACAGTAAGGCCTTCTAGCTGGCCTCACGTTGAACGTGACATGTACTTGTCCTGTGACTGGGGACTCACTTTTGGGAGCCGGCAGTGCTCTGCAGATCAACAAAGCCACACCAGAGCCACACCCGGGGTCTATTCGCAGAAAAATCTAATATATATACTTGCTTTTTTTGACCCACAACGGCTGAAGGAGAGGAGAACATAAGAGTTGCCTGCAGATATACTCGCAGGGCCATTTTCAAGACAGACCTTTAAAAAGAAGCTAGCTCTCGTGAGATGAGGTCGGTCAACCCCCGAGCTGGCTACTCTGTCCTAGGCAGGGAGGGTGTGTCCACCACTTCCAGTCAAGTATCTATGAGCAGCACCCCTGGCTTACAGCCTCCGAGGAGTGCTGCAAAGCGCTCTGCTGGGAATGCCTTTTGCTTGCAACGGATCGATTTGGTGTTTTGGGGCTACAATGAATGTTTAAACTTAATTAACAACAAGATATCAAAACAAGTCTGGACACTTGGAAGCTACGGTGCTTTTAAAAACTTTTGTGGACACCAGAGTGGATACACAGCTCAATGAACATGTGCGCAGGGAAAGTTTGTAAGCTTGACAGTACCACGTATAGTGATAAATTTTAATTGTGGTGCGGGTTTATTGATTTTTAACTGCTCCGGAAAATAGTCTGTGTTGTACACTGCAGCACACAGTTGCGTGTTAGTGTTGTGATGAAGACTGATGGGAATCGTCATGGACTGCACTGACTCACCTGGTGGGAATGACTGCTGGTGAGAGAGTGGTTTCACCGGGGAGCTCATGCATGTGAGGGTGGCAGAGAGAAGCAGGTTGCAGGCCACTGGGGTTTAAAAATACGGTGTGGGTTGTTTTGCGGTGTTTGCGGTTGGTTATCACCGCCGGCGGCCAATAAACCAGGGACCACGTAGTGACCCGGAGGAAGATAGTGGTGGTAAATGCCTCTGTAGGAAAGAATAGAGGAACACCAGCGGAATTGCCCCGACTCCTCAGGCTGCCGCCTGAGCGAGCACGGCCCAACCAGCAACACGGACCTCAGGGTCTCGCTGAACACGGACTTTGAAGTCCGCTTTTAATGTCCCTCTCTCGTGTAAGGGTTGGGCGATAGTTGCCATCCCTTTTCTTTTGCTATGCAGCCTTTTATTATTGGTGCTTTGTGGTGATAGTTTGACTGGATCTATTGCTGTGATTTACCCATACATTGTCCATGTGGGTTGTAGCTTCGTCTACAGATGAATCAGATGCCCTTTTTGTATGGGGGTGAATCGTGTGCTGCGGGATGGCCGACGTGAACCTAGTGTTTTATGAATGGATTGGTTAATTTAAAGTATTGCTATTTCAGTAGTTTGACTGATTAGGACCAGACTGGGGCATAATTAAAGGCGGTGGCAGCTTAATTTGATATACATCAAGGTTTCTATAGCGCCATCTACTGGCAGCTAGACGGTTATTACAGCGTGTTTCTGTATATTTCTCCACGAGGTGTATTTATTAAGTTGGACTAAGCAGGACATCACTGAAGGCCTAGATGTGAAATGAATGGCTCGCCACCGATTTATACACACACACACACACACACACACACACACACACACACACATATATATATATATATATATATATATACATACATGTACACACATTTTAAGCTCTTCAGAACACATTTGAAAATCTTGCTAATGGTCAAATTCAAATAATTGAGTTTATTATTTAATCAGTGGATTATTGAGTAATTGCTTAGTTGTTGCAGCTCTATAAATATGCATCTACCTGTTTGATGGCCCATCTGATTTTTATTTTGTCACAGATGTTCAGATCAAACTCAAAATGTATTTTGTTAGGCCGCGAATCTATAAAAGATTGAGAGTTGTTTATTTTGACAGACCAAAGTGTTAAACAGCTAAGTGAATGTCTGAACAGTTTGTGTGTTTGTGTGTCTGCTTCTATTACTGCCTTATCATGTGTAGATGTATGTGTAACCCTAATATTACACTGTCCACACATTAATTTTCCACTAACGCAAGGTAAAGATGTTTTGCAGTGTCTGATGTTTCACTTGTTTTGCCAAAGAATCTGTTTGCCTTAACATCCAATGTACTCTCACATCAGTTTCATACCAGCTGCTTTACACTGGATCAAACACACTCACAATATGGAGTCCAACGTCATGGTTCCTGCTCTTCATGTCATATAAGAGCCATTGAAGGCGACATTTGTCCGTGACTGTATTTTCATGGAAACAATATTCTGATCTTAAGCAGAAAAAACGTAGAAACCATGTGCCACTATGTCAGTGGACTGGTACAGACGCAAGTCAAGTTCACCCATTCATACACTGGCAGCAGAGGCCATCCTTCATGGTCTGTCTCCTCAACCAGTAGTTTTAACCATGCACATGTAGCCAAGCACAGAGTTTAGGGTTTAGTATCTTTTCTGTGGATACTTCAACAACTGCACAGCCTCACAGTTGCCCCGGAATGTCATCTTACACAGATTGTTTTTAATGACCTCTATTTAAGTATGGTCATATTTGGTATACGCATTCATCATCGTAAGACCTGGAGTATTGCAACTTTATTCACAGTATGCAGCCATGGAAACACCATATTCACAGTAAATGTCGTAGAGGAAATTTTGCAGCCTTTTACGAAACCTCATTGTGTCTTGTTGCATCCAGCTGCAGTGTGGCTGTCCTTGTCTGCACTCAGGCACCTGAATCTGGCTTAGTTTCGGACATTTCTATTTTGTCTGTGATTCTGTTTTTGTGGAAAATGCAATGAAATACATCCTTGTCTTTGTGTCAGGTTTGGCCTCAGAGTGCCAATAAAAGTGCAGTGTGTGTTTCTGAACATGTCCAACTCTGGGCTTCTGTACCAGTAACTCTGGAAAATGGGAAAGATATGTGTGGTGATGTTTGTGCTGACATCAGAGATGTTCGTTAATTTCTTACTCCGTACTTGTAACCCAAATGTTAATGACAGTCAGGAACACACGCATTGAAAGATTCACCCTTTGCTTAAGTATGTTCACTGCTGTACATGAATTTTATGCAAAGTGCCTACTGGTTGTGTAACTGCTTATTTTACTTAAATAAATGATTTTTTTCTAAAATTGATTTCTTTTGGGGTAGAGGCATGGGCAGTGGTGGGATAGTACATGAAATCAGCAAAATGTCCCCGGAAAAGTGTTTTTGCCATTGGGAATAACTTCTATCATACTGTGCATGATGTTTATCTTATTTCAAAGTAAGGACCTTAATTAGTTACACCAGAAAGAGAAACATGTCTTTATTTACTTTTTTAGCCATAATTCTCAATTGTAATATTTAATATTTTGAATGTAAACAATATATAGTCTTTAAAAGAGCATTTCATTATTTAATTTCATTTAATACTTTATCAGTTGTGAGTAAAGGTGCTTCCACATAGACCGCGGCAAGCGCAGGCGGCGGGCGGCAAACCCATTCATTGTGTATGTGGTTGCGCGGCGCAAGAGCGCAGAGCCTTGGGTCCACCGCCGCTCAGCGGCGGGCAGGGTCGGCGCCTGCCGCTGTTGCGCGCCGCTGAGCGGTGCGCAAGAGTTGAGAAATGTTCAACTCCGGCGCTGCGCGCTGTGACGTCATCGCGGCGCGTCCAATAGGAGAGAGGTTGTTGGGTCACGAGTTCCAGAGGACTCCAGAACTATGGAGGGGCAGCTAATCAAGTTTCCCGATCTCTGGGACACAAGGTTTACCGGGCAGGCGGTTAAACTCCTCCCTGTTTAGCCTAAGTAGACCTCAAAACGGGGGTTATGGAGCTGTAGCTCCCGGACCAGCCTGAGGTAGCTCTCAAAGCGGTCGTTACGGAGCTGTAGCTCCCGACCCGGTCTATATTCCTCCGGTTCCTGCCTTCCTATCAGAACTGGGTGGACCCACATCCTTCTTATCTGGGCTGCTCGTCTCCTCGTCTCCTTAATAGCACTATAGCCAGGACTTAACACACCTTCTCACAAGATCGCGCTCAAACCAACTGCTAAATGTTGTTACTGGTAGCTTAGCAACCTTGCCGCTTTGCCGCACGGCACAGAGGCAGTGCTGTCCCGGCTGCGCTGTACCCGGCGCAGCGCGCCGCGCTTGCCGCGGTCTATGTGGAAGCACCTTAATGGAGTCATACTATTTATTTATTTTCTTTCTTTTTTTTTCTTTTTTTTTGTCATGGATAAGCAGCATCTCGGGCTAAGTCAGACCAGGCTAGTTGCTGTGGTAATTTAGTTTGAGTTAAGATAATCCTGCTTTATGGAACCAAATTTCCTGGAAAATAAGCCAGGTTTACCAAATAAGAAAATTTCTGAGGAAGCCAAGTGAAGCCAAGCTGTGTATATTTTAGGGGGTGGGGGCATGTTGCTGTTTCATGAAGTCGGATGAACTATTAGAGCGCCCAGCACCATTTACCAGGACTTACACAGCTTGCTACCTAACAGACACTTGCAGCACGATGCGCTCTCTCTGAGCGTCTCTCAGCGTCTCTGAACATTTACATTTACAAATGTAAATGTTCAGTACACAGCAACGCAACAACTCAGTACCAGTGGCTATAAACAGCCCGGCCTGTCACGGCCGCCGAGTAGTGCTGATTTTCTCCACAGAAACAACAAAAATAAACAACAACTTCAGTGGACTCACATGCTTAATCAAAGCAAGCAAGACAAAAAACGGACTATAATCACATCAAAAATAACACATATTGCTAACTGGGCTGTTCAGTAACTATTAAGATGCGTCAAGAAAAAAATGCGTTTTGCTCACCCTATCTGAAGAATATCCGTGCATCCTGTGTAACCCAGGGATTGTTCCATGAGCATCATTCCTTGTCAAAAAGGAGACAGGGCCAGCAAAAAAACTTTGAAGTTAAGCGCTTCCCGCTAGCCACTTTGTGGGACGTAATTCTCCTCATTTGAATGTCCGAAAACCTTCTTTCCTTTCAGTTCGGAGATCTAGTTGTGGTGTTGGTCTACCATCAGATTTAATCTTGAGTTTCTGCTCAAGAAGCAGTTTAGTAAAATTATTTTTGACCAAATATTCCAAATCCCCGCCCTCCGGAAGTCAATATAAACTTTTCGTATCTGTGACGTTGACGTACTGTGATTTGATTGGCGTGAAGCCAAAGAGTCCGTGGCTTCCCTTGGCCCCGTCCTGACCAATCACAGGGAAGCAGTGTAGAAACAATAGCCTCATCTGATTGGTTAATAATATTTTTTTTTCAACAAGGGAAGCCAACTCCGCTTGGCTTTTTCCGCTTGAAAAACACAGGCGACAGAGTGTAATACCCCGTTTTCAGCGCTCATTCACCACATAACCTTTGGAGGGGCGCTGTTTCACACACCATAAACGCTCAATAACGAATGAAGAGAGACGAGGAGGAGACGACAGCGACACAACACAGAAGGACTGCGAAAACTGTTTTAAAAAAGTGTTTTTATTAAATGACGTTACGTTCTGAAAAAAGTGAGGAAGCATGGCTTCCCTTCAGTGGGGTTTTCTTGCAGAAGCTTCTCTTGGCTTCTGCAAGAAACTGCAAATAAGCTTAGTGTAAATTAAGCTGTATGAATAACTAGTGAGCCTGCTTTATGGAACAGGGCCCTGGTGTGAAAAAGTTGCTTCATTTCCAGAAGACTCATGGCTGTATTGGCTCAATAGGGTGCTTCTACTCAATACTGAGCAAAGGGTTTGAATACTTATGACCATGTGATATTTCAGTTTTTCTTTTTTTCATAAATTTGTAGAAATATTTCATAATTTTTTGCCACAATGGAGTGCTATGTGTACATTAGCAAGGGAAAAAAACGTGTATCATTTTTGGACTGATGCGGAGAATGCTGCTTTTTTCTGAGGTAACTTTTTCAGACTTTTTCTTCAAATTTGACAGAATGATGTATGCTCTAAATAAATGCCAATAAATCATTTGACAGAATTATTTATGCTTTTCTGTGGTAATATAAACTCAAAACCAATATTTATTGCCCCCCCCCCCATGGTCTTTAAAGGGATATTTGAGTAGGATTTACTCCCATCTAGTGTTGAATGAATAGTGCACTCTAGCACCTCACTTTTTCCAAACGTATTGCAACTATGTTAGCCGCTGCGCATCAAAAAGCTTCTTTCACTCACAGTGTCTTTGGTAGTGTGCAAGAAAAACACATTGGTGTAATTTGTCCCCTGCCAGCAGATGATGATGGCAGACTGTCACGGTGCTTTCCTACCAGCATACCTGGAAAATATATCAGCAAATCTAAAAAGCTTTGTTTGCAAGAATGTGTCACAGTATAAGCAGAGATTATGCAGACATCGATTTTGGCCAACAAACAACGAAAGATATTACTCGTCCCTTTAATAATTGGAATTTTTGTAAGACAGAATTCTGCCAGCAGGGGGAATCAGGAACCAGTCAATATAACTTACAACTGGTGGGTGGGGTCTGACATCAGAGGCTCTGAGTGTTGTTTCAGTGAATCTGACCTGTCAGGGCAAGGGAGCCGCAAACACAGAAAGAGAGAGACAGAGAAAGAGAGCAAAATGGTTTCACACTGGAATGGCGCATTTCTGACAACTCAAAATGGTAAGTTCACACTAGCATACATACTTGTCAGATCCTTTACAATTAACCCTGTAGCATGCAAAAAGTGTGTGTGTGTGTGTGTGTGTGTGTGTGTGTGTGTGTGTGTGTGTGTGTGTGTGTGTGTGTGTTGTGTGTGTGTGTGTGTCTGCAGCCTGTGTCTGTGGTGGGAGTGTAATGTCTCCACCAAGCTGTTCTTGTTTTTTTTTTGCAAACAGTTTTGCTGTGTATGTATGTATGAAAGAGAGAGGAATCAGAAGGGGAACAGTTTCCTGTTGCTCTCATGAATGAGAGACAAACATATGTCAGTTTCCATCCATGTCTAACAGTAAGTGGCATTAAAGCAAAGGCCATGTCCTACATTGACTGGTAGCATGGTAGCATATTTTTTGACATTGTGGGGACACAGTGGAACTGTGCGTGGTTTCTCTGCTGCAGCTCTGGACTGTGTTGTCTTCTTTTTGCTCCGCAGCTCCTCTTCTGGATACTCTTCATTTTACTCCTACTTCCTGTAGTCAATGTAAATACTGTAAAACTCACTGTAAAAGTCACTGAGATATGACGAAAAGGCTTGAGCAGCCAGCATTTTATGTCATGGAAATTGTAACTAATTGTATGTGCAGTCACCTATGAACTTGTAAAGGTGACTTGTAAGGTGAGCACAAGCCCAGACATGTTGGCAAAGTTTTACTAAGGACACAGATTGCCTTAGAATCTGCAGAAAACTAGTATTACCTGTCTGTTAACAAGTTCTCAATTTAGCAATTAGTTGTGTGGTCTATAAACTGAAGAAAACATGTTGATCTGTGTTTCACAAAGACCTTGCAGAAATTTGGTGTCCCAAATACAGCATAACTTGATGCATGATTTAGGACTACTTGGAGTACCCTGAGTACAGACTCCACACAGAAAGGCCCTCAGTCAGACTGGCGTGTCAAAACCAGCTTCCTCTTGCTGAGGTGACAGTACTATCCATCAAGTCTTCAAAGTCTTGTTCTGTCTAAGCCTCAAAGATACCTAGCTTGCATTGAAGAAGTTGAAATCAGAGAATTCAGAATTTGTTAGTTTATATTACAAAATGGGGGCAAGATATGATCAGACGTGTTCTCACACAGACTGTAAAGCAGTGTTGTCTTGACTTGTTGAGGGGCTGCTCAGGAAAAGGCATTGGGGGGTAAGAGTCTGTGGGACTGTTAGGAATGTTCTCTCTGACAGTGTTCTTTGAGGTTCTGTTGAGTAGTGACACTGCTGCCCTATCTTGACCATGCATTATCCCTCTGTCTTTGTTTCCTGCTTTCCATTTCACTTTCACATTCATTACGTGTTTGTGAGAAATATTTACTTCTACTGTCCCAAGATGTTTGTAGCTCAGACAAGTTTGCATGGAGGGGGAAGCCCTTTCATTTTTTGGGTTTGGTCCTAGACCACAGTAGTCCTCAGCGCTAGTAGAAGCAATGCCACAGTTGGCACCACTATTGGCAGGCAGAATCCCGGAGGCATTTCCATCCACAGTGGCACCTCTGACACTCGTGACACTTGCCACATGTTTCTATATTCCCATATTGTGCTATGTTAATGCTGCAGCAAAGCACCACTTGTGCAATCTTGCCCCTTCATTGTTAAAATTACTCCCGAAGAGCAGTGGATGACACAGTTGCTTATTCTTTGATCTTTTCTTGATTCGCTTGCATTTAAATCTATCTGTCTCTCTGTTGCTGTTTGTTTCTGGCCTGTACCACGACATTTACACCTCCCCAATTGCCTGCCTTGACTGCCCCTCTTCCTTCTATCATGTAGATCTAACACTACAGAGATACAGAGCCCTATGTTTCATGGTGACCCACAGTGTGTGTTATCCTGGGTGCATCGTGTGTTGTGGGGATAGAGCAACAGCCCTGATTACAGACATAACAATGCACAATGAAGCACTGTTTGTAGAGTTCGAGGATTCTTCTAGTACCAACTGACATATTTCTGTTCCAGCCTGTCTGAAACCTGAGGCCCAGGCACTATAACAAATATACACACGCACACACATACACACAAAATTTATCTGTGAAAACACCCCTTCCCCAGCCAAATTACCTCCCCATCACTTGAAGTCAAGGTGCTTTTACACTAGGATAGTTTAGGACTCAGGTCACACTAGCCTGGTAAATCGTGAAGAATGTCACATCTCTCCTTTATACACTGTAATATATCACATTAACGAGTAACTTCTGAGGGTAGTCCATTGTTCGTGGACCTTGGTCCACCTGGACAACGTCACACAATTACAATTTGGTGTGCTAGCCCAAAACAAGCATCAACCAGAAAAGAACATGAGGGAGTGACAGGTGGTGAAATTGCAGCTCCCTTTTTCCCTCTGTTTCTCTCTGTCTCCCCCTTTCTGTCTGTCATTTTCTCCCTTGCTTTCTCTACCTTTATGCAGTGTGTATGGGTGATATTACTGTTCTGGAGCCATTTCTTGGCTTGAAGAAAGCTTAATCATTTATTCAATGTTTGTTGTTTCAAGTGAAGTGGAGGGGGAAATGATTGGGAATTGTTTTAAGATACATATAAATGAATATTACATGATTCTTCAATCACTTTTATTGGTTAAGAAAACAGTCAACATAGCTTCAGTTTATTACATTGATCAAATCCTCTGAAGTTAGCTACTTCAGGCAGCTGCCTCATATTGTCTCTCTCTCAAGTTAGTTCACTCACTCTTTCTGCTGTTTTCATTCATTCACTGTCAAGAGTCGAGTCGCTCCTCTAAGGCCCAGGTATCCTACTGCCATGCACACGTTGTATTGCAAAACTGCTAACACCTGCGGTGTTTCTATAATGTCCCACAACACTGTTCTACACCTGGCCACCTGATGAAGCAGAAGAAGCAGGAACATAAAGGCGGTCCATTGCACTACACTCATTTTAGCATAATAACTCTAATATTGCAAATACGTTCCAGTATGTGTAATAAATTGTATGTGAGTGACACAACAGGAGTCTTGTGACAATCAAAGAGGGCCACAAGGCTATTAATCGCTGGTAATCTGCAAATGGAGATTCACATAAATGAAATATTCAACAGTTGGCTAAGCTGCTGTTGTTGCTGGTATTCACAGGTAGGTAATGACTTTGAGATGCATTATTAAGGGAGGAGTCAAATTAAATCTAAACAATGCACACCTGAACAGGCCTATTCCTTGAACTCTTTCACATGGAAAGAACGCACTTTATGCCTGTACAACTGAACTAAATTCCTCCTCTATAAATGGAGATTCACAACAATCAAATATTCAACAGGTGGCTTAACCATTGTTGTTGCTGGTAAAAATGTGATGGTAATGGGATAGCAACTCTTATTTTTAACCAGTGTTGACAGAAAAACATGCAACACCAAATGAGCATGTATGAAAGTTTTTTTTATAAAGTCTCCTGATGCTAATTATGGGGACACAGCCAGCCAGCCTGCTCCTCGAGACGCTACAGGTACCATCACAGCTCTCTTTCTTGCCTTGACATATTTGTCGTACAAGTTTTTTCCATCATTGCTGACAAATATGCTTCTCCATCCCCAGCTTCCATCCTATATCCTTTCAGGAGGTGGCACACTGTCTTGTTTCCGATGGGGTTTTACCTGGTCAGAACTCCACCTACTGGCTGGCAAATTCAGTTTGGTGCATTCGCTGTTATTCTAAAGTCGTGCGCCAATGTTCATGAGGTCTCAAATTTTTGGCTGCACACAAGACATTCCGCACACTCCAAAACATTGAGTTGCGTGACTAAAGCACCTGTCCTTTGCTATGCCTCACTTTCACAATCCAAGTTGCACCATTATCTGGACTGAGACCCACGATTTTGGATGGACTAGGGTTCACTTCTTTTGTCCAGTCCAGAGTTTGTGCAAATAGTCATATCTGGCCAAAAATCCGGACAATCAGATTATTGAACTCAAATCAGAATTATCCAGCTCTGATTTGAACGCAACTTTAGATTTTCTGAGCTGCTGGAGTTCAAAGGAAAGCTTCTGGTCATGATACATCTGGTGTTACAGAGGCCAGTGTAAAAATCATGCATACACATCCTGACCTTTTTGAATGATGCTGGATGACTCCAGTGTCTATGCTTGATACTAGCAGCAAGTTTGGGAGTTGGTTTTATGCCTAGATTTAACATGAATGGTATGACATCGCCTTGCATGATATTTATGGCATTTAAAATTCATAATAAGTGCACATAAAGACCACTTGCTGTGTCTGTGAGCATGCTTCTTGATACTCCAGGTAGGCTGTCTTTCGGGAATATGGCAGAATGGAAGATAGTGGCGCTCTGGTACCATGTTGTTTCATGTCTTAAATCTTCCTTTACATTCCATTCGACTATTTGCAACAAAATTTGAGACAAGTCATTGATCACGCCTCAAAAGATTAACTCCTTCAAGAGTGATGCCTGCCTCTAAAAGGCATTTTCAATAATTTTCACAAATACACACCATCTTGTCACACCATGGTGAGGTTTTGTCTGAGGGTTTTGTCTTGAGGGTTATGTCTTTTCCTGTTTTATTTTGAAAGTCTGAAACCATCTTTGTGTCAGGTCACTTGCCCTTCCCTTGTGTCACACCTGAGTCTCATTCTCCCCTAATCACTGGTGCTTAAAGTCTGTGTTCTTTGTCTTGTGCTTGAATCAAAAAAGCATTCAGATTTTGATAGTGCTGTGAAAATAAGCACAAAATGAGGATATCTCTTGCCTAATCATTAGTATTCTCCTGCTTGCTGATTCGAAAACATTAATTAATTGTAGATTTATATTTAATTATTCAGCCAATACCATTATCCAAAGGTTGCAACATTCCATGACTACTAAGTGATGAGAATAAAGTTGTGTAAATGCTTGTACGAGTTTACTTGTACTCTCATCTCATAAGTCTGAGTACCTTCACGCTGGCTATGGTACAACTCTGGACTCATTTAGGAATCATTAAAGGTTTCTTCAAGACATTTTCAAGGCTTTTCTGGACTTATTTGACCTGTTGAGGACAGTTCAAGTGACAACAGTTTGTCACATAGTGCCAAGTGAGACTGTACCATGTCTCCCAGATGATGAGTCAGATGACTCGAGGTGCAGATGTGGTTTCATGGTGGTTCCTGAATGTTTCCCTCTGCTGTCCAATGAGAACCCCTGCAGGAACCAGGCACTGTGTTTCTATGCTGACTGTGTAAGCTGCTGCAGTTTGAGGGGAGATGGTGTCCCACAAGTCTATCGGCTCAGTCACCTCAGTTTGAACCTGCTTTTCACATCTTCTCTTGAAAAACTGGAAACAGAGGCAGGAAGCTACTCTTTCAGTAATGGCATTCATGCCTCTGTGCTGCTGTGGCATCTCCTGCTGCTCCTGGCAGCTCCTCAGTGAAAGGAGATTGGGCTGATGCCTCAGACACAGCAGGTGCCACAGGAGCTGATACATGGCTCTGAACCCAGTCTCTACTTTCTAAGAATGTGTGTGTGACCCTGAAGCCAGAGTGTCTGTGCTCTTCTCTCTGAGAGAGGGCGCACTCTTAAAATCAGAGTCATGGTCAAACAGAGTCAAGCACAGCACCCACTGCCATCATTCCCATGTAGTGTCTAGTGTTCCTGTTTGTCTGTTTGAGCTTGAATAGATGATCAGTTTTGCAGTCTATTAATCTGGCTGTTTTCCTTAATGTTTAAACTGTGAAATGAAAATATTTATTTATTTCACAAAGGTGAAGATTTAGGGATCATTTATACCTTGCTTTGTCGACACCTCAAAGATATTCAGTTTAGAGGACTAAAACAACCAGACAACACACACCTTTAGTTAAGAATACAATGGCTTCCTTTCTGAAAATAGGGTCAAAATGTTTTTAAATGCTCCAAACAACCAATGGATAATTAAAATGGGTGTAGATTAATCCATTGCTTGATTGTAAATTTATAAGCCAAAGGTTGTTGCAACCTCTAAAAACATTGCCATGGTTTGTTCTGTGATACAGGAGTATGTGTAGCCAGTGTAGCTCTTTCATCCTTTTTGAAAGCACCTGGCTCACTGTCAGCTCATCTGCTTTCCTCTGTGAACCGCTGCTTACCCTAACTCTGCAGCTATTTGTCTCCTTATTCCTGCCATTACTCAGTGATAGAGATAGGATCAGACTACAGCTGCAACAACTCATTAATAAAATAACTAACATTGACGGCACTGATGGTACAGGTGATGTTGTGATACTGTGACAGAGGAAGACAGAGTGGCATCCATGGGACTGGGCATTGACTTAAAAAAACAGATTTTAACAAAAACTATACCACCAACAAGCCCTATAGGCTGGTATATGATCAGAGGAAGAAGACATTGGAGCTCTAAGGTTTCTGTATTGATGAGTGCTTTGAAAATAAAGTCAGAAAGGCAAGACACCAGCCCCAGCTCAATGCGGACCTGTGCAGAGGACTCACCTGGACCCTCATCACTCAGAGATGTGTCCATGGACCTCCTCCTTTCCATCCATGAGAAACTGGACAGCCAGGACTCATGCCTGAATTTAGTGGAAATCCTCCATAAGGAAATTCAGTCGTGAACTCACGCACCATGGCCTTGAGTTCTCCAAAGAGAGCAGGAGTGCGAAGACCACAAGTAAGAAGTCACAGTTAAGTCTCAAGTCTTGAGTCAAGTCCCAAGTCAAGACTAACAAGCCTCAAGTCAAGTCCCAAGTACTGTGGCCTGAGTTTCAAGTCTTTATGTGTCCTTTTAACCATGGAATAATAATATATTGACAGATCATGTATGTTTATAAAATCTGTAATTATTTATTCACACAACCGAACTGAACTGCAGAAAAAGTGCTGACATTGCACTTGCACCAGTCATTTTTAACATTTAACATATACATACAAATATTTTGCAAGAATAGATACATTTAAACACACTTGAAAATCAAGTGCAACTGTTATTAATTGTACCAAAGTGCTTATATTGTATTTCTGTGGCATATTGCAATTTAACTTTTCTGTCCTTTCCTGTATTTAGCTCATCTTATATTGTGTGTTTGTGTGTTGGGGGGTGGGAGGGGGGTGTGCATTATGCTGCAGTTGCAGTGGTCGTGTATTATAAAACTTATTTCAGGCTGAAGGGATAGTTTGGGATTTGTGAAGAGGGGTTGTATGGGGGACTACAGAGAAGCAGACACGCTTCTATTATATTATTGTGTTATATTATTTAGTTATTATAAGTTTTTTTTTTTTTTTTACTCTCCCCAGCGCAGCGCAATTTCACTTTGGACCAGCAACTCTTGTTGCCAGATAAACTTGATGTTTTTGTGAAAAATGTTTGTCAATTTTTTGTCAAATGACACTGTTTTACTGGAGCGTGAAAACAACAAGTGTGTCTAACAGTAAACTAAAACGGTGCACATATTCTTAATTTAGCGTATATTTAAACTAGGGGTGGAACATTAATGCTTAAATTACGATGAATTAATTACAAAGAAAATGTGTTAAAAACACATTTCATTGCAGTTTGCATGCCAAATAATGTGGAACAATTGTCAGCGCACCAGGTCATGATACACCATTTATAAGAATGCACATAGTTCAATAATGGATGAAAGAGCATAAAGCTCTCTGAAACGGTAAATTTCTTTTCAAAACACTACCCAATGGAAGTAATTTGGCCACACTGTCCGCCACCCCAACTTGAATAGAGAGAAAAAGGTTGTGTGGAGCGTAGAGAGAAAGAGAGGGACAGAGAGGGAAATGGAGAGGTTAGAGCAGCATCTGAAGATCCCATCAAACAGTGAAGAAACCATTAAGTTTCAACCGGGGTGCATTGACAAGGCGAGAGGTGGGAGTCCCAAGCTCATTGTGGCAAAGTTCGAGTGCTCAATGGAGAAGGAGCATGTGAAGTGCAAATTCTGTGAGCTGCAGGGGACAGGCTTTGTGATGAATGACCAGTTTGTTCTTCGTCTACTTATAGTGAAATTTTGGTCGGCCGGGACAAGTTACGTCTGGACAAGTTAAAAGATAGCTTTTGTTTGAGAGACTCTCCCGCATGCGTTGGTGTGACAATCCAAATTTTTCAAAGATCCACAAAGTTATAAAGGTTATTCCCCCAAAAGACCAAAAAATCCCATAAGAAATGAATGGGTAAAATTTGCAAATTCAAAAAATCACCCCAAATAAACATTCACTGTAAAGCCATACGTTGAAGAAGGCCCTCCAGACCCTATCAAAAACATGTGGGTTTTGTATTTCTGATGCAACTACAGTGAGGAGAGACCAACTGTATGCAGTAGGCAAATTCTTTTTTTCCACTTTTGTAAGAAAATATGTGCTTTTTATTATGCTGCATGCCATAAAGCTGTATAAAAATTAAACGGCAAGCCTCAGAGTCAGCTCAAAGTTAAAGTTTACACTTCTACTCGCGACTCTGGCCCCAGTTTATGTAGTACACACAACAAATTGAATCAGGCCGTTCCTGAGACCCTCCCCTGCAAGACGGTGTGCTTATGTTCCGGATAGGCGCAAGTGTTGTCTCTGTAGAACCAAATGTTTAGCACTTAGGCAATTTCAGTTTTTCCTATAAGAATGAATGGGAAAAACAGAACAGAAACAGAAGTGTTTCATTCTTCTAAACACTTTTGTAGATCCAGAAGGAAGATTAACAATTAACATTTCAATTAATAATGAACATTTCAATCAGAAATAAAAAAAAATTGTATTATTAGCATTTACGGCCCCAATATTGACGACCACCCTTCTTCCCCAGCTTTTTTATTACACTCTCCACTTACACAAACCCAAATTTTATTATGGGGGAGACTTCAACATCACTCTAAATCCTGACCACGTGAGGCTAACCACTTCAAGCAACCACCGAGTCTGCCACTCAGCAGACAATACATGAGTAATTTTGGTCTTTGTGATGCTTGGCACTCCCAGCACCCTACTAACAGAGAATTCACTTTCTTCTCCTCTGTCCACCAGCAACCATGGACCCGTCTCACTCCACATGATTAACAAAACACTTAGACCACCAATGAGAAGCTGGAGATTTAATACATCATTGCTGGAAGCATCTCTGACAGAGAGTGGGCAGCATTCCTTGAATCCAATGATCTGCCAGGAGTTTCACCCTACATTCTCTGGGAAGTGGTAAAATAATCTCTTATTAATCACAGAAAAATCAGGCCCAGAAAACAGAACTGCAGAAACTCCACTGCCAGTGGATCAGAGGAGTGCTTCCCTGAGGGAGAGGTCAATTCAATTTATCCTCACCCCCAGGAACACACCCCTAAGCGTGAAAACCATTTGGTCTGAAACAAAACTGGCAGGAAGACCCAATAGCACACTCAAAGACAAGAATAGAGTACAAGGCTTTATTAAAGTATAAAAACGAATACCTGGGACCTTGTGGTCGCCGCAGGACAAAAATGCAAAACTGACTACTCTTAAACAAAACCAGCCTGGGATCCTAACGGTCACCGCAGGACAAAATACTAAATCTGGCTACTCTTAAACAAAATTTGACGTGGGACCCAATCGGTCTCTGCAGGAAAAAAACTCTACACTGAAAACAAAAGAACAACCTGGAACTCAACAGGTAAAAAAAAAACAACAGTACACTAATCACAGAACTGGAACCAAAAAACAAGGTTTTCAGGGAAACCAAGAACCCACTGAACTAAACTAGAACAAAAACTCAAACACAAACACTGACTGAAAGTAACAAAAGAACAGGGACCTGAACAACTGGAAACAAGATCGAAGACAAGGGCAGGAACAGGAACAGGGCACGGAGTGTAGAAACACTTGTCTGGCAACTGGCTCATCTTCCAGGTGAGTTTAAACACCTGGTTGATGAGCCAGCTGCCAGCCAATAGGGAGGGAAACCTTATCATTGGCCCTCCAGCCGATAGGAGCAAGACAAGGCATGCAGACAGGGCAAACATAGATAGACAGACTGAATCTTTACATGGTCACAATTAATAATGAACATGTTAAGGAGCAGGGAATTTATCTCACAGTGAAGTTCTTGAGATTGGTGGCTGCAGCTCACAGAGCTCAGGCTCTCTATAAATGAAAACTGAGATAAATCAAATTTTCCTAGATACATGTAAAATTTCCACCACAGTGTCCATCACAACAAACACTTCTATTTTGTGGTGGATAAAAAGAGCTCTTCCTGGTTGTAATAATCTCTGCTATTGGATTTCATTACAAGAGCTCCATGAAGCTCTTGTTAAGATGCCAACCACAAAGCATTAGGACTAGATGGTTTCCCAGCAGAATTCTGCAAAGAACTACAGCCAATAATCGCACCAACCTTTTATAGATCAGACTGGCTTTATCAAGGCCTGACTATAAGTGAAGTGTGTGGGTTCTCCCAGGGATGCACAGTTTTCAGCAACCGGTGTGACCCGACAGCCTTTTATTAATACAACACATAATTTGAAAACAGGCAGCAAAAGTCGTCTTAGTCCAGTTAGTCCACTCTGCTGCTCAACCACCTTTTCCTACTGCAACAAACAGAGTGATGGGCACTAACTCCTGACAGCTGGTTATGGAGCTGCCACACACCGTGCCCCCGCCTGCACCTGCTTGCCCTGCCCTGCTCCACCTCCATATAGACAATAATCAAACAATACAGGTAGACCCATCAACTTAAGTCGATACACAACCCACAACCTGAATTCAATTACAGCCTCTCTAGATGCTGAAAAGGTGTTTGACAGGGTCATATGGAAATTTCTTTTCTCTGTACTGGTTACATTTTGATTTGTGGAATAAGAATAAGAAAAAGAAGACCTTTAATTGTCCCTTTATATCTTGGATTAAAATCTCATACATCTCACCTTGTGCTGCTGTTAAGAGCAAAGATCAAAACTCTATGAGGTTCATACTGCAGAGGGGGAAGAGGCAGGGTTGTCCACTCTCAGTGTCGCTGTTTGCCATATTCATTAAATACTTGGCTGCAACAACAGCAACCAACAAAATATTAACATCAGAAGGATTCAAACAACAACCCTCAAACACAAAATAAGTCTCTATGCTGATGATGCACTACTTTTCCTTCAGAACCCACAGTCCTCTTGCTCATAGATACTTTTTTATGTTATCCGACTATTCCACAAATTGGACCAAATTTGTTGTCCTCTCACTTAAAGATAACTTTTAGAGCACCCAATCCACCCCTCTGCAGTTGGGGAAAATCAGGTATGTGGGTGACAGCATCTCCAACAGGCTGTTGAAACCTGTTAAATCATGCACCACTGCTTAAGAAGATTGAGGATGAGCTGAGATGCTTGACTAATTTTAACCACGAAATCTTAGCCAATAGGCTACAGTACATCTTAAAATGGATCACACATAACCCATTGGATCAGGCATGTTTGGATATTGAATAGTCAGTCAAATTCAAACCTTTAAACTTCCATTCATTAGTAACACTCAACTGACACAGATGTATGTATCACCTTATTATAGTTACCTCTTTGACAGCCTGATGGGAGTTCATCAATCTCACAGATTTTTCACTTGTATCTTGTAGATTTAAACGCAATCTGGAACAACCCAGACGTGCCTCAGGTCACAAAGTTAATAAACTGCCCCTCATTGAAGTTGAATGTTATAGCACATCTGAAGGACACCGTTCAGGGAAGCAACTCCACCCCATTCAATGACCTAATGGCAGTATATGGTATTAACAAAAAATAGCTACTCGCAATACTGACAGCTCAAATCCATAACCCTGTCAAAGTTCAAAGTCAAATTCACCCAAGTTCACCTTATTTCAACCTCTCTTTTCTCACTCTCCTCTCAGTCTCTAGACCCCATAGATGTTGAGTTTGATCCAGGACTCCATCCATCACTATGGCTCTTTGTGGCCCATATATCTCTTTATATTGTCTTGCTTCTGCCTGCCTGTTTGTCCTTGGTGAGATCCCCTCCTCTGTCTCTAATCCTGAGGTTTCTCCCAATATTTTTCCCTGTCAGGGTTTTTCTTGGGAGTTGTTCCTCAGCGATTGTGGGGGTCTAAGGGCAGAGGGTGTCTACTATATCACTTCTACACAAACATACCACGTACATACTGTTGCTTACTTTTGTAAAGTGCCTTGAGATAACGTCTCTTATGAACTGGCACTTAAAGTAAAACTGAAGTTGAAGTATTGGTTTAGGTTAGGGCGAGATTCTGATGGTAGGATGGTAACAGGAGGACTAGGGTGGAGCAGAGTTGCCCCGGAGTTGCTCCCTGGTGGGTAACCAGGGCGATGTGACACCTCCCTGCTGCACCTCTTGACCTGAGCCTTAAGTGTCAAGAAGGATTTCAAAAAATTAAGTCAGTATTCTCTGATCTCAGCTTGAAAAAAATATTTTCATATAAGATACAGTATGAATATATATAACATATATTCTGGTTTCTTTTGTCCTCGATGACATAAAATTGAACAAACTGACAATTGAAATTATCCTAAAGACCTCATCCTGGATTTTGTGGAGCAGTAGTCATAGTTTTTGGCTCATTTCATTACCCATAGATTAATCAAAAAAATGATCAACTACAAAAATAACCATTTGCTGCAGCTCTAGATCAGACCCCTGATCCCGGTGTTGGAGCATCAGTATCTTGACAAGCTGCAGCAGGTCACAGCAGGCAGAACAGCTCATCACTGGAGGAAATGTAGAAAGAAAGAAAGAATCTCAGCATGCAAAAAAATCATTAGAATAACTGTCGAAGACACTTTCACATGAAACTTCTCTTCATAATCATCCAGATGATAGTGTGGACTTGTGCTTGTGTATCTCACTCTCTCCTCCTGACCTGTGAAACATGTTGCCTCTCTGTGTCAAAGGTCATTCCTGTGATTCGTTTGATGATCTGGTAGCGCCAGCCCTCAGACTGTAGATTATTGTTTGTTCTGCAACCTGGTACTCACACCCATAGGAACAGGTTTTCAATTAGCAGCAGAGATTAACAGTGGTATGGATGAATCATGGCATCAAGGGAGAGTAAGGTCCTCCTCCCATATACACACACACACACACACAAACACAGCACACTGCCTCAGTATTGGACTGCTGTAAGTGCCTTTAATTGACTGGCAAGTGTCCTACAGGTCTCAAATGACTGAGATGTAGGATCTGCTCCAGAATCCTAGTAGTGTGAATATCTGCAATGCAACACAGGTTCCAAACATAAGATGGACGATGTGGTCAGGTGTCCTACTAGTTGACCTGCCACTTTTCACACATTGTATGAGCAAACAAGATAATCGCGATAATGCGCAAGATAATCAGGTTATTATTGTGCAGAGCCTCACATTCAGTGGCTCCCTTTCCCATGGGAACTTCCCTCAGCCTGCTGTGATGGGCCTCTGTCTCACCCATCCTCATCCTCTCAGAACCAAGGCAGAGCCGCAGTCATCACAAAAATCTTTTCTAGACTGCCATTCCTGTGTATAGTTAAATAACACTATGTACAATGTACTTGGCCCACACTTCCAATGTTTTATGGTCTAGTGGTTATTGCTCTTATCTCACTGCAAGAAGGCCTAGGCTCATCACCTAGTACCAGGAATTTCTGTGTGGAGTTTGCATGGGCTCCTTGTGTGTGTAGGTTTTCGCTAGGTACTCTGGTTTCCTACCACAAACCAAAACATACATTTGGTTGATGTTGAACTCTGAATTTGGCCTAGATGAGAAAATAAATGGTGTGTGTGTCCTGTGATGAACTTGCAACCTGTCTAGGGTGTAGTCTCTGTCTTCACCTTATGTGAACTGCAGATAGACCCCAAGCATAGATGCCAAGCATCACAAAGACCAAAATTACTCATGTATTAAGAAACTGGATGGATGGATCTTGCAAAACAGCATGTCCTACAATATTTGGAGTGTTTAGGGGCATTTAAAATAATTGTTTACAACTGCCACATTCATCATTCCTAGCTCACTTTTACACAGTGATCAGCACATTTCATAAATCATAGATGACACCTGGAGTAAGGTGATTTTGCAGATTTTTCACCTCAATTGCTATGCTTGTTTGTTAAGTAAGATATGTGTACTTAGTGTGACTGCAATACTATACACAGTGTCTGCGTGTGTTTCACAGTCTAAATAGTTCTAGTGTATAAAAGTGTGTATGTAGCATGTTGTCTTAGAAGTGCTGTTGTTCAGGAGAGATGTAGCTCCTTTACTCTGCAGAGATTCCAGATGTCCAAAAAAGATGCATTCAGGTGCTGCAGGAGAGTCAGAGGCTTAATGGTGTAGATAAAACCGATTTACTAATAATCTCCAAAAAACAAAATCATATTTGAATATTTAATTAGTAGATTTTGAGATGAGCATGTCATTCTTTCCCCAAAGGGAATTTTTTTTAAATGGGTTTTAGCATTTTAGATTTCAAATAAATATTCTCTGCTTTTTAAATGTGAAAATGTTCTGGTTTCTTTAGCCTCTTTTGTTCAGCCTCAAACTGAACATCTTTAAGGTGTATGCAAAGAAAGTTGTTTGAGGTCTGTAACTTTGAATTTGTGAGATGAGAGCAACATTTTTACCTCATTTTACAGACCTACTCAAGAAATAGTTCATTTTAATTCAATTTATTAAGGAAGTATTCAAAGGATACATTAAAGGACTACAGAAACGGCAATTCATTGCAAACCTGCATGTGTGTTATTTAATATCTCTGTATGAAGTTCATGTCAAAGCATAAGCAGTAAGGTCTTTGGCTTAAATCTTAAACTGAGTGCATTGCAATCAAGCTCCTCTGCAGTACAGAAATCCCCTCATGCACACACACATGCACCCAGACACTCTAGTGCCATGTGTCAGCTGATATCCTGGTGCTAATATTGGCTCCAGCTCTACATTGGGCTGCCAGTTGTTGTCCTACTCATCACGTCCAGACAGTGTGTGTGTGTGAGTGTGTGTGTGTGTGTGAGTGTGTGTGTGCGTGTGTCATGCTGAAGAGAACACCCTAACAGGTCTAGACTACACAGTTACCACGTAAGACAACACACACAAACGGCCACTGAAATTACAAACCAACACCTCATTCTGAATCATCAAATACCTTGTTTTGTCCACACCCCAGAGATCCTCGGTTTGCTGTCAGTAGTCTCTGAAAAGCAGGGAATATAATTAATTGTTCAATATTTTGATTGATCATTGAAATAACTGTGGATTATTCTACTAGTTGGTTATTGGCAAATAATTATTCTAGTCTTCATGACCACTCAGTCACTGAGCTGGCAATTAAAGTTTGCAGTCTACAGGATTGGTGTTGCCATTCATTGCCCCTCGAATGTGCAACAAATTGTGTCTGTATGTACGTGTGTTCATGCCTGTGTGTGTGCGCACGCATCTTTTTAACAGTGACTGGTGCCACAGTTTGGATTGTTTATGGAATATAGAGGTTGTGAGAGGTGCAGCTGGCTTCAACAGAAAAACATAGCTACACTGAGGCAAGAACTCCTAAAGTCAGCATCACTTAATGGTTCACGGATTGGAGCCCAGACCTGGATATTTTTACTGCGCCACTCTGCTGCCCCCAGACCAATGGCTCCAGTTACAGCCCAGTTGCCCTGATAGGCAGGCCCTGCTGCCTTGCCTCTGGGCCCTGCCCTTAGGGGGCCTACCGTTAGTGTTGTGTGTGAGTGAACATTCAGAAGACAGGGGCTGGATGAATGTGTGTGCTGAATGGGTGAGGGCAGCTTATACCAAGCGACTTCAGTGTGCAGGAATAGAGAAGTTTATGAATCACATCAGAGGGCCCAGCTCTGACTGTAGTGTCTTCTAAATGCTTGCTCTGGTGAGACAGAAAGCAGACAAATGTGTGTATGTGTGAATGTGATGCAGAGGTGTAGCTTGGAAACAACAGCCTGACAGGGTTTGGCACCTGTAAGGCTGCAGATTTGCAGTTTAGTATACTCAATCTGTTGGTTGGAAAAGCTCTTTTAATATTTCACATTTGTTATTTGTAGAATTGTTGAATCAGTTTAAGGAACTGGACTGGACAGATAGTGTATGGACAATGGAGAACTTCAGCGACGACTTCAGCAGATTCCCAGCGGCATTGATAAACGTCATGTTGTACCTTATGATAAGTGATTTGGTTCCTCCTATATTGCTTATATATTATTTAACTCAAATGAACAGAAATTCAGTAGCTTTAGAGCTTGTTCATATATGTTCATATACATTTAAATAGATGTAAATGTATAATAGTTGCAGCAAACTATGCTCAGGGTTAGGTTGCTAAACTCTGAGCCTATCTGTCTTTGTTCCTCTCCTGCCAGGACTCTGAATCTTTGGACCGGTGCATACAGAAGATTCTCTCAGCTCTCTACCCACCCTTCCAGGCTACATCCTTGACGGTCCTCTGCCAGGTCCTCAATGTGGTGGAAAGCTGCTATAGAGGAGATGGACTGCTCTACCTGCTTCATTTCCTGTTGCCTGCTAAGCTGCTCTTAAAGAACCTACAGCACCATGCCTGTGTGAGTATGTAGGGATCTGAGTACAGAGTATGATGTCAGAAACAAGTGCCACCAAGTCCAGACTGTAATGAATCCAGTTCAGAGTGTAGAGATTTCAGATTAGGCCGGGCTTTCTCAAAGTGTGATGATCGATTTAGGCAACACCAGTACTCCCAGACTGTATTGGTAAAGTCACCTCTGCCTCCAGGCTCAGGCTGATTGTTATATGCTCATGTTATATGGTATACACACCCCGAACTCTGCATCCCCAACAGGACCCTGCGGCTCCCTGAAAGCCACTTAATATACATAGTTCCAAATTGCAAGAGACACCATTTAAGGTCCCTTTTCCTATAAAGCATTTCTGGACCATGTTCATTTTATAAATAATGATTGATCTAATATAAGAAAAGACATTTCTTTCATTCATGGTCACACGCAGCTGTTTTTTTGTAGCGTGGCCCTTGCAGCCTGTATGTGGAAATATCCTTGGGCAAGATACTGAACCCCAAACTGCCCCTGATGCTGTGTCATCAAAGTGCATGTGTGAATGGTTAAAGCTACTGGTTGAGCAAAGGGACTGTGAAGCGCAGCCTATGCCACCTGTGTTTGAATGGGGGACTGCGAGTTGGTTTAGTGGCCATGAAGCACTATGTTAGATTTTAGTGGTTTCAGCATTTCCTTAGATACATACAAGCTAAACAAGGCAAGAATCTCCTCAACACAGATCACACCTCAGGGACCCCCCTGGGGCTCCTAGGGTGAATCTCAGCAGCCTTGGTGACCCATGACCTTGGCAGAGCAGGAATTCCACATCTCAGAAGCCCTCCTGATATTTAGGCCCATCTCAAACTCATGGAAACAAAGGAGAACTTCACTCCAAGTCTACTGACATCCACTTTCCACACCCTCCCCAGAGAACCCCTGCTGCTTACCAGCTGTATCCAGCTGTTTCCCCTCATTCACATACATTGACACAGGGAACTATCAAAGCAGCAGATCTGAATTGGGACAATAACCTCCCTCACAACTTCCTCAACTTTCTTATTGGCCCTTCTCATTTAACACACACCCATCATCTACACCTAAGCTGCAAACAGATCCCCCTGGAACTGGTAAAAGACAGGAGAACCACCAAAGTTTCTATAGAGTTTTGTGCCAGAATGTTACATTACAGTGTTTGATGTTCCAGTCTCAGATGCTATATATATGCTATGCTATTTTATATGTAACGTCCTTGTGAAATTCTCCAGTCATTTATTTTTGCAAGATCATTGGACAAGTTTAACAAATTTAACAAATCAATCATCAAGCTTGCCTCTTTTAACTAATATTCCTGGAAAATACAAGATATCAGTTATTTACTATTTTACCACCCCCCCCACCCCACAGCTGCAGCATCCTGGTCTGGTGTTTCATCATGAAGGGTGGCCTCTGTGCATCAATGAGAAGGTAGTCATTCAGCTCTGTCACCTGGACACGAGCCTCTTGCAACCAGGAGACTTCTACCTCTTGGTTTCTCCTTCTCCAATGCCTCCACTTCCCTCTCAATCTGTGGGTGTTACCTGTAGAAGCAATGCCTCCTGTGAGCCCTGCCTGCTCCTGTGCAGCCTGTCTGTGGATAGGTATCATGTGGAGAAACAGGAGGTGCAGCAAGTAGCCTTGTGTTCCATCTTCAGCATGGCCTGGCTGGACTCAGTCAACAGGGAGCGGGAGCAGCGAGGAGTCTCCCAGCTGCACCACTGCCTCCTCTCAACACACCAGGATGTCTTCAGGCTCCCATGGGAAGACCTAGTCTATCCGCAATGCATGAGCCGCCCATGCAGAAGTCACGGACAGGCATCTGATGCAATCAGTGCATCACAGCATCCCTCTCGAACAGTTGGGAAGCCCCTCCCACCACACACAAACACCTACCCTTTATCAGACAACAGTGAGGATGAGGATTCAGAGGGTGAATATGTGGAGCTGATGCACGAGATAGAACAGACACCGCAGACATTACCTCGGCTTTGTACTCAGAAAGGCTCTTGGGCCAGAACCACCTCCACACACCCCACACATCCCACTACGCACACACAGATACTATCACATTCTTGCATGGACCCCAGTGGCAAGATCCTGGAGGAAGAGGAGCAGAATGGAGATGGTTCCCATTCAGGCAAGAACCTGCAGTCCTGCATGACTGCATACTCTCCAGAGTACTTGCATGAGTTAGTATGGTCAGATAATAAAAATGAAGAGGAAGAGGAAACAGAAAACAAGCAGACGGATGAAGTTTTACCACTACACTCACACAGCAGTGTAACAGAAGGCAAAAGGGATGAGGATGTTGAAAGTGAGGAGACAAAGGGAGATGATGAGGTAGAAGGTACAGTAGAAGAGGTGGAAGTGGAAGAGGAGGTCCGAGTTATAGTTGTGCAGCATAGTCCAGACAGAAGGCAAGAGGAGCAAGTGACAAAAGGGGGAAGAGGAAGAGGAGGGAAGGAAAAGAAGAGAGATGAACAAATACACACTCCGATACCAGTTGCCTGGAAAAAAGTACTACAAACACACAATGAGGACTCTTATTCTGAAAACACAATACAAACACACAACAAGGACTGTCATTCTGAAAATACATTACAGACCCACAAAGACATTCTGAGGGGACGTTCTGAAAATGCACAGCAAATACACAAAGGCTTTTACTGTGAAAATGCACAGGAGGATGAGTCTTGTTCTGAAAGCACAACACAGACAGAGGTGGAGGACTCTTATTGTGGCGATCAGACACATACAGCAGCATACACAAAGTGTGATATGAAGCAGAGGCATGCGGTGGATCCAGAGTCACTGTGGACTGGGAAGGAGGTTGGTGGAAGATCTACACATCCTCTCACTGAAGGTACAGAATAATGTCTTTCTTCTTCAATTTCTGTCTTTGCTCTTCATCACAGAACCAATCCTCACCACCTCCTTATCCCCTGATGGGCTTGGTTGTTCCTCTTCCTCTTCAAACTATTCATCTTCTCCTAATTAGCTCTCTCACTTCACTCTTTCCTTCTGTCTCCTCCCTTTCTGTTTTCCTCTCCTCTTCTCTTTTTCAATTTCCAGCCTGATGATGCAACCTGTTCTCATCCCAGCACATAAAATACAGACTATTTGAAATACCCCCAAACATCTCTGTTACGTCCACTGACTGAGCTCAGCTGCTAGACAGTAACTTGACAAATGAACAAGTAAAGAGAGTGTTGGCTGTTGTGACAAAAGGTGGTTTATTTAAAGAAAGGAAAAAGGTAACACTGAGGTGGGGAGGAGACAAGGTGGTTGTGCCAAATAAAATGAAATGAAAATAACAAAAGTATCCCTGAAATATAAACCAAAAGGCCTAACTATCTTATCTAAAGAAAATACACCAAAAAACATATATATGTAGCACAACCAATAACCCTAGTGCAGGGGTGGCCAACCTTTTTTTAACTGAGAGCGACTTCAAGGGCACTGAGTAATGCTAAGGGCTACCACTTTGATAACACACTTCTGAAAGAAGAAAGTTGCACAGTTCACCTTTAATTTTATATTAATGACATTCTATGTGAAGACACTGATTGTTAGTGATTAATAATTCATCAATAAATATTCAGAATGATTCAACAAGGTAGGAAACAGATAAACTTCAACATACAATATTTTATTTCTTATTTACCTTTCCAATTGTTTCATTTTCAAACGATAACTTCCACAACATTTTGCAGGAAATCACATCCAGGTTTTCAAGACACTATCAGTTTTTATCAAATCATGAACTCTGCACCATGTTTGTACAAATGATCA
Source organism: Karalla daura (assembly GCA_029224185.1). Classification (NCBI taxonomy): domain Eukaryota; kingdom Metazoa; phylum Chordata; class Actinopteri; order Chaetodontiformes; family Leiognathidae; genus Karalla; species Karalla daura. The sequence goes on along the minus strand of CM055190.1, from coordinate 27,854,132 downwards.
ACCCGAGCGCTAAGAACGGCCACATCTATACGGACAGCTGGTGAGAGCGTTTCGCTCTTTATTTTTTGTTGATATATGTCTGTATGTGCTGATGTATCGTCCGTTCATAGTGCAGAAGTGCTTTCGGGATGCCAGGCTCTGTTACAGCAGAGATCGTTTCACTTAAAAATACTTCCTCATATCTGCAATTCTGACAATCAAATACATTTGCAGCCATTCAAACAAATCATCATGTCTGTTAAACTTAGTAACACATCTGTAACAGTTTTTCAGTGTTTTAAATCTATCTTTGCCATGTAACTGACATGTTGACACCAACGACATCTGTCATTTGTTTCTTTGCCTGTTAGTCGTCAAATTCTTGCCCAAGTCTGTTTATGACTTGAGAGTAATTTTCTGCAGATGCAGAAGCATTGTCTTTCAGCACTGACTGCACAGAGGGAAAGTGCAGCACTTTTTTTGTCTGTAAATGCATGGAGAAAATGTTCATCTTGGTTTTAAATGCATTGACAGAACTTATCATGTCAGCAACAGTTTTACCTTTGCCCTGCAGCTCACAGTTCAAAAGCTTTAGTTTCCCAGTGATGTCAGTTAAAAATGCAGGGTCCAGTACCCACTCAGTGTCCTCCAGCAGAGAGATGTCTTCACCTTTGGACTGCATGAACACTTTGATTTCATCCAAAAGCGACAAAAAACGTTTCAAAATATGTCCCCTGCTCAGCCATCGGATTTCTGTGTGCAGTAACAGGTTTCCATATTCAGCACGGCGTGCCGCGCGTCCGGCTTCGACCATACTTCTGCGACCATTCTTCCGAGCTCTGTAATGTTCTTGGCCACCACAAGGGGAGCGTACCAATCTATACACAGGCCTGTCCTGCCCCCCGGAGTACACGAAAAAGAAACGAGATGTAAACAACTCTGATCCTAGTATTTAGGTGACTTGTGTTGCCACCTGTCCCAGTTTTCACGGACTGTCCCGGGAAAAAAAACATTCAATTCTCTCGGGACACTAAATGTCCCGGAAGAATCATCCCTCAATGTTTGTATTTCTGTGTGTTTGTCTGTATCCTAAGTACGCAGATGTGATGCTAAATACAGCACGCAGATGCACCGCTGTCGATGTATGTGTGTGTGTGTGTGTGTGTGTGTGTGTGAGACACAGGTGACAACTCTATCGGCGACACCAATGCTCCTCCCGCCCTCCACGCCCTCACGTCTCTGCGCTATCTCACGCTGTGAGTTTGCACAGTGGAACATGTCTTTGTACTCTGTCGGAGCTGTATTATGGAGGCGGGTGAAGCGGCAGACTTCCTTAACTAGCATGCGCGACCGACGCGACCAAAGCTGCAAGGTCTCAACTTTTGAGCTACGCAAAACGGGCCATGCCACTTGGCCGTGCGGCACGTTTTTGTGAGCCAAAGCCGCGCAAGCTTGTGCTGGCCTTTAGCGAACTCTGCTACTTTATGATTTCTATGATTTTTTTTAGGTTTTTATATATTTTTTATACTTTTTGTTTTTAGTTTACATCACTGTAAATGCAATTCAAAAAGAATGGCAACATAATTTAATCAAATTTTTGTTCGTGATTAGGTCTATTTTTAGAACTGGCTTGCGGGCGACTGATATGGTCACTGCGGGCGACTCGGTGCCCGTGGGCACCGGGTTGGCGACCCCTGCCCTACTGTGTTAACACAAGAATCGCCTACATGAGTGCATAGAATGTAACTTACCCCACTTACCACTTACCTAAAATCTACCACCTCCCCCACACCTTACAAAACACCTCAGACTAAAAGAGCTAGTGGTCAACAGCAGCAGCCTACAGCCAGGAGCAAAAAGGGCTGGAGGCAGGGGATGTCCTCCTTTTAAAATACTGCCTCCCTGGTGATTGGCCATCAGTGAGCTGGAGAGGACCAATTAGCAACTTGGCCCTACCCTCACAGATGAGGAGCATTTAGGTAGCCTGAAACACATTGAAGGGGAAGAAGACACAAACAAAATCACAGTGCCTAACAGTCTCATATTGACGGACTAGGCAGCCTTCACAGTCTGTTAATCAACGTTCTCGATTCTGAATTGTCTCTTATGTAAACTGCTGGGGGCAGTAAGAGACACGCAGGGCAGAGGCCCCTAAATGTCTCAGACTGATGCACAAGGTTTCCGACCGTGTCTATATAAAATGCTATGGGTTATCAAATGACCACTGTATAAATGCACTCGCTTCTCCAAGCAACGCTGAGAGCAGAGGCTCCAGCCGTCCATTCACGCCAATAATAACCGGGTAACAGCTCAACGTCACGCCGCAAGCTACAATCTCATTGGGGAACAGAGGATCCTCTGCTCGGAAGAGTTTTTCTCACTATTTTTCTCTCTATTTTTATACTTTGTCCTGAGAATATATCCATTGACACGCTAAACAAGACCGATATTTGAAATGCTTGGCTAAATATCTACATAAATCATATGAATTGATACTGAAACATAACGATAACAATGGATAAATTGGATTTCAACAGACTCTCTTTACATCTATGTGTGAGACAGTGCGCAAATCACTGGCATTTGCAAACCTAAGGTATGCACACTTTCTCTCTGCTTTTTGCCGTCTCACAGTGACACTTTTTTAAGGTTTTCTTTTAAGATGAATTCATCTTTCACATTTCTCAATACAAACACATCTGTATCATGCATGCACGCACCACGCACTGTACCTGGAAACACGATTGGTACCCTGCAGAAATAAAACTTAAAACAATTGTTTGAAGCTGAGGATTCCAGTAGAAAATCGTAACTCATCATAGTTACGATTTCCAGTTCATAGTTCATCATCTGTTGATACATCTTACTGTGCGTTATTCTTATGCCACTAGCAATTTTGCGGCAAGATGGACATATGGGGAGCACAGGCGTTACTCCTATTTGCCACTTGTAATATGGCGAGGTTGACGTATTCGGTTTTGCTTCGCATTTTTGCCTGCATTTTTTGCTTCCTTATATTCTTCTTTTATTCCTTCAGTGGATAGATATGATCTTTCATTTGTTAGTTCTTACAAATAAAACAAATCCATGTTAAGAGCACAGAAAGTTGTTTTCAAATGTTTCTCAATTTTACCTGAATTGATTCAGGCATTCTTCTGAATGCATCCCCTTCAGTCTGCGACACAGCTCCAGTGTTTACTATTTGCAGACTGAGACAGGAATAGACTAAACTAATGACACGTCCGATGTGTAGGGCTTCTGACTCACAAAAACTCAGGAACTGAGACTGTTGGAGAGGTATCCCCAAAACTCCAACTCCCAGCAGCCACCACCTTTCCATGACATCATTGCTGTGCCACACCTGCCAAGCTGGCTATGCAGTGTCCACTCTTACACTAGTATTAATAAATATAAGTGTTTATGATTTATGATGATTTATAATGTCACATGAAATAAACATATGTCATGGTTATACGTATTTCTTTGCATATTCACCAGAAAGAGGTTTTCTTAACCCTGATGGAAAGTCTTACCTGTAAATGAACTACAAAGCAATACACACTTGTGCTCCGCCATTTTGTTTTGTAGTTCTAATGTGGCAGAAGGGAAGAAGAGTCAGAAGGGTGGAGGGGAGAGAAAAATGCTTCCCCAAGGTCCCCCAAGGGTCTATGGAGGAGGGGTTCGGAGGGTCTGTTCCAGGTTCCCCATGGGGTCTGCAGATTGAGTTTCAGGTTATTTGGTCTATTTTTGCGACTGTGGCGAGCCCTCAATGGGGGGAAATGGTGAAAGCCTCGCTCTTCGAAAAGTATGGCTCTGATCAGAACCAAACTTACACATATCCGCTCGTCCAGGGCCCCCCTACAACATTTCCTGTTTACAGCAACTTTAGAAAGAGATGTCCTCCAGACTGGTCTCCAGAATCTGATGGTCTAGTTGGCTATGGCTTTTACAGCCCCTCATTTCTGAACCAGGCTCTTAAATGATAATTTTTTAAATATCTCCTCAACACTGTTAAGCTAAGCTAAGCTAAGAGGCTTAAATTTAACTATGTTCATTAGGAGGTCAAGGGCATCCAGCATGCTGAGTTTCAGATTCCTACTACATCTGGAAGTGTCTGAGATGACAACACACAATTGAATGACAGGCCATGGGTGACATGACGGCACCCCTCCAGCAGATGGCGCTCCAGTCCGCCTATTTCAGCTATGTCAGGAACCAGCCCTGCATAGACTTTTTGAGCAATGAAGATGACATGTTAGAATGCTTATTGGGAGGTCAGAGGCAGCAGCGTTCGAGCAGGCTCCAAAATCTACAGTAAGCTTCCAAAGTTCCTGGTCAGAATTTCTTCTTCTCATCAATCTTTCAATCTTGTCATCAGAGCTTACTATTAGAATTATCATAATTAATATTCTAATTTAACCAGAGGTTCTATATTTATCACTTTATTAAAATCAGTAAAGTTCAGTCTAAGTCTGAGATGGATCGAACCAGAACCAGAAGTTAAAGCTTCCATAGCAACAGTCCTAGCAACCACCAACAACCAACAAACCAAGGAGAGAAAAAAAGTTGCACGGAGCGCAGGAAGAGAGAGAGGAGGCAGGGGATGGATGTGACTTTCATTGTCAGTCACTGCTGACAATTAAAGGCGCACACAATCTATTACTATTTGCATGCATTCACTTTCAATGGTTGTGATTGATTCAGTGAGTTTTGTAGGTCTCATAGCATACACTTAAGATGTCAATTTGAGAGGCAGGCATTGACAAAACAAAAAAATAATGATCATAATGTTCATTTCATTTAGAAAATTATATGCATTTTAGTAGACACTTATTTCACAATGATTTAATGTCTGTATACATTTTTTTGGGAAAACCCGTAGACTACCTGAAGTAATGCCATCCATTTGTTTCCATGGTAACCTGTCAGACACTGCATGGCGCAGGGGGTGGGTCCTGAGCGGATATAAACAGAGTCTGTTGAAATCCAATTTATCCATCGTTATAGTTGTTTTAGTATCAATTCATATGATTAACATAGATATTTAGCCAGGCATTTCAAATATTGGCTTTGTTTAATTTACAGTGGATAAATTCTCAGGGCAAAGTATAATAGTTAGAGAAAGAGTGAGAAAAACACTTCAGAGCAGAGGATCCTCTGTTCCCCAATGAGAACAGAAATGCTCTCAGCGTTTCTTGGAGAGGTGTCCGCATTTACATATAAGTCAATTGATAACCCATCGCGTTTTATATGGACGCAGACCTTGTGCGTCAGTTTGAGACGTTTAGGGGCATGGCTGGAACCTCTGCCTTGTGCATCTCTTACTACCACCAGCGGTTTTCATAGGAGACAATTCAGAACTGAGAGCGTCGATTAACAGACACTGAGGGCTGCCTAGTGAGTCAATCTGAGACGTTCAGGGGCATAACAAATATTGTATTTTATGCGCTGGGATGAGAACAGGTTAGATAATGAGTGGTAGTGGTGCAAGCGCAGGGTGTAGATTTAAACCAAAAAAAAAATGTTTTTCCTGATTTTCACTTTTGTTTTTTCCAAATGTTTCTAATGGCACAAAAGGATAAGCTGGTTTTAACACTTATTTTTAGAGGTGGTTTTGTTAGATGTGTTGCTGTCTCCCTATTCGTCTCGCCTAATGGCTCCATGAGTGTTCTAGAGGTGCTGGCTTGACATGACAACATGAATAAATCAGTCTTTGCATTTTTGAACACTGGGACAAGTGTACCTGCTGATGGCTCCTTCAAAACAGATCGCAATATCTGATACTCACGTATAAATATGTTGAAGGACCTCTGTTATTTCTGGATATTATTGAATAGTTTTTCAAGTTGTGCGTTTATGGAAAAGAAGACCTTCAAGTGAGGCATGAAAAGTCCATGTTTTTCCAAAGTCCATGTTTTTCTTACATGGTGCACATAAGCTCAAGCCAAGTGAAGTGCTTTGTGTGTGGGACTCAAATGTTTTGTATGTCTGCAGAATCAGTGCATTGACTCGAGAGAGAATTTGCAGTCGATCCAGTGGCCAACCCGCGTATTGCAACAGATATCTCATTGGGCCCAAAAAGCATTTTCCCCGTAGATGGCAATAGTAAAAGCGACGGCTGTAAAAATGTTGACATAGCTGCAACGATAGCTAATTACTGATCTTTGTAATCCATATTTTGAATGGGCCGCCATGTTTAGTCCGGTATCCAGCTCTTACATCCATGCAGGGAACACAGCAGTAACAGGCGGACGTAACAGGGAGCTGTGATGATGCGTTCAGGGTCACATCATCACACACGTATTACATTGACATGCGCACACACACAAACACAAATAACATGGAAGCAGCATTTCGTCCACACAATCCATTTATTGTTCTTCCTGGTGCAAGTTATTATGAATGAAACCGATTTCCCTTTGGATTTTGTAATACGCTGCTCTTATCCTTTCCGCTGTATTTTCTAGTGGTGTCAAGGAGTGCGAGCCAGGATCGCGGATGCTTTATTCTGGGGCACGTTCACATGTGCATCCCAATGATCTCACTAAATCAACCCTTGTGGTTTTCACACGTAATGAAATGGACAACCAGCAGGGTGCTCGCTAGTACTCAGTTGTTTGATGGGGTTGGAACCATCAGTTGTGTTGTGCAAAACTCAGGTTGATACACAGCCGACAGCCCTATTGGACTACTGTTAGAATATTATGGCAAGAGCTAAACAAAGAGAAATGAGTGGCCATCATTACTTTCATAAATTAAGGTCAGTCACACAACAAAACTGGCTCACATGATGACTGCCCTAGAAAGGGAAACCAAGAGTCATATCAGCTGCTGAGGATAAGTTCATCCGAGTCACCAGCCTTAGAAATCGCAAATTAACAGCAGCTCAGATTAGAGACCAGGTGAATGCCACACAGAGCTCTAGCAGCACATCTCTAGAACAACTGTTAAGAGGAGACTGCGTGAATCAGGCCTTCATGGTCAAATAGGTGCTAGGAAACTTCTGCTAAGGAGAGGAAACAAGCAGAAGAGAATTGTGTGGGCCAAGAAACACAAGGACTGGACATTAGATCAGTGGATATCTGTGCTTTGGTCTGATGAGTCCAAATTTCCAATCTTTGGTTCCAACCGCTGTGTCTTCGCGCTATGCAGAAAAGGTTAAAGGATGGATGCTACATGCCTGGTTGCCACTGTGAAGCAAGGAGGAGGAGGTGTGATGGTGTGGGGGTGCTTTGCTGTTTACACTGGAGAATGGAGCAAAGTCATAGGGTGTGTTGAACTCGGTATGGTGCAAGGATTCCAACGGTACCTTGTTTTTAGAAATCGGACAAATGGTTAAAAAGTTTTGTGCACAAACGTGCCTTTTAAACCGAACAAAGAACTTTGACCTGGTGGTGGCACTAGACAGAGTTGTGTGTCACCACGTAACTCAGAAAAATTAATGTTGATCCTGTGCTTAATCAATGTGCCAAATTTCACAACTTTTCAAGATATGGTTCAATGGGCTGCCATAGACTCCCATTTGGGAAGAAAGTGGAATAATAATAAATATAGCTGCAAGCAGCAATACGGGGTCCAAGCAGGTTGTACGTCAAACCATAGACTATATATTGGGAAAAATCGATGCGTAAAGAGTGACACGTGAAGCAATGTGGGGCAAGGCACAAAGTTGTGTAATTACAGTGACCCCTTGTGGCGAATGACACCAAATTGATGCAGACTTCGGAAAGGGTCTTGAAATGTGGGACAAAATTTGTTTTCATTGCACCATAGCATGCCCAAGATATGAGTTGTCATGCTGGTGCCTTTACCGCCAATTTCGATTGGCTGTAGTGGGCAAACAGATTCAAATTTGAAAAAGCCGCTGAGTAACTTTTGTGTGGGTCAGTCTGGAGATCATCTAAGCTGATTTTTGTGTGAATTGGACAAATTTTGCTGCCGCTGTTAATATGCTTTCAACAAATTCCAATATGCTTTCAACAAATTCCAATATGGCACCCGATGAAATATGGCATGATTGCCATAGGGTTGGCATGATCCAAGGATTGCAATGGTGACTGGTTTTTGAGGATCAAGCATACGGGTCAAAAGTTACAAGCAAGAGATATACAGTAGATGAGATATATACAAAATGCCGACCTTGCTGCTGATTTTGATTGGCCGTAGCGGCCAAACGGATTTGATGATCAAAACGGCTATAAGTAACTTTTGTGCGGATTGGTCTCAATGTATTGTGTGACAAGAATCAGACAAAGTTTGCGAGCGATGAAACTTTTTTTTTGCTTTCAACAAAATCCAAAATGGCGGAAGATCTATCATGGCGCATTGTGACATACTTTACCATACAGTTCAATAGGCTACCATAGACTCCCATTCGGGAAGAAAACGGAATAATAATAATGATGATTAATAATAATAATAAATAATAATAATAAGAAACCGAAATAAAACAAAGGGTTCCTGCAGCTTCGCTGCTTGGACCCCAAATATAGCTGCAAGCAGCAATATGGTGTCCAAACAGGTCATATGTCAAAACCATAGACAATCAAATTTTAACTTTGATCGCAGTGGTCGGAAAATGAATGGAGGCTTATGGAAAGAAGATGCTGCCTTGGGGTGACTCTGAGGCTCGCCGTTTAATTTTTTTAAGGTGTACAGCTTTATGGCATGCATCATACAAAAGAGCAAAAAAAAAATTTGCCTACTGTGTACAGTGTGGCAGGGAGCAGCAGAATAAGAGGACAAGAGCTGATTTTTCAGCGATCCCACACTGACCCCCACTATAGCTGCATCGAAAATGCAAAACCCACATGTTTTTGAGAGGGCCTGGAAGAAAAACGATACAAGGTATCAACATGCTATTGAGTACAGGCAGAGAGGACAAATTTTCCTGCGTTTTGAAATTTGAATTAAGTTTCTATGTCAATGTATGGTTTTACAGCAAATGTTTGTTTCTTTCAGGGTGATTTTTTGAATTTGCTAATTTTGCCCATTCATTTCTCATGGGATTTTTTTCTCTTTCGGGGCATATTAAGCCCCTCTGTTGCACATTTTGATGTATCATTTGTGTGTGTGCGATTTAGGGCTTTCGAGATATGGCAGACTCCGCGGAGCACTAGTAAGAAGAACAAGGAGAAGAAAGAAAACACAATGGGTTCCCGCGACTTTGCTGCTTACTCAACCTCCTCCTCTTCCGCCTCTCCTTTCTTATTCCTGACTATGCAGTACTAACATATGGACCGTGGACTGTGCGTCCCTGGATTGTTTGTGCTTTCTTCCCTCCCAGATCTCATAGATGCAGAGTTGGATCTAGGCTCTTCCTGCTGCATGCACTTTTCTACTCTGGACTGATTCGACTTCTGATCTATATTCTAAACTGTTACGCATTACGCCGTGACGCACAGTATATGTATCTTTCTATACTGTCTTGTTTGTGCCCACCTCTCCGTCCTGGGTGAGGATCCCTCTGTCCCTCTGTAATCTAGGGATTAGATTAGATTGTTGCTAGACCCTTTGCAAGGGTCTAGCAACAGGGGTTTTTGTATGCACATATTGTTGTTCTCTTTGTAAAGTGCCTTGAGATAACGACTGTTATGAACTGGCACTTAAAACAAAGATGAATTGAGTTGAGTTGAGTTGAGTTGAACCCCAATAATAAATGAAGATAAGGAGGTTCCCATGTCTGATTTACACATACAATTCTAGGTCCCACACAGAGCACACATTGATCCACGATTGGGAGAGGGCTGCTTGATATAATTCCAAGATGATACTCCCCACTTCTCTTTTGACTTTTGATCTTTTGATTTTATGAGACCTTTTCATTTGAGCTTTTGTTATTGGCCCAAAGAGTTCTACAAAGGTTAGGGCTGTTTTTATGTTGCTGGATTGGATTGCTGGAGTTGGACTTGTGCTGTATGGAGCTCTATCAATGTGTTTATCTGTCCTACCATCTTTTTTGTTGGCAAAGTACCTTAGAAATATTACTTTTGAGAACCTTATCCTCTCAGTGGCTTATGTCGGTCCTTGACATTACAGCAACACATCTCTGAGATCAGATTGTGTAGATGTGTGGTTACGCTGAGAACTAGAATGTGTGTATGTGGGATGTACTATGTGTGCATGCACGATATACATCTTGATCAGTTTCTGTTTATCCTCTGTTTGTCAGGCCTGAGTTCTGAGCTCCCTCCTGTCCAGTCACATGCCAGTCTGTCTACTGGTCCTAATCCAACAGAACCTGAGCCATCAGCAGCTTCTCCTCAGCTGGACTTGTTAGCTGTTCCCACAGTCCCATCACAGTTCAGCCAGTCATCCCAGTCCAACTATTACAGTGTGTTGCTGAACTCCGGAGCAGTTTGTCTGCCAGGTGAGAGAAATGCACCGCTTTGTCTTTTGTGTTTTGTTTCTTGATCAATGTGAATAGACATATCTCTGATTCCCTGTCATTTGTGTGTCCTCTGTGCCTCTGACTTCCTCTGTGTACCTGACTTATTGCTGTGTGTCCCTAACACTTCTCTGTATGTCCCCTTTGTTCCTAATTTCCTGTCCTCTGTGTCCTGCAGGAGGCAGAGACCGTGAAGGCCATGCCGTGCTGACAGTCTGCTGCAGTAACTCTGTGTGGCTTGATGGCAGGTGCAATGCTGCAGTGTTACTGCATCTGCTGCACTATTACACCTCCACCCTCAGGTATGATTCCTACAGGCTGTACACACAATTCCCAATGGTCTGCTTTTCTAAAAGCACTCTCTGTGAAGCAGGAAAGACTTGCAAGCCATAGGGCTGACTGTGCTGTTGGACGTCCGTGATGCTGTTCTTTCCACTTTCTCCAGTCCATTCTCTGCCCTGTTCTCTGCCTTGCACTCCTTGCAGGTAAGAATTTAGAATCAGAATCAGGTTTTTATTGCCAATTTTACTTGCATATACAAGGAATTTGACTTTGGCAGGTGTAGCTCTCTAAACCAACCCATTCTCATCCCAGTGCGTAAACTTTGTCAGGCCAGTAGCCGTGGAAGTACCCTTCCACGTCCATATTAGGGCATGACATGGGAGTGGATTTTCACACCTGTCCCAACCCGCTCCCAGAGCCAACAAACATATATCATGGCCTGTGGTCCCATTTTTTTATTCCCTCTATTGTAATGGATGGAAGTTTAACAAAAACTGTACATTGGTCACACCATGTCCATTTATGTCCATCTTAGTTGAATCAACCAAAACATGTTGCAAAATTGTTACAATACTTTAATACAGAAATACTGACAGTCTCAGTGCAAAAGCCATTCCCTTTAAATCTCTCAATCTCTGGTGTAAATGTGGCGAGGTGGAGAGTTATAGGGAGGTCTGTAGATAACTTTGGTATCACCAAATGAGCAGTCACAGACAACGCCACCTGGGGAATTCACCCCAGGACATAGTTGAGTCCAACCACCACAAGGACACACAGGTTCGTTTTACCCAAGGCAAGAGACACAGTTCAGGAAATATGTATATACTTTATTGTAAAAGATTGTCTAAAACACACAATAAAAACACCATTCACTCATAGGAAAAATGGATGCTGAGACTTACCGGTCTGGTGGAGCGATGGGCCAGGGAGGAGACACCCAACTAAAACAATAAAGATCCCCTCCATAAACGCCACTGTTGACACGCTGATTGGTACCAACATCCCCAGGGTATTGGAACCCTGGGTTATTAAGGGAATGGCCCATATGCAGTGAGAACTGTACTTGGTTGAGTTGTTAATGGCCACATTCGTGACAGAGAGAACACACCTAAAACAGGGTTTTCAGTGGTCGCTGTCAATAGAATTTCTGTGTGTAAACTGGAGGAGATGTTGAATGACCAATATAAGCATGAATTCAATGAAAGTATTACAGAGGAAAGTGGGATCTCTAGAGAAGACATCAGATTCATGGAAATTATGGATGAGTCAGTACAGTTTCAAGATGGCCATTACAGCGTAAAAATGCCCTTCAGAAAAGAACAACTCTTCCGAATAATACTTCTATGGTCAAACAAAGGCTGCTGGGGTTGAGGAGCAAGTTCAGGAAAGAACTTGTTTCATAAGGAATAAGGAAAGGCTATGCAGAGAAAGTGCCTCAACATCAACTGGGTGGAGAAAATGGAAAGGTTTGGTATATTCCTCACCATGGTGTGCGTCATCCCAAAAAAGGTACTTTGCGTGTTGTGTTCGACTATTCAGCTGAGTTTAAAGGGACCTCACTCAGCAGCCAGCTTTTTCAAGCTCCAATCCTGACCAGTTCACTGCTTCTTGTCAGATTCAGACAGGAACCAGTACTGTTCATGGGAGACATTCAGTCTATGTTCTACCAGGTTAAAGTGGCTGAAGAGGACAAGGACTTTCTCTGCTTCTTGTGGTGGCCAGATGGTAAAGTGAACTAAGAGACTGAGGAATATTGGATAATGGTACATTTGTTTGGTGCTGTTTCATCTCCAAGTTGCGCCAGATATGCGTTTAGGAAGACATCAGAGGACATTCGGGTTCACTTTTCATCAGAAGTGGTGAAAACAGTCAAACAAAATTTTTATGTGGACGACTGTTTGAAGACCCTTCCCTCAGAGGAGAAGGCGGTTGTGAGGGTTGAATCTCTCCATGACCTCTGCCTAAAGGGAGGCTTCCCTTTGGCAACGTGGATCAGTAACAGTCGGACAGTGCTGCAAAGTACTGAAGAGGAGCACGGAGCTCAAATCTGGAAAGAATTGGATTTGGATAGAAAACAGTTTCCAGTCGAGTGAGTCCTTGGACAACCGTGGTGTGTGGAGTCAGACATGTTCAAATTCAAAATGATGGTGAAACAGCAAGCACAGAGCAGAAGAGGAATGTTGTTTGTTCAGTTTATGATCCTTTGGGGTTCGCTGCACCAGTGACACTGCCAGCAAAGATTATATTGCAAGAACTGTGTCAGAGACGCTGTGGTTGGGATGGCAACATACCTGCAGACATTAACCATCAGTGGCTGGCAACAGAATGGCTGGAGGATTTGAAAGGGTTGGCCTCATTCAAAGTTGAGACGTGCATTAAGCCCAAACACTTTGGACAGCCCATCAAAGCACAACAACTGCACAACCTTTCTGATGCCAGCAAAGATGGATTTGGTACAGTTACCTACCTCAGAATTGAAAATAGTAATAGCCCGATTCATGTCACCTTCTTGCTGGAAAAAGCCAGAGTCACCCCCTTGAAGCAGATAACCATTCCTCGCCTGGAGCTTACAGCTGCTGTCCTTCCGTCCAAGTAGATCAGATGTTGAGAGCAGAGTTGGAGCTGCCATTGGATCAATCAATTTTCTGGACAGACAATACTTCAGCGCTCAAGTACATAAAAAATTAGGACAGACGTTTCCATAAATTTGTGGCAAATCGGGTTCACAACCATCAGAGATGCAACTCATGTCTCTCAGTGGAGATATATCAGTACCAAACTCAACCCTGCTGATTGGGCTAAGGATCCATTTGTGGTTTGGACCAACCACAAAAACCTTGAATATATCCAGACCACCAGGAGGCTGAACCCCTGTCAGCATCGGTGGTCATTATTCTTCTCCTGGTTTAATTTCACTCTTTCCTACTGTCCCGGTTCCCGCAACATCAATCACCCGATGCACTCTCCCATATGTTCATCAACACCCATCCTCCCGAGTCCCTGCGTCATGGCTGCCTTGACCTGGGACATCAAGGAGCAGGTGCGAGAAGCCATCAGGGACCAGCCGAGGCCCAGCACCTATCCCACCAACCGTCTTTATGTCCCAGCTGATCTGAGGTCTCAGCTGATACTATGGGCACATGACTCCCGTCTGGCGTGCCATCCTAGTTCGGCTCGCACCTGTAATCTGCTCATTCAGCGGTTCTGGTGGCCCTCACCGAGTTGGGATGTGCGGGAGTTCGTCCAAGTCTGCCCCACCTGCAACCAGAACAAGCCATCCAACCAGGACAACACAGGATTACCTCCATCTGATGGAATGACGGTCATACTCACTATCATAGATCACTTTAGTAAGATGGCACACTTTCCCCAAGGAGACCGCTCAGATCATCCTGCAAAATGTTTTCCGGATCCATGGGTTGCTCAGGGATATCATCTCTGACCGGGGACCACAGTTCATCTCTTCCTTCTGGCAAGAATTTTGTTGCCTTCTAGGAGCCACAGTGAATCTCACCTCCGGATATCACCCCCAGTCAAATGGCCAGTCTGAGCGGGTCAACCAGGAGTTGGAGAAGGCTCTCTGGTGCATGGTGTCCCATAATCCGCAGTTCTGGACTGAACACTTGTTGAGGGTGGAGTACTCCCACAACTCCCTCATGGAGCATGGAGCGCAAGCCCACTGCATGCTTCTCAAGTCCTTGGCCAGTTACTCTCCCAGCGCTAATCGGCGGAGGTCTTCTGCACCCTCCTACCAGGTGGGCCAGAGAGTGTGGCTGTCCACCATGGATCTACCTCTACGGGTGGATTCCTGTAAGCTGGCACCTCGCTTCATCGGGCCTTACCCCATATTAAAGGTCATCAATCCACCGCCGTCCATCTCCAGCTGCCCTGGTCAATGAAGGTTCACTCCACATTCCACATCTCGAAGGTCAAGCCAGTGCATGAGAGCCCAGCGGCACCTCCTCCTCCGCCTCCTCGCCTAGTTGATGGTGGCCCCATCTACACTGTCCGGCACCTGCTGAAGTCACAACGTAGGGGTAGGGGTCTCCAATACCTTGTGGACTGGGAGGGCTATGGTCGGAGTAGTGCAGTTGGGTTTCCAGACTTCACTCCTCTCCACTCCACTCCACTCCACTCCACTCCACTCTTTACCTCCTGCTGCACTCACATGCCCCTGCTCCTCCTGGCTCAGCTGCTACTGATTGCCCCTCACTGGCTCACCTGCTTCCTCTTGTTATTGATTATCTTTCTGTGGCTGTCATTGGCTTTCTCCCTGTACCTGCTTCACTCCCTGGGGTATTTATACTGCACTCTTCTCACACCCTGGTGTCAGATCGTCTTGGTACATGGCTTACTTGTCTCCTGAAACCCTGCCCAGCCTGACTCCCGTTGCTGACCTGGATCGCTCCGACGCTGACTCTGCCTCAACCCTGGTAACCCGACTCTGCCTTTCTGTCCCCGTTCCTGCCACCTGACCTGCGTACCTGTTCCCCTGCCTGCTCCTGTGGTTCCTGCTGCCTGGCCTGAATTCCTGTACACCTGCCTGCTCCCGTTATTCCTGCTACCTGGCCTGTGCTCCTGTTATTCCTGCTGCTGCTGAGAGACTGGACCACAGGAGAAGATCCTCATACCTCCATTCACCATGCCCCCAGCCACTGGAGCCACATACCTGAGCTCCAACTCCCATTTCCCAGAAGCAAATAAAAACTCAGGAAACTAAGCGCTCTTGGGTCTTCATTGGTCTGTTTTGACAAGGGCCCAGCATCTCAGCAGCTAGCACCGCAAAACGGAAGTCAAACCCCATCCTGGCATTCCCTGTTGAGGAGGCCCCAAGAGAACAAAAAAGGCATGGAGATGCAGGGGCAAAAACACAGAGGTTTTTAGGCATTTTTGAGAAAACAAATGTATAAATGGACAAACTGTGACAATTGTGACAGTGTACATATGTATATACATTTGTATATAAATATATATGCATTTATATGTGTGAGCTTGTATCTTTAAATATATTTTTTTAAATATGTATATATATTTCTTATTCAGTGCTGCAGTTCAGCAATAAATGTATTGCAAAGCGGAGGAAACCGACATCGGAGAACGGCATCTTCTTTTGTTTGTAGCCTCTGTGGACACAGCAAACTAGTGGCAAAGGATGGCGGTGGCGAGGGATAATGACGCAAACGAGAGGTGTCCCATTTCTTAGGGGAATGGCCTACCCCTTGCACTCTTGCTCGGTATCGAGGGTTAAGACTAAGCTGAAGATTAAGGTTTAACCCACCTCCAGAATCACATTATGGGTATGAGAGTACCTCCCTTTAATGCAAGAATGCCAAAAGTGGAATCAAAGAAGGAGAAACTTTGTCCCTGGAGATATTGTTGGTGTGATTTTGCTGCTCCATGTGGATCTTGGCTCCTTGGCAGAGTGGTGGAAACTTTCCCCGGCAAGAAAGGTCTGGTATGGTCTGTGCGTCTCCAGACAAAGACAAACTTCTTGGAAAGGCCTGTCAATAAGTTATGCCTAAAGGAAGCTGCACGTTGTTAGTTGTGATATTTATGGTGACTTTTGAGTGAAACCAGGTTATTTGTGTAAATATGTTTTATATTTGTTTGATTTGTGTGAATTTGTTATTTTTTATTTTGTGCATTACATGCAGGCCAGGGGATGGTGCTCTGTATTGTGGGTACAGGAAGGGTTTAAATGGGTGCTGGGTTAGTTAGACAGCACGTGAGCCGCTGACAGGGAGAGCACACAGTTTTTGACTGTCGCTGTCCCTTTATCCCTTTTTTTGCGTTGTGGCAAATTGTGAAGCCTTATTTTGAGAGACATGCAAGTGGCAAAATAAGTGCATGAATGTTCGGCTGAGGTCATTTACTCGTCAAGAGCGCTGTATGGGAAATAAATGTTTGAATGGCTGTAAAGACGCTCAGGTGTTTGATTCATTCAGTGGACCCAGAGGATGATGCGTCAGCTATGACAGGTACCATCTGCAGCAGCCCCTGTGTGGCTTAGGTTTGTTTTGTTTTTTCAGTTAAGAACAAGTCACTACAAGTGCCGCCTTGAAATTTTCAAAAACCCCTCCCCATAAAGCTTTTTGAGGCGTAGAAAGATGAAAATATGTAGGCTTTTAGAGTTTGTCCAGATGCACAAAAATGTCTCTTGCACTGATGGTCAGAACTGGGCAGGAAGTTGGCCATTTTGATTTCAATAATCAAATGTCGCTATTTCAATACATCACTTGTCACCCGAATCCGACTAGAGATTTCATCCATCAATTTCTAATTGTGCAAGCATCACGTAAATTGCATTGTGATCTAAAGTTCATAAAAGCTTTGTTGTTATGTCAAGGGGTGTAGCCATATGGCAGCCATAGTCGAGAGACGATTCATTATCACAGGATCAAAGGGATGCTGCTCAGCCCAGAGGAGATTCCTCTTCAAAATGTGCTGAAGAAGAGAAGAGTCTTCGACGTGTATTAACCCTGCGGTTGCCAGAACCCCAAATGGCGCACATGCGAGGACCTGCTCACAGCTGCTTGCAATTTTTATATTCTCCGATAATACTTTACTTGAAGGTACCGTCAAAATAGTGACACAACACTGTCATAACTGTCACATGACACAGTCATGAACTTGTCATAAACATTATGTCAATGTCATAAACGTTTATGACTGTCACTAAGTGTCATTCCGTTTTTGTAATGACAGGTTGACACTGATTGGGTTGTCTTGATTATGACCACTTCACATTAAATTTGTTTGGGATGTCCTTATTATGAAAACTTGACCTTAATGAAAGTGACATTGACTGAAAATATGTTTATCATGACAGTTTGACATATGCATATACTGTATTTCTATGTGTATGACAAGTTGACATAATGATTATGCCAGTTTTCAGACCAATTCTAGCACTTGACAGGATACGGACTGGATACCCAAAACTGACTGTCATGACACCATTATGACAATTCTAACACCTTATAATGTGCTGTTAGAAACTTTCTCAAGACTCGCTCTGTAACATTATAACCAAGCACAACAAACACTCATTCTCAGGAAGTAAATAATATAGCAGTTTAATACCATGACAACATACTCAAGATGCAAAACATACAGACATTTTTTCGTTAAGAGGCTGGGACACCACATTGTTTCCTCCAGTATTTATTTGTTTTTGTTTTTTTCAGCAGTATTGCAATTCTGGCATGTTTCATGTTGGATGTCAGTTTTATAATTAGGGCTGCAACTAATGATATTTTGATAATCAATTAATCTGTCGACTTTTTATTTGATTGATTGATTGCTAAAACAATGCACAAATTGTTTTTACATTGTAGGGAAGAGAAAAACGAGGCAACGAGTTGGTTTCTCAGTTTGAGCCAGCATATTGCTGGCATTTATTTATTTCTCCCTAATTTTATTAAAAACCAGAATGTCACTATGAATGAACAATATTAGTGCAAAAAAGGCACAAAAACGTTTTTTAAAGTTAGAGCTGTTAAATTAATAATGTGGAAGGGTGTAACCAGGATGTAGGATGTGGATCATAGCTTTGAAGCCATCATCTTATACCATTGATAGAGGCCTCATGTCAGTCACAAGCATGGTCAGGATGCTATCTGTCAAAACAGCTGCTTGCTGTGGTGTGCATGGGGCATTATTCCCCATCACGAAGTCACTCATTGTGATTTGTTTTTGTCTGAAATAAGAAAGACTGTATGAGTATGCATAAAGCACAATTATTCATTTTCATACAATTTTTGCTTGTTTTAATGAATGGTTAATAAGGGCAACTACAGATGAGACTTTAAAGTCTCATAAAACGACATAAAACAGATGCTCCACACGTACACGCACACACACAGACGTGCACACACACACAGTGTGTGTGTGTTTCCATGTAGGCCTGTACCGTGTCACAGCAGGTCAATCGTTTCATTTATCTAACGAATTAATTGGTTCTTACAAATAAAATAAATCCAAGTCATGAGCACAGGAAAATTCTGTTTTCAGATATTGCTGAATCAATTCTGCCTTTGAACACACCCCCTTCAGTCAGTCAGAGTGAGTGTTTACTATTCACAGACAGAAGCAGTAATTGGCACTACAGAAATGTTGCAGCTGAGATGTAGGGATTCCAGAACTGCTCTTACGACTGACAAGAACTCAGGAACTGGAGTTCCTGGAGTTCTTGGAGAAGTATCCCCTCAACCGTTTTTTATGGTTGATTTCTTTTATGTACAAATAAATGCATATGTTTATAACATATCATTATAGCCCATGTAGTTGAGCACATCAACTACATGGGCTACAGCTTTGCAGCCTCCATTTTACCTAAAATTACCAGCCAGGACCATTGCTGTACAATAACAATATTCTGCCTTCGACCAATTTACCCTCAGTGCCTTCAATGAATTGATGACCGCAGCCAATCTGAGAACAGCATGTTACATTCATGTGCTCAGTGTTTTGTCACTGCTGTTCATCACAATGCAAGATTGTGATGTGTGGTAAGGTGTGTGTGTGTGTGTGTGTGTGTGTGTGTGTGTGTGTGTGTGTGTGTATGTGTGCTTGTGTGCGTGGCTGTGTTTGTGTATATAGCAGGAAATTCCAGGCTCAGTGCACTCTGTGTTGCTGCTTGTCAACAAGGACTCATTTCTGCAAGTGGACAAAACTGCAGCCACACAGGTAATACACCTGCTCATCTTGGACACATACCTGTGCAGCGCCTCAGCTAGTTAGCTGAGGCGCTGCACAGGTATGTGTCCAAGATGACTTAGTTACTTAGTTAAGTAGCTATATGTGTGTGTACATGCATGTGTGTGTGTGTGTCCATGCATACAGGTAGAGGTCTTGAGTTCTCTGAAGGCACTTCACAGACAGATGGAGCCCAAGGAACTTCCTGCAGAGTTTGGAGGCACTTTGAGCTTCAGTCAGAGCAGCTGGCTTTGCTTCAGATCGGTCAGTCCTTAGCACACACACACAAACACACACACAAGCCCTTTGACTGGATGTTCACAGGTCAGGTGCCCACCTTGCCAGGTGAGGTCAGATTTCTACACTAAGGAATTTTCCATCTTAAAATATTTTATCACCATGGATTTCTACATGCTTTATTAAAGTTCTGTCATTTCAGTGTGTTCAGCGTGTTGATCAGTGTCAATTTTCTATAAATCACAGTAAAACATTTACCATACATTACTAATTCATTATAGGTAGGATCAATACAGTATGTGGTTTGCAATCACTTGATTCTGATAAGGTGCATTGCTCAGCTGGGGGGCAGAACAGTGATCCAAGATGCTAATCCATCATGTTGATTTCTTGTAATTGAAATAATTTTGCACAGTGTATACAGCAATGCACAGCGACACAAATTCACAAATCAGTTTGCTGTGGCTCTCCTGAATCAAGGACCATGCTTTAAGCCAGTGTTTTTCAACCCTGCTCCTCGGGGAACACTGTCCTGCATGTTTTAGATGTTTCCTGCTCCAACACACCTGATTCAAATGATGACTCCTCATCAGTGGCCCGTTTCAGGAAGTGGGCTTAGAACATATCTCGTCAATGTTGAGCCTGAAATGAGGGAATCTCAGGTTTTTCCATTTCAGAAAGGGGGCTAAGTAGAGCTCAACATCAGTAACTATGGCAACGAACTCTGTGAACCAAACCTGGTCGGGAGCAGGCTATGTTGAAGAAAGCTCAAGCTTGTAGAGTTTGTAGACTTTCCATCACACACATCATTAACTCCATTTTTTGACCATGGCTTGTCCATTTATTGCCGATCCAGTGGATTTAGCGGCAGTATTACTTCAGAGGGAGTTCAGGAGATCATCCTCAGACACTGTTTCAGAGATATTTTCCTTTCCTGACAGTTTCCTTTTCGAAAGGTACCGTTTCACAGCGCAACCTTTAAAGTACATTCACAACGTCATCCGCCGTGAAATGCGCAGTATCCAAGTACGTGGACCTTTTTTTTCACTTGTTGCCATGGTGAATTAATGTATCGGGGCTCCATTGATGATGGCTTTTTGTAGTCACAGTGCACGCGCTTAGCTCAAGCTGAACATAGTTGGCCTGGATTGAACTAATGGAAAGCCGGTGTTCTGAAACCGGTTAGCTTGAGATTCTTAGCTCAGGCTATGTCAAGCCTCAATCCACAAACATACATAGACTTTGTTGAGCGTGCTACCAAAAATGGGCCCCAGGCTTCTGCAGAGCTTGACGATTGGCTGATCATTTCAATTATGTGTGTTGGAGCAGGAAACATGTACAGTCATTCATCAAGCTCTGCAGAAGCCTGATAAGTCATCATTTGAATCAGGGGTTCCCCGAGGAGCAGGGTTAAAAAACACTGGGCTAGAGTGTTAGACTGACTGTGATTCAGATGGGGCGGGGGTCAACCCAAGTGCAACCCTAGTGTGTGGGGTCGCCTCACACTAGGGTTGCATGATATGGACAAATGATTATATGTTGTCAAATATCAAAAATCAAATATCTATTGATATTGACACAATACATAATATAATTGATCTCACACCTTTTTAAAATTTAAAGTGCAGTAACAGTGGAAAAGAAGCAGTCTTAAACAAAACAGTATAATATCAAACAGACAGTATAGTGACTGAACAATTTTGTTGGCCGTTTGTACAAGAGTTGCTTATACTGGCCCTTTATACGTTTTACACTTGCGGGAAAGAAGAAAAAATACTTCATCGGACGTGCCTTTTGTTTATATGGCGATAGGGTTTTTGGGGCTTAAAGACGCAAAAAGAGAAAGACGGCTTTAGATGAGACATGCGAGAACCAGTCTATGATGGGACAAGTTTGCAGAAGGAGAAACTCATGATAATGC
This sequence comes from Karalla daura, assembly GCA_029224185.1. Taxonomy (NCBI): domain Eukaryota; kingdom Metazoa; phylum Chordata; class Actinopteri; order Chaetodontiformes; family Leiognathidae; genus Karalla; species Karalla daura. The sequence goes on along the minus strand of CM055190.1, from coordinate 27,832,629 downwards.
TTGAAAACTTCTGCATGTCCAAAGATGCATACCCAATTGAATTCCACACACTTTTTGCATCTCCATATGCACACAGATTTCCTCCTCCGAGAACACAGAATAAAAAGTGAAGATGCAATGCTACTTTTGCATCTTCTGTTCAGACAGTGATTGTGTAAACGTAGCCTGAGATGTAATTAAAGAGGTGCACAACTCTGGACTTGTGTCCAGAGTTGTGCACCTCACTTTGCTTGTACAAAGTGAATTAAAAGGAGAATTTATTAGGGGAACTCAAAAGGAGTCAGCCAGAGAACTAAACTAATGTGAGGAGCAAAACGTAGGGAAAATGGAACAGCTGGAACACAGGAAACATGGGAGAATAGGTGACACAAGGATGGTGTGCTTACCCCCAGGGAGAACAATTGGATATTGAGAAAACTTGAAAAGAGCACTAAACACAAGGGTCTTTAAAATATGAAAAAGCAGGAAGCCAAGCTCAAAGCTCTCTACACCAAGGAGAACAAACAGGCAAATAGAACAGACAAGCAAAAAAAAAAAAAACACTGGCCCAAGGTACAGGGGAGACCAAGATTTTAAGCACCAGTGATTAGAGAAGAATGACATTCAGGTAAGATACAAGGGAAAGGGCTCGTGACCTGACATGAGGAGGGTTAGACTTTCAAAATAAAACAGGAAATAACAAGACAAAAACTCATGGTGTGACATTAGTTTATTAATCTCATACAACTGAAATAAAACAAAAGGAAAACCTCTACCTCTCGACCTCTACTTTTCAACATTGCTTCAACATTATTTTAATTGTAGCATTGAAATGGAAATTTGGTTGAATTAGATTAAAATAAAATGTGAATAAATGTTAATGAATAGAATACATAATAATAATCAAGAGAATACAATGTTAAACAAATAAAAATGTGTTGTTTGGGAGGGAGAAGAAGAACAGTGGTCCTGAAGGTCAAAACAACAACAACAACAATTCAGAAAACACTCCAACATTTCAGAAAACACTTCAATATTTCACAAAACAAAAACACTTCACAAAACAAAACAAAATTTCACAAAACAATAAAAAATCACAAAACAAAACTAAATTAACAAAAAAAACTTCACAAAGCAAAACGACATTACAAAAAACACATTGATGTTCATGTTTTTTGTAATGTTTTTTTGTCTTGTGAATTTTTTGTTTTGTTTTGTGAAATTCTGTTTTGTTTTGTGAAATGTTGTGGTGTTTTCTGAATTGTTGTTTTGTTTTGACCTTCAGGGCCACCATAAAGAAGACTACCAGCAACTGTCCTTCGATTTAAAATGCAGGAAAACTTGTAATCTCTTGCTATACTGTTAATACATAGTTTTTCATACATGCTGCCTCACATACTATGTGTTTTTTCCTATTTTTGAGTTCATTAGAGTGGAAGCTGTCCAATTATCAGAGTGTAGGATTGCTGGAAATTGGGTCACATTTTCCACTTTACACACTGCTCCAAGCCACATCTTATGCAGTAGGCAAATTATATTTTTCAGTTTACTGGGGATATCTGTACTCTTTCATATGATATGCTCCAAGAAGCTGTGTACCTTGCAAAACAATAGTGTCTTGGCAGAGAAAGTGCTACAATAAGCTGACAGGGGACTACAGTGGAGTTGTAGTATAAATAGACCCACCCATTAAATCCAAATTTTAAGGTGGTGAAATACAGTCTAGAGGCCTAGCTCCACAACATGTCCATGAAGGCAATGGCAAGAGAATGGCAAAAATCGTTTTACATGTTTATATGTTGAAGGATACATTTATCACCTTTTTAAGAGGTTAAGAAAAAAAATCCTAAATTTGCTTTCTTTTTCTTTCTTTTTCTTTCGTTTTCTTTTTCTTTTCTTTTTCTTTTTCTATTCCTTTAAGAGTATTGCTAAGTTTTCATGTTTGCTTGTTCCACTGATAACTGTCAGCCTGTATGCATTAGCCTGTAGCTAAACTTCTCTGGTTGATGCTGATTTCTTTACTCTGTCAGAGAGTGGAGCGGCTGAGCACCCAGTGTGAAAATGTCATCAACATGCTGCAAAATGCCATGGACATACTACAGTCCACACCAGTGCATGTTGCAACACAGGTAAGGTACACAGACACACGCACACATACCTGTTAAAAATCCTCATAAGTCCCATGTAGGTGAATATCCCCCTCTGTTGCCCAGGATGCTAAGGTGCTCTTGTCCAAGTTCAAGGCAGTAATGTGCAACGTGCTGGAGGACAGCAATTTGGTGCAGCTGCAGCATGAGGGCGGGGCCTGCTTGGCCCTGCTGCGTAGGGAGGAGAGCGAGGGGCTGCGTGCAGCAGTGGCGATGGCCGCGGCGCAGTACGAGCAGGTGGATGAGCTGCTGCATCGCCTAGTGATGTTGTCCAACTCCCGGACACAGCAGTTGTGCTTCATCCAGGAGTACAGCAGCCTAGAGCCCACTTTCACACAGGTCCGTGCACACACCCTTCACACACACACACACACATATGCAGACAAACCGAAAGTGTGTGCTCATCTTTGTTGACACCTGTGGTGTGCTCAGGTGAGAGCATGGCTGGAACAGGTCGGGAAGCCTCAGCTCAAGAGCCTGGAGGAGCCTGTGGACTCTCTGGAACTACTCCGAAGTAAACTGCATGACTTCAAGATCTTCCACACAACTGCATATGTAGGCTGCATGCACACATACGTGCACACACATACCCACACACACATACACACACTCACTGCTTGTCCTTCCACTCCCATGTAGGAGCAGTGTAAACAGGGGACGTTGCTACTGAGTAAGCTGGAGCAGTGGGGTGACCTGGGGACCTCTGACCTCCAGATGTTTGAGATCAAAATTCAGTCGTTCTGCACAGAGCTGCAGGAGTTCACCCAAAGGGTTAGAACCACGGGCCAGAACATCGAGAGGAGCCTGCACCTCTACTGCTTCCTTGACCAGGTAAATTCCATGTTTGTGTATGTGTGTGTGTGTGTGTGTGAGAGAGAGAGAGTTGCCCTCCCTCTCTCCACAAAGTCTTTGTTGCTGTAGCGACCCCTCCCCCTCTCTTCATGGAACCGCCCAGTTGCCATTCTGCCTGTGAATGAGGTTGAGGGTGGGGGTGTCTGTATATAGCTGTATGTGTGGTCAGACTGCTGCTGTGGTCTCTCCCCAGTCAGGCTACAACGCTTCAACAAAGCGCTCTCAGGTAGGATCTACTATTCACACTGCACCCACACCCACACACTTTGGTTGTGTTTTGAATACTTTTCAAAAGTTCAAGATTTGTGCGACCCCCCACTCCCACACTCCCATTTATAAGTTGGCAGTAGTTTCAGGTATTTACAGAGTGTAAACACAGTGTTGCCATGTGTCACATCCCCCCAACGTCAGGCAACTGTTGTTGCAGTGTTGTTGTATTGTCTTTCTGTTATCTGAGATTCAGTATTACCCTGTATGGCAGTTTTTCCCGAACAGATTACCTCGGTGCTACCTGTTGCACAAGTGGAGGTCATGTGACCCTGTGTGTATGTGCATATAGCCATGGCCAGGCTCAGAAAACTTAAATTGAACTGATGAAGCATTAGTGAAAAACATTAATCTTCATGGCAATTTTTTCTCAGATCCTCACAGAGACTGATCTAAGGGAGAGTTCCTAGGATCCACACCACAAAACCCAGTTGACTTTTTCTCTTGTTTTCATTTGCATCACTAACTGGACTACTGAAGTGACATCATGCTGCCCATGGTGTGTCTGCCCATGGTGGCAGAGTGATGCCACAGTTGGCACATTTGACTAATTTCTTGTTTCCACTCGAGGACATGGAACTCAACCTTTTTGAAAAGAATGGGTAGATTTCTCACACTGAAATGGTGCACAAGCTGAGACTCAAACCGACAACCTTCAACAGTAAGAACTACCCTCTACCTCACTGAGCTAATTGAAAAAGAGACGGCACATGTAGCACCTACTGTCTTGAGTGCAAGGTAACAGCTATTAGGCCTTAAAGTCAGATTTCAAATGGCTCTGAAAAATTCAGTCATTAAGACAAAAATCCAAGAATACATAAATAGAATCTAGGCAGCATCGAGATATTGGTCATTTATTGGCTCCAGAGGAGAAAAACTGTTAAAAAATGCCATTTTTGCATTGACTCTAATTGTTTGCATGAGAGTGAAATTCAAAATGCTGTAAAAAAGTCAGGTATTTTCCAAATATTATCTACCATGACTCCACAATATATATTTTTTATATAATTTAGCAGGAAATGATATGTTTAAAATATTGTTTATAGTCATAATATTTGTAGCATTTTGATGCACACAAGGCTCAATGTTTGTTCTAAAATCTGTGCAGATCATTTGTGTAGTACAGTCTGTACCAAGTTTGGTGTCAGTTGAGCAAAAATTGTGGGAGGTTTAACAAATTTTACAGTTTTTTTAAAAGAACAGTGATGGACTTCATAATTTGCAATAGGTTTCAGTGTACAAAGGTTTCTTCAGTATTGGGGCTACATTTGGGTGAAATGTGCAAATCTGGATGAAATCTGGCTTGGGGCTGGACCTTTGTGTAAAATTTGGTAATTTTTTGTGTATGGGAAATAAGATTTTCTTGCAAGAAGAAGGGGAGGAAAAAGGAAGGGGAGGAAAAAGGAAGAACATGCCGCAAAACAATAACATGACCATCATACATACCACCATACATATATTCAGTGATTACACAAATTATTTCTAAGTGGGCTGCTGTGAAGAACTGCCTATTATACTATATTATACACTATATTTTAATGCAGATGCAAACTTGTATTCAAATAAGTTTAGGTCAATTATAGCAAGAAAAAAAAAAGTACTTACAAGTATAAGGATCTCTGTGGTCAGGGGGTCAAGGGATCAAGGGGTGAGTCCACTGTCTATTTAAGAGCTGGCCATTCATGACCTGTGTATCAAATTTCTTGAAGATGTGAGTTCATTAAAGCCATTCAAAGGCCAAGAAATGAGTGTTACTTATTTGTAATAAACTACACCACATTGACCAATCACAACCAACTTCTGTCTATGGCCTCAGAAATTCCCCTACATCATGCTTACCAAATACCATAGAAATTGTTGTAGTTTAAAAGATATACATTTCCCATATTTGTAGTGCCCTATGAAGGCCAACATGCCAATTTCGCTCATAGCTTGACAGTGGCATGCCAAAATTTGGCATTAATATGATTAGTTTGGATTTTTGTGCCTTAGATCACCTTAGATCAGCTCTAGTTGAAAAGTGTTCTTGCCAATTTTGATACAGTTTGGACAAAATCCTAAGGTAAGTGGAGAGCAAAAAGTACGTTTTCCAGTTTTTGCCATTTTAAGCAAAAGATATTTGCAAAAATGGTTTGGCCTGCAGTACCACTTTGATTAATAGGAAAAGAAAAGGAAAAATAAAGAAAAGGAAAAAGAAGACGAAAACTAGTAGGAGGAAAATAGAAATCCAAAGAAAAACAATACCAACTGGGAAACATACCTTCTTGCCTATGCATTAACCAGGCCCTCTGGGCTTGCCCCCCAATAACAGTTTCCTCAGCCATTCAAGTCTATGCCTCTGAGTAGCAGTGTAAAATGCATAAAGAAAACATTCATAAAAGCTCAGTTAGCTAGACTCTGATTTACTGTAATCCTCACTGGTCCAAACCAGATAAAGTACCTGGCATCTCTTCTTGGATGCCAGTTCATCGAGGATGGGGAGGTGGGTGCTCATGATGCTCATACCATGGTCCATCATCAGGGCTTTGCCACATGATTTTGGATTTTTGATCTATGATGCATACAGTTCTCCCCGTGTATCTCACCCAAACCTTGGCCACCAATCGACTTTTTTCACTGCAAATTGTGAATGCACCATCTGTTATTAGTACCATGAGTTTATTCCAAGGTGACCCAAATTCAGTAACACATCTGGAAATCTGGAAATTAAAGATTTAGTTTCCTGTGGATGTGCAATTCATTAATTTTACTTAATGCATACATTTGAGTCCACTACATGGATGAAGACTAACAGCTGGGCAGTATCAGATGTGTCTCTGCTTTCATTCACAGCAAGGGAGAATGCAATGAAATCTTTTCCCTTTTCAATCAGCTGTTCTTTAGATTTATGTGGATTTGAATGCTCATAAACACAACCATAGTGTTGAGACTGACTGAATTGTGTGTGAGTGTGTGTATGTGTATGTGCAGCTGCATCAGACAGATTATCAGTATGAACAGCACTCAGCTGACAGATGTACGTACAGCCATACAAACTCAGTGTAGAAGGTCAGTGGGTCAACTTTTTGTCTTCACTGTTTCATTGTCCCTTAGTGCTAGCAATAGCTTAGATGTTTATTCACTGAAGTGAAGCTATCCTTCTCCTTAATTCTCTTCATCAACATCTTCATCTATTATTGTGCAGTGACTCTCCTCAGCAGCATGCAGGTCAGTCAGGAGACGCTGAAGACTCTTTCAGTTGATCCGGGTTGGAATGAGGCCTCTTCTCTTTCATGTATTTCACACACACACATTCTTTTTCTCCTCCCCCTCCCCTGCCAACATAAAGGCGACTGGCTCCTTTGAGTCTCCCCAACACACTTCGAGCTGTCACCATAACAACATGGAAGCTGATGTCACTCCCTGACCTCAGTCTCTTTTCCTAGTCACTCTAGTCTGGACAAACTAGCTCTAGTGTGAAAACACTGTCAGACTCTGAAGGTCTCTTTTCTTTTCCTCATTGTGCAGGCATATGGCTGGGCACTACAGGGCCTGCACCAGCTCTCCACCATCAGCATGGAGGACTGCACACTGCCTGACAGGTGCCAGGCTGTGATTGGCTGCCTGGAGGACTATTCCAGGCAACACCCACCAATCCCTGAACAGCGTTTCCTGGAGATGAAGGTGGAGGCAGCAGAGCTGCGAGGTGAGCGAGGCTTGCAGCAGTGGAGCTTTGCTCACTCCAAGTGTGAAGAAGCACACAGGATGTTTCAGAGGAAGATGGAGGTAGCGCTGAGCACTTGGGACCATATCCATAGCAGAGGCTCTGTCCACAGCAAAGGCTCCGCCCACAGCAAAAACTCCACCCAAACCACTGCTTCCTGTAGGAAGGCCCTGTCAGGACTCTGGGGGTTCCAGGAGAAGGACCCCTCCATTCTTTCCTCCTCCAATCCCCGTTCATCCCCACTGTACCTGCAGCACATGCCACTGCTGAGACGCCTGTTCCGCAGCAGCTCCTCTGTGGAGGACCCGGCCCAGGTGGAGGTATGTACATCCTCCCCCACCCTATCCACCTGCTCTGCTGCCTCCTCCAGACGTGAGCAGCTGAGGAAAACTCAGAGCTTTGACATACCACCCTCCACCACTCCGGGGTGGGGCCTACGCTGTAATGCCCTCAGTGAGCCACAGGGCCGAGGGAACACAGGTGTATTCATCCGTGGGCTAGAAGTCAGCAGCACGGAGGCTGCAGGACACCCCCTCTTCCCCAGAACATCTTTCCCAGGGGGGACAGGACAGGCGCCCTGCAGTCCTGGGACAGCCACAGCCTTCAGCAATCAAGCACCAGCCACATCCCGGGGCAGGTGGGTAATCATAGAGCTTGGTGTTCCAGCTTCCTGCACATATTACATGGAGCTGCTATAATACAGTCTTAAGGTGTGAAATAGGTAGATATGGTACAAAAACAGTATTTACATATCTTCGATTAATGCCACACAGGCAATTACATGCCACGCATGTAATGGCTGTGTAACCATTACTTTCGACAATTAACCATTTGTAAGTAGTCTCATAAGCAACACTCTCTTTAGGCCTGTTCAGGAGGATGATAAGCCAAAACACACAGACAGGAATCTAAGAGTGAAAACAAATTTGTTTATCACAGTACATCTTCTTCCCCCTATCTCTTTGTAAATGCTAAATTAAATTCACCTGTAAAATAACTTTCCAGGGGTACTTCAAACCAGTATTTAATATAGAAATTAAAAAATAAATTAAAAATCAAGGTGTCCAGCTATTAGGCTTAGGTAGTATCACAATCAACTTTTGAAATTTTCACACACACACACACACACACACACACACACACACACACACACACACACACACACACACACACAAAGAGCCAAGTCAGTCAGTCAATTAGTCAGTTTAGACTAGTTAGGGGCCCCCGCTCCCACTCACTGGAGGTCGCCGTTGTCTTCTTGTTCAGAAAAACAATCAACCCCCCCCCCAAAAAAAACAACCTGCACCCATGTAAATTAACTTTAGTTAATATAAATTTCTTAAAGTATACAGGCAGTATGAACTTGAAAATCTTTCTCATCCCTCATTGTACATGCTTGTTACTCTATACATTCACAAAATGAATCTTCCACCAGAAAAAGGTGGCTTCAGGTTGAGGAGTCTCGGGGTCTTGTTCACGAGTGAGGGAAAGATGGATCAGTGGAGCGGTTTGGTGCAGCAGCTGCAGTAATGCGGTTGCTGTATGGTGGTGGTGAAGAAAGAGCTGAGCCGAAAGGCAAAGCTCTCGATTTACTGGCGGCCAAAACAAGTTTTTTCCGCAGGGTAGCGGGGTGCTCCCTTAGAGCTCTGTCACCCGGGAGGAGCTCAGAGTAGAGCCGCTGCTCCTCCACAGGAGCCAGCTGAGGTGGCTCAGGCATCTGCTCTGCTCGGGCATGTGTTCTGGGCATGTCCCACCGGGAGGAGACCCAGAGGAAGACACAGGACATGCTGGAGTGACTATGTCACTTAGCTGGCATGGGAACGCCTCTGAATCCTCCCAAAAGATCTGTAGGAAGTGTCCAGGGAGAGGGAGGTCTGAGTCTCCCAACACAGACTGCTGCCCCAGACAAGTGAGAGAAAATGGATAAAAAACAGACCCAACAATAAAATACTGTTAGCAACAGCCATACATTTCTGGTTACTCACACTATTCAACTCTACCTTGAGCACTAGATTGTTCTAGAAACTTCCTCCTCTTCTTTTACGCCCTGCCTTGAATCCGCTCACTCTCCTTTGTGAACTAAATCTATCCTTTGGGAATGTATTGCCATCTATAGGACTTCCAGTGCAACAGCACCAACAATCTTTTCATTAGGTACCAGTGAACACTTACAAAATACAAGAAAATGTATTTTTATTTTTGTATCAAAAATAGGAAATAAAAACTATATACAAAATAATTTTAATGCACTGTAAACATGTTAATTTTATGGGGGTTAGAGCTGCACAGACCTCTCCCAGGGACCTCTTCAGCTGTCGCCATGTTTGTTTGTGAACACCGTAAGTAAAGACAGTGCTACCTTTCAGTGTATTAATTACTTAACTACCATGCAAACGCAAAGAATATGCAAAGACATCAAGTCTACAGTCCCCAATGTTGGCTGGTAATTGTCAGGTTTCCTCACGGAAGACCCAAAGCACACTCGGATAGATTGGAGTTAACAGGGCTTTATTCAAAGTATGATCCAAAAGTACAACACAAATTAACCTGGAGCTATGCTTCCACACGTGACAGATAAATCCAAAAGCTATCTGAGCTATAAACTAAATACCTAGCTAAAAAATAAAACACTAAACTATCTATCTAGAAAACAAAGATCTGGGACCACCGGTCGCCGCAGGTAACTAAACTAAATCTATCTAGCTGAGAAAACAAGACCCAACGGTCGCCACAGGCAGAAATCCAACTGACTTAACAAAATCTGACTATGAACAAAAGAACAAGGTTTTCACAGGAATAACCAAGAACCCAAACTGACTACAACACAAAATAAACCTAACACTGGAATACAAAGTTCAAAGAAAACAAAACCTGGTTGAAGGGGAAACCAACCCAAAAGCAGATGATCTGGACACAGGGCAAAAGCAGGGAAAATCAGGACAAAAGGCATGGAGAGTTACAAGAAGAAGCCAAGACAGATAAACACAGGCAGGACATAGAAATACAGCAGACAAGATCAGACCGAAATCTGACAGTAATATTACTCTTCATATCGATGCATATGTAATCTCGCAGAGACCAGGACCAAATCATGCATATAACCTGTGCACCTAGAGAAACCAAGGTGAAATAAAGGCCTCTTGGAAGAAAAGCTTGTTTTCTTTGTAAATACCTTATTCTTTATTCTGTTTTTGTGATTATGTGCACAGGAGAGAGGAAAAAAATCCTGTCAAATTCCTTGTATTGTCATATGTACCGTATAGTATTAACGTGTGTGTGTGTGTGTGTGTGTGTGTGTGTGTGTGTGTGTGTGTGTGTGTGTGTGTGTGGACATTGCAGAAAGTTGCATCACATCGTGGAGGAGATGGTGACCACAGAGCGGGAGTATGTGCGTTCCTTGCGATACATTATTGATCACTACTTCCCAGAAATGGAGCGCTTTGACCTGCCCCAGGACCTGAGGGGCAAACGCTCTGTAGTCTTTGGGAACCTGGAGAAGCTGCTCAACTTCCATGCCCATTTCTTCCTACGGGAACTTGAGGCCTGCTGGAAGCACCCACTGCGGGTGTCGCACTGCTTCCTGCGCCATGTACGAGACACAGTAACATCCTGCAACACAGTGTGAGGTCCATGCTGTAGAATTATCATGTTTACTGACATTGTAACCTCCAGTCAGTGACAACCAATAAGGCTAAAAATATGCCAACTGTAGGCTACTAACAACAATTAAATCAACTGTAGGCTGATAAAATGAGAATAATGAAAATACGCATTTAAAAGATCAGTGACAGCACTAATATGTGTGTGTGCATGTGTGTGTGTGTGTGTGTGTGCGTGTGTGTGTATGTGTAAGAGCAGCAGGAGCAGTTTGCTCTCTACTCCCTCTACAGTAAGAACAAACCAAAGTCTGACGCTCTGCTGCAGCATCATGGAAACAATTTCTTCAGGGTAAGTCCCACACTCCTGACTTTTGATATCTGACCTCTGCGGTGACATTGACACCCAACCCTCACCCACCCCCCACCAGAGGAAGCAGGTGGAGCTGGGAGATAAAATGGACCTGTCTTCCTACTTGTTGAAGCCCATCCAGCGGATGAGTAAATACGCTCTGCTACTCTCTGACCTCATCAAAGAAGTGGACGAAGCCAGGGAGGCAAAACCCAGTGACAAGGAGGCAGAGCCTGGAGAGCATGAGACAGAGCTTGGAGTCCTGCATGCTGCCACCAACATGGTGAAGTTTCAACTTCGCCATGGCAATGACCTGCTGGCCATGGATGCTATCCGAGACTGTGATGTGAGTTTATTCAAGATCACAACAGACAGAACCACAGTGACTCAGATAAGACCAAGAGGCAGAGAAAAACAGAGAAGCTGATATCACAGAATTCTGATGTTGACTGAAGATTGATTTGTTGAGAGGACTTTCAGTGATACAGATAATAACACCTCAAGTATTAATCAGGTGTAATGAAATGGCATGTAGACAGAAACCAAGCTGAACATAGCAAACATGTTGGTCACTCGACTGAAAACTACTTTTTCTTAAAAACATACACTCTTACAGCAACCATTAATCAACTAACCACTCATTAAAACTGTTGGAAATCACTTTACTAGTTTGTCAAGAAATGGATTAGCTGTTGGAGCTGTGGAGCAGAAACATTTGAAGAACCGAACACATAAATCACTCTGCTCTCTATATATGCATGTGTATGTCAGGTGAACCTGAAGGAGCAGGGCCAGCTAATCCGACAGGATGAATTTACTGTCTGGAGTGGAAGGAGGAAATGTCAGCGCCATGTCTTCCTCTTTGAGGAGCTTGTTCTGTTCAGTAAGCCCAGAAAGATGGAACGTGGCCTGGATGTCTTCACATACAAACTCTCATTCAAGGTCCACGCACGCACACACACACACACACACACACACTCAAAATTCAAGGATAGGTCAGAAATCATGGCTCTTCTCTGTATTGCAGACAGCAGATGTGGGTCTAACAGAGTCCTCTGGAGAGTCTGGCCTGTGCTTTGAGGTATGGTTTAGACGGAGGACATCCAGGAGTCAGACCTTCATCCTACAGGCTGCCAGTCCAGAGCTGAAGAGGGCCTGGACTTCAGACATCGCATGCCTGCTTTGGACCCAGGCTGCCAGAAATAAAGGTGTGTATAGGGTCACCTGAGAGCTCCAGTGGTCACCTTCCATCACCTGCTCTCACCTGCTGCCATTCTGTAGAGTTACGTCTGAAGGAAATGGTGTCGATGGGTGTGGGTAATAAACCCTTCCTCGACATCCAACCCAGTGATGCTGCCATTAGTGACAGAGCGGTGCACTATATCATGAAGAGCAAAGGTAACATGCTAAGACACAGAATACATTTGGACACACATCAGCAGTACACACTGACCCCTGTGTGTGTGTGTGTGTATGTGTGTGTGTGTGTGTGTGTGTGTGTGTGTGTGTGTGTGTGTGTGCGTGTGTTTAGGAGCAAGAACGCGTGCCTCTATTGCAGTCTCTGTCCTGGATCAGTCCAACCCTTTCAAGCGAGGAGCAGTGTCCTCTAACCCTGTAACATCAGGGCCATCTTCATCCAGCCTACTTGGCCCACTCAACCTACATATGTACAGGTACCACAGATTCCATTCTGGTGTATTCTGGTCCACTGTGTCCATGTAGTGCAGGGCTCACCAAGCTTTCTGAGATGAGAACAGCTTCATGAGAACTGAGTAATACAAAGGGTCAGGTGTTTGATACATGGTTATGTTGCCCGGGTCATTTCTGGACGGTAATTTTTCTCAGAAAAGATGAGAGTCCTGTACACTATATTTACCCTTTTAGATCCAGACAGGTTCAGAGGTCATATCTATTTAAGAAATTTTTGTTTTTAACAATTTGTGTCCAACATTGACATTTTGAGATGTACATTAATACAAGTGCTTTTGATTTAAAAAAAAAACTGTTTGTGCTACAGTCAGAGTGTGGTCTCTACTCCTGCTGACTTCTCCTTCATCAGCTCCTGCAATGAGGAGGACGAACAGGAGCATGACACCAGCAGCCAGCCCTCCATCAGTATGACACACACATACACACATACATACACACACACACACACACACACACACACACACACACACACACATATGATCACAGACAGACAACCCTGAACACACCTTGTAATACTGTGTCTTTGACAGCTGGCAGCTCAGGCTCCTCCTCTCGCTGTCTCTCTGGCTCCACTGGCTCCGACAGTGGCTGTGTCTCCTCCCACCTGCAGGGGCCCACCCCTCCTGGCGAGTCTTCTTCTCCACTCTCCTCCTTCTCATCTTCCTCCTACAATAAGCAGCTCCACAACGTTTCACCTGTGAGGCACACACACACACAAATTCACTCACTTGCTGCTGATAAGGCACTGACACCTGTTTGTGTGTATGTCCCTGCAGGCAGCAGTTGTGGTCAGTCCGACTTCCTTGGTGTGACTCTGTCCTGACGGTCAGTTCCATCCATCAATCAATCATTACCTGTCTGATTGGTCCTCCTCACAAGCCTGTGATGAATACTGATCATGGGGTGTTGCTGGCAGTGTGATCAGTGTGTCACAGCACGTAATGTGCTATGAACACATGCTGTGAAGTTGCAACAGGACATGGCCTACCATATGTCTAAGTCCTAAAGTCATCCAAAGACACCAGTCAATGAAGTTGTAATATTATCTCATTATAACCTTGATTTAAATAATGAGTGAATGGTCAGTTTGTGTTCCCTGTGATCCAACGCACACTGGTTGCTGCACAGTGACCCTTAATATTGTGGTCTATAATGACCCACCAACAGTCAGAAAATAATGAACCCCACAGTTCACATGCTCAATACATTTGATTGATGGTGCATTGATGTATGGGTTGATAAACAGAGCTGTGATGTCAATATTTGAATATGAGCTTTTTGTCTTTCTGCAGGTCTGTCTGCTTGTCTGCAACCTCCTTCCATGGCTGGGACTCAGGACACTGAAAAGTGTGTGTCAGAATCTGTCTCTTAAGATATGTGTGAGTGCATGAGCGGGTGTCTGAGAGAGTGAGTGAGTGAGTAAGTGAGAGAGAGCAGCTCAGGCCTCAGCTGGACTAACTGGACTTGTAAATCAGACTTTTCTAAAAATAAACACATGCTTCTTAAAAACGTATGCATCTGGGCGTTCATGACAACCCTGTCCACTAGGGCTTCTACACTGTGCAAGTGCCCCTGCACCTATGATGGTGTGGCAGCTACAGCATGAAAGAATGAGCAGCACAGGCATCACTGATCCATCTGGAAAGTAAATAAAAGTAAATAAAAAAAGATTAAGCCAACACTCCACGATGCTGCAGTGATAACTTTTTTTCCAGTGAACTGTGTAGCATGGGACAGGAACACGAAACATAAGAAACAAAAAGACACTTGACTGTGAAAAATATCAAAGATCAGTATATCAAAGATCCAACTCAGACACAAGAGCACAGTGCTACCATTATCAATATTATCAGTAATTAATAACTAATCAGTAGAACATTTGCTTTCACTTTTCCTTAACACCTTGTTTATAGTAACATTTGTGCATATGTTTGATGTGAATGTTTTCTGGTGGGGACAGCCTAGGGGCCCCCACGGGTGGAGGGGCCCTTGGCTCAGAGGTGGATTGGTCATCAGCAGTACCAGGAGATTTCCTGGTGGCCCTGGCAGTGGCCCAAAGTGGCCCAGCCCCATTTCACATCGTTCAAAAAACATAAGCATGGGGAAGAATTGCAAGGCAGGGGTCAAGTTCTGAGATAAGAAAAGGTAGGTGTTATATGCAGCTGCTGGGAAATGTTTGAAATTGGTGTATTTTCTTTCTCTAGGACAGAGGGATGGGGAGGGAGACGTGACCTCAGTAAATAAACAGCGAACACCCAGAAATGGTAACTGTTGTCCTCGGTCAGCAAGCTAACTCCCTTGCTAATTTTGCAAACGTTACCTGTCGGTAACTCCTCTGCAAAACTACTGCAATATGTTGACCCTAGAAGTGAGATATACGATTGCAGCCCGTCGACCTGGAAACCAACTGCTGAAATTATTTTTTGTTGTTGTTTCAAGTATGATCATATGTCGGTTTTCAGCTCAGTCTACATATTTCACTTATCACATGAAGAATGATACAAACTTACAAACACACTCTGCAGATAATTTTTGGTCATTTTAATAATTTCTGTGGCCAAATTTTTGGTGCATCTTCAGTCATTATCAGTATTTCTTCATGTCCCCAAGGTTGGTGAGCAGGTTGTGTTTTTTCTGCTGATTCGCTGCTGTTAAGATCTTTCTTAAATTCTCTAGCAGCAGTGAATCCTAATCCCAGTGTTACCAGGTACAAGCAATGTCATTTCAATCCTCATTGTGTGCTACTTTGTTTACTTTCTTGCCAATGAGAGCCTCAAGAGGTTTCTTGTCATCTTGTTGCTGCTCTTAAGGCATCTGTATTGAAACACTGGAGGAAACTGTGCTGCCTTTAGGTGCAGTCAGGAAAATAAAATCTAAGCTTCAATATTTAACCTGTCTCTATTCAACATTTATTCTGTAATTTACATCAGTTTGTGTAAATAACTAAGGTGTAGTCCTATATTAAAGTAGTCTGTGATGCTGAAAAGGTTGGGAATCGCTGAGTTAGAAGACCACGATTGGTCCATGTACAGTGCTGACAATGAGAATATTAAGTGCTGTCCAGTGCAGGCTGAATTCCATCTAGTATACAGTGGGTGAGTGGAGTTACAGAGGTCTGCTTCACAAATAGGGTGAAGGTAGGGAATCTGGACCTATCATATACTGGCTGATGTCGACTGTGTACAATTATATGTGGCGCTGTTTAGAGGAAAGAAACTAAAAACTCAGTTTCCTCCAAATTGTTACTGAAAAAAGTGCTGGAAATATCTTCAACAAAATAATATTTTTTGGAGTTTCTTTATTTTGTTTTAAGGGCAGGTTGGGAAGTCATCAAAACACACATTTCAAAATTTTATTTGTTTTTATATTGATATTTGGACAATTTTGCAGGCTTTGACTAACTATGCCATTCCATATGTACTGAAATAAACTGACCTCACTCTGGGGAAAATAGGGTTTAAACGTGACCATTCATTCACAGCAATGTGTCATGTCCAGAACTGGATGATATCCACGATGGTCCAGCAGAGATCTTCCTGAGCTTTTATTTGCTTATATACATTGAGCAAATGGGATTAAACCTGAGGAGATTTGTCAACAGATATGACAGAAATGATCTAACATGGCTATTTATTGACACTGAATTATAATCCTCCTCATCATCAGCATTTTATTGCAATGTACCATATATAATGCATAAATTAATATATTGTGTATTTTATATGATGCATACTTGTCCTACACTAACTTACGTTGCTCACTTTGAACATTTTGGACCAATCAAATCAAATCAAATCAAATTCTAGCTGTATAACTAAGGTACAACTACTGCTATACTACTACTTATAGTTCTGTTATCCTCACGACCTCACATGTGGCCTTCTAGTTGACGTGCTGCCTTCTGAGTAGTGCGACTATATTTCCATCAACCTTGTGTTCATGCCGGGGCGATGAGCAGATTTTACAAATAGTCAGTCTGTAATTTACACACACCCTCCTCATTAGCCTACTGCACGCTATGAAGCAATGTTCTCCGAGCAGCACGTAAAGGCAGCACGACGGCACCGCACCTCCTCTCCGCGGAGCTGAGGCGTAAAAGTCCCAGTTTTCTTCTGCGCTGTCCCTGTGAGCTCGCTCCCACGGAACTAGGATCGGGGCAATTATCGGAACCAGGACCAGGGCCAGGGCCAGGACCAGGGGACCGGTGTACACGAGCTGAGACATTCAGGGCCGGAGCATTTCGGTCCGGTGATGGGAGAGGCAGGAGTACAGGATGGGCAACAAGCAGACAACCTTCACCGAGGAGCAGCTGGAGGCCTACCAGGTGAGCTTCATCATCAGCACCATCATCACCAGCGGCAGCAACTGGACAGACAACCACCGAATTCATCTGAACCACCGAATTCATCTGACTGGCTTAGCCCTTCTGCCTCCTGCCGTCTCTGACGATGATAAGAGGATGATGATGATGATGATGATGATAATGATGGTGATGATGCAGTGACTCTCTGTTTGTCTTCAGGACTGCACCTTCTTTACCAGGAAAGAAATCCTGCGGTGAGCTACATCTTCATAAACTGTCTCTCTCCCTCCCCCTCTCGCTCGCTCACTATCTCCCTCTCTCTCTCCCTCTCTCTCTCTCTCTGCCCATTTCTTTGTCAGTCTGTATGTGTGTGAATGTGTATGTCTCTCTGTCAGTCCGTCTCGCTCTTTTGCCCCTGTCCGCTGGTACAATGACGCCATCATCAGGTCGATATGTTTAAATAGAGGCCGAGTGGAACCTCTAAATCTAGACCTGATGGTGGCGCCAGAAGAGCAGTCAGAACTTCCAGCACTGTTCATGGATGTGTGAATCTCTTTTCTTTGAAAGTGGAGCTGTGCTGCACTATTGTTGCATGACTTCAGCTGTGTTGTTGTGTATCACAGGCTTCACATCAGGTATAGAGAGCTGGCACCACATTTGGTTCCACTGGACTTTACCAACGACCCTGACGTCAGACTTCCTGCCACACTCATCGTCACCATGCCTGAGCTCAAGGTGCTGATCAGTCCACAGCACACACACAGGTGCGCCTGTCCCGTGAATGCTGCACACACAGGTGCACCTGTCCAGTGTACGACACACACAGGTGAGCCTGTCCGGTGCACAACGCACACACAGGTGCACCTGTTTGGTGTACAGTACACATACAAGTGCACCGATCTGGTGCAGATTATACACAGAAATAGTAATGTGAGCTTTTGATTGATTGTTTTAAGGTAGAAATAAGGGGTGTACTCAGCTGAACTTTCAGCATGTTAAATGGGGGGATCAGGGCACAGTCATCACATCTAACACATTTATTCATAAACAGAAATTCATTAAGATGCCAAATAATGCTGAATTTGACCAAGTAAAAGATGGAGTGAATCTTGAAATAACATAATATTTTATCATCTGCAAGTTCAGAAATCAGCATGGTATTATTGACTGAATAAACTGAAGTCTATTCAAAGCAGGTTCTTAAATGGAAGCTGCATTCGATAGTATTACCTCTATTCTAGTCATAGAGTTCATATATTCTGCCCTTCTCTACTCTGGATCACTGGACGAAGGGTCTAGGGTTAGGGTAACTATTGTTATCCACTGCGTTTTTCCTTTATAACTCCTCTTCTGGCAAATCTTTGATTAACTACTACAGTCCTCCTACAGTTCTCCTCCGACAGTTTTACAAGTACTCAGACAAATTGTCATGCCAAAAAACGTACAGCTTGATCGCGACCAAGCTTTCGGATCAGATCAGATTTTTTCCCGTAAAACACTGGCCAACACAGGCCCATAAGTAGGAATGGGAAGAGCAGGCAAAAGAATATACATTTTCACCCTCAAAGAAACATTGAGCATGTAGCTATACTTAGACATAGAAACTTAAATTAGACTTTAAAGGCCCACACAAGCTTCCACGGCCGGTTTTTGCGAGCCACGCGGCCAAGCAGCGCGACCAAAGTGCTGCCGCGTGGCCCATTTTGTGCGGCTCAAAAGTTGAGACCTGAAACCTGAGTTGAGTCCGGGCGTGAATGCCCCGTCTACAACCAGGCAGAGCCTTCAGACGAAAGACTTGTTAAGGAAGTCTGCCCCTTCACCCGCCTCTATAATACAGCCCTGACAGAGTATGAATACGGTCTCCACTGTGCAAACTCACGGCGTGAGATAGCACAGATGCTAGGGCGGGAGGAGCGTTTGTCACCTGTGTCACACGCACATACACACTCATTGACAGCGGTTCATCCACGCACACCCTCCGAGCGGCGGCATCTGCGCGCTGTATTTAGTGGCACATCCGCGCACATAGGATACAGACAAATACACAGAAATACAAACATTCAGGGCCGATTCTTCCAGGACATTCAGTGTCCCGAGAGAATTGAATGTTTTTTTTCCCGGGACAGTCCATGAAAACCGGGACAGGTGCCAACACAAGTCGCTGCAAGAGTTGTTTACGTCTCATTCTTCTTTGTGTACTCCGGGGGGCAGGACAGGCCTGTGTATAGATTGGTACGCCCCCTTGTGGTGGCCAAGAACATTACAGGAAGAATGGTCGCGGAAGTATGGGCAAAGCAGGGCGCGCGGCAACCCGCGCCGCGAGCCGTGGTTGCGGAAGCTTGTGTGGGCCTTAAATCAGAGCTAGACTTGTGGTCTCTTCATGTTATTTTCAACATGTTGATAAGCTGTACAAACCCTTATCTTCTGGTGAGTCAAGAGTGTGTGAAAATTCCATAAATTATTTCTCTTTCCACATTGCTCCAAGCCACAGTAGGTACAATATATTTTCCAGTTTTGTACAGAAGTTTGCACTCTGTCACACAATGTGCCCCTAAAAGTTGAGTGGATTCATGCACCCTGGGTGTATGTGGCCGCACCCACATACACACACAGTGCCACTGGGTTACTTTCACATCACTCCTCATACAGTGTTTCCACTGAATATAATTTTTACGCCGAAACATAAAAAGCAAATGTTTTAAGAAGACTGTTTTGCGGTAATTTTCTTGATCTGTCTGGGGAAAGTAAAAAAACAATATTGGAAAAGGTACTAAGTGTTCATTCTCTACTGAGAAAGAAGAGAACACACTCTGAGTGCAAAGAGCGGATCAGAGGATTTCTTCCCTGAGGAAGCGGGGTTCACAACTGGAAAAATATTTGGGTACAATAAAGCAGATAGTCAGGGCCGAAGGAAGATTTTACAACTAGGCTCTCAACAGCAGGACACCTTGATAATGAGAGCAGACAGAGTTCAGATATAGTACTGATGCAGTTCAGGTTATAACAAGTAAAGAATACTAATATTGACTAAATGTTTTGACATGCATATCAAACTTCCATCACAACTCGCCCCTTTTATCATTTATTATAAATGATTCATGTACGCATAAGCGTACGCATTGTAATGAGCACTTGAATTATTATAGAATTGCCACATCACATCACATTGTTATTTATTGTTATTACATTGTTATACATTGTTATTTATTTGAAACAAAATCCATGTTCCCACCCCAGCTGGCTCAGATAAACCTGGAAAAGTTTTACTACCACCCACATGCAGACATTGAATGAAAACAGATATGAATGAATGAATGAATGAATGAATGAATGAATGAATGGATGAATGAATGAATGAATGGATGGATGGATGGATGGATGGATGGATGGATGTAGTGCAGTCTCTTGATGTTCAGCCAATTTCTTATCCCACAAATAATCAAAGTCTTTGTTTCACCGAACTGCAGCTTTGGATTATCAAAGACTTCCAGACATGTTGGGAACATGTCCTGTTTGATGCCTTAATCCAATCGAGTTCCAAACAAAAAATATGTGCAACAGAAAACTTCATTAAAAAACACTAATAAAGAAAAGGGCCTCATAGGCAGGTAATGATAATCAACTGAATCCAGACGATGGTATTCAACTTCCAGCGTCTGTCCAGGAAACCTGACAGACAGCTGTCTCCCCCTGCCACTCCCCACCCCCATCCTTTTGGCTCACCCTGCTGCCTACTTCCACAATGCTATTCATTTATTCATTCATCTTCTAAATATATACCTTTACCCGCTTTGTGTATTGCAAGCTCTGCTGGTGCTTATCTCTAGCTCGCATAGGGTGAAAGGCAGGGGCCACACCCTGGACAGATGGCTAGTCCATCACAGTTGTAGGAGATCTAAGCTTATGTCACATGATTTGATACATTTGTTGTGTGGGGCACCACTGTCTGTTGCAGGAAATGTAATTATTAAACAATCTCAAATTCTGAAGAGGAGCTCTCCGTCAGTAATGTTGGATTTGCAAGGAGAAATATACATAGACCACACTTAACGTTAAGAAAGGGTTTAATGAAGGTTAAGTGATAAGTACATGAGGTAGACTCATGATTTAATCCAATGAAGCAAGTAAGTAGGTAATTAATGAACACTGGAGAGTGAGCGGACAAATATGTGAAAAGTTGTGGGTTAATTATGAAGATGGTGAAGAAAGAGAGTGTGATAATTTCAAGGAAAAATAGACAAAGGGAGATGCAATAATTTGGAATTACTGATCTAAATTTGGATTGGAATAAATAAGGTTCCTAGATGACCTCATACTCAGCCACTGGGGATTCGGTGATCTGTGCCCTACTCAGGAGCCACTGGCTGCAGGAACAGGGGTGCAACTGTCGGGTGATGTTCTGGGGACTGGCCACTCAGGAAGCAGTTGGTCCACCCGCAGGTTTTGCTTAACTGGGGTTAATCCAAGCAGCGAGTATAACAGTGGACGCTCCACTGTGCTGCTTCTGCAGGTGATGGTCTCAGGCAGATCCAGATAACCCAGGGTTGGGCAGGGTTGGTCTCACAGGTCTTATTGAGTTGTCGGTCCAAGAGTCTTATTTATTCCCCTGGAACAATCTGACAAATGATACTGTTGAAAATACTCTTGCACGCCTTCGAGTTTACCTCCAAAAATTGTTATTAGCACATTAGAAAAATGTAAAAACTGAGTACAAACTTGGTATGATCTGAGGACTAAGTGTTGCAAGAAGGAAAAGTTACAAAGTCATACGGTTTTAACAAAGCTGCAAAAATACTAGAAGTAAAAGTATCAAAATATAGGAAAAAGAAATGAAGACAGATTCATACAATGTTATGATGTAAATACATGCATTCAAACTCGAGCACATTTTATGCCTAAGGGAATAATACTATGTCTGAATGCTTCATGCACCCAAAGAGTAACAGGTGATGCTACAAACTAGTCAAATTGTGCTAACATGTTGAAGGATAACTGGAGGTAGAGTAAAACACATTGATTCAAACATAATAGAGCACACACAGGATAGAGCACACATAGAGAATATATGTCTTAAATGAGCATATGATGCATGATTGGGGGATGTGACATTCTCCAATTCGGTCAGTAGATGGTGATGTGAGTCCATGAAGGAACCCATGGAAAAAACAGCTAATTCAGAATGGTCGAGGAAAGCGAGAGTGGTACTGTTGAAACCCAAAAGAAGAGATTAACACAGTTATAAAATTGAGACACACAGAATTTGCAGGTTTCATATTATAGCATTTTCCAAAACTTCATAAGAGTGAGGGAAGGTTCTTCCCCACCAGATTGTATTAGTCCAATTTATGACACACATCTGGTCAGAGGAATGTCTTACAGCAAAATAAGTCTCTGAGAGCAGTGGTCCTGTGTGAAGCAGAGGGTCTGCTTTGTCTTCCAACTGGCAGCTTTACTACCTGTACCAGGGAGAGAGGAATCCGAGGTGTAGATGGGGTGTCCATCCTGAGGTTCATGGGACGGTCAGAGATGTGTTAATCCCGTCCACATACACACTTACTGGCTTCTCACGCAAGTAGGTATTTTTCTGTGCCATGCAGGGTAAGCATGCATGGCTTCTGTTAGGCACAGAAAAAGGTACTCAAGAAGCTTCTGCACAGTGTATACAAATGGCACATTCAGCAGTTAAATGCTTAAGTTTGTTGGTGGAGGAAATTAGCCCACTACTAATTGTAGTCATACTTTTCCAGTTACTAATGTTTTGTTAATAGACCAAATGAAACACCACACCCTGGCGCTCGAGGCTTTGATTGGAACGTAACCATTGACCGAATTATTCTTCCAGCCCTATGATATCTCCCTTGGCATACCTAAATACTCCTCTTATCACCAACATCATCCTCTGTCAATGTGCACTTTTATTGGAGCAGATTCTTTGTGTAGTGTTACATTTCTTTGTGAACGGTAGTTTTATTTATAATGTTGGTGATGCATAACATATAAGTAAGGCCACTGTACGCAGAGTTTTCAAGGATGGGTTGCACAGGATTGCAGGTAAATGATGAAGAAATCAGTTAAAATGTATTATTAGAACTCATTCTGTTAATGACATGGTGCTGTAGCCTCAGACTGGGATCACTGATCTGAATTTCTTCTCGGATTTCCCGGCGTCATTGGCTGCATAGATGGAACATATTCTTATCACTGCTCCCTCACAAAGTGGAGCAGACTGTGTGAATAGGAAGTCCAATCAGAGCATTAATGTGCAGGTAAACTGACTGTTGTCTCAAAATGTCAAATACTGTATCACACTGCAAAAACTCAAACTCACATTAAGAATTTTTTCTACTCATAACATCTTATTTCCTGTCAATACAAATATGATTACTGTACACTTGCAAGACACATCACCTTAAAAGTAACTTTTCTACCTATTTCACTTGAAATATTATTTCACCCCAAACAAGTGAAAATGTCTTTCAGTCTGCATATTTCTCATTGTTGCACTTGAAACAAATGAGAATTGTCTAAAAACCGTTTTCAGGGGAGGTGTATCATTTTAATTTTAAAGAGATTTGCTTTGACTAGAAATATGTCATTCTCTGTGCTATCTAGATCTGATTATTTCATCAAATTCACTGTAATAACGCATTAAGCGCAGCCCTCGAGCGACTCTTTGCCTCCCACTCGTTGCCACGGTGACTCTTTTAATTGGGGCTTAACTGATGATGGCTTTTAAAGTTGCGGTGCACTTGCCTAACTCCAGGTGAAAATACTCCAAGTTGATCAAACTAACTCAAATCCACTGTTCTGGAATCGAAAACTCAGTTTCCTATCTCAGAGCACCCACCTCCAAGTTCAGCACTAGACTCAGAGTTTGTTGAACCTGTTGTGTGAAAAGGACCCCTGGTCAATCCCTGGGCCAATCCAGTAACAGCTGAGTCAATCAGTGAAGTACTTTAGCTCACCTGTTTCTGCACCTTGTTGTAAGATTGTCTTTGAGCTTCTCATGACTCTTGTGTCTCTTGCCTGTCCAGATTGCCTTGCCTCGTGCCTGGACCTTCTTCACTCTGTTCCCCAGTAAAGTGACCCACCTACTCCTCAACCACGTAGTGTCCATGTCCTGGCATGTTTTACCTTGATTTCCTCAACTCGCTCTATTAACTTAGCTAATAAATGTGTTAATTTCATGCATTTCTTACAACATTGCTTTCATCACTATCTGGATAGTAATTCTCAGTAACATGTACCATAGTAAATGCATTAAATGAACAGGATGATTAAGCTTTAGAGCAATTTTCAAAACTTTTGCGTATTTCATTGTACTGGTTAAGTATAATGAGAGTAAAGTAAATTCATTCATTCTAAACTACTCTACTCTGGATCAGTTCTTAACCATTACTGGAATTACATAATAAAATCAAATCTGCAATTGGGTTAAGGTTAGGGTTAGGGTTAGGGTTAAAAGTTCAGAAACACAGTAAGAGAGAGAAGATCAACTAAAATAATGGAGAGTGCATCTGGAGATTAGTTACTCTCATCTCATACTATCATGCATGAATTACATGCCAGTTCCAATTTGACACCTTACATGATCTACATGGTTGTGTTCCAACTCCTCTGGTTCAGTCAAGCCCAGTTAAGCTCCTTGTCTGGTATTCCATGTCCCGTTTGCTTGACAACACGGCTGACTGTCCTTGTGCTTTCGTAGCTGGTGCTGTAGCTTGCAGCGGAGTGGGTCTCCTGCTTTAGAGAGGTTTCACTTGGTGTGACACGGGCTGTGGTTTGCTCCTCAAGGGAGTCTCTCCATGGAGTTTGGCTGCCTTTTTCTTATGGTCTGGGTTAGACCAGTAATTGATCACTGACTTCGAGAGGTTTTGAGCCTGCAGCCCCTTGGAGTGCTTTCATGGCCTACAGTCTGCATTTGGGGTCTAACCTTTGCACGACACACTCCCTCTGGAGCTTGACTTGTGTCTCTGCAGTCTGGATCAGACCAGTGAATTGATGGCAGGGCAGAGGATCAGTCACTCAGCACAAAGATGCTCTTCTTAGGTATTTGCTCTTTAATGAATCAAGCTAGAGGCTTGGGGGTCCTTAGAAGGGCCATTTCGTGTAGTGCAGCAATGGGGCTAGTGCTTCCAGAGTGGAGAGCAGGTGGTAGGGCCCCCCATTCCCATGTTGGGCTCTGGTGATAGGTTGCTGGGGGCAGTGGTATCCACAGCCTCAGTGTGTACAGTCGCAGTCTAGGTGTCACTTATAGTGGCCCCTGATGTGACCTTCAGCAAGATGCCACTAGTCCACTGTAGGGTCACAGATCATCCATCATGCTGGCTACCTTAGCCTCTCTTCAAAGGCAGGGGGTGCCTGATACAGCCTTCTACAATTTTAGCTATGCATCATTGTAGGCGCACTCATAACCAGAGAGCTGGGGCACATGTGACCACTGAGGCCCTGGAGCACACTGTTGCTGTCCCCAGCAGTTACCAACAGCCTGTTAGAGACTTCCATACCCCTGGTGGCCCACTTCCGAGGTATTCCATTGGTTCAAGTCATGGTTCTCCTGATCTTTTGCAGGAGGCAAAGATCATAAATGTTGACATCCGGGGCAGGTCATCAGCTGTTTTTCCAGGCAGCAGCTCCAGTACTGGGCACCTTGCATGCCAGGCCTCTGCCACCCTCACCCGGGGATACACATAGCAGTTTTGACACCAGTCCTTAGCTAACAACTGACTCTGAATGACCATCATATAGAACCCAGCATAGCTCTTGGGCAGGATGTACCAACCCTTTTGGCCAAGGGTGCCATCTGCATGAGCCAGGGAGATTCTACTCAATGTACTTCTTAGTACCAAAGAAGGATGGGAAACTTCATCCAGTTCTGAATTTGAGGGGATTCAACAGGTTTTTGAATGTCCTGCCATCTTTTACACTGAGCATGGCAGAGGTGTTGTGTGTGGTGGCTCCTGGCGAGAGGGTCATGCTGGTGGACCTCAAACACATATACACTCACCGGCCACTTTATTAGGTACACCTGTCCAATTGCTCGTTAACACTTAATTTCTAATCAGCCAATCACATGGCGGCAACTCAGTGCATTTAGGCATGTAGACATGGTCAAGACAATCTCCTGCAGTTCAAACCGAGCATCAGTATGGGGAAGAAAGGTGATTTGAGTGACTTTGAACGTGGCATGGTTGTTGGTGCCAGAAGGGCTGGTCTGAGTATTTCAGAAACTGCTGATCTACTGGGATTGTCACGCACAACCATCTCTAGGGTTTACAGAGAATGGTCCGAAAAAGAAAAAATATCCAGTGAGCGGCAGTTCTGTGGGTGGAAATGCCTTGTTGATGCCAGAGGTCAGAGGAGAATGGCCAGACTGGTTCCAGCTGATAGAAAGGCAACAGTGACACAGTACGTCGAACTTTGAGGCAGATGGGCTACAGCAGCAGAAGACCACGCTGGATGCCACTCCTTTCAGCTAAGAACAGGAAACTGAGGCTACAATTTGCACAAGCTCATCGAAATTGGACAATAGAAGATTGGAAAAACGTTGCCTGGTCTGATGAGTCTCGATTTCTGCTGCCACATTCGGAGGGTAGGGTCAGAATTTGGCATCAACAACATTAAAGCATCGATCCATTCTGCATTGTATCAACGGTTCAGGCTGGTGGTGGTGGTGTAATGGTGTGGGGAATATTTTCTTGGCACTCTTTGAGCCCCTTGGTACTAATTGAGCATCGTTGTAACACCACAGCCTACCTAGGTATTGTTGCTGACCATGTCCATCCCTTTATGACCACAATGTACCCAACTTCTG
Organism: Karalla daura; assembly: GCA_029224185.1. Lineage (NCBI taxonomy): Eukaryota > Metazoa > Chordata > Actinopteri > Chaetodontiformes > Leiognathidae > Karalla > Karalla daura. The sequence goes on along the minus strand of CM055190.1, from coordinate 27,805,906 downwards.
ATGGCTACGTTCAGCAGGATAATGCGCCATGTCATAAAGCTGGAATTATCTCAGACTGGTTTCTTGAACATGACAATGAGTTCACTGTACTCAAATGGCCTCCACAGTCACCAGATCTCAATCCAATAGAGCATCTTTGGGATGTGTAGGAACGGGAGATTCACATCATGGATGTGCAGCCGACAAACTGTGTGATGCCATCATGTCAATATGGACCAAACTCTCTGAGGAATGCTTCCAGCACCTTGTTGAATCTATGTCATGAAGAATTGAGGCAGTTCTGAAGGCAAAAGGGGGTCCAACCCGTTACTAGCATGGTGTACCTAATAAAGTGGCCGGTGAGTGTATGTGCCCATTGCTGGACATCACCTACAGTTTGTGCAGTTTGCGTTCCAGGGACATTTTTTTGAGTTCTGCTTGTTTCCCTTTGGGCTGGCTCTTTCCCTGAGGGTATATGTGTAGCTTAAGATTATGTCATGATTGGCTGGTGTGTGCGCCATCCGTTTACCATTTTGGTTGGGATATGTGCAGGCGAGTAGGCGAGAATGCTTAAATGGTACTTAGATGGTGAAAAATCTGAATATAACTCCTAGAAAGAGAAGTAAAGGTAGAGTTGCAGCAGTAGCAGTGGAAAGTGAGGAGACAAGGAGGAACCAAGCAGGTGCTGTATGCACAGTTCCTGTGCCTTGCAGTCAAATTGACTGCAGCCTCGTAGTTCTGTTGGGCTTACTTACACTGTGCCCTCTGCAGAGGTGAATGCGCTTCATTAAGATGCCATGTGGCACAGGCAGAGTCTGCCTCTCTGCCCGAGAGTGATTTTGCAGTGTGCCCTCTTTGACGGTGGACACCTGCTCCCAAAGTTTGGGGGGCAGTTGGGCAAAAGACTAAAAACTACATGAGGGGCAATGTTCTACATCATTTGTGTGGCAGCTTCCGGGCCTCCCCCCTTAATTTTTCAGGTTCAGTGTTGATCCTTCTCCTCTCAGTGCAGTCCTGTTCCCTAGGTCTGCTGCTTCCAGCTCATGAGGTGAGGTGTTTGAGTTTCTCATGACGCTGTTGGTATAGGTCATCAAGTGCTTAAATTACTGCTTCTGGCAGTCAGGAGGGATGAAATGGAATGGGAGTTAGAGGTGTAACTGTGGTTCTTTGAATCATGGATGACTGCCTGAGCTACTAGTCACTCAGAATCCTTTGGGTTTGCGAGAACATTCCAGATGAACAGCTCCTCATTTGACACAGGATCTTGTAGTCTTCTCAGGATCACATGAGGGTCACAGGTGACTTTGTTGGTATTAGTACTCAAACCATGCTTTTCTGGTGGTCATCCAGAAGTTATAGAACCTTTAACACAGAGCCCCTTAAGGGGCCTGTTTCTTCAGTTAGACTGTCCTCAGGATTTCACCACTCACCAACAGGTGACAGACCCTTCCACATCCCTAGCTGCTGATTTGTCATCACTTGATCACTTGATGTCTGGTCATTCTCAGCTTCTGCCACAACATCTCACAGCTGAAATAGTAACATTTCTGTTCTCAAAATCTCTTGGCATCAGTGTTTTCCTCATATAGTCTGCAGATATGTTCTCATTAGGGTCCGAGCAACGAAGTTGCAAGAACCCTATTTCAAATGTTTCATTGCAGGGTCTGAGCAATGAAGTTGCGATAACCGTATTAAATCTGTAGCGTTTCTTTGTATTATTATTATGGTCCGAGCAACAAAGTTGCGAGAACTGTATTGAATCGGTCGTGTTTCTTTTTATTATTATTAGGGTGCGAGCAATGAAGTTATGAGAACCCTATGAAATCTGGAGTGTCTGTTTTTTATTCGGGTCTGAGCAACAAAGAATGCATTTTTGGGGGCCTGCACATTCTTTGAAAAGGCACAATTTCTGCATGCACATTGGTAAAAATTAATTTTTTTAAAGTTGTTCAGAATGCTCTGACACTAGATAGACATGGGGGCGTCCCAATTTTCCAATTCCCAATTTTTTTTAATCAATCCCCATAAGGATTTAAACTTTGTCATAGGGAAATGAAAAATGGTATGCCAATGCATGCGAAAGAGATATATGAAAAACTCTCTTGACATGATACCCAACAGGAAGTCGGCCCCTGTGATTCAAATTTTGGAATTTCGAAAACATCTCCAATGGGGATCACCCAATTGGCTTTTGAATAGCTACGAACATTTGGTGTACGGAACTTTTTTAAGTAGAAGGGTGTGGCCACTTGCATGACAGTTTATTTGTCATCCAAATATCGAAATGTTCTTCCCAGCAGGTGCTTCATCATAGCAGTTTCAAAATTGCTGCACATATTTGCATTAAAAGCCTGAACAGCCAGGTAATGCCTTTGTCAACGGGCGTGGCTAAATGTCTCTATAGCGCCATCTGGAAATGTAAAAAAAATCCTCCTCAGAAGGGTTTTTTTGGAGAAAATGAAAACTTGTAGAGATAGTTAATCCAGATGTACACCAATGGCCAGAACTAGACAGGAAGTCAGACATTTTTGTTTCAATGGTCAAATGTTGTTCATTCAATCGAGTGTCATCCAGTTTTGCTTAGAGATTTCATCCCATCGACTTCATATTGTATAAGCATCACCTAAATGGCTTTGTGGATCTGAAAAGCATTTCTCTATACTAAGGGGTGTGGCCATATGGTAGCAGCAATTCTGGTGCCTCGCCGTTTATACTCCAGCAGCTGTCTCGCCAGCATACTTAATCCAAACTGCTTCAGAATTTCTGAACATGATAAGAGGTCAGTGCCTCTGTTTTCTCACGTTATCTCGCTCATGGTGCTCCTTTGTGGAAAGAAGAAAAGACATATTTTAAATTTACAAACATAAACCTCATTCTCTTAACCTGATCCACTCCATTTAGTGGCCAAGTAACAGGCAGATGAAACTCTGCAGTGACTCATTAATAATGATCTTTTGCCGAACCAGGCACAGTATTTCATTTTCCTTGCAGTATTATACTAAGTGTAACTGCAATAATTAAGTTTCATGTTTGAAAATGTATTTTGACTGTGTATTTGCTGACAAATTAACAATGCACATGAATGTTTAACCTTGTGTCAGGGTGAATTTTAGTTCACTTGCAAGTACAATTTATCTTTATAATTAATGGAGTAAATGTAACAGAGTACATGTCAACCTCTGCCTAGACCAGTTTAGTTTGAGAAGAGGGGGAGGGCGATTGTGGATGAGAGCGAGGGTTCATTATCATTGAATTATAGGGATGCTGCTCAGTCCAGAACAGAATCCTCTTCAAAGTGTGTTAAAAAAAGAGGAGTCTTGGGATGGCCTGGGACCAGCTGCTTTCAACTTTTATCATTATTAGGTCTGAACAACGAAGTTGCAAGGAACCTATTGTATCTGCTATGTTTCTTTTTAGGGTCCGAGCAACAAAGTTGCGAGAACCCTATTAAAGCTCTCCTGTTTCTTTTTAGGGTCCGAGCAACAAAGTTGCGAGAACCCTATTAAAACTCTCCTGTATCTTTGTATTAGAGTGAAGTGCAATGAAGTTGCAAACTGGAATTGGAAACTGAAATAAATATAACAGACTGCATGTAGAGCATTACTAAGGAGAGGGTTAATAATCACTGTATGGTATGCTGTAAGGTATGGTGCTCAGTGCAGCACAGATTCCTCTTCAAAGTGGGCTAAAAAAAGGGGTGGCCTAGGACCTTTATTCACCCTGCGGTTGCCCGCACCCCTACGGGCGCAAAGGCTCTGACCCGCTCACAGCTGCTTGCAGCTTTAATTATTATTTATTTATTTATTTATTATTATTATTATTATTATGATTCTCGGGAAAAAGTAGTCGCTTTTTTGGGGGCCTGAACATGCTTAAAAACGCACCATTTTCGGCATGCACATTTGGATCGAAAATTTCATATTTCAAGTTGCTCATAATGCACGGGGCAAAATTGCACAATGGCACCACTTTGGAAAACATCATCACTATGAGATTTTCCAACATATGAACCCCATAGAATAGTTTATTTGCCATTTGATTGACAGCATTTAGTGGATTGTTTAAAATCTCATATTAGCATTATTCATACTTACAAACCGTATCACTGTTTTACCTTTACTTATAATTGACGAAATGAGTAAATAACGGATGGTTGCATTTGAAATCACTTGTCACTATTACTTATTCTTATTCGAGTAGTCGCAAGTGGAATCCCTGGGCTCACAAGCGCCCCCTAGCATGAGGCAGGAGAACTGCCTGCCTCACCCAGTGCCCCTTCACTGCCGTTGTAAGATCGCTGAGCACACGAATTCAGCTCCACACAAATATTACAAACATCAGCCAAACTATGGGAAGTCAGGAGGGCATATATCAAAAGTGTTTGAAACATTTGATTAGCAGCAGAACAGAAAGAGACAGGGACACGCTGCCATTTCATGGCAGAGCACAGTTTGTGAGGGATTGCACAGTTCGACGTGAGGCTCAGTTTGCTGCTGCCTCACACTGCGTCTCTTCCCAGCGTTTTAACGGTAATGTGAAAATTCAGTGATTTTTAATTTAAAAAAACAGTCAAATTGATAAAGTTAAATGGGAAATTTGTTCATAGTTCAAACTATTTGATAAATATAACCATTTCATTTATTTGTTCATTATATATTTTATTTTTTCCATGATGACAGGTGAGGCTCTGCCTCCCCTGCCTCTCCTGACCGCACGTCACTAGTAAATGAAAGTTCTTACTTCAGTGGGATTCTGGGGGGTTGGCCAGTTCGTAGTCTTCTCTGTGTCTCTAGGGTCTGGCTGCAGACCATAGAGAGACACAATATGTCCAAGAAACATAACATGCCCTCGAGCAAGATGACATTTCTTTAGATTCAGCTTAAGGCCAGCCTTCTGAATCCTAGAGATCCACTGGCACAGTGGGGCTATATATCAGAATATCATCAAGGTACACCATACACACTTGCCAAGGAAGCCCTCTGAGCACTAGGTCCATCAGTCGCTGGAATGTAGCTGGTGAATTAGTGAGGCCCTTTGGCATTGACCTCCACTGATAGAGACCTCTTTCTGTCTTTTCTCTGTCTTTCTCAACGACCTCCACGGCTAAACCAGTGTGAGACAGCTAATGCATCCAGAATGTCATCAACTCTGAGGAGAGGGTGACTGTCCCTTACCGTTACACTATTCAAGCTACGATAGATGACACAAAATCTCCACTCGCCATTCTTTTTCTGTACGAGAACAACAGGCAAGGCCCAAGGGCTGCAGCTCTCCTCAATAACACCAACAGCTAATATGCTGGCTACTTTATCAATTTCCTCTTTCTTTTCAGGAGAGGTACCATATGCACACTTTATAGGTGACTGAATTTCAGTCTTGATATTGGGTTTGATAAGTGTACTTATACCAGACACTCCTTTTGAACATATTAAATATCTCTCGATGTTCTGCCAGCAGGGTAGCCAGGCATACTTTCTGTTGCGGGCTATCAGGAGACTCCTTCAGTGATACTGCAGGTCGTTCAATGGAGGAAATGGCAGAAATGGTCTCCACTGGAGCCTGTGGGAGTGGCGCAATCTGAGATTCATCCACTGAGAAAATGCATGTCCTTTCTTGTTGTGAAGTCCTGATCTTTAGGATTTGACACATGTGCCAATGTAACACCACACACTCACATTTGGTTTGTAGATTAGGCTCGAAATAACCCACAAAGTCAGGGGATGGGTCAACTGGCCTGGCTGGTGGTACATAATAATACATACTAATAATCCCTCTTTCTCTCCTTAATTCCCCCCAGCAATCAGAGCATTGTATTTTAATTCATCCAGCAACATCCACAGAGCACTTTTTGCTCACACACACACATCACAGTAGTGATGTTCATCCTCCCCTTAAGACAGTCAGTTTTTATGTCTTTGAAGATGTTTTAGACTGTACTTTTTCTCTTTCAGGATGATCAGCCCCTGACAGACTTTAAGCAGTCGGACAAATCACTTGTGAAATCCCACTTCTGACTCTCATTTGAAAAATATAATTTTTTACACAATTTATCAAGGACTTACTAAGTTTAGGTATTATCAATGATTAAAATAAGATATTATAAAAATGTAGATATAAATGATGAAATAAAATAACACATAGTTATTTAATATATTACCTTAAATGCTTAAATTAATCAAAATAAGAAAGGTGGTCATCGCTTAAGCATGTTTATACAAATATGTGATTTTAGTGTTACATATTTGTAATATGAAATTAATTAATTAATATTATTATTATTAAAATTGACATGAAAATATCCAAGCACTCAGTGAGGAAATACACTTGTCAGGGACAGAGCAGTGAAGCTAAAATAAGGGCTTTTATTCACCCAAAACAATAAGCCAACGACTACAATAAGGTTTATAAAAGAGGTCAACTCAATAGACTTTAATTAAAGAGAACAGCAACAAAAAGCAAGTGTTACTGACCCACCAAATTAAACATCAGGGAACAATTATAATGGCTTGGCCAAACCAACTACCAGAGCAGGTACAAATAAAATGGCCTTTAACTAGATGTAAACAACACATGCCAGCTGCAGATGGTTTGACCCTGTGAAAGGGCCACAGCATGAGACCCCTCTCTGCCCCTAGCCACACCTTTTGCTCCTCCCAGACCAAAGCCCTGCTGCTGTCCTTTGGGCCTTGGGGTGACTGTAACATAGTGACACTGCACTCATCCATGGAAGGTTAGTGATTTTTTTACGACCCATTGCAGCCTTCATGTTGAAGTATTCTTGGGTGAGATACTGAAGGTTCAAGACCTGTGAGTTCCTGTGCTGGCACAAAAGTGCCTCTAGCCCACCAATGTTGTGCAGCTGCAACCATCTGTTCAGTTTGCGCTTCATTTGGTGCCTGAGTTTGGGTCTGATCTGTCAATTGGTCTATTTTGTGCGAGGAGATGAATAGAACATCATGGAAAATCAAAATGTCCAGAGATGGAGATTGAGTGTTGGTTCTGCATATAACCCTGTGATGTGATCAAACACTTGAGGTAGAAACATTTTTGATTCATGGGTGTCTTACTTACTCGATTATTTTCAAGAGCTAACTCTTTTATTGATTGTGTTATGTTGTATTGTTTTGTAATAGGAGAACCCATTCAGAGACAGGATCGTGGAAGCATTCTCTGAGGATGGACAGGGAAACCAGACATTCAACAACTTTGTCGACATGTTTTCCGCCCTTTGTGAAACTTCACCACGAGAGCTCAAGACCATCTATGCCTTCAAGATTTACGGTGAGACGTTGGTACACAGCAGTGGCGGCTAATAGTATTTGTAAGGTATAGATGAGCAGAAGCACCCAATCGAGCTGATGCACAGTGCCTCAACATTCTGGAGCTGATGTCAACAGTCATCCACCATTTCTTGTTGAAGTGTGCTGTTGTCCTCGTAGGGCACAGTGTTCTCCAGACAGAAATTAATGTAATTTGCAGTGTGTTAAAATGTCAATATCCTCCCCCTGTGTACTGCATAGCATTTCCTAGCCTGTGGTTGTGAGGCTGACCTTTAATACTCCTCAGACCACTTAATCATATACATGGTAAGGGGGAGTTGCCACATGTAGGAAACAGATGAACCAGGTTGTGATATGAGGTGCCCAGTGGAGGGAGGGGTGTTGAACTGTATGCATTTTTTGTATTTGCATATAGAAAGTCCAGTGCCTTATTGCTCCTTATGCGGCAGTCCGTGTACTGTATATAAGTGGTGAGAGTGGAGGAGAGTGAGAGATGGTCAGTGTCTCCAAAGAAGGCTTATGGGTGCGATGTTTCCAGCTGTAAAACAGACAGTAAAACCTAATTTCTAATTTCACTGCTTAAGTAGATGAAGATTTTGTTCAAAACAGCAGTGGTCCATAGCTGGTGCATACACTTTTCTCAGTTGATACCCACTGGATCTGTCACACATTGAACAGCAGCAGCAAAACCGGACAGCTGGAGCTGCCAGTCTCAGGTTTCTTGAAGTAATTCACACCTGGGAAAACAATGAATCTGCATGTAAACACAAGAAACAAATCAGTTGAAGCTGCTGACAAATTAGCTACCACTCACACTGCATCAACAGAAGACTAGATACTACTTTTATATTACCTACTGTGATACTGTGTTTATGTCAACTGGATTTTCTTTATTATTCCACTGCTTATGTTTTCTCCTTTTGATTTTTTTTGGGCCAGACTTCAACAGGGATAACTTCATCTGCAAAGAAGACCTGAGAAAGACTCTGAACAAACTGACCAAAGGAGAGCTGACACCAGAAGAGGTTACTTTAGTGTGTGATAAAGCCATTGAGGAAGCTGACCTTGATGGAGACAGCAAGCTCTCCTTTGCCGACTTTGAGAACATGATATCCAAGGCTCCAGACTTCCTAAGGTGCAATACTTTCTTACTTTTAAAAAAACACATTTTTTCCTAGTGATTTAGTACAGTTCAATATTCAATTCAAATTCTAGATTTCAGCTATTTTAATTATTTCTGCCCTATTTTAGGGTTATGAGCGAAGGTGTCATTTTAGAGATACGATAAAAGCCAACAATTGTGGTTTTAGAGGAACTAAATTTAACTTTTTCACTACTTTCCTAAAATAATCATCTATCTATCTATCTATCTATCTATCTATCTATCTATCTATCTATCTATCTATCTATCTATCTATCTATCTATCTATCTATCTATCTATCTATCTATCTATCTATCTATCTATCTATCTATCTATCTATCTATCTATCCATCCATCCATCTATCCATCCATCCATCCATCCATCCATCCATCCATCCATCCATCCATCCATCCATCCATCTATCTATCTGTCTCTGCACCATTTCTTGAAAAAATAACTGGTTCTCATTTCCCATCCACAGCATTCAGAGTTTAAATCTCAGTGTAACTTGAGAACTATATTCTTCAGCAAACTTGAGGCAAATTAAGTGATATGTGGGGAAGATACATATTACTGGGACATAGGGAGCTGAATAGGGTGGAGACACTGAGGCAAAAACAATGTTACTAACATTATTGCATTTTCTTGCAATTTGTTTTATGTTTAGCCACAGCTACAGTTGTGTGCATCAGCATTACCTGCATAGATATTCATTTATTCTCCAGCTCACATGAAATGAGGGATAAGGCAGGAAATGCACCCTGGACAGGTCGTCAGTCCATAGCAGGGGACACACACCATTCACTCTTATTCACGCCTGTGGGCAATTTAGAGTCAAAGATGTATTGCATGGTTTTGGACTGTGGTAGGAATGAAAATGTAAACTCCACACAGAAATGGAAACCCACAACCTCTGAATCTTGAACAATATTCAAAATGACAAGTCTCTGTAAAAGAAAGCACTTTAATGATCTGATTGAATTCATTTTAATTCTGGTCAATTAATGCACTTAACAACCGAAATGATATTCATGGATGTTTATCAAGTGCAGAGAGTATGGTCTATGAGGGAGAACAAACTGAGTGATTCTCAGAACTGGATCCAACAGCAAAGACACCTTGACAACTCTGCTGCACAGACCAATGGCTGCCGACAAATAAAACTAATCATGTTATTTTTGTTTCCATATTCAGTAACTTCCACATTCGGATATGAGCTGAGGTTCCAGAGAGGATGGACGACTCATTTTGACCCTGTTTCTCGATCCAAACGGTCTTCACCTACAGACTGCTGATGCATCTGTAGCCAGACCTCAGACCCACCTTGATTCAGTGCCTGTCCTTTCAACCGCTGTTGATGGAGTCATCATCCTGACCGGACCTAATGTAGAGCATAGTCCAGCTAGGGCCAGTGCCCAATTTCTGTCTTGCGGTGACGCAGATAGAGCGAGATGTAACTCCACAGAAGCTGGTAGTGCCGTTTTCACTGTTGTTAGTTCTGGGCAGTGCAGAGGGAAGTAGCAGTGGGAAGCTGCTCTGGCATCTCCTTGGACTCTTCCAGGACTTTGCTTTTCAATATCCAGCAAAAAGGTTCTGAGGAGGAACACGGTTTTTAAGGGCAAACCAGAGTGGAGCTATGCAATCTCTCCTCTGAGACGCATGTTGTAAACTGCTTCTAGCTGTGTTAATTTGTATTTGTCCACATAGTGAAGCATCCTGGTGCTTAATGACAATCATAGTAAACTGTTGCTCAGTTGATGAAGGGCTCTGTTGTCTCACCTGTAAGCTCACCTGTAAACTCTGGCTTTGACTAAATTACAGCTTCTATGGAGATAACACAATAAAAGATATTTCTCTGCTCAATGCCTCAAGAAAATTCCTCTCATCTGCCCACCCAGTTCTGGCCATCCCCTGGCCGACCTGGGACAGCTTGGTTCCACCCCGTAATTACTGGGTTAGAGATCTTTCAGCTCTTACTGCCAAGGTCTGATCTGATTCCCTGTTTCTTTCATCCAAGTTGTGCTCAGGATACATGGAGTAAACCAGGCACGCACAGATAATCTGACATACCGTGCATTTGCCTGGTGGTCTGACATGCTATTTGGGCTGATAAGTCTCTTTTAAAACACAGTTAAACAAAGACCCCGTTTGCCTACAAGCAAAAAAAGGCTGCACAAAGGCTTGCTTCTTAACCGCCGGCCCTTACACACTGACTGACAGGGCACTGGCCCCTCATATCATGACGGTGTGCAGTTTATTGATGAGTTTATTGATAAGTTAATGATAATGATACCAGAGTTAGAGAGGAAACATCAAGACAAAAAGAAACTTGGTCTTTGAGCAGATGCTGTGAAATGATAATAAATGACTCTTAATCCAGTTTAATTGAATTTTAATTTAATGTGTTCACTGATTCCTGTTAAGCCATCGCATGGCTCAAGGTATGTTGTTTTAAAGACTTGTACAGTTGTGCCGAAAAGACTAAAAAGCTATGTTATCAAATGTTTTGTCCCAGTCTGACCCTGGAGTAGACTTAAAGAAGGTGGTCGATTATAAATACTTTCCTCCATATTCCGCTGGGAGTGGCAGCAGCACGGAGCCTTCAGTCAGCTGAATTTGTGCCAATATGCCATTTTAATTCAGAAAGTATGTGAGACCGCGAGTTTCTGCGATAAACATCACAGAAACTCACGGTCTCGTTTTTACTTTAAAAAGGAAACAAAAAAACTATTTACTTTGCCTTTCAGACATGGAGGAGCACTTTACCTTGTTATTTTCCACTTCAGCAATGAGTCTTTCCTCTGGCCATTGGACTTCTAACCTAGCGTCACCAGGTTAGAAGTAATGACATATAGCATTGGGATATACATGTATGATCTGTGTAATGTGTTTTATTTTGAATCTTGACAGAAGTTATGTACTGATGTTACGTCTAGCTTCTGGCCTGGCATGATCTGATCAGTTTAGACTTGCTACCTGTCCATCTGGGACGTTGCAGAGATACACCCAGTGGGAGCACTCTGATTAACCCTTATAATGTGTTAAAAAACTGCATACATCTTTAGTGTCAAATTTGACCAATGATTTAACTGGGCCTGAAAATACGTTAAAACACTAGTTATCCAATAGTTTTTCATCTCATAGCTAACTTAGTATGCATTCATATCCATGAAAACTTGTATTTTTAAACGTTTTTTTCTGTCTCCACAGACCGTTAATCTTACAATATACCACTCATTTTCAATTACCAAAACTGTTTAAATTCACTTAGGATATTGCCTATAGTGATAAAATTAGTAACAATATTATCCATGTCTAATATACTAATTTAGAGTATACCTTCCCAAAACAAAATCTTTGATTTTATTTTTTTTATTTAAAATTATTAACAATAGTGACATCTGTGGTGTGTCGGGTCAAAACTGACCCATATAGATTTATGGTAGGATAAAGACAAAATGTCCATTTCTTTTCCTAACAAAAACTTTATTTTTATCACAATTGCAAATGCAAATTGAAAATGAAACACAAAATGAACTCTGAAAAATAATGTGTGTGTGTGTGTGTGTGTAGGACAAGTGTGTGTATGTGTGTGTGTTTCTGCATGAACCAAAAACTGAACACTGAAAAACAGCTTTATGGAGAACAGAATGACCCTCTTGATCTTCTAGGGCTCATTGTGTCAGCTGTGTAAACCTTTGCAACTCAAAAGTTACATGAGCAGAACTAGGACAAAGCTTCCTACATTTTTATTAAAGAATCTGTATGTGATATAAAATTAGTTACAGTGAGTTAAAAACATTGAGCCTCATTCACCAATATCTTCTTAAGAATCTTCTTAGATTCTTTCATAAATTGTTCTTAAGAAGTTCCTTAAGAAAACCCTACATCAAATTCATCAACTCGTTCGTAAGCCTCAGGAATGTTCGCAGCTGTGTTCTTGCTTGATGAATGCCATTCCTTCTTAAGTTGAGAGGGCGTGCCAGTTGAGTCTAAATAACATAGGACTAGCACAGGTAACCGCCCCATCAATGCCCATAAAAGGCCCTGTTAAAGAGCCTGCAAGGCTGTGTGGACAGGAGCAAGTAAACAGCAACAAGCAAACAGAAACAAAACGGAGCAAACAGCGACAAAATACTTAAAGCAAAGCAGAGATCAGATGGAGCACAGTAGGTGAAGAGAAAAAAAACTTAAAGAGAGAAAACTTAAACTTAATTTAAGCTTAAATTTAAATTGTACTTAAACTTAAATTATATTCGGTATCCTTAGTTCAAGCTATACCAGGACAAACAAAAAAGAAGCATGGGAGGCTATGGCACGTGCAGTGGACACGGGGTCAGGAGGGGGAAAAAGAAATGGTTTGATCTGAAATCTGAAACAAAAAAAAAAAAATCAAAATTCCAACAGGAGGGAAACAGCAGACACCAACTAGACCAGTGCATCAGAGCCATCATACGGGAGTTTCCAATTTACTTGATTGATGTTAAATCATAGCATATTTTATTTATTTAAAAAAAACCCAACAAATTCTCAGTATTTTTGCAAAAATATAAAATGAATAAGTAATAAATATGATGGAATTATCACTGTAATATTGAATTTTGTTGAACTGTACAAGAGAAGAAAACACAACCATGCCAACATGTCAGCACTGATATGTGCGTAAGTATACTCCTGAGTGTTCGTAGGATTTGTTCTTACCTAAGAATAAATCCGAGATAAGAAGAAATTCATGAATGCCACAATCTTCGTAAAATCCTCGTAAGTGGGACGACACAACTGTGGTTCTCTCTGAGAACGCAAATTTCGAGGAGAGAGGAGCCCTGTCCTTTGTTCCAAGAGGAGCAAGAGGAAGCTCAGGTTTGTTTTTCCTAACCGTTCCCACCATGGTCAGCTTCTTCTTCAGCAGTTCTTGCCCGAGGTCATATGACGTGAAGAAATTACCACAAGTTGTGTTGTGCCCCTGAAGACCCTTTGTCATATCCAGAACCACCCTCTTGCCCTGATTCTTTTCTGGCACTCCGCTGGCAGATTTCCCTGTGTATATTTGTATGTTCCATGCATCACATGCTGTCCAGATTTTGATGCCATATTTTCCAGGCTTGCTTGGCCTATACTGCCTAAAAGGACAGCGGCCTCTGAAAGGGATCAACCATTCATCCACTGTCACCTCTGGCCCTGGATTGTACATAAATGGCAATCTCTCCACCCATTTGTCCCAAGCAGCCCTGATGGGAGCAAGTTTGTTATTCACATGGCAAGCAACTCGTCACCCTACTGTCAAAGCGCAGCACTCTTGACAACACATGAAAGGTCTGAAGCAACATTGTAGCACGAAAAATAGAGCGGCCTGACTCACCATCCCATAAGCTGGAAGTTGCTTCATTACATCACCTGTATACTCCAGCAAGAAGCAACAGTCCAATGTAGGCATCCATCTGTGTTTTGTCAATTTCCATCCAGCTTTCCCCAAACACTCTTCTCCCTTCCATGTTGGTCATCTCAAGAAGGATCTTCTGCAGATGTTGTGGAAAGAACAGCTCAAAGGTTGACTTTATGTCTTCAGCATGTGACACAGCATACCTAGTAGTGGAGTTTTCTTGATTTGAAGACCTCTCTCTCGGTAACTGCAACATCTGGGTCCTCATCAGATGTGGGGGTCTTCTTCAGGGCTATACTGAACCTCAACTTCATCCTCTGATACGTCCTCCTCGGCTTCGCTTCCCTCTCTCTCTTCAGGATCACTGACATGACCAAAGATGTAATCCAGTGCCTCATAAACGGAGTATCTCTTGCTCATGATAACTGATGCTCCAACAGAATGCAACTGATAATATCTCATCGAAACCCTGTTTATATATTCCGTTTAAAAAATACACACACCCATATACACAAACCCCGTCACCACCCCAATTCTCCACTGTTCGGGTTCAGAGAGTTCACCACTGTCCCCAATGTTCATGGAGTATATATTCGCCAGCCCTAAAGTTTCCTGCAAGCAGCTGACTCCTCCTCCTTACCACATCAGACGCAAGGGCGCAAACTCCGCAGATCCTAATGTCAGGGCACAGTCTTCAGCTTTGACTGGTAAATCCACTGTTGGCAGAGAAAGAAGTTTTGATCCGCATCCCAAGGCCTGCTGACACCCACTCCTATGGGCTTTTCCCCGGAAGTCCGCCTGTAAACACCTCCGCCTTCCGCAGCGGTATATCACTGGTTCCCCCCATCGACCCAAACCTGCGACAGACAATGGTCACATGACAAATTTACATACACGGCAAAAAATCAAGCAGTCGGAAACAAGCTCATATTCTGCAGCCATGTGTAAAAAAAACAACAAAGGTGATTACAATCTTTGGTAACCTTTACAACCTTACCTGTGGGCCCGCTGCCCTCGTATTATACGGGTTCTGGTGTCGAGCGCCGGGGGGGGGGGGGGCCCGAGCCCTGGCCGGCCGGCCGGCTTCACTGTAGGGTTGGTACTCATGACTGGGCCGGAGACACCCAACCCGGCAGCCCACCTGGTTCTGCGGGGTCGTGGGCTCCACCGTGCCCTGGCCTCCAGCCATCATGGCACCCACCTTTGTCGAGGTGGGTGCTACAACCCCCAGATCAGTTGGTACCGGGCCGCAAAAGAAATAATTATTTCCACTTTATGTATCATCTGATTCTGGCCGATCTTTTATCTTAAAATACCTTTTATTTTGAAAAATCATTCTCCTGGTGACGTCTGACGCTCGTTTCACCCTACGCAAAAAGGGGCCCCGTACGATTTTGAAAGGAGCTCATGCACCCGCGCCCGCCCACCCTGAACCGACGATCGGGCGGGGGGGGGGCTCTCTGACATGGTCTTGCTGTAGGCCTAATTTATCTTGACTTATCATATTTGTGTTTGTGAACAGTACATTTTATTAAACATTTGTCTAAAGACATCTCTAGCGGTGTTTTGTTTGACAATAAATTATGCTACAAGATTGTAATGAGAGTATTAAAAGACTGTATAATAATAATAATAATAAAGAATATTTTTTTCCCAAGGTTGTCCGCTTCTATGCAAGTTACTGTGGTTTAACATTTGAAGCAGAACGGTGAGCACGTATATCCTTTGATGTGAAATAATCATGGGGGGCCCCTACGGCTAAAAATGCCAGGGCTGTTTTTTGGTCCCAGTCCAGCCCTGGCCCTACCACAAGGCCAAATCGAGTTGAGTAGAACCGAGCCAGTACCATGTAGTGGAAACAGGGCATTAGTCCTGCCTCCCCCTTTCTCATTGTGGGTGTGGCTTGGGTGCTTTCAGCGAGGGGGTGGGCTCTTCAGCTCAGATTGACTGGGCTCAGCTCAGTCCACTCGCTTGATGCTGGCCATCCCTGGGCTGTCTTCAGCTGGCCTGGCCTGAAAGGTATAGTCAACCTCAGCATCTGACCTTGAAGAGGATCACGTCATTGGTGTCATAATCCTGTCTGTTTCTATCACTATGGTGAGTTTTGTCCTGTGTTTGGGTTTGTCTTGTCATTTTCCTGTTTTATTTTGAAAGCCTGACCTTCCTTGTGTCTGCTCACTTGCCCTTCCCTTATGTCACTCCTGAGTCTCGTTCTCTCCTAATCACTCGTGCTTAAAGTCTGTGTCTGCCCTTTGTCTTGTGCCAGTGCGTTTTGGTTAGTTTGCTTGTGTTCTAGCTCTCGTGCCCTTTGTGCTTCCCAGGGCTACTTGTTCTTCATATTTTCTTGTACTGCAGTTTAGTTTATGTGTATTTAAGTTCCTAGTGTTTAGTGCTCCTTTGTGGTCTTTTTCCTCATGTTCTCCCTGGGGTAAACTCACGTCCTCATGTCTCGTCGGTGTACTTTTTCACCTTTGGTCCATGTGTTTTTCCAGTGTAGTTTGTTCACTATGTGTGCTCCTTTCATTAGTTAAGTTCTCAGTCTGGTTCCTTTTTTCATTTCTTTAATAAACTGCCCTATAACTCGTATCATTTGTGATTTGAGTCATGCGTTTGGTCCCTCGAAGAGAACGCACTGGCCATAAATGGACCCAGCCAACTGTGACAACCCCCATTTGTCCCCCTTAGCCTTGGTCGCTTCTTTTGCCCTCTAGTTTTTCCCTTCCTGCTCTCTCTCACCCACCTGTGAGCAACTCACCCTTTTTGTTCTTCTGTACCATGTCTTGTTGCCCCCAAGCCTGTAGTCTGTCCAATTCCTTTTGTCTGTACTTCGTCTGCTCTGTGTCCTGTGGTGTCTGTCCCCACTTATGTTTACTGCAGGTTCGCATACAGTAGATTACCATCAAGGCAAAAAACTAGGTGCCAGCAAATCACAAGCCCTGCTAAACTGAATGGAATCCAGGGATATGGAAATTACTGCCAACACTGAAATGATTTTTTTCAGAGATTATGAGACAGCTTGCCATAGCTTCTCTAAGCCATATCGAAAATCAGCTGTCATAATGAAGACCTGAAAGCTTCCTGGCCGACAATGTGGCCAGAGACAGCCACCACTAGGAGGTTGAAGAGCCTGAGAGGCAAGCTGCCCATGCCACAGCATGAAGTAAGTCTGCAGCCACAAGCATATAATGCGTTACAGCACAGTGTTCATGGGAAGTACAGTGGAACCTCAAGATACTAAATTAATTTGTTCCAGAGGGAACTGTTTCCCCCCACAAAAAGAGTCGTATAAAGTGTAAATATATGACTATTTTAATATAATATTAAAATATATGACTGTTTATAAGTGTAAAAAGGCCCGGGAGGGCCGCTATAAGGCAGCACTTTTGAATTCGTTTTCGTATTTTTAATATCCTTTCGTAAAATGGGATGGAAATTTCTTCTTAGCCCAATTTGTATTGTGAATTTTTCGTATAATAAAGTCTTCGTAAGTCAAGGTTCCACGCTATAGTGCATAGGGACACGGACCAGGACAAGAGGTGTTGTGAGAATGACTTCTAATTCATCACTGACTCAATGGGCTGGTGAAGTTTTTTTTTTTTTTTTTGATGATTGGTGGGTATGTATTTAGAGCCCTGCTTATGATGCTCTGTCAGCTGTGCACACCATAAGTATATGCTCCCCACATGGCAAAAACTTAAGGTCTACAACAGAACCAGTTACATGTTTCAGTTTACTGTAAATAGTGGAAATTAGTGGAAAATAGTGGAAATGCTCACAATGACAAGAAGGAGCTGCATTGCTTCCTGCTCACTATGATCATGTGGAATCATGTCAAATGTCAAACCTGTTCAGGTTTTCAGAAGGAATTATGATCAGTCTTGAAATAAATCTTCTGGAAATATTGGATCAGATATATTTTGGAACATTTGCACAAGTATTTAAGCCCATGTTATACATATTGAAGACAAACCAGGACAAAGTGTATGAGTCGGTGAATGAGGTGAATACACCCAGAAGTGTCCAGCCCATGTAACCTGCAAATGTCTGCACCTTCAAATATGTCTGCTGCTCCAAGGAAAGTTCCCTTTGCTTAGCATCTGAGGTTTGTCCTCAGCACAGATGAGGGTCAAATGAGGAGAGAGTAGGGGAAAGTGTGTGTGCTTGCGTGTGTGCATGTGCGTGTGTGTGTGCGTGTGTGTGTGTGTGTGTGTGTGTGCGTGTGTTTGTGTGTGTGTGTGTGTGTGTGTGTGTGTGTGTGTGTGTGTGTGTGTGTGTGTGTGTGTGTGTGTGTGTGTGTGTGTGAAAATAAATCATCACGCTGGGGTTTGTTGAGTGTGAAGTTAAACTCAGTGACTCTGCAGCTGGTTTCCCACAGAGCTTATAACTATGTGACTTATTTCTATCACTTGGCTCCAAGCTGCTGCCAGGGGGTCCACCCCCCACCCCTGCCCACACACACACACCCACACACACACACACACACACACACACACACACACACACACACACACACACACAGATTCAAACACACCACACAAACACACACCACATTGCACACATCACATATTTTAATCAAGGGAACATTTGGACGTGTCTCACCTCCATCCCAATGGAAACGAGCCGGATTTCCTCTGCTGTTGCTGCTCTGCCAGAGTAAACACTCAAACACATATACACACTCACACACGCTGGCTGCAGGCTGTAAACTTCAGTGACTCTAACAGTACAGGCTTGGACCCTGCAGAAATCACAGGAAGTGTTTCGCTCCATTTGCTGGATTAGGTCCATCCCAGACCATCTGAGGATACAGCTCTTGATCCACCAGGACAGGGCCGAGGACTTCCCAGAAATCAGCTTCCATATTATCACTCAATTTTGCATACTTTCCAAAGATGGAAAATGATTGTTCCAATCATATTGACATATTGATAATCTCTGTTCAGGCCCATGGAGTGTCACCCTGTTGAAAAAGCCAGGACCCACATATGTCGGCTTTTCTTTTGACCAAGTGCTCTGTGTTATGATGGGATGACACTTAACAAGCCAAACCAGTTGAAAATTCTGTTAATTATGGTGATTTAAATTGTGGAGAGAACATTGCAACAGACAAACAAAGGAGTGGCTGCCCTTTTGCAAGATTGTGGCTGCAGTAACGCCTTCGTCCATTGAACAACAGCAGCCAAGATGATTTCTATGTGTGTATCTGTCTTACTGTCTATCTGTCTGTATGCCAATCAGTTTGACTTCATACTCATGACTTCATACAACACAGACTTCATTTAAACACAGACACAAACAAATAATGAGAAAGTTCAGCTTACAGTAACCCAACAATTGATCACATTGTAACTAAATGCTCTTTCATGGAGTGTTGTACAGAAGTCAAGACATGAAACCAACTTATTACACATTTGGACATACAGTATCCTGAAATATATTCATGATTTATCACAAGAAAATAGACTTTGTTGTATCAAGATATTAAAATACATTAATGCCTTATCACAAGAAATTGGACTTTGTTATCTAGTGAAAAGGAAAAATAAGTTGGAGGAAAATTTTCAATCTGTCAGGGAAAGTCAAAAAGCAAAACTGGAACAGGTACCAAGTGTTTATTCTCCGCAAAGAAGGAAGACAACACACTGACCTCGAGCAAGCAGATCGGAGGATTGCTTCCCTTATGAGGAGGTCAGTGCATTTTCAACCATGTCACGCTGGATTCCACCCTAACTGATTTCCACCAATTTGTGGAATGTACAAGGAAAAACAAGACAACTGATCTCCTGTATGCAAATGTGAAAGATGCATACAATGCAATCCCCCATCCTCCACTGGGAATATCTGATCACAACCTTGTTTACCTTAAGCCATGGTACATACCAAGAGTACAGAGACTGCCAGTCACCACAAGAACCTACAGAGAATGGACACCAGGAGCAGAGGAGGCACTGAGAGATTGCTTTAGGTCTACTATATGGAGTAAACTACACAACAGTGAGAACCTGGAGGAGGCCACTGCTTGCACAACGGACTACCTGAACTTCTGCATGGATATTGTTGTTCCCACAAAGACTGTGTGCTGCTACCCCAACAACAAGCCATGGGTGACTGGTGATGTCAAAAAACTTCTTAAGAAGGAGAAGAAAGCTTTTAAAGAGACCAATATGACAGAGCTGAAGAGCGTGCAGAGGGAACTCAGAAGGAGCCTGAAGGAGGCCAAGCAGGCATACGTGTGAAAGGTGGAAAGGAAACTGCACGACAACAACATGAAAGAGGTATGGCAAGGGGTTAGAAACATCACTGGTTATGGGATTAAAGTTGGAAAGGCTGATGGCGGCATGTCCAGAGCAAGTGAGCTAAACCAGTACAATAATCAGTTCTGCAACTCTGGTAATGAGGAGGCCATTATTGACAATGGGGCAGCTATTGACAATGGGGCACACATCAATTCTCCCACTGGCACCTCCGGGGCATCTCTCACATCTGCCTCTGACAACACCCCGGACATTTACTGCACCTCACCCCTGCCTGTGGATGACCCACACCAGCCACGCATAGTTACTGCTGAAGAGGTGAAAGGAGTGCTTAAAAGACTGATGTGCAAGGTGGCAGGTCCTGATGGCATCCCTGCTAGACTGCTGAAGACCTGTGCAGGGGAATTAGCAGAGCCTCTTCATCACCTCTTCAACAGGAGCCTGCAGACAGGCAAAGTCCTGATGCTGTGGAAGACATCATGTTTGATACCAGTCCCCAAGAGCATGTGCTGCTGCTCAATCTGCTCAAACCTCAAGTTTGCCATGCAATGGACATGCTGCCTACAGTTTGCCTACCAAGAGAAGGTGGGTGTTGAGGACTCTATCCTGTATCTTCTATACAGGGTACCATGAGAATCATGATCATGCTTTTTGACTTCTCCAGCCAACACTGCTCCATCCAGCCGACACTGCTGAGGGCTAAATTGCTGCGGATGGGAGTACAGCTTGGCCTGGTGTCCTGGATCACGGACTAGCTCACTGAGCGGCCCCAGTTTGTCAGATTTGGAGACATTACATCTGAGACAGGGGTCAACACCACAGGTGCGCCACAGGGAACAATGCTTTCTCCTGTTTACTCTGTACACCAATGACTTCAGCTACAATTCAGAGTACTTGCCACATGCAGAAGTTCTCAGATGATACGGCAGTTGTGGGATGTAACAGGGATGGACAGGAGGAGGAATACAGGTGCCTTGTGGAGGACTTTGTTGTGTGGTGCTGTAGCTTACAAGTACCTGGTGCACCTGGACAATAAGCTGGACTGGTCTTTCAAAATAGATGCACTCTATAAGAAAGAACAGAACAGGCTCTTCTTCCCCAGGAAGCTGAGATCATTCAAAGTCTGCAACAAACTCCTGCTGATGTTTTACTAGTCTGTCATGGCTAGTGTTTAATCTTTTATATGCTGTGGGGTGCTGGGGGTGCAGCAGCAGATGGACTCACCACAACAACTAAGAGGAGAACCCTGAGCAGGCTGCAATCCATTATGGACAATAGTAGCCACCCCCTACATTCCATCTTCAGCAACCAGAGGAACCAGATCAGCAACAGACTTTGGTCTCTCTCCGGCAGGACTGATAGGTTGCAGCGGTCTTTTGTTCTCAGCGCCACACACACAGAAAGAACTGAGCTGAACATCATGGACCGGACTGAAAGAGAACTGGACTGCACTGCATTGCACATTACTCCTATTCCTTATTGTATTTTATCTTTATCTTTTAATTACTTTAGTTACGATATGTACTTAAATTACATTATAATACTTTATTACTGTATATTTAATTACTCTTTACTTACATTACTTTTTTACTTAATATTCTATTACTCATTATATGTGCAATTGCAAATCAATGCAATATTGACACCAAATGAATTACTTTACCTAACCGGATTTACCTTTTAATTACAAAGATTAATATAATAATAACATAGGACATTTAATGATCTGTTACTTATATTTATTAATTACTTGTTATGAGCCATGCATAGTTACACAACGCATTTTACTTAAGATTATTAGATATTACTTATTACATTACTTATTAGGATCCAAGCAACATTGCGAGAACCCTATTAAAAGCCTGTTTCGTTTTATTATTATTATCATGATTATTATTATTCTCGGGAATAAGTGGTCGCTTTTTGGGGGCCTGAACATGCTTGAAAATGCACCATTTTCGACATGCACATTTTATATTTTGAAGTTGTTCAGAGTGCACAGGGCAGAATTGTGCTATCGCGCCACCTTGAAATCTGGTCAATGAGGATAATTTTTTAAACTTTGTCATAGGCAAACGAAAATGAGAATGTAAATGCATCATAAAGAGATACACAAAAAAGTCGCTTGACATGATGACCATAACATGACAGGAAGGCAGCCATTTTGATTTGAATTTTCAAATTTCAAAAACATCTCCTGCAAGGGGGTTAACCCAATTGGCTTTAAATTTGGCACAGATCAACTATCGACTAAGCTGAAAAAATTTTATGAACGGGATTTGATTTTCGGAAACTGCTTGGCCACTAGTGCATGACAAAGTTTGGCTATTTGTCATCAAAATTATGAAATGGCCTTGTGGGCAGGTGCTTCATCGTAGAAATTTTAAAATTGCTGGACATAAATGCATTGTATGCCTGAACAGCCAGGTAATGGCCTTGTCAATGGCTAAATGTCTTGACTGCGCCAACTAGAAATTAGTAGAGAGATGAAACTTTGTATTTTTATAGGCTCTTTTCCTGACACACAAAAAAGTCAAATGGCCAATGGTCAAAACTAAATAGAAATACATTAATTTTAGATCAAGATCTCTTCAAGGGGGGCGCAGTAAAATAAATTTTCAGCGTTTTCCGTGAAGGCACCATAGTGATGATGTCACACAGCACTGTTATCATTAGCTAGGTGACTAAAAGCCGGGTCTATGATGGTGTAGTTACTGGCAGTTTTAATTAAAATCTGCCGAACCATATATATGTGGTAGTTATACACAGGCTTCCACATGGTGTCAGGAACTGGGTCGTGTGCAATATCAACTGGGAGGTCTATCTTTTCAATGGACAAGGATACGGAAAGTTAGCAGCGAGAGCAGTGACTTCTGCAGCAGACACGGACATCAGGTTAAGGCGGACCATACCTGGAAACACGACTGGTATCGCATAATTATAACTTGAAATTGAATAAAGCAGAGGATTTGGACGGAAATCATATATTTCAACATAGTTTTCATCTGATTCATCTTACTGTGCCTTATTCCTATTCCACTGGCAATTTTGTAGCAAGATGGACATATTCTCAGACCACGGGTGTTACTCCTATTTGCCAATGGCAATAAGGCGGTGAGGTTGATGTATTCTGGTCTGCTCTGAGTCTTTCTGCCAACAGAGACAGGAATCGCCACTAAACTAATGTAGCATCTGAGGTGAAGGGCTTCGAAAACTATGACTGACAGAAACTCAGGAACCGGCGCTGTTGGAGAGGTGTCCACTCAACCATTGACTTACACACTTTTTCTCTCTGACAGAACTCCCAGCAGCCACTGTGCTGCACTTTTTCATGACATCAGGGT
Source organism: Karalla daura (assembly GCA_029224185.1). Classification (NCBI taxonomy): domain Eukaryota; kingdom Metazoa; phylum Chordata; class Actinopteri; order Chaetodontiformes; family Leiognathidae; genus Karalla; species Karalla daura. The sequence continues at coordinate 27,782,526 of CM055190.1, read as the reverse complement.
TGCACACATACTGTTTGTAAGAAGGAAAACAAAAGGAAAACAGAAAGCTTTTCCATAATGATCTAGAGCTCCTTGACACTCACTGAAAGAAGATAATGGAAATGTTCTGGACTGATCCGAGACACATTTTTAAAATTGGCAGTGTTCAGGTAAAATGGGCCACCTAATCAGCCAAAATGGATGACTAAAACACCAAAGCAAAACATTGTTCAGGTATAATGGGCCACCTAACTTATTAATTACTTCATTCATTCTATTCGATAATAATTACAATAGTCATTATATTTAACTGAGAACCTAAAATAGTGGGCAGAAGCAAGACAATATACTGAGATCTATGGATTGATTGACGTGTCTGCCTACATTAAAATCTGATCCCCCGCAATGACGTAGTTAATGAGGCCCTGACTAGAAACGCCCCTAAGCAGCTGGAGTGAAAACCAACTGCAATACCCCATTTATCCACTAGGAGGAGCAGTGATAATGTTCTGCCCCATTCCCCTCTTTTACACACGGAACGACACTTGCACAACCTCGGCTCCTGCATAATTACTGCACGATTGAGGGCAGTGATAGTAACAACGCAGTGAGTGCAGTGTGACTGAGTGACGAAATCACTATCGTTCAATGTTCATCAATTAGTCAAAAAATCGTATTCTGCATTGATCAGCTCCTTTCTGTACAGTAGAGCATATAGCGCAGCATGAGGGGGACAACATAGCGGCAAAAGTGAAAGTACGGTACCTGTAGATTTGACATGCATTCCTCACTAAAATCCAAATTTGCACAAAATGTCCAATGTAAAAAACGTTTTTCAATCCATACGAAGTGAACATGAAGTGAAAGTCATTTACCAACAACAACGTGATCTGAAAGTGCCCATTATTTATCATTATTTCTAGTTGAATTAGAAAAAGTTAAAGCTGTACTCCTGTCGAGCAACAGTATCAGTACAGTAATATCTCCTGACATGCAATCACCACATTTTGATCATTGCAAATATCAATTTGAAGAGGAAGAATTACAGTGGTTACGGTAAGAGTCGTGTACCTGCAGTAAGAGTATCTATATTAAGAGTACTTGCCCTACTGTATAGTATTCAAAGAAGGTGCAATGCAGGCAGAATAGATAATAAATACAACATATAAACTCATAATCAAGCATAATCTGAAAATGTTGAAAAACTCAACCACATCTTCCCCAAACTAGTCAAACCAGCTGCATTCTGGGCTCTGTAAAGAATTAGTGTGACAATGGGGGACCAAAAAGCCCATTTAGTCCAAACAAAAGGTTGAATAGGTTGATAATACCAGTAAGGTCTTTGGACAGGCCTAAAGCATGTGCTGAATACTACCGAAGGGCTGTTGCAGGAATCACTGCAATTCCTCTTCAAATGGTTAAATAGTGATCAAATATTTAACAGGGTATTTTTGCTATTGTAGCTCAACACTTCCACTTCCAACTAGATGTGTGCCCGTTGGTTTCTAGCACTTTGTCTGCCTTAGGATTGCTCACAAGACACCATTCTGGAAGTGTGTGCATGTATCAGAGAGACTGAGTGAGTGGGTGTATGTGTGTGTGAGGTCATCTGTGAGCCTGCTGAAGCAGGGTGCTCTGTCAGCAGAGGAGCCGATGCGAGGCATTTGACCACATGCTCTTTGAGAAGGTGTTGCTGAAAAGTGATACAACCTATCAACATGCAACTCGGTACATAAACAGACCACAATTTTCTTCAATTTTTCAAATTAAAATGAAGTTTCGAAGTCAAAGTATGGTGACGTAGCCGATGTTTGTTTGAGAAGTTTCTCATTCATTCTTATGGGGAAAACTGAAAATGCCTAAGTGCTAAATACTTCACTCTAAGAAGACAACACTTGCACCTATCTGGAATATAAGCCCACCATCATGCAGGGGAGAGTCTCCGGAACGTTCAGACGCGATTTGGTGTGTGTACTATGAAACTTGTGGCCACAGTTGCGAGTAGAAGTGTAAATCTTAACTTTGATAGCAGTGGTCGGAAAATTGATGGAGGCTTATGGAGAGAAGAGGCTGCGTTGAGCTGATTCTGAGGCGATGAGAAGAAGTAGTAGTAGTAGAAGAAGAACAACCATGCAGAAGAACAATAGTGCTCCTTCCCGGAGCATTAATAATGGGAAAATTCAGAGCAGTTAGACAACCCCAAACTGAGAGTTCACCATGGAACTAAACACTGTAGACTGGGAAAATGTGGGTCAGTAACTCTACAGGAGCTGCAGCAGGGGGCCCCCACCCCCACAAATAACCCTCTCAACACCACCGCCTTTCAATGGCACCAGATTGTCACTATCAACCCCTCCCACCTCACTTGTGAGCTTTGTGTATTTTGCATTGTCTATATTGTGAGAGAGTCGCCATCCCCTGGTCATGACTTGTAGCTACAAGGTTTGCATTTAAATTAGACACACCCAGGAGGAGGAGGGGGGACTCCAACGGCTTTACCTGATGGCTCATTTTGCCTGATATCACCCTATTGAATGAACTGTTCCACAAGCTGATTTGATCTGTTCTCAGTTCAGTTGAGCTCAGATGTACACATGCTAGTCGGAATTTGACACTACACATGACATTATGAAGGAAAGTGCACTTATGCTGCTTTTTCATTAGGAAAACGGGAAAACTGGGTAAAGTGAAATTTGATCACCGGAAACATTTTGACAGCAAGTTTTTAACAAGAATGTAATGCACATACTTAAGTGTATGATGAAAAAGATTGGAGGAAAAGTAATTTTTACTTTCAAAGACAATGGGCCTCATTTACGAACCGTTCTTACGAACAAATTTGTTCTTAAGTCCCACTTACGAAGATTTTGGCATTCATGAATTTCCTCTTATCTCGGATTTATTCTTAGGTAAAAACAAATCCTACAAACACTCAGGAGTATACTTACGCACATATCAGTTCTATTATATGTATTATTTACTCATTTTATATTTTTGTAAAAATACTGAGAATTTGTATTTGATTTAACATTAATTAAGTAAATTGGAAACTCCCCTATGATCGCTCTGATGCACACCAGTGCATCAGACAGTTGGTATCTGCTGTTTCCCTCCTGTTGGAATTTTGCAATTTTTTTTTGTTTCAGATTTCAGATCAAACCATTTCTTTTTCTTTCTCCTGACCCCGTGTCCACTTAAATTTGAGTTTTCTCTCTTTAAGTTTTTTTTCTCTTCACCTGCTGTGCTCCATCTGACCTCTACTTTGCTTTAAGTATTTTGTTGTTGTTTTGTAGTCGTTAGTTTGTGTTTGCTTGTTGCTGTTTACTTCCTCCTGTCCACACAGCCTTGCAGGCTCTTTAACAGGCCCTTTTATGGGCATTGATGAGGCGGTTACCTATGCTAATCCTATGTTAATTAGACTCAACTGGCACGCCCTCTCAATTCAAGAAGAAATGGCATTCATCAAGCAAGAACACAGCTGCAAACATTTCTGAGGCTTATGAACGCGTTGATGAATCTGACGTAGGGTTTTCTTAAGGAACTTCTTAAGAACAACTTACGAAAGACTCTAAGAAGATTCTTAAGAAGACATTGGTGAATGAGGCCCAATGTTTTTAACTCACTGTCACAAATTTTATATCATATACAGATTCTTAAATAAAAATGTAGGAAGCTTTGTCCTAGTTCTGCTCATGTAACGTTTGAGTTGCAAAGGTTTACACAGCTGACACAATGAGCCCTCGAAGATCAGGGTCATTCTGTTCTCCATAAAGCTGTGGTAACATTCAGCGCCAACATTCTCAAACTTTGGCCCCTTTGCAGTCACTGCATTTAATGTTTCAAACTTGGACCATGCTTTTGTATCTATTTTTACACACACACACACACACACACACACACACACACACACACACACACACACACAAACACCAGAGAAAGGTAAGTATGAAAAAGTTGACTTTATTTCTATCAAAGAACAAACAAGTGAGCATTTTATATAAGTTTTTGTTGGTTTTTCATTCTTTTAAATATAAAATTCACAGTTTAATTGATGATAAAGGACACCAAATATAGTTCGATCCCAACACAAACACTTGGCTGAAAGACAAACTAAAGAACCAATAATAATAACAATAATAATAATCGTAATGATGATAATTCTGATGATGATGTTGGGGCAGGTGAATCTGGTGAGAGATGCACAGTTTCAAACACACCCACACCCACACGCACACACGCAAACACCTGGAAACACCACTGACGCACATTTACTGAATCATAACAACAGTCAAAGATCCTGATGCTAAGAATAGTCTGCATTTAGTTTGTTTTCCCGACAGGTGCAAAGAAAAATATTCCTGTGCATTATTTCCCACAAAGAAACAAAATAAAATGCAGTTATCTTGTTTTCAGATTAGACTCTCATATTCATTTTAAAGCTGAAAAGTAAAATTATCAGAAATAAAGGACTCAAACCTTTAATAAAAGCACTTTCAGCTACTTCCAGGGCTCCTCTCTGTGGTTCCCCACCCCAGTGCATAATCAAAGCCCTGCCTAAGATTTTAGGTAGCAGTTGTTGTGGATAGCACTTTGGAAAACAAGACAACAGGTTCATATCACTGAAAATGAAATATGAATATATAATATGGATCACTTCCTTGTAGCTGCAGTATATAGTGGAGTATGGTGAGAAGACTTAAGAGGATACAGTACATGTAGATAACATGCCACAGGTTGCTGTTAGTCACCTTTGTGCTTTTATTATGAAGTTTGGATGTCTAGACAGGAAGTCTGATCTTGAAGCAAAAGCTATTTTGGTTTTGTGATGGTAAAAAAAAGAAAATTGTCCTTATATTTTAAATGTTCATCCTGGTTCATGCAGCACCACTCTGCTGCTCAGGAAGTGGGAATCATGCTTGGCCCTAATGTTTCACATGGGTGGAATCATTTCATGTGTAGTGGAGTCTTTTGACTCGACCTTTACTCACACCTGGACTCTGGTCCAAATTCAGACCCAGACTTCATTCTGGACTACAATTTGATCTGATTTTAGATCGGACCTGATTTTGGACCTGATTCTGAGCAGAACTCAGAACTTGACTCGAACCTGGAATCAGACTTGGACTCAGATTTCGACTTCATTCAGACCTAGCCTCAGACCTGAACTCAGATGATCATAACATGGTGTTCCAGTGACACTATTGGAAACAAGTGGGTGTTGCCTGAACACAGAGTGTTTGTGTGTGTGTGTGTTTATGTTTCTGTGTGTGTGTCTGTTTGATCCATCACACTCTGCCCCTCAGGTGTGCCCTGGACATAAGTGTTCCTAGACTGTCAGCTGCTCCTACAACTTCTCCTCGTTGTTGTTGTTGTTGTTGTGAAGGCTAAGATTTAGTTCACAGCTCAACGGTTTCCTCAGTGCCCGCGGTGCCAGCTTCTTCTTCACAAACAGCCTTTGCAGGAAGCGGCTACTGAGGCTGAAGGGGCAATAGCTATGAACGAAGTACATGAAGCCTACACCAGGCCCAGCGAAGTAGCGTGCCTGTGGCCGTGGCTCTAGCAGTGCCTGCACAATAGCATCAACGACAGGGCTGAGGTCAGGATTGGCCTGGCTGGCATGGCTCTGGAACAGTTCCTTGGTCTCAGTCATATAGTCCTCACCATAGTCCTCAAGTAGCGCAGGTGGCAGGCTCTGCAACAGCTGTTTGTGCTGCTGCTCCCAATAGCCATGGTTACTGGACTGACCTGCAGAACACAGAGGCACTGTTACTGCCAGGTGGTCTCCACCCAGAGTTCACTTTCACAACATTTCTGGTTGTCTAACCCCACTTCGACCTGTATGAAAACATAAATATTGACAAATTCACCTTGGGGATGCTACACTTCCATCCACCTGAAGCAGGTGTGGGGTCAGTTGAATGGACACGTGTGTATAAGTATGTGTACAGCAGGTGAACGGATAGACTGGGTTGACAGGCATGTGAGCAGATTTGTGGATAATCAGGCTTGTCAACAAGTCTGTGGATAGGGGCTTGGACATATGTGTGCTGATGTTACCCGTTTTGTAGGATGAAGGCAGGATGGTGGACACCTGCACACCCCAAGGTTCCAGCTCATGCCGCAGTGTGTTTATGAAGAGGTTGAGAGCTGCTTTGGATGCTCCATATGCTGCAAGGCACGGGAATGGCTGGTCACCTGCAAACACAGTCATTATCATCATGACGTCAGAGCTGCAACTCAAAGACTGGCCAGTGGTGAGGGGACTCCTCTGTGGTTGTGAGCTGCAACCACAGAGGAGGAGCAGGAAAAGTGACTGCAAGGAGAAGGAGGAGGATGAGTGTGTGGACACACCTGCAGGGCTTGACACGGTGACGATGCGACCTTTGACCTGCCGCAGCAAGGGCAAGAAGCTCTTTGTGACGCTCAGTGTCCCAAAGAAGTTCACCTCCATACAGCCACGGTAGTTGGACATCAGAGACAGCTCGGCATCACCAAAGTTCACGCACACACCTGCATTGTTCACTAGTCCCCAAAGACCTTCACACACACGCAAACCATACAAATGCATGCTGTTAATATCATTTCAGTACAACAAAACATGGACACCTGTGCACTTGGACTCAAAACAGGTGCAGTGTTTACCTCTGAGGCCCAGCTTGGCCTTTGTGTCAAGCAACGCCTGCTGCACCTGCTGCGGTTGTGTGATGTCCACCTGAAGCAGAGTAAGGCGGCTGGAGCAGCAACGTTTCAACTCTTGGGCTCCATCACTCTTCAGGTCAAGTACTGTGGCATAAACCTCGAAGCCCAGGGCATCCAGACGCTTTGCCGCTGCCTTCCCAAAACCAGAGTCACAACCTGCCGGAACAAGAAACACAGTCACCATTTCCCACTGCTTCACCCACACCACATTGTGACTACATTGTGAAATGGAAATGGGCAGATGTGTGACCACAACATGTGCACAAACACAAGCACACACACGCACACACACACACACACAGCAAAACAAAGAACACTTTTGCACTACAAGTACAAAAGTAGCATTTCTCAGTAATTTAACCCAAATCCCAGCATTTAAATCCTGACTCTGTTTTCTAATCCAAACTCTGATCCCGATCCAATGATGATGACAATGATGAACATAATCTGATGAATATCAATCAACTCCATGGCCCACAATCAAATATATATATCTGATAAGATTCCTAAAACTAATAAGTCCAGTATTTAAACACACACACACACACATAGACAAGGGCTGAGCTACTTTAACTGTGCTGCACTGCTTCTGCTCTATGACAGACCTGTTGTGTTCTGGTTCTGACCCGAACTTTACTGGTTGTGCTCTGGGACAGACCCGTGCTGTGCTGGCAGCTGCTGCTTCTGTAGCTCATCTCATATGTTTTCCCAGAAGGCAGCAGGCCCCTCAGAGACAGCACCGTCATGTACAGCCCTCCCAACATACACACACTCTTTCCCAGAAACCTCCGCTCCTACAACCTGATCCGCAGCAGAACTCCCTGTTCTGTTTGTTCCTTTGTGCAGCTCTGAAGCTGCTCTGCTGGCAGCATGTTGTGGTACTGGCAACGCTTCACTGCGTGTTCCTGGAGGAAATCCAGACAAACACACACACAAACGTACACCCACACACAGAGCTTCCTGATGGAAGAACTCACCTGTCAGTGTCTCACATAAATCTTTAAGCTGTGTTTTTCTTAGTGTAAGTGCATGCGTGTATTTGTGTGTGGTGCGTATTTGTATACTAAACTCAATGTTACAAATGTTACTTGTGTGTCCAGGTAAGAAGACACCACCGCCTCCTCACTGCTTCCTTCCACTGACCAAGGACAGAAATTCAACATTGTGTTGGTTACATTTGCTCCTTCAAAACAGAAATGAAATAAAATAGAGAAAGGAAACTAAAATAAAATTGCTCTAAAATATAAATATTATATACAAGATAGAGACAGTTATAAACACAAAATGCAAATATGCATTACTTCAATAGAAAAAATGTCTGCATTAGAATTAGAAATGCAGTATAGTACACAACAGTGTCCTATGCTGCATGCTAATCAGCAGAGTATTGACCAAAGCATGTAACCTTCTTTACTACGTGTGTTTGCATCCATCTTGATAGGTTTCCAACAGACAGGTAGATGTATCCTGCCTCGTTCATTCATCCAGACGGACTAAAAATATCCCCCTCCTCCTGTTTGCAGCTATCCAAAGTGTTGTAGTCATTATCTTCACACAACTTTTGAAATGTCAAGCATTGCCATTGCCGTTTTGTTCTCATCCCAAAAGTGCTTGAAAAAAAAGAAAAAATTAGAATAATACCTGTCTCAGTTTTCGTTTCAGACAGTTGTTGGACAACTTTGGGCAAAATTCTGAGAACTTTCTATGAGAACTTTTACTGGCAATAACGTGCTTAGATGTCTGCATAATGTGAATATAATAATACCTCAAATGTCTGCTCATCCTGACTTCAAATATGACCTTAAGGTACTGAGAAGTCTCTGAGTGTTAGATTATTATTCAAATTAATCCTCTCATTCTGGTTAAAATCATAACACTGTTTCCACAGAAACAGAGTCTGTATCTCCTCTGACTTCTCTGTCCTCCTCTGACCTCCTGCAGTGCAATCATGTTTACTTTGAGGGTGGAGGTGCCATGGACTCAGGTTTCAGCTGCTGCCTGTGGTAGACCTACTCCGCCTTTCTGCTCTAACTCCACCCCTCTGGGGCGCCCCTGTGAGGTCAGTACAGGGCTGAAACTGGAGACGCAGATGCGTCTTCATCACTTTGACTTTATGAAACCGAACATGTGGCTGCAGTGGTGCTGCATGAGGTAAAACAGTGAGCAACAGTGGTGTTATGCAACAGGGCTGCACCCCCACCCCCTGTGCCTGTCATGAAGAAATAAATGTCAATCTGCAGACAGGCAAGACACATCAGACATCTGTCTCTGGGTGGAGGCCTCCACATCTTCAGTGAACAGCCTAACCAACATCATGACACAAAGTGCCTCATCATCAAGTGAAAGGCAACAGCAATCTGAGTTCAGAGAACAAGTGTGGTGTGTGTTTGACATGCTGCTGGTCGCATGATACTGGCTGCGTCAGCAATGACCAATAACAGTGATAGCAACTTCGGAAGTGAAATAAACTTCCCATTCTTCAAGTGTGTCTGCAGTTGCAGGAAACAAAATCTGGGTCATCAGATTCTACAGACCTTGGAGTTCCATAACATCCAGAGGTCCTTACAGAGACTTGGTGATCGCAATGACTGAAGATCTTAAGGAGTCCCGAAGAGACACTTAAATTTGTTGTGGACATCAACGATTTTGGCAGTTTTGGTCTTTAAAAGTTTTGGTCCTTAAAATCACAGTGCTGCTTGATAATGTTTCAGAGAGTCTTGAAAATGGTGCAAAGTACTGCCATACTGAGACTGAGGGGGACTGAGGGGAATCTTTCAGAGAATTAAAGATCTGACTTGAAACATTTTAATGATTTTTTGTAAGAGGTCAGTTTACTGGTCACTTAAAAAAACGTCTGGTATAATATTGGTGTTTTTACTATGCCAGCAACATTTACATAGACAAGTTGCAACTCAAACCTCAGAAGGTGAAAGGCCTACACTTTCCTTTTCCTTCCCTTTTACCTTTTTTCAGTAGGAAATTAACTGTTCTTCTTTTTGTCTCTTAAAACATCCTCATATGTGTCTGAGGAATGAAGTTGCTACTCCACGGTCTGTACATGAATCTCCATCCTTTTCATGATAAAATGGGTTTGCCTATATTTGAATGTCTACAAGCACATTGAACATCGAATTTGTGAACAATATCACATGCAAGTAGTCAAAACAAAACCTAGACAAATGTACACAAAAAACAGTGTCCCTTTTTTTCCCCAATAACATCTTTACCAGTGTTCCTTTAGAGGTAATGCTGGATCCTGGTTATCTTCAGGTGAACGTTTTGTTCCGCTTACCACTATTTAGAACATACTGTACATGAATGCAGCGCCAGATTGGCTTGTGAGTAATGGTCTGGAGATCAACACAGCAAGAGGGTGTGTGACATCATTCTATACTCCTGATGAAATTACACCTCTAATTATTTTTCTTATTTTAATTTTTTAAATTCCTTCAATCTAGAAATGATGATTTTCCATTTATTGCCTCTTTAAATGGGTCAAGAATGTTTTAGATAGATGTGATGGTGTGATGGTGTACTCTGATCCTTTTGGATGCAGATGCACTTTGATTCTGAATATCCCAAAACAAAAATGATGAGGCTCTTCGTTTTCCAATTTGTCAAGTCATTTGGGAGCACCAAGCAAAGTTTTAGGGATCCCTGGAAAGGTTGCACAAGGACTCAATATTGGGCAACACTCGAGAAAATGGTCCAAGTGATTGTTCTGTTGCATGGATCCTCTGTGTGTGGAAACACAGCCCCACAGTGGAGGTCTTCATTGCTTAATCACTTGGAGAACTCTGTCATAACAAAGTTCTCTCCAACGGCGAGCAAAGGATGACGACCTGTGTTTATCTGCCTTGAGTGTAACTGTTAAGTGAACCTTAGGTTACATAATGCTCTAATTGTGAGCGACAGTGCTTATCACAGGATGATCATAGCATGGACCAGACTATGATTGTACGTCCAGGGAGCAGTAACAATCAGCTTTTCCTGTCACAAAGTGAACTCATCAGCACTGTTCTGCTCTGCCTTTCCATGAAGGTGAACTCTTGATGAACTTTGTATTAGTGCCAAGAGACTGAAGTGAGGGGAGGAAAAGGAGGTGGAAGAGGAAGAAAATTCAAAAAGAGTGAACAGGGTGGAAAATGCAGGGTAAAGAGTGAAAAGGAAGAAAGGGGTTAGAAGACACTGAATGGAAACATTAGGGAGAGAGAGAAAATAGGAAAGAACAATAATGATAGAAGTTAAAAACATGAAGTGGAGTCCATAACTTCAACAGAGTCATCAACTAATATCAGCAGTGCTGCAGAGAGAGGCTCTGATTTTGATCTTTTTTGTTAGCCAGAATAGTTATAGACACAGTACATCATCCTGGGAGGAATGTGCCTGGAACCGTTCTCTCAGATTTATAAAACCTTTGCTTTTTTGCTATCACTGATTTTCCACGGTGACCCTGTATCAACCTTCAGCTTCAAACACAGCCATATTTATATTCACCTACTTTATGTGCTTTTTAATTGGAACAAAAGATAAATAAAGTTCTTTGAATTTAATTGAATTAAACACAGATTAATAACTACTGAATTAATACACTGATTTTGCTTCATCCTGATGGAAGCACAGTAGCACAAATGTCAATCAAAAAATCTCAATCAAATGGTAGCATGACAAAGAGTCACCTGGAGACACTGTGCCACTGGGTGTGATTGACCGTTTGCATATAGCCCTACGTGACATTCTCATGCCTCTGTCTGAGAGTTGAGCCACATGAGCCAGCACCATGTGAGAGATGGAAAAGTTGTCGAAAACACTTTTATTACTTATTCAGTTGCTATGGTGTTGCAGAAGTCTGCCTATGCCTTCAGTGCCACAGGGTGAGTGCAAGTAACACAACCTTGACAGGTCACTAGTCCATTGTAGGGCCCACACACAGTCACACTAAGGGGATATTAAGAGTCTCTAGAACAACCGCAATATGTATGTGTGAGTATTTTTTGCCTCTTTATGGAGACATGATTGTTCAGCAGGCATAGGTGTGTGGATGCCTCATCTTCCTCCTGAAGAGCATAAATAAAATGTTTTGACAATTTCACGATTTTATGGTAATTTTCCTCACAAATGAATGATGAGCAGCTCAGCCTGTCCATCACTCATCACCACAATCTAAACTGCTTGCAATCCTTCGTTATTGAGACTAGACTTGCAACTTGAGGGGGCCCCCTAGTGGTTTGGGGGCTCTATGCATCGGCAAAGCCCATATGTTGCAATAAACTGTTGTATGTGTAATTGCATATGATGTGTCCCAGTGTAATTCGACATGAATGGATCTATATATATATATATATATATATATATATATATATATATATATATATATATATATATATATAGTAAGTACATCATAAATTAAATCTGCCAATTGAAAACTCCTGCAGATTGGAGGTTTTGTGTTTTGCCCATTGGTATATGTGTGTGTATGGTACCCGCGTTCCTCCCATACCCCCATGGTTTGCTGTTGAATGAAAAATAAGATCGTAGATTTTTGCAACTCTGGACCCAGGGGGTACCAGTAAATCAAAGTAAAAGCAAAGTAACTGTCCGATAAAAAAAAGTCATAATAAAATAAAAAAAAGCAAGCAAAAACAGATGACTGAGCATCTTTAAATAACGTACCTATAAAAAAAGAAAATAAAGAGAAGAACTAGAGAAAAATGCAACTTGTGTCTCGTTGCACTTTACAATCACTCAAATTGAGCATTGACACTTTTTCCACATTTAACTGAAAATGAGCATTTAAAAATGCAGTCTCAACCGCCATGAAGCTACTAAGGAGGCAATAAAAAATTGTGAGGGAACAAAGCCTTTTTCATATAAATCCCCACGTCTGAGAATAGGTTAAGATGACTGCAGCTCCCTCACATCTCTAATACCTCATGTCCTTTCATCAAATTTTTTCTGAGGGCCCAATATGTCATGTTCTGTGTGCCCCTGACCCTGCATGCAATGTGCTGTGAGGTCCAAACCTTGTTATGTGTAACAACCACAAATAATATGTGGTGTTTAATACTCTCCTCTTAAGGAGAAAACTTGACCAATGTTGTTGTTTTTGCTGATTTTCTGAATGCGATACAAAACTTAAATAGAGGGTGATGAGCCCCCTCATGGTGCTGAGTGTGTTGCTCATGCTTTTTGCCTGATTCAACATACATTGATTCAACATAATGTGTGTGTTACAAATTTCAAATCGGTAACTGATTCTATGTTTCTTCTAGGACTGCCCACACTCTTGCATCACAGTACTGCTCAGGACAAACAGGCATGACTGTATCCTCTGTGTGTCTTGACTATGTGGGTGTTTACTGTCATGTGTGACCTACATTCCTGTCATCAAACTGTATGAATGGAGGATGGTGGAGGTGTGGACCACACCTTTGTTCAGAGTCTAAAAGCATGTCGGAACAAAAGTAGAGGTGGTGTTTGCCGACTTTTTTTTTAGTATCAGGTGTTGTGGACAGTTAGGCCACTCGCGGTCAAAGTGTGTGGACAGGAGGTGCCGAACTTTTTGCATCACCAGTGTAGGCTTGTGTAGTTATATTGATTTATGTGGTCAGAGCAGAATGAAGATTTTGATGCATTGGTGATTGAAAGCTGACATTGGATTTAAATTGATAAGTGCCTGTTTTCAGCTGTGTATCAGCAGTTAGCAGGTTGCTACTTAGTATCACTTCTGTCTGACTTGGGCACAGGAAGACACGTGTTGGTTTGCTCTGTGTTGATGTCGTGATCAGGAAATTCAGAGCTCTAAAGATTAACATTAACAGCTATGGCTGCTTTCCACCTGTCAGGTAACTAAGGTTCAGTTTCGGAAAGTTTCCTTGGTAAGTCTCTTGAGATTAACTGCGAGTACACTCGGTTACAAAGGCTGAGCGTGGTGTTATTAAACAGTCACATTAATCTCCAGATCTGATTATCTTGTTAACCAGTGCACAAAGCTTGCAAAGCCAGGCAACAAAGATGTGATTAAGTCTGCACATAGGCCACTTCACAACTTCACACACACACGCACACACACACACACACACACACACACACACACACACACACACACACACACACACACATAATCAGTGTGCCATCAGGTTTATTTCCATGCTCAGATATCAGAAAGTGGGGCAGTGACCTCAGAACACACCTTCCTCTTCCCCTGACTTTCATGTTGGCGGGGAATCCCACGCAGCCAGCAGACCATTGTTCCTCAAGTTTGTTCTCCACAACACACACCAGCGCTGTGCTGGTGTTTAAAGCAAGTCCAGGACAGTTTTTCCCTGTCTGTGATTTTTTTACTCTCAACATAAAAGATCAAGGTTTCTGATGTGGTTTGTCCTGACACACCACCGATTCGCTAGGTCAGAACACCAGATTAAGCATAGCATCCAGCTGCCCAACTCTTGCAACACACCTGACTCCAGGCTGTGACCTCTCACCTGAAGCTCTCCTTCACCTCCACCCTGGTAGCACCTGGCTTCACTGCACCTGCAGGCCACACACACATGCGTACACACTCACACGCCCCTGAAACAGGGCGGAGCCTCATCCTACCTGTGATGACGACAGACTTGCCGTGAGCTGACAGGGTAGGTGGGGGTCTGGTGCTGGTGGAGTAGCACAGGTAGCAAGCAAGGGTGAGTAGCAACAGCAGCAGTGCCGGCAGGCACAGTGCCCACAGCCTCTCCGCCAGTACTGTGGCTCCCAGCCAGGCCAGCAGGGGCGGGGCCCCACCTAGGTGACATGCCAGCAGCCGCTTCATGGCCCCACCCACAAACACCACCAGCACTGCCAGGTAGATCCAGAAGGGAAGGGTGTAGTCATCCATCACCTGCTGCACCTGCTACACCTGTCTGTCTCACCTGTCTTGCCTGTCTGTGTCTGCAGATTCAGTCAGTGTGAGTCTCTGCTGCTCTCACTTTCTGCTGATCGCACTCACTCAGTGTCCGTTGCTGCTCACCCAGCACTGCCCCCCTTCTCTGTCTCTCTCTCTTTCTTTCTCTGTGTGTGTGTGTGTGTGCCTCTCGGACGGCTCTTTATATATAGAGGAGCTGCAGGGGAGGAGCATGTAATCTGCAGCCCCCCCTGCAAACACGCACACGGATCCACACACATACAAAAACACACACAGTCACACACACATGCACACGGGCACACACACACACACACACACACACTACAGATTTTGCTCAAGGCTTTCATTTGTGTGACCTGGTCTTTGTCAAATAGAGCTGCAAAAATGGACCAATAAAATGAAAGTAATTTGATACTGAAGTAGTTGATTTAAGCATTTGAAAATATTATTCAATATGTTTATAAGAAGTTAGGTCGGGAATCTTTGATCTCAGCTGGTTAAATAAGAGTAGTTTCTTTATGACAGCAAACTGAATATCTTGATAAAACAAAGTATTTGAAGACTTCATGTGTGTTTTTTAGCAGACCAAATGACTAAGAAATGAATAGAGAAAATGCAAACTGATTAGCTGACTATAGAAATAACTGTTGCAGGTGTAGTCATGTTAGATCATGAAGTCTTGTGACTGTATCTTTCCACTGGCAGCCATTAGGTGGCAATAAAGTTTATATTGACAGGACTACAGAAACCAGACAAGAATTTGACAAGAGACAAGAGAATCATGTTCTCTTCCGCTTCTCTTCCTTCACCACTGCTTAACCAAAACTAAATTAACTTTCAGATGTGTATATATACATATATCGAGAATGTATCTGTAATGTGTAATAAGTGTGTATGTGTTTGTTTCTGTGGAGCTCTTGATGTAGATGTTTGTAGATGGGGAAAATAGAGTTTCTGGGGGGTCTGTGGCGTAAATAATGTGTGATCTGTGGTGACTCATGAATTTAATGGGGAATTAAACTAAGTTGTTCGTATTTTTTTGACTTCCTTGATGATGTGCACCTAGATATGGCGGGATGTAAATGGGAATTTTAAAAATTGTGGTTGAGCAGAAGAGGTGAGACCTGAAAATGGGACACGATGGTGGCCCAATCACAGGGCTTACTCTTCCTGGTAGGTCAGAAGCTAGATGGAGGGGACCAACGTAAGAGCATATAGGTACAGCAGGGACACAATGTGGAAGCAGAAAACCATGCTTTATAGATGCAACAGCATTGGTTGTGACAGCAGCAACTTTGTGCTATTGACCTGTGATGAGGTGACCCATGATCAGGTGAGCTGGGATCAGGCAAACAGCGCTTTGAGCAACCTCCCCTGTTACAATTACCTGCTGCTCTCAACACCTGCTGAGCCGTTCTAACCCCTTTCCCTTAATCTGCACTATGTGTGCGACGAGTCACCCCTTGCACACATAGACACGCTGCTCACGTGTGCCTCAGCAGACGACAGATGGCAGGAGGTAGAGGTCAAGTGTCAGGCAGAATGCAGCACAGCAAGGACACTGACCCAAGGCAGGTAGGCAAACTTGCTTCTGCTAGTGCAGAAAAAAAACACAACTAAGTACACACACAGACACATACACACCTGAAGATGTGTTGTCATAGAGGACTTAAGTTCTCTATGACATCATAACAATAATAATCATATTTAAGAAGATGAGATAAGAAATGTGTTGTTTTTTTAAATTACTCTTAAATGAAATTTTATATATTGTTTAGATAAAATGTATTAAAAAATGAGATAATAACTTATCATATTAAAATATATTAATAATGTCACCCATTGGTTTGTGAGGGACGCTTTATGAAGCCAGGAGTAGTAGTTGCTGGTGATAGATATAACTTTTCACCTCCATCCTCCTCAACACCCACTGATCCATACGATCCATACTGGATATTTGGAGAATAACACGGCCATACGAACAAGGTAAACACTTATACATTTACATTTATTTGTCCAATTAATGTGACTTGTGTGCTCGCTTCTGTGAGGCTCCCCTGTCAGCCAAATGGACGTGCCCATTTTTTACACACTGGCATGGGAAACTTATGCTGGTGAAGTGTGAGTTTTGAAAAAAAAATATTGAATGAGTATTTCATGACTGAAAATGGTGTTTTTTGACTGGGTGTATATTGGAGTACCAGAAGACTATGTCCATCTTTTATATAGAGTCTGTACGTCAGAGGTTAGGAGTCTTCTGTGTAAGGATGGAGAAGCCCTCAGATTCTCCTGACGTTGAAACTGAGCTCAACTTTGCTTGCTGTTGTTGAACTTTCTGTGCTGGAGTCACGCCTGCACACAATGTTCCACTGCTCCAAGATCACAGCACTGTCCCACCGCTTGGCATGGAAATCAACCCTTCTGACCAGACAACAGTAACAAAGGATGAAACACAGTGATGATTGGTGATTGATTGGATAATGTTCACACTCGCAGTCATGGTATCCTAGTGTAGTGTCAAAACACCGAAGGGATTCAATATCTGATGCCATAGCACTACAAAGTAGTTTTGCTACTGCTCCTGGCACCAGCGTAAAGAACGTAGGTGTTAGTTTTGACCAAGACCTGCTATTTAGTTTTCACTTTAATAATTCTCAAGAACTGCCTACTTTTACCTCCGAAATATTGTTAAAATTAGGCATATATTCCCACTAGACGCAACAGTAGCCCATACCTTTGTTATTTCCAGGCTGGACTACTGCAACTCTCTTCTCCAACGGGTCACGGAGAACGCAGTTCATTTGGAATACAGTAGCTTGTGTCCTGACAAAAACTAGAAACAGAGATCATATCTTTCCTTCCTTCCTTCCTTCCTTCCTTCCTTCCTTCCTTCCTTCCTTCCTTCCTTCCTTCCTTCCTATACCAGTCATGATTCAGTTCAAAATCCTACTCCTTGTAGGAGCTCTGCAAACTCCTCATGATCTGGCACCCTGTTATATTTAAGACCTGATAAAACACCATTATCACACTAGGACGCTCTGTTCTCCTAATGGAGGCCTGCTTGTGGTTCCATGAATCTCTAAGTCTAGATTTGGAGCCAGAGCCTTCAGCTACCAAGGCCCTCTCCTTTGGAACCATCCATCAGTCTCAGTCCAGGAGGCAGACAACCTCTCTACCTTTAAGAGTAGGTTAAAAACCCTCCTCTTGACAAAGCCTACAGGTAGACCTTAAGTCCTAGATAAGCTGCTATAGCTTGAGACTGCCAGGGATCCCCATGGTACATTGAGCTCTATCTTCTCCTTTCTCCTTGTGGGTTTGATTGGGTACACGTGTCCTATCTTCTCACCCTCCTCTCTGTCTCTCCTCATCTATCCTCCACCTACTTCCTCGTCTCTATCCTAACTTATTGATTGTGCAGGACTAAAATATTGGATCCCCAGAGCTTTTGTGCTTTCTCCCTCCCAGACCCCATACATAATGAGTTGTATCCACGATTCCATCCGTAACCATGGCTTTTCCTACTGCATGCACTGCTCTTATCTTACCTCTCAACTAAAATCTAAATTGTTAGTCATCAATCCACCTATCCCTGCTTACTGTCTTGCTTCTGCCCTCTGTCTCTCACCCTGAGATATTATCTTCATCACAACTCACTTCTCCTGCTCTCTTTGGCACAGCTGTTTTTGTAGATGTATTAAATCATTGACATTTATTCACCTGCAATTTTGAAATAAATTTTGAAGCAATCTCTAACACAAGGATTTAATTCAGGATAAAATTCCTTTCATTTCAAGGCGCTCTCCACATGAATGGTAAGGGGCCTGCAGGAGCATACAGGTGTACCGCTAGGGCTCTGCCTGCAGATCCTTAGTGTTCTGCTGAGCTTCAAATTGAGGTCACTGTGTCACGGCCCTACCCCCACACAATGCAGCCTGTCAGCATGGAAACCAGGACCCCCGACACCTAAGGCCTTCCCTGATCAAGATGTCAGGGGTCAGCACACCCAACAGTGCATTCTCTTGATCTCTCGCTGACTGCTCCACCTTTGAAACATATTCTGATATTAACCAGACAGAGGTCTGGTTTCACTGCCATGTAAACAGAGATTTTTCATTTCCTCAACCTGAATAAAGTCACATTTGGAATAGAGGTAACAAGCAACGAGAGAAACACCCATTCAGGGTCACACACACATTTTGCAAAGTATTTGCATATATTATTGCATGTGCATTGTGAATATTGTATATTTGTCTTACATAAAACAACAAAATACATTTTTCATATTGAGGGATAGTCATTTGTAGAACTAATTGGCTGTAAAACCAGTGTTGATGCTGATCCCATATGCCATGGGAATATCCACATACCTGCACACCTGTGCTAAATCTCCTGCAAATGGACTGCGCCTCTACTGTGCCACTGTAGGCACTGCAGCAGCTGGTGAAGGTTGTGGCTGACTAGGATCAGACTTTCATCAGCTGACTCAACAAATCCAGAACAACTTGACTGCAACACTTTGGGCTGTGACAGAGCTCTAATTCTCTAAGTGGATTAAAACTGAGTAGAAGATGAAGGTGGATTATCATAATTCATCTTTCTGTAGGGAACAGAATCTGCTGGAGGTCTCTGATCCTGTTCAGCTCAAACCGTTGATCTTGAGTTTGCATGTGAGTTCACTTTGAACTCAACAGAAAGTCACAATATACTGTCAGCTGATCCACCTGCAGGCTCTAAGCTCAGAGCGCACACACACAAACAGTGAGGCAACAGCAGAGTGATCGCAGTGATCTGTGCAGTCACATATACCTCTCGCTTTTCCAGTGCCCTATGGCAATCATAAATATTCTAATCATACAAATATGTACACTGATTACTTCATTTAATATCAGAATAACTTGTAGGACAGTGTTGTCACAAAAACAGAGATGGTGCGATCTTACAAACAACAAAAGTCATTAAAAAGGTGTCATGAACCTGAGTTCATAACAGCAAAAGGAGAAGGAAATAAGGTTTTTACCCTTGAAAATCCACACAGAAAGCTCATGCTCCCACCAGAATTTGAACCAGTGCTTTCATCTCTTGCTGTGCAACAAAAGCACCAACTGCTCCTACACTGTGGGATGTGAACTTGCCTGAATTAAGCTGTGTCTGTGGAGGAGGAGGTGAAGGTAGGGGCTGCAGGATGGGGGGTGCACGGTAGGGGTCAGCAGCTGGGGGTGCAGGGCGGGGGTGCAGGATGGGGCCAAGCCTTTATTAGAGGATGGCGTGACAGCAGCGTGGACACAACCCAATTCACACTTTGACAACAACAACAAACAGGAACAAAGACACAAGACCACGCTTAGTTTAACAACAATCTCTGCAGCAGTAAACAACACATGCCTGCAGGAGGAATTTAACTACAAAGGAGAATAATGCTGGAACACTGTGTGGAACCTAGGCAGAAATGATGCTGGGAGAGTTTGTGAAATCATTAAGAAAAGTGTTGCTGCAGTATACCGAACCACAGAAGAGAAGAAAGATGCAGAAACTCTTGGGGTACCTGTAAGAGATTTCAAGACCTGAAAATGTTTCCAGAACAAATTGTGAACTCTGTAACCAGCATTGCAGGTATCTCAGAGGTTCTTCAAAATCCTAGTGGGGTGTACTAGTGGGTCCAAACTAATTGTTAAGTGGCGCATCCCACCAAATAGAATGGTCGTTAAGCCCATGCATGAAATCATGAAATACTAATATCCAAATTAAAATTCAAAATTATTGCATTATTAATTAAAAATTTGTATTATTAGGCGTGGGTCTATTTGATTGACATGTCTGACTGAAAGCAATTGACAGGTGACTCTCACAGGCAAGAGGCAAGACCACAGAGAGGCAAGAGGACAACTTTGTTTGCTCATTACCCCGTTAGTAAAGCTGGGTTGTTTGCCGATACTCAGTATGGATCATATGGATAAGTGGGTATGTTGAGGATGGCAGAGGTGAAAAAGTTAGATCCCCCTAACTCCTCTTCATTCTCTCTCATCTTGAAGCTCCAAAGATTCAAGATGGTGGCACCCTGTGAGCCAAACTCCTGGCTTAAAAATCAGCTCTTCATAAACCAATGGGTGACAAAGAGGTTGACAATTTTTCCCTGTTGAAGTTTGATAACGTATATCTAATGGCCTCTACCTATAAATACATTTAATGAAAGTTTCCGATGAAAATTTCAATGGTACATTTTATGTTTTGACATCTTTTTCTCTGAAATGTTTTCTTGAAATCAAGAGGATAAATGAGGTGTGCATGTCCTCTTTTTAGGAGAGAGAATAATTCTTTAGTATTAATTTGCAGTTAAGGCATGGTGCATCTCAGGCAATGACACAGAGTAATCCAAAAATAATGGATCTAGTGGTTTAATATTAACTTTAAGTAGCAAGTAAAGTAAGGCATTACTTTTTTAAGAAGTAAATATGAAATTGACCATGATTTTTTCAGTAACTAACCCAACACCGTTGGTGTCATGACTTCCTGTTGAGCATTACTGGGGGGGTTTCCCTGTAAGACATGAGCTTCCGGTGTTTACTGCGAGTGAGGGAATGCTGTGTGTTGCTTCCAGGAATCAGCTGTGGATAATCTGTTGCGAGCAAGGATTACAGCCAGGACAGCCATTACATAAAGTCCGGCCACATTGCACTTGCTGCTGCTCTTGTTGTTGTAGTGGATAGAGGAGTAAACATTGGCCATTGTGGTTTCTATTCCAAATACCATGTTCTGAGCTGATAAGAGGCTTTGCAGTTGTAGCTCCTGTCTGCGGCACCAAAGATAGCAAGTAGCACCACCGAGTCCAGCAGGAAGTCTTCCAGGGAACACAGTCACTTTCTATGGTCAGGTTCGACCATGTTTCACCATGTGTTCCACTCTGTGTCACTTTGTTACACCACTGAACACCACTGACCATCCCCATGTCCAACAGCTGTATTCTACAATCATGTTCCACCACTATGCTTTATGACAAGTACACCACTACCACTGATGCTGTCTACAGGGCACAGCAGAGAATATATATGTATGCGGCATATATATGTGGCATCCTCTTCTCAGGTCTGCTCAAGTACAGCAATAGTGACAAACTTATTCCCAAAAACATTTCATTGTAAAAAAAAAAGTAACCACACACACACACACACACACACACACACACACACACACACACACACACACACACACACACACACACACAGATAATGAAATCAATGGGAACACGCTGCAGCTTTTCTCCCCTTAATTACTGTGAACTCTGTGAATGTGAGCAAAGAGTTTGAGCTGCCAAGGAGAACAGGATTACAGTGTGTGTGTGGAACAGGAACACTGTGTCCTTCTGACCCTAACAATCAGCAAAGATCACATTAAACAGAAAATGCAGCTGGTCTTGTTGTCAACACAATCAACAGAGAGACTGATATATATGGTAGATAAATAAGCGTTCAATTCACAGGCGACAGTTCTGGTGGACATTCCTGTAGTTAGCATGCCAACTGTACGCTCCCTCAAAACTGGCAATATCTGTGGCATTGTGCTGTGTGATAAGAGTGACCATTTTAGAGCAGTCTTTTATTGTGGCCAACCTGAGGTGAGGTGGTATGAATTATCTCTGCAAAGGAGAAATGTTCAGTAGATTTAGACAGATTTGTGAAGAATATATGAAAGTATTTTTGTGCAGTGTATATATCTGGATATATATATATACCTATATATAATAGGTTCAGTTAGAATAGGGCAAAAGCCCGCCCTACCCCACCGTCCCCACAGTAGGGCAGGTAGGGCTGATGCTGGTGCACGGTTGTTTTCTGAAGGTAGCCCTGCCACAACCCAGTTACAACTATAGTCTGTAATAACAGTCTAACAATTTATGAGATGGCCAACTACCACTCTAGTCCTGGTGCAGGCGGAAGGCTGAAGGTCTGGATAGAGTGTGTCAAAGGTTGCTGAGGGACTGTACACTGTCCAGTGCACTATTCTATGCTGATACTGCAGTGAGCTGGGGTGCCAGCCTGACAAGTCAAGTACCGGACGAGCTAGTTAAAAAAGCCAGCTGTGGTGCAGAGCTGCGTCTTGAGCAGACACCCTCTCCATACCCTCCTAGGACAAGAGAGAAGCAGCCACAGCAATCGGCTCCATTCAAAATGTCCTTGTTTTGGAATGAATAAAGGCATACTCCATTCTATTCTATTCTGATATATTAATATTGAATTTTATTTTTAGTTCAACATGTGCACTTTTTAACACATTTTTAGTCATGTCTATTTTATGATTATAGATTAAATATCACAGCAATATGTTGTACTGTATTGTTTTGTGTTCAGTCCTGAGGGATTGAGGCTCAGCTGAACTCTGAATCTATTGCGAGGCAAGTTGAGTGAGGCGTGTGCTGTTGGCACAGCTCCATTATTTACGTGGCAGCAGAGAATGTGACACAGATTTCCAGAACATGGTGTACAGGGTGAAGAGAGCCCCCAGCCTCAGGCTGTGTGGGTGGAGGCCGAAACAAACAAACCCAGCCTTTGTGTTACTGAGGGGGGTGGGTTTGTGTGTGTGTGTGCGTGTGTGTGTGTGTGTGTGTGTGTGTGTGTGTGTGTGTATGTGTGCAGGGGGGATTACTAGGACCACACACCTTCTCTCACACACACATACACACACCTGTTGTTGTGATAGAGCTGCTGTGACACCGTCAGGTCAGTTGGTATGATAATAGCACTTCCTGTCTCTGCTGCTGTTTCCAGGACGCCTCTCATATCAAGCCCTGCAGTGCCACCCAGAGCGTCAGTCTTCTAATGTAATGTTTCCACCTGGTTCTGGTACATGATTATTATTTGAAAGCAGCTGGAATATTCAAACCCAAAATAAATTGGTTGTGCTGCTTTATTTAAAAACTGTATACAGAAAGAAAAGTCAATAGATAGAATAGATAAACTCTGCTACTGAAAAATGCTGTTTCCACTTGTAGCTGGATATATCGTATAAATGTATGATCCAGATTCTCTTATGACAACTTTATTTATTTCTAAATATAAAACATCATATTTTGAGGAAAAATGATCTCAGCTCATCTCGCTCCTAACGTTAGCGGGTGAGAAAATCAGCACCCCAGCAGTGCAGCAGCAAGCAATTAGTCAAGAGCAAGATTTTACAACTGGTGTCCTGTGAGTAGGGCACTTTCAGGGAGCAGGGAGTGATCTTATAGTTAAGTTCTTGAGACTTGATGGCTGCAGCTCACAGAATTCAGGCTACAACTAAAGAATACTAAGATTAATCGAATGTTCCTAGATGCATGTAAAATTTTCACCAAAACAATGATGGACGCAAATGCACACTTGTGTGCAAACTTGTGTTTGTGCAATTTATTGTTTATGTTTTTGTGTAAGCATGCCTCAAATTTTTAGTTCTTACATTAAATTATTGCTAAATCCCAGAGCGCCAGTATCCTGTGGTTTGTGTTGAATTATTGGGATAGTTACTGAATCTTGCTTAATGTGGCATAACCACATCTAGAATATTTGTCACCAGCTCCCACTGGATTTGGGTAAGCTGTGCCCTCACCTTGGACGTCTGAACTACAATGGAAGACAATGGAGGATTCATATAGAACCTGTCTTCAATGTAAAAATTTCTTCATTAGCTACTGTCTAGACATTCTGACATACTTCTGCCCAAAACTGCCCTTTCAGCTTGCATGTGATACTTCTCCTATTGGTGTAGGAGTGGCTATGTGAGAAAGTGATTCACCCCTTCTCACCACTGCGCTGTGAACTTTGTCTGCACGGGAGGGGGGGGGGGGGGGGGGGGGGGGGGGGGGTTCGTTTCACACGCACACACAGGCACAAACACACCGAGAGCTTTGTGGACAATGTGGTGATTGTGAAAGTGTACAGTGTATATTTTTATTGTGTGCACGGGTTGGGGGAATGTTTGTGGACTTTGTGGGTGGCCACAGAATTGTTTGGTGTCAGGCCAATGCCATTGCGAAGCCACGCGCTCGGGCGTTTTTAATCATGGAGCTCCGCAGTAGTTTCACACACACACACACACACACACACACACACACACACAGACACACACAGTCATTGATCTATTCTTCCTTCTGCCATCACCGACAGGTAGTGTAGTACCCACTACCATGGCCCATTTTTCACATATTCCCCTGCTTCAGCCTCAAACACAAGACTCACTCACCACTCCAACAGCTCCAGCGCCACTGCCCTTTGCGGAAGTGCACCTGCTGCAGGAGCAGTGGTTCTCTATCCGCACTCGAAGAGGCCGTTGCAAGCACTGTGCATCTTACATCTCACCTCATCTACTTACTATCGACTTTGCCTGAACTTCTGGAGATGTACAGTGTAACAACAGGTCACATCCCTTGACCTTACAGTGTAATAGTATATAGTGTACCTGCACAATGTGTTGACACACAGACCTCCAAACTGTCATCCTACAGACACCATAGACCTTTAATGGAATTAAACTGGGAATTATAAAACATCTTTCCAAAGTGCAGCTTTGGATCTGAATCTGTCTCAAGAAGAGCCTAGCCTGCTTTCTTGGACAACAGTCATCCACCAAAGCTAAGATAATCAGAGCTGACTGCACCACATTTCTGTCGTGCGGCAGCGGCTGGAAAACTTCTTTGAAGCACCAGCCTGAGAGAGTTAGGGGATCATTTGCTGGAGCTGCAAGCCACAAAACAACCTATTCTCATCCTAGCGTGTAAAATACTGACTATTTGTCACACCCCTGAACATCTCATACTGACACACTAGGCACCTTTAACTGCTCGCGGCAGTAAGAGACGCCCAGGGCAGAGGCTCCTGCCATGCCCCTAAACGTCTCACACTGACGCACACGGTATCCTTTCTGCGTCTGTAAAAGATGCTATGGGTTATTGACTTCTATGTAAATGCGTTCAAGTCAGCAAGAGACGCTCAACGTAGAGGCTTCAGCTGTCCATTCACGTCAACAATAACCAGGTCACGGTACAACGTCACGGCATAAGCGACAATCTCATTGGAGAACCAAAGATCTACTGCCTGGAAGTGATTTTCTCACTATTTTAAGGATTTCTTTGAATTACATCGTCCACATTCATCAATACAAATACATCAGTATCACTGATGTATCACTACTAATTAAAAAAATAAAATTAATTTTGTGGTCTCAGCTTTTGTACAAATAATACGAAAAGTAATGTGACATTTTTTCATGTTTTTTTCCAACAAAATTGCTGCCCAGAATCGGATCGCTGTCGTCTCTCTCTCTCTCTCACTCTCATTCTCTCTCTCTCTCTCATTCCCTGGGCTCCGCGCAACTTTTTTTCTCTCCCACTGAAACCAGGGACATTTTTGGGGACAGGTTTAATGAGGGACAAAATGGGCAAATCAGGCATGTCATATGTCACGCTAATAATCACTCGCTTGCTCGTTGTTGGTTGTTGTGGTTGCTAGGACGGTTGCTATAGAAGTTCTGACTCTGGTTTGGTCCGTCTTAGACTTGGACTGAAATTTATTGATCCCTTTGGGATGACTCCCTCAGGGAAATTTACATTTCCAAAAGCATAAAAATAGATGGCATAAAGAGAGTAAACAATAAGCATTAAAAGATCTTGTCAGGATAAACTGTATAAACTCATAATAACAGTAAAATCTTAGTAAATAGACGGTAAACTCTGAATGAGCAGTAAGCTTTTAATAGGCTAAGGTATCAGTAAACTCAGGATGAAAAAAATAAACAGTAAACTCTTGGATAAATGTGCAGAAGATGGAATTAAGTGACTATAGAGATGAATAAATATAGAACTTATGGCTAAATTGATTGATTATTGATTATGATAATTATAAAAATTCTTATTATCTTGCTCTCTGTCTGACAGAGAGAGAGAGAGGCTTCGGATGGTCAGAGAGACAGCATCCCAGTGTGAAAGCACCCTTACACCCACCTTTCTCATGAAATTAACATTTATGTGATGGTTATGCATATTTCTTTGAATATTGACTTGGTAGATGAGAACCTTTGAGCTCTGATAAGAAGATTGAAAGACTGATGAGAAGAAGAAATTCTTATTACAGATTTTGGGACCTGCTCGAACGCTGCTGCCTCTGACCTCCCCATAAACATTCAAAAATGTCATCCTCACAGTTCAAAAAGTCTATGCAGGGCTGGTTCTTGGCATTAGCAATGGGCACTATTGCTGGAGGGGTACTGTCATGTTACCCTTGGCCTGTCATTGTGTGGCCATCTCAGGCGCTTCGAGAGGTAGTAGGAGTCTGAAAATTTCAGTCTCTTAGCTCAAAGGTTGAGGAGATATAAAAAAAATAACATTTAAGAGCCTGGTTCAGAAATTATGGATTGTAAAAGCTTTGGAGGCCATTCTGGAGGAGATCTCTTTCTAAAGGTGCTATAAATCTGAAAATTCTGTATGTTGTAGGGGGGCCCTGGATGAGCAGATATGTGCTAGCTTGGTCTTGATCAGAGTCATACTTTTCAAAGTGTGGGACTTAAAACATTCGCCACATGTCCCACCTTTGAGGGCTTGCCACGGTCGCAAAAATAGACCAAATGGCCTGAAACTCAATCTGCAGACCACATGGGGGACCTGGAACAGACCCTCTGAAGTCTGCCTCCGTAGCCCCCCGGGGGCCCTCAAGCACATTAGAACTACTAAACAATACGGTGGAGCACACGAGTGTGCACTGCAATGTCATTCATTTCAGGGTAAGGCTTTTCATCAGGGATAAGAAAACCTCTTTCCGGTCAATATTCAAAGAAATATGTGTTAGCATGACATGTTTATTTAATGTGCTACGGTATGTAATAAATCATAAACATTTACATTTAGAAGACAAACATCTGTTTTATGGACAGTAACCACACATCTGTATGGTGGTGATACAGGACATGAATAAGTGAGATGGTCATCCTCAAAGCTCAACAGAAAAATATAAAATACATTTAGCATATAGGCTATTACATGGAGGACACATTAGCACAAAGAAGTTCCTGATTCCAAGTCCCAGCCCAGATATGATTCTCTGTTTTTCCTGCCCTCAGCTGCATAGTATTCTAGTAGTTGTATCCAGCATGAGCTGAGTTTTTGGTTTTCCCTTTTTGCAGTTATCCACAGCCTTTTTCTGTGAGGTCTCTTATTGTTTCACTGGTTTTCTTCCGCAAATGCTCTGCTTTTTGCAGTTCTGTTTTTGTTGTCCTTTTTTCTGGGGCTTTGTTTTACCTGTGCAAAAGAATACATTTCTCACACCGAAAATTGCCTCTGATTTGCCTCTGTGCATATTGATCTGCCTTCCAGCTAGTTGGTTGTTACATTAACATTCTTTCAATAACATGGCATTCAAACTTACAAATACAACTTTTCATGTCCTAAACTTAGGCATCACAAGCATCACAGCCCAATGACAGCCCAAAAAGTCATAACTAATACTAGGCCTAAGAAGTGCTTTTCTGCTCCAATAAACGGTGCAAACATCAATAATCTAGTTACTATTAGTCCAGCTAACAGCTCACCAAAAAGTGAAACGCGTCAGTTAATAAAAATGGCTCAT
The DNA here is from genome assembly GCA_029224185.1 of Karalla daura. Taxonomy (NCBI): domain Eukaryota; kingdom Metazoa; phylum Chordata; class Actinopteri; order Chaetodontiformes; family Leiognathidae; genus Karalla; species Karalla daura. Next base: position 27,754,365 of record CM055190.1, on the reverse strand, counting down.
TTAAATGTCAGATCACTTCCTAGTAAATCATTTCTCATAAATGACCTCATAAACACCCACTGCATAGATTTTACCCTGCTCACTGAAAACTGGTTGGATGATAATGGTACCACTGCATTTATTGAAGCTGCACCTCCAAACTTGTAGCTTCATCCATACTCCCAGAAGCAATAGAAGAGGTGGTGGAATTAATGCCATCTTCTCATACATCTATGTCTGCAAGGAAGTCTCCCTTGGTGATTTTCTATCTTTTGAACACCTTGCTATATCTTTACATCAGATCTTGCTCATGACTGTTCATTGTCCAAAAATTGTTTTATGGAAGAATTTTCTCAGCTTTTATCCAAGGTCTCCATTAACTATGACTGCATTGTCATGTCTGGTGACTTCAACATCCATACTGATGTGGAAACAGACCCAGAAGTCATAAATTTCAGTAGTCTATTAGAGTCTCTGATTTACCTTCATTCTAAACTGTGTATCCATCAGTCCAGTTTTGCTTGTGCCTGCTTGTCTGTCTGTCCGAGGAGGATCCCCTCCTCTCTCACCCTGAGGTTTCTCCCCTTTTTTTTTGCTGTCAGGTTTTTTTCTTGAGAGTTGTTCCTCAGCCTTTGAGAGGGTCTAAAGACAGGGGTTTTACACTTTGTACTTTTTGTTGTTCTATTTGTAAAGTGCCTTGAGATAACGGCTTTTATGAAATGGCACTCAAAACAAATAAAGTTGAAGTCTTTCAACCCACAACAAAGGTCATACACTTGACCTTATCCAAAGGATTTACCATTACTGACCCCCTTATTATGGACATAGCTTTCTCAGATCATTGTTGCATCTTTTTTGGAGTGCCATCCTGTGCAACAAAACCGTTCTCGGGTGCTTAAAAAACACATTATTAATAACAACACAGCTGAAAACTTTTAAAAGATAATAAATGGGTTGTTCATCACCTCACCATATACAGCTGGAGATCCTGTAGAAAAGTTCACCAAAAAATCAAGAACACATTTGAAGCTGTTTCACCAGTCAAAATTAGACGTATAGGGAAACAAAAAGGTCCCTAGAGAAACGATGCAGCTGTCAGGGAGTCAAAGTGAAAGTGCCGCCAAGCAGAAAGACAGAGGAGAAAAATAAAACTTAGGGTTCACAATGACATCAATAAAGAAAAACTGATTGAATACAACAGGGTAATTGAACAGGCTAGACAATCTTTTCTAGGATCAACATCAATAATAATAAAGTACTCTTATCAGCTGCAGACAAACTTACAGTATAAATTCACCATCCACCACCCCATCAGAAATGCAGTCCACTGAAAAATGTGAGCAATTCGCTTCACTTTTCAGTGACAAAATCATCACTATTGGAGAAAGAATTAGTACAGCCAGGTCCAAAATTAAAACTGCACTTCCCTTTAAAAATCTGTCTTGCACCTTGATGCACTTTGACTGCCTAGATTTCATAGAACTATGAAATTTTGTTACTAAGCTCAGGTCCTTCACCTGCATGGATCCCCTACCAACCAAATTCTTGAAAGCAGTCTTCAACTTCTTAGCACCGGGGCTCCTAGATATCACTAACTGGTCTCTTCAATTAGGCATCTTCCCTACATCACTTAAGACAGCCGTCATCAAACCACTCCTAAAAAAGAACAACATGGATAAAATACTTGAAAAGATAGTTCACATTCAGTAAAAAAAAAACTCTCACTCAATCTCACTTCAAATTCACTTCTAGACAAATATCAGTCTAGCACTTATTGAAGTAGTCAATGACCTGCACATAAACACAGATTTAAAAACGTATCCATTCTTGTATTACTAGACCTTAGTGCTGCTTTTGATACAGTAGAATTTGCATTTGCGTATGTGAAACGCATCTGCATTGATTTAAATGCATTAACCACAAAAAAAAGTATACTTTAGGTGAAAATCAGAAAAGACAGAATCAGCAATAAACTCATAGTCTCTATAATCTGTAAATAAATTGATATCTGGATGTATTGCAGGATGTATGTGGCAGAAAGAAAATTTGCTTGAATTTTGAAAGATATTGTTTTGTCATGTGGAATTTGTGTGACACTTTAAATGACATCTCTTTGACATATCTCAAATGCTGACAAATTTCTTGGTGATGTTCATCTTTATTCCACTCCATATCGTTCATGAAATCAGGCATTTCTGAAACACTTATTCTGAATCCTCATCTAAACGCAGAAAAACAAGTGAAGACGCCCAGTAGCCAGTTTCTGCCTGTTCTTGACTTCAGATCCTGTCCCCTGCCCAGTCTTTGGACCCCATTTTACCTTTCTGTCTCCTGCCCTTCGTTATCAGTGCGGGGAGGAAGGACATATTAAAACCAGATGCCCAAATAATCCGGCCACTCAGTCTAACATTTGTACAGTACCTAGAGCTAGCACACCTGGGAAGTCTGCAGCCCTTCTCTTCCATAGTATAATGTTAAATGGGCAGGGGATTGAGGCTCTGGTAGACACGGGTAGAATGCAGTCGCTAGTAAAGGCTGAGCTTGTCCCGGCCTTGTCCTTGCCACAGCTTCATAAATACTCTGTGATGACTCAGATTAAGTGTGTGCATGGTGACAAAAACCTGTATCCTACTGCTAAAATCCTTGAGAAAATCAGTGCCAGCCAGCTCTGTGAACACCTTAATACTCAATAAAGACTCCAATAAAGACTCCAAGACCATGGTCTTGTTTCAGTGCTTGTCTTGTTAGATCTTAGTACCACTTTTGATACAGTTGACCACCAGATCTTACTAAGGAGACTGGAATATCAACTTGGAATTAGAAGCACTGCTTTAGACTGATTCCGGTCCTGTCTCTCAGACCGATATCATTTTGTTAGTGTCAATGATAAAGCACTAAAGTCAGCTAAAGGGTTCCACAAGGATCTGTGCTCAGCCCAGTTCTCTTCTCTTGATATATGCTCCCTCTAGGTAATATCACGAGGAGTCATTCTATAGATTTCCACTGTTAAGCTGACTCAATTATATCTATCTATCAAACCGGGTGAGCACAACCATCTACAGCAGTTTCAGTCCTGCCTTGATGACATTAAGGCCTGGATGACTAATAATTTCCTCCTCCTTCTAAACTCTGAAAAAACAGAGTTACTGCTCATAGGTCCAAAACACCTACATGACTCTACATCTGATACCATAGCATTACAAAGTAGTTTTGCTACTCCTTCTGCCACCAGTGTAAAGAACCTAGGTGTTAGCTTTGATCAAGACCTGTCTTTTAGCTCCCACGTAAAATTTATCTCACAGACTGCCTACTTCCACCTATGCCTTAGTTACTTTCAGGCTGGACTACTACAACTCTTTACTGGCTGGAAGCTCCAACAGGTTACTGAAAACTCTGCAGCTCATTCAGGATGTGGCAGCTCGTGTCCTGACTAAAACTAGAAAGAGAGATCACATCTCTCCTGTTCTGGCCTCATTGCACTGGCTTCCTGTACCTTTCAGGATCCAGTTCAAAATCCTTCTCCTTGTCTATTAAGGTCATGGTCTGGCACCCTCTTATATTTCAGACCTGATAAAACCCCATCGCCCCACTAGGACACTTCCAAGAATCTGTAAGTCTAGATTTGGAGCCAAAGCCTTTAGCTACCAAGGCCCTGTCCTGTGGAACCATCTACCAGTCTCTACCAAACACCCTCTCTATCTTCAAGAGTAGGTTAAAAACCCTCCTTTTCGACAAAGCTTACAGGTAGACTTTAAACCTACAGGTAGACTTTAAATACCTATACGCTGGTATAGGTTGAGACTGCCAAGGGTCCCCCGGTACATTGAGCTCTGTCTTCTCCATCCTCCTTGTGCATGTGAATTGGGCACACGTTCCCTCTTTCATTTCATTCTCCTCTCTGTCTCTCCTCATCTCTCCATTCTTATTCCATGATTGCACAGGACTGCCATATGGACTGGGAACATGTCCTGTCCTGTCTTTTTGCTTTTTCCTCCTCCCAGACCCCATAGATGCCGAGTTGGATCCAGGACTCCATCCCTCAACACAGCTTTTCCTGCTGCATTCACTGTTTCTACTATTGACTCATTTGACCTCTAAACTAAAATCAAAATTGTTAGTCATCAATCCATGTATATCTGTATACTGTCTTGCTTCTGCCTGCCTGTCCATCCTGGGTGAGGATCCCCTCCTCTGTCTCTCACCCTGGTGTTTCTCCCTTTTTTCTTGGGAGTTGTTCCTTAGCCTCCGTGAGGGTCTAAGAGCAGGAGGTGTTTATGTAGTGTACCCCCCATTTTTTGTCTTTTGTTTGATATTCTCTTATTCTCATCTTCTGTCTTTTTGTTGCCCTGTTTGAGAATGTGAGAATTACTTTTGCTCACAGTGCTGTTGCACTTTGCATCCACTAGATAGCAGTTGAAGGAATCTGTGGTAGATTTCACAAGAGTGGAAGACAGAGTTTAGGAGAGAAGAAAAAAACGAACTGAGCGCGGCAGTTGCAGGTTGTAATCTGTAATATTACTGCAAAATTGGAATAAATAAGAACCCTTGTGAAGTCGGCACGCTTTGGGGACATTCATCATTTCAAGTGTGCAACGTTTACTATGTCACTTCTCTGTCTGTATTGTTGCTCACTTTGTAAAGTGCCTTGAGATAATGTCTGTTATGAACTGGCACTTAAGATGCATAACGTTGAGTTGAGTTTATTTAGTAGGAGTGTAGGAGTATGTTGTACATTAAGGTGCTGTATTATTTACTTATTGGGATATGTAATTCAATGCTGCCTTCGCTAGAGGTTGGAGGTTGGAGATGTATGTTGACATCTTTCAGTACGGTAAGTTTAATGATGGATTGGAATTAAATGGCTACAGCAGCACAACAAAGTATACTTAGTGAGGTAGTGACAAAATGTGACACAAAAATTTAACAGGCTCAGAGATAACAATCATATTAATCAAGAATCAAGTGAGCTTAATTGTCAATTGCTACCTGTATATAGGCACAATAAAATCAATACAAAGAAAATACTGACATCTGAATTTGTTTCAGGTATTTAAAAGTGCTTGATTTGTTTGTGTTGAACAGTGCTCTTATAGTGAGAATGACTGGTCAATGGCTGGGAGCCTGTGGACATCACATTTTGGCACAGTATCAATATAACTCACTTGGAACATTGCCAGGCAGGTCACAAAATAGTACCAGGTGCTATCCTCAGTTTGAAAGCAAAACAAAAGTACCCTATCCTACTGTGCCACACTGGTATTGTACCAGGTGGTAGAAAAGGGCCATAAACTGTAAAGACCAAAAGGAGAAGATGTGGGAGAAAATATGCAGGAGAGCTGGTGGTATGGATGGAGGTTAAGGGGTCCTGGTGGTGCAGTTGGAGTATTTTCTGTCTTTTGATTGCATTTTTACTGGATTTTAAAACATTTGTTGATGAAGTATAATCATGCTTACATCTCTGCTCTCTGTCACACTCAGCATGCATCTGTATGAATGCGTAGCTAGATGTGTGGTTGGTGGTGGTGGGGGTGAGTAGAGGATGGATTGTTATTGTTGGAGATCTCAAGCGTCTCATGTGCAGCTCATAATTCTCACAGCAGCTCATTTCCTGTGCTGGGTTTACATTAGAGCTACAGTGGCGGCTGTCTGAGCAGGTCTGGACCTGGTCTGAACTTGTTCTGGACTTGTGTTTGTGCTTCCTGGCAGCAGCTGGATCATTGACAGCTTTTAATCATAGGGTAGTGTTTACAGTGAGTGTCTCATGCAGCCATGGGCCAGCACTGAGACAATTAAAACTACAATCCATCAGAAGGATTTTTTTAGACAGTTCCAGGGCATAGTTCAAGAAAGCACTTCCAGGAATAGAGGTTCAGGAACACAATTGTAGGAACACAGCTAAAGAAAACAGTTCTAGCAACACAGTTAAAGAAACAGAGTTTAAGAAAATAAAATAAAATAAAAAATGTCTTGCTACACAGCTCTCGGAATGCCGGTATACAAGCACAATTAATGAATAAAGTTGTAGTTCATGGGTGTAAACTTGTCCCCTGCAGTTTGTTTAATGACCAAGAAAACCATACCTCATACCACTTTTGTCTCAAAGTCTGTCATTATTTGGGTAACGGACAATGAAATAAAAAAAAGGTTGAAGGAATGAAAAAATTCCTTCTCTCCATTTCAAACCAGAAACCTCCCCTTACAGAGCACAGGACATCACAAGAAAACACACAGGCATTACAGCATTAAATTAAGCCAAATTCAGTGTAAAAGAAAGAGGATGAAAAACAACCATCACCACCCTCACACACACACACACACACACACACACACACACACAGACAGACAGACAGACAGACAGGCAGACACACACACACACACACACACACACACACACACACACACACACACACACACACTCCATGCATATGACAGATCAGGAGTAAGCACGAGGAGCAGCATAATCCTGGTCATAATGAGTTGATTGTTCCCAGATGCTGAGGAGGAGCAGGGGAAAGCCAGCAGCTCTGTGGATAGGGACTCAAACACACTGCAGTGTCATTCAGCACATTATAGAAAAACATCACATGAAGCAGTCAATGCCACTATCTGCATACCCCACAGTTTCTCCTCATCCTTGTCAGCTCTGCTCTACTCTGCTCTACCCTACAGTACCACACTCTCTTCTCCTCTCCTTCGGTCTCCCTCAATCTGGTAAATTCTCCCTGTCCCCAATTGCAGTGTGGTCCTCAGTGTGACACACTGAGATGGTCTCTACTGTCTCCTTTGATTTGGGACCAAACCCAATTTCCTCTGTCCATGCAATTGTTGTTTTAGTATAGTTTAAATACAAACCACTCACTGGAAATGTACAGTTGTATTTCAAAATACACACAGGTCATACACAGGTCAGCGGTTCTACTCTAGATTACCTGTTTGTTGATCAAGAAGCTGAATCCCAAACTCTCCTTTATGGATGTATCCACCTTATTCCTGGAGGCGCTGATGTAGAAACGATAATGGGTGCAACTTCCTGTGAGACACCAGAAGTAGCAGTGAGCCATTGGTCGCCTGCGGTTTTCGTTTCCCGTAGTTTCATTATATATTAAGGACGATCAGCTCCCATGGCATTTAAAAATGTCCTTGCTCAGTTAGGGGACCTGCTGCACTGTTTGTGGTTGTTATAATAACCAGACCAAACTGAATCTGTGGCTACAGGAGAAATGTTTTGTACATGCACCCCCTGACAAATAAAGATTGCTCTTGTGAGGATCAGTACAGTTTCCTACCAAGGGATGAGATAGCAAGAAGGATGTGGCTGAAAAAGCTTAATTCTTTCACTGAAAACATGCACATGGTCGGGAGGAGGATTGACACTGACATGCAACCGTATGTAATGTTTGATCATTTTCTTATATTATCCTCCCACCTCTCTAAATTGGTCGGCAGCAGGATGCAATTTTGTATCTTTTGAGGTGTATCAGCGGGTGTCCCCACATCTTTTATGTATTTAAACCTTGCAGAAAGTTTCATCAGTTTGTGTGTAAAATCGCGGAAATCGCGGCTGTAATTCACGCAAAGGCTCATGGGGGGCTAGGAATAAGGTGGATATGAATGATTAAAACTACAGGTTGAGCAGGCAGAGTATGCATGGTACACTTTCTTCTGGCATCAGTGTATGAATTGGGGTGAATGTGTCTGTAAAGAGCTTTAAGTGGTCATGAAGGGTAGGAAAGTGCTTGGTACCCTATTTAGTATTGTCCGTGTCTATCTCAACTTTGTCCCAGATTGGTAAAGGAAGACAATGGTTTCAGGATTTAAAAGAAATGAAAAACCTTTGCAAACTCCAGGAAGCCCTGGTGAGGATTTATGGAGTCAGATCAGATTAAATCTTGTGAACATGCACCAACATAGCCTCCATCTTCTATCTTTAGTCTCATACCTAAACGTTGGCCTCCATGTTGCTCTTCTTAGCAAGCTGCTTCCTGTTCTCCCAAGTTCATGTCAGTTCGTACGGAACCACACATCAGTCATCACCCGTTACACCTTACTGCATTTACATGCTGAAACTTGAGGCTGTCTGTTTTCCTGAGATTTTCTGAGAATCTGAGCATGTAGTTGAATGTGTTATCTTCTCCTGTCTGGTTTGTTTGATCTTTGTTTTAGTATCCTCCTCAGGGCAAGCACAATGTGCTGTTGTTTCTGACAAGTTCACAAAAAACAGGTCCAGGGTCAGGCCAGAGGGGCTGGTAAAAGCAACACAGCGACCAGTGATATGCTGTTAACCCAACACACTTTGTAGTTCTCACACCTAGTGTGTTCGTGACTGTGAACTAAAAACAAACAAACCAGTGAACGTGTGTTTGACAGATCTCAACCAACTTTAACAGCCACCTGGATGAGGCATGTTCTTATCCCAACCCTGCTCTGCAAATGTTTCATAAAAGGCAGAAGTCAGAACTTGTCCTGAAACTAAAACAAGAACCCAGCTTTGACGATAAGATTCTATTTTCAGCTGCTGTGTAGTCACACAGGCATCACAGCAAATCAGATGGTTGATAAAACAACTGGGGGCAGGATGCACCCAACACCTGAAAGTGACCTGGATTAGGTCCACACTTTCAGCACATTCACACTAGATCTATGGTCGTAAGAGAACCATGATATTATTTCAACCATATCTATATTGGGGCTGTGCAAAAGACAGTGTGATGAACTGTTCTACATGTAAGTTCCTGAGTTTCAATTTGAACTGAATTGGCTCTGCATAGAGGGCGGCGATCTAGAACAAGTGATCTAAATTAGAACAACAGGTAAAGGAATTAAAATACTTGAAGCTCAAAGAAATTCCACTCACCTATACTTAAGGAAGAATGGATTATTATAACACAATAGAGGTGTGATGCCACAAATTTAGGGATGCATGAAAAACTTGTTTGGGTGAAAGACTTTTAACACAGAATCACCTCGGCTGAAAATGTTTCTGGACCATAGAGTACATCCACATGCTTCTCAACCCCTCCAATCCCCAACAACCCTTAAAAATTATATATCTTTTTATTAGGAACTCGCTCAGTGGCATGTCTGTAACAGGGGGCATTCAGGTACCATCGGATATTTACCTTTATTTACCTACCTTTCCTACAGAAGTGCATTTGAATTAAATGCATTTTGTTTTTGTTTTTTTTTTGAGTGGGGTCAAGATAAACATCTTATCTCATTTCATAATATGCAAAGTTGGAACATCAGTGCTAAGTTAGTTATACAAATTATAATAAAGTATGTTTTTATCACTATCACAATGAGTGAATACAATAGGAGGATAAAGACCTTGTTTTGCAATATGCTGCATGAAAAGACAATAGAAAGTGTAACTCTACTCATCTATAATAATAACAGCTAAATATAGTAGGCAACAAGTTATATAAGTCTTTTATCCAGTGGACATCTGTGAGACATGTCCACTGGACAAAAGAATTGTACAAGATTAATTTTTGTTTCATTATCAGTTTAAGACAGAGATTGACTGATTATTTGATAGTTCACAATTGTTAGCACATACTACTAATAGCTAATAGTGTAAGTATCAGGTTTGAATGAGGATCAGGTTTGAATGAGGATCAAATTCAGATCCAGATCAGATCCGTTTTGATTCAAATCTGCTCTAAAATGTATTAGCTCTAAATTTTAGTCAGATATTTAATAGACCAGGGTCAAAAATAGTCAAATTTAGCCAGGTCAGGCACACATCAAAGACATTACACTCGTGGCATTTTCTTCCAGAAGCCAAGGGAAGCCAGGCTTATTCACTTTTTTTCAGAATATAGCGTCATTTAAAAAAAACACTTTTTTAAAACAGTTTACGCAATCCCTCTATGTTGTGTCGCTGTCGTCTCCTCCTCGTCTCTCTTCATTATTTATTGAGCGTTTATGGTCTGTCTAAAGGTTATGTGGTGAATGAGCGTTGAAAACGGTGTATTACACGCTGTCGTCATTTTGTGGCTATTGCTTTGACACTGCTTCCCTGTGATTGGTCAGTACGAGGTGAAGGGAAGCCACGAACTCTTTGGCTTCAGGCAAATCGAATCACAGTACGTCAACATCAATGTCACTGATACAAATAATGAATGATTTGTGTTGAGTGCAATTATTGAGGGCGGCGATTTGGAATATTTGGTGAAAAATAATTTTACTAAACTGCTTCTTGAACAACAAGTCAAAATTAAGTCTGATGGGAAACCAACACCAAAACTAGATCTCCATACTGAGAAGAAGAAAGGTTTTTGAACGTTCAATGAGGAGAATTACGTGCCACTGAGTGGCTAGCGGAAAGCACTAAACAAAGCAAAACAAAAAAAACGCAAAGAAATACACAAATTCAGTCAACAGCCATACACCACCTATTAGTTGTACTTATCGCAGCCGCGAGTAGGTGGTCTATAGTACAGCCTCGAGGTACTACTCACACACACCAGCTCAGGAGTGATTGAACTCTGCACCACCTTCAAAATCTCATGCTGACTTCTCCGCAGTAATAATAAAAACACATGAACCCATATGCAGCACAGGAAAAAGCCCCCACCCCACTCGCTATTGATGAGAGCCCCTTATTAATAAAACAGGCTGCCTGCCAATTACTGATAGGTGGCTGTTTCCCAGGCTGTTGGGACACAAACTAAAAGTAAAACACAGAACAAAGACACACACACAAAAAAAAGCTGTAGCACCACTCTGGTTTATCATTACATGCGCAGTCAGCCAGCTACAAAGCCATGATCACCACATCAAACAATTCCCATCCCTGAGGAGTATGAAATTCTCAACCAAACAAAAGAAAACTACAAAATAATCTCACTCTTTACAACGTTCATAGTCAGACCATTCCTGACTCCCTCCCGCCTCAATTACTGCAATTCTCTTCTGGCTGGCCTTCCCTTGTGTGCCACAAAGCCTCTACAGATGGTGCAGAATGCTGCTGCACACCTCATCTTCAACCAACAAAAAGGGCTCACGTGACACTGCTTCTGGAAGACCTCCACTGGCTACCAGTAGCAGCAATTCAAGTCACTTGTGTTAGCGCACAGTGACCTCTGGGTCCACATCCTCTTACCTGAACTCCTTTATCCAGGTCTATACTCCCTGCATTACACTTCTCCCTAGATAGTCGTCTTGCACTGCCATCCCTACGCACAAGCAATCTCAGTCCAGACTGTTTGCCTTTGTGGAACAAACTTCCAAACACTATCAGAATGGGAACTTCAAAATAGCGAAAATAAACAAAAAAGAGAAACAAACAGGAATGTAATTCCTAAATTATCACAAATAACTTTCAACTTAATTGATCTCAAAGTAAATTATAAACACAAACCAAAATAGACACAGTCAAACATAGGGGATTAGGCCCCTATTTTATAAGTCTCGGGCAGGCTGCTCAGGGGTGCAGTGTCATGATCCTGCTTTGGTTTGGTTCACTTAACACCACCTTTTTCTCTCCACCCCTTGTCTTCAAATAGTCACTCCTGGCCACAGCCTATCACTTCTCTCCATCTGCACTTCTCACCTTCAAGCTGCGGTCACACCAGCAGGTGGCAGATGCAAAAAAGCAGCAAGTCTTCATTCAAAACCAATGGAAATGGCGCAATAACACGTGACTTCGTGAGCACCTGGCATGGCGTGAATGATGCATATGACGCGAACTGAGCATGAGGCACAGCACAGATAATGTGAATCTAGCGTCTGGCATGGCGAAAATGACGCAAGTGATGCAAATTGAAAAATTGAACTTTTCAGGCCACATCACGCCACAACATCCAATCAGAAACAACTTTATTCCAACGTCACTTCGCTGATGTAAGCACAGAGGCTTGTGTGAAAATATGGAGGAGAAACTTATCATTTCTGTGTGTGGACACCTGGTCCTATACGATACCGCTGCTGTGTTTTATCGGGACCAGAACAAAGAAGAAGAGACTTGGCCCAGTCAGCGAGGAGGTTGGGTTACCAGGTAAGTTGTGAGACCCTCTGTGACATGTTTTTTTAACTCACTATTTCTCTTGGAACATTAGCAAAGGTTTTCATGAGCAAGTCGAGTCAATATGAGTAAAATTAAATTTAGACAGTGTGGGGTGACAGCCTCTGCTTGGAACGAGCCAGGCTGATTTTATTTTTGTAGTTTGACTCTGTTTTTTGTTCTGTTTGTACTTATGTTTATATATATATTATATAGTATTGTGTTACGTTATATGTTATATTCCAGCCCCATTTAGTAACCAGGCCCTTTAAGTAGCCGGTGCATAGCTGATGCGTTTTACGACAGACTTGAACCGCGTACACAGAACTTGAAAAAGAACTTTAAACATGGCACCGAAACGCAAGTTCACTGTGGCATTTAAGCTGGAAGTATTGAAATACGCCAAAGAAAATTCAGGAGAACAGACAGCTTGGCATTTTAACATCGATGCCAGGCAGGTGAGGGCATGGAAAAAGCAGAAGGAAGCCTTTACCGATGCAGCAAGTCACATTTCTCTAAAGAGAGCCAGACTTCAAGGCGACGGGAGCCAACCTGTCAGTGAGGAGATGGAGGCTACTCTGAGGTGTAGGGTACATGAAAGAAGACGGAGATACTTGAGGGTGAGCTGGAGAATGATCCAGGCAAAAGCAGAAGCAATTGGCTTGACCGTTTCATGAAGAGGAACAACATCACCCACAGGAAGCCAACAACACTAGCTCAAAATGACGCACGGTTTCAAAGATTGTGAACTTCATCACCTTCGTCAATCAGAAAATTGTGGAAAAAAGATCACAGAGTCGCAAGTCATCGCCATGGAAGAAACCACTTGCTGGTTTGACATGCCCGGTCAAACCACAGTGGACACCGTGTGTGTGAGAAGAGTGACGCTAAAGACAACCGGGCACAAGAAATGCCATGTTACCGTTGCGCTGGCAGCTAAAGGAGATGGGACAAAATTTGAGCCATACATTGTTTTTAAGGGAGGTGTACAGGAGGTGAAGGCAATGACAGCGGATTACAATGACATGGTGTTGGCGACATCTAAAGATGGTTGGATGGACGACAGCCTGACCAGCAGTGACGTGCGGGCAGGAGTGGCAGGGCAGGCAGAGCCTCACCTGTCGTCATGGAAAAAATAAAATATATAATAAACAAATAAATGAAATGGTTATACTGTATTTATCAAATGGTTTGAATTGATCAATTTGACTGTTTAATGAAAAATCACTGAATTTTCACATGACTGTTAAAACGATGGGAAGAGACGCAGGGTGAGGCAGCAGCAGAGCCTCACATCGAATTGCGCAATCCCTCACAAACTGTGCTCTGCCACGCAATGGCAGCGTGCCACTGTCTCTTTCTGTATGTTGCCAAGCAAATGTTTCAAACACTTTTAATATATGCCCCCCTGACCTTCCATAGTTTGGCTGTAATATTGTAGCCGAAAAAGACAGTGATACTGTTTGTATGTATGAATAATGCGAATATGAGATTTTAAATAGTCCACTAAATGCTGTCAATCAAATAGCAAATAAGCTACTCTATGGGGTTCATATGTTGGAAAATCTCATAGTGATGACGTCAGTGCTTCACCAGCCATGAACCTCACTGCACGTCACTGCTGACCAGTGACTGGCTGAAAAGAGTGGTTGACAGGCGGCTCTTTGGTGGTGAGCGTCTCCTGGTTTGGGAGACGCTCAGGTGCCATGTCTCTCAGGCCACCAAGGCCGAGCTGAAAAATGGATTCCGGATGCAGATGGCTGTGGCGCCTGGCGGCTGTATGAAATATGTGCAGTGTGCAGACGTCAGCTGGAACCCAGGTTTCAAAGCCCATCTGAGGCAAAAAACTTTTACGCAGGGAGGCAAAATGTGGGCAGCTGACAGATGGACCATCATGAGCTGGGTCCAAGCAGCCTGGGCATCGCTGAACGTGGAGCTCATCAAACGATCCTTCAAGGTGAGTGTAGTGTGTGCAGCGTGTGCCCTTCATTGGTGGTCTTCACGGGAAGCTTATCATTAATTATGAATACAACCTTGTTTAAAAAAGTATTTTTACATGTTCTCTTATAAAAATAAAAAAGTGTGTGGCATCACTGTGGCTGCAGATGGGACTGAGGATGATATGGTCCACTGTTTAAAGGCAGGGCAACCGTGTGCAGCTGGGAAAGACATGCTACAGCAGGCTAGAGTGACTGAGGCAGTTGTGGCTATGGAGAAGGAGGAATATGAGGGAGAGACTTCTGAGAAATAGAACTGATAGAGGAGGATGGGAGTGATGAGATTGATGATGAGGTGAAGCAGAATGAAAACGCTGAGGAGTAGCATCACATTAATAAGACATGTTTTTTCTTAAAATTAGTTTGCTGGTTCATTAAAGCAACAGCTACTATTCGAGGAATTACATTATCATCATAATATGTACTATTCTATTCTATGTACTATTACATATTATATTATTGTAATATATACCATATATCGTAGTAATGCAGTTTATAATATAATTGTTTATATAATAGTTATCCTATAATATATATTGTCATTATTCTATTTGCATTAAGTTTTGTATAAACAAATATTTCATATTGACTACTATTCCTCCTGTCAGTCTTTCACATACATTCTTTTAAGTGCATGTGTAGACTGGCTGGTTTCTAACTGATAGTTACAGTAAAGAAAACGTTTGATGGTGTAATATCAGGTAGGTCAGTATGATGAAACATGATACATGCACAATAACTGGTACATGCTTACATACATAAAGTCATATTACAGGAACATAACTCTATATATATTTGGGTGGCTCTTACAAGAGCCTTTTGTCGAGTGCTTGTGCACTACATGATGTGCTGTCACGGAACCGCTCCCTCTGCAGAGAAGAAAGCTGTGATGGTCCCCTGAACCCTGATGGCCTCTCCAGCAGAGTTGGTTGCTCCGACTCTTCCCAGGTCTGGCAGTGGCTCCACCTCACTCATTTACAGCACAAACAGTAAAAAGAACAACCAAGATATGTTACAATAGCAATATAAAAATAAATAAGTAAAATGTTTAAATGGCTCCCAAGTATCACATAAAATGTAATCCAAATAAATAAAATGGCTGCCAGGATTTGAGATGATAGCGCAGGAAATTGGGTATGCAAATGCAGCCAAGTGAATTCTTTTTTTTTTCTAAAATAAAACTTTTATTCTATGGTGTGAACTTCCCCAAAATGATTTTCCCCTCATTTAAAAAGAGAAAGAAAAATTCATATAGTGATTTTCTATGTACTGCACATTGTTCTCCTGGGCTGTTGTTTTGGCGTTACACAACCTAGCCCGGGAGTAGGCAACCTGTTCCACAAAGAGCCGCTGTGGCTGCAGGTGTTTGTTCCAACCTGTCCATAGCACACTGATTGACCAATCAACTGTCTGAAGACTCAGATCAGTTGATTGAATAAGCCAAATCAGGTGTGCTGCTGCCTGGTTGGAACAAAAACCTGCAGCCACAGTGGCTCTTTGTGGAACAGGTTGTGTATGCTCAGCCCTCATGAGTCACTGTCGGAGGCACTCTCTCCCCCGTTGTCTTATTTATACACTTGTATTTTGTTCAAAACCACAACATGTTGATGTCTGTCAGCAAGTTTCAAGTTTATATTAGTTAACAATTTGTCAATTTAATACCAGACCGAGTTATTCATGTCGTTAGCTTTTTTTAGTTTTATGCTAATGAGCCCGATTTTCCCTTCGTTTCCCTCTTTTTTTATGCGGACTTCATGAGGTTGTGCTCTGTATGTTGTAGCTATGAAGTAACTGTGTTATCTTGTATGTTGGGATGATCTGTTGTAGTTACATGAATTTTTATATTTTTTTTGTAGAATGGTGGAGAGTTGCGGTGTGGCTCTGTGTGTCTGTCGCTTGTGTTTTTTTTCCAAAGGTATATTCATTGACGATCTTGTTCTTGATAAACCTGATTTATGGTCGCGCGTCCTATTGTCGCTGACGCGATAGCACCAACCCGCTTCGCAGAGAGTCTGCATCAGTTGACACGCACCTCTAAAAAATCCTGATTACGCGTCAACCCCACGCGGACAACAGGAACATTCAACGCGGACCTTGAGGGCTGTGATTGGTTGTCATTTCCAGTTCTCAGCTCTGCTGGTTCGTTCGTTCGTTCTGTATAAATGACCAAAATTTTCAAATTCTTGCACATGGAGCTGCACCTTGAGTTTTTTCTTCAATATCGATCAGCTCCAGCTCCAAGAGTATCCTCTCTCGCTCAGTTGCCATTGTTCACTGAACTGTTCACTCTGCCGTAACTATAGACCGTAAAAGAAGCCGTAACTGGAAAGTAAACACTCCACGCACAAGTTCAGGAGGTTTTACGGCGCAGCGCCCCCTGGTGTTGTAACGGTAAATTATCACGTGCTGCATGGACACCAACGCACAACCATAAATGACAAGTGACAGCGGTCATGTACCAGGGCCACAGCCTCGGCGACAAATCTGCACAGAACCAAAACCAGGCCTTGAGACAGAGCTGTGTATGCTCAGTCCTGAATGGTGGAGAGTTGCGGTGTGGCTCTGTGTACATGACACCTGTGCTTTTTTTCCAGATAAACTCCCAGGAAAGCTCAGCCCCAGTGCGTCTCATTCGTACACAACACAATGCAGTGTGATCATCTTGGAGTTGCATTGTGTTGTCTTGGTGTTCTCTTTATTTTTTTGAGCAGTGTATATATGTGTCGTATTTAGTGACTGTCCCATGTCCAGCTTGCCGTTGGCTGATTTCTACGCCACTCACACAGATGTGAATGAGAGCCCGGTGGACTCCTGGGTCTAACTAAATACAGCAGCCCCTGGTCACGCAAAGCATGACACTGCTACCTACAGTCTCATTGGAGAACTGAGATTCCTCTGACCGGAAGTGTTTTTCTCATTATTTTTCTCACTATTTTTATACTTTGTCCTGAGAATATATCCACTGACACGTTAAACGAGGCCAATATTTGAAATACCTGGCTAAATATCTACATAAATCATATGAATTTATACTAAAACAACAATGAAAACAATGGATAAGTTGAATTTCAACAGACTCTTTACATCTGCTCAGGATCCAACCCCTGCCGTGCAGTGTGTGGCATGTTACCATGGAAATGAAAGGACGGAATTGCTTCAGGTAGTCTAGTCAGGGTTTCCCCCAAAAATGTATACAGACTTTAAATCATTGTAAAGTAAATGTCTATTAAAATGCATTTAGTTTTTGAACTGTAATAGAATTTCTAAACATTATTTTTATTTATTTTTTGTTGTCTAAAGTCTATGCCATGAGACCTACAAAAGTCCCAGAATTAATAACAGCCACTGAAATTGAATGCACAGAAATACTAAGAGAATTGTGTGCTATTCGCATTGTCAGCAGTGACTGGACCAGACACCAGATTGAGTTTTGAACCGTGACGAGAGGGGGTTGTTGTCACGCCCACCCCCCCTTCCTACGCTCTGTACAACTTTTTCTCTGTACAACTTTTTCTCTCCCATTGAACACTGGGAACAAGATGGCAAGTCGGGCACGTCTGATCACGCTAATAATCACTCGCTTGCTCGATGTTGGTTTGCTGGTTGTTGGTGGTCGCTAGGATGGTTGCTATGGAAATCCTGTCTTCCGGTTCCGGCTTGGGCCGTCTTAGACTTAGACTGAACTTTATCGTTATTAAAGTTGAATTCAGTTAATAAATAAACGCTAAACTCTGAATGAGCTGTAAGCTTTCAATAGGGTAAGGTAACAGTAAACTCATCACAGGGTGAAAAAAAACAGTAAACCTTTGGCTAAATGTGCAGAATAGACCATGACAGAAATGACCATGGAGATGATTGTGATAATTATAATAATTACTATTTGGTTGCGCTTTGTCTGACAGAGAGAGAGAGAGACAGAGAGAGAGAGGCTTCGGAGAGTCAGAGAGACAGTATCCCAGTGTAGAAGCACCCTTACACCCGCCTTTCTCATGAAATAAACATGACATCAATATGTCAGCTTATTATAGATTTCGGGGCCTGCTTGAACAATGTTGCTTCTGACATCCCCATAAACATTCTAAAATGTCATCCTCATTGCTCAAAAAGTCTATGCAGGGCTGGTTCTTGGCATAGGTGATATAGGCGGTTACCTGGGGTGTCATCTGCTGGAAAGTGCCATCATATCACCCTTGGCCTGTTTTTCAATTGTGTGCGGCCATCTCAGACACTTTCTGAGGTAGTAGAAGCCTGAAACTCAGCATGCTGGATGCTCTTGACCTACTATTGAAAATTTCAGCCATTTAGCTCAAAATATTGAGGAGGACTGCCTAGTTTAGAAATGAGGGGGTGTAAAAGCTATATCCAACTAGACCATCAGATTCTGGAGGCCAAGTTGGAGGAGGTCTCTTTCTAAAGGTGCTGTGATTCTGATATTTCAGTATGTTGTAGGGGAGCACTGGACAAGCAGATATGTGTTAGTTTGGTCCTGATTGGGGCCATACTTTTCGAAGGGCGGGGCTTTGAATGTTCGCCATTTCCAGCCTTTGAGGGCTTGCCACAGTCGCAAAAATAGAGTAAATGGCCTGAAACTCAGTCTGCAGATCCCATGGGGGACCTGGAACACACTCTCTGAGCCCTACCTCCATAGACCCTTGGGGGCCATTGGGGAAGCAAAGTTGCTCTAGGAAGGTGCTATTAACATGGAGGCAACAGATCCTAATACAAGAACTTCTGACAAGCAACAAAGTCAAAAACAAGGAGGAAATTCCAAGGGGAAGGTATGCCTCCTCCCTTCTGACTCAGGCACATTAAGACTACAAACAAAATGGCGGAGCACGAGTGTGTATTGCAGTTGCAGTGTAGCTCATTTTCTGGTAAGGCTTTTCATCAGGGTTAAGAAAACCTCTTTGCGGTAAATATTTAAAGAAATATGTATAACCATGACATATATGTTTATTTAATGTGACACGGTACATTATGAATCATAAACATTTACATTTATTAGAACTAGTGTAAGAGTGGACACTGCATAGCCAGCAAGTCATGTACGGAGCAGCTATGATGTCATGAAAAAGTGCAGCATGGTTGCTGCTGGGAGTTGGAGTTGTGTCAGAGTGAGAAAAGGATTGGAGCCTCTGCTCTCAGCGTCCCATCCAGCTGAGCTGGAGTCTGCATGAGAATCATTGCAGAACCCGGAGCGTCAATAATCATGCACAGAAGGTTGCCTTGCATTGCATTGCATTTATCAATTAAAGCTGAATATCTTTGGACAGGAGATGAGTGTGCCCACACTGGTTGTACCAGGCCAACATGACCAGATAGTAGCAGGTAGCAATGTAATAAAGACCTGCTACGTCAGTTCAAGGAAGACACCGGCTACGTGACACCGCTCATGTGACACACTTCTGAAAGACCTCCTCTGACTACCAGTAGCAGCCCGAATCAAATTCGAGTGGCCTCTGGGTCCGCTCCCTCTTACCTGAACTCCTTCATCCAGGCCTATGCTCCTTCTCAAGCACAATGCTCCTCCCAAGAACATCGTCTTGCACTACTGCCATCCCTACCCACAAGCAGCAATTTCAGTCCAGACTCTTTGCCTTGTGTGCATTGTGTTCCCTAGGTGGTGGAACAAACTCCCAAACACCATCAGAATGGGAATCTCCCTACCCATCTTCAAGAATCTCTTGAAGAATTTCCTCTTCCAAGGGCACCTCCTCTCTTAAACAGTACTCTTCCCCCTCTAATATGAAAAAAAAAACAAAGAAAAAACAAACAAAAAATCTGTCCTACCCTTCTATTGTACCTCTCCTATCCTATCTGACTTATCTGCCCCAAACTATCGCCTCTTGTTGCACTCGAAGCACTTATACCGTCCCTCAACTGTAAGTCGCTTTGGATAAAAGCGTCTGCCAAATGAGTAAATGTAAATGTAATGTAATGTACTGGCGAGTGATGACCATGGCGGACTCGTCTGGTGAGTTTAAAAGTTGTGAAAAAGTGAAATTGAAAAGTTCTTAGGAATGCTTTCAGGCGATGTGATTCCAGACAACACCAGAATCGTTAAGCTCACTAATGCTATGATAAACACGCCCAAACATGAGCACATGGTGTGGGGCAAGCTTCCTTGTGCTAGTCCTGTCTCTCTGGGAAGTGCCATACTAGTGGAGCCATCAAAATCCCAGTCACTTACGAAAAACATCATTAAAAGTATGTAAAAGTTGTGAACACAAGTGACAAACCTATTACACTGAGAAGGAACACAAAGCTGGCTGACGTCTCGCCATGTGTGGTGTTGGAAGATTTTGAGCTCAACATGGACCATGCCTATGGTACAGAGTTGAAAGCGCAAAACCAGAGCACACAGGAGCACTGGGACCATGCTTGCAGTATCCCTGTAGATTTGTTTTAGCTCTGATTCATCATTGGTTAAAGACAGGTGATTGTGTGTCCACTTCCACAAACATTTCTTGATTCAAATCATTATCAGAGCTTCTTTTTTTTTGTTTAGTATAGTAAATTTTATTAATGTATGTCAATGTGAACCGGAGAGGGCGAAGGGGTGCGCAGGAAAGGGGGTGAAGAAAGGAGGGCAAGTAAGAGGGAGAGAGCAGAGATAAAAGGAGACAAAAGACACAAGAAAAACAATGACAGACAAAAGACAGCAACCAGACATGACAGCAGCATCAGCAGAAGCAGCTGCAGTCATGTTGGGCAACAGCTGAGTTCCTTTTGTAGCAGCAACCTATTCTCTCTACTGCCAGTAGGTGTATTGGCTCGGCAGCTGCGGAGAGGACAGGGGGAAAGAGAGGGACAGCAGCAACAGCAGACAGCAACAGGTGACAGCCATGAGCTGCAATGGCTCTGTAGCATAATGGATGGAACCAAAATCAATGACAATGACAAGCAATGACAACACTCAACCTAACGTTGCGACACAATGCTGTGTTTGCGTTTATGTGTGCATCTGTTTGTGAGTGTGCACCCAAGAGCCGGGGGCACCCGGGGTCCAACAGCCAGGGTGAGGCAGTACCCAACCGCAGGGCCAATATTGGTGCCTGACACCCCCCCCCCAACCTTCTTACCATCTCCTGGGCGATAGCGGCCCCTCAGCCCCTTCTTCCCCCGTCAGGCCAGGTGATCAGGTTAAAAAAGGGGTGCCCTAGACCAGGAAGGAGATGGGCTGCACAGCACTAGCCTGCATCACCTCCTGGCCTTAACCCTAGGTGTCTAAAAGTGCAATTAAATTTGGACAGGCGTCGGGTCGGGGGGCCCCTCCACGTAACCCCTGAGTAAGCCGTGAGTTTGTCTGATGTGCTATGAGTGAGTGTGGTGGGTGGGAGTGCCACGAGGGGTGCTGGCCCCTAGTGGGCCCTCCCAAGGCACTCCCAACTATCTTTTTAGCAACAGAAGCCGCCACTGGACCGGCCCCTGGGGCAGCCTCGCCCCTGACCACCTGCTGGTTGTCACCGACTATTTCACCAAGATGGCTCATGCCTTCCCGTGCCATGATCAGTCAGCTAAGGAAGTTGCTCGCCAACTTTGGGATAGATAAATTTGTGTCTATGGATTCCCAGAGAGAATCCATTCCGACCAAGGACCAACGACCGCTTTGAGATCTACCTCAGGCTGGTCCGGGAGCTACATCTCCACAACGCCCGTTTTGAGGTCTACTTCAGGCTAAGCAGGGAGTTTGACCGCAAGACATCAATCCATGCTGGTCAACTCATTTGCAAACAGCATAAAAAGAAGTCTCCCTTACCCGCTCTGCATTGTATCACTGACAGTCAAACCAACACGAAAACAGTGCTCTCACCGGATCCTAGATCCTAGATCCGGATCCAGACGAAGAGTGTGCTCGAGCAACAGGTGGCTCTAATCTATTGGTACTTGCCTGCCTGCACGGCGATCATGTGACATCCTACCCGTCACATTGATATTGCTCCATGGTACACATCATAATCCCGCAATTTAGAGCAGCTATCACGTAAACAGAGAGGAAGTGGTGTTCAACGAAAAACAATCTTTTTTGGATATGGAGAGATAGACTTAAAAGGGAGCTCTATGTAATACCAGAGCCAGGGAATACACCTCTCTAATTGAAGAAAATAAGGATAATAGCAAGTTCCTATTCAGCACTGTAGCCAGGTTGACTCAGAGTCATAACTCCACTGAGCAATGTATCCCCATACATCTCAGTAACCATCGCTTCATGAGTTTCTTTAATGGCAAAATGATAACGATCAGACACGCAATTCAACAACCACTTGGCATGCAACAAATCTGCCCACTAGTGCAGCTATGCGGGATACAGCTGGTAATTCAGATACGTCACTAACTACATTTGTTCCCACTGACTTACATCAGCTGACCTCTATTATCTTCTTCTATAAATCATCAACTTGCCTCCAAGATATTCCTACTCGATTGTGTAAGGAAGTGTTTCCTTTAATTGTCATCTCCTGATTAGATGTGATTAGCCGTCATTATCCGTAGGTTATGTTCTGCTTAATTTTGAAGTTGCCATAATCAAACATCTCCTGAAGAAACCTTCCCTTAAAATGGGGATTTTAGCAAATTACAGGCTCATCTCCAATCTGATCTTCATTTCAAAAATCCTTGCCAACCAGCTTGGTGATTACCTTAATAGTATTAATCTAAAGACCCTATGGCACTCTGTGGGTCTCCAGCATGTCTGACACACCACATGGACACAGCAGCTAATTTTCCTGACCCAGTTCCCCCCTAGCTTTTTCAAGCTGCAGAGCTCTTATGTGCCCCTGTCTGTGGGTTCTCCCCCAGGTACAGCCAGCACAATAGTTTTATGGCAAGCTAGTTGGATTTAGCAGGTGAGCCGAGTAAGCCGGCCCACCTGGTACTGGCTGTACCTGGGCTGAATCGGCCAGGCCCGGACCCACCTCCTTAGGGGCTGTGACCGCCCTGGCCAGGACCACAGATTGTTTATTTGAGATCATACAGTCCAGTTTTAGAGTGAATCAGAGCACTGAGACAGCGCTGGTTGAAGTTACGAATGACCTCTTAATGGCAAGACTGAGGTCTTGTTTCAGTGCTTGTCTTGTTTTTTGTGCTGCTTTTGATACAGTTTACTGCCAGATCTTACTATGGCCACTGAAAAACCTGTGCATGGTCCAAATCTGTTCACTTTGTATATGCTCCCTCTAGGAGATTCCATCAGGAAACACTCATTAGATTTCCACTATTGTGCTGATGACCCAACTATATCAATCAATCAAGCTGAGCAAACACAGTCAATCGATTGAAGGCAGCTTCAATCTTGCCTTGATGACATTAAGACCTGAATGACCCATAATTTCCTTCTTCTGAACTGAGTTATTGCTCATAGGTCCAAAATACCTAAGGGATTCCATATCTGACATCATAGCACAACAAAATAGTTTTGCTACTGCTTCTTGCACCGAGTAGTTAGTTTCGACCAAGACCTTTCATTTAGTTTCCACGTAAAATTTATCCCAAGGAGTACCTACTTTCACCGCTAAAATTCAGCATATACTTTCACTTCACCTAACAGAAAAGCTAGTCTAAACCTTTGTTATTTCCAGGCTGGACTACTGCAACTCTTAACTGGCTGGATGCTCCAACAGGTCACTGAGAACTTTGCAGCTCATTCAGGATACAGCAGCTCGTGTCCAAACAAAAGCTAGAAAAAGAGTTTATATCTGTTCAGTTCTGGCTTCTTTGCATTGGCTTTCAGTACCATACAAGATTCCGTTCAAAATCTTTTTCCTTATTTATGAAGCTCTCCATGGTCTCGCACCCTCTTATATTTTAGACCTGATAAAACCCTGTTACCCTGTTAGGTCTTCTTGTAGTACCCTCTTCAGCAAGGCCCTCTCCTGTGGAACCATCTCACCAGTCTCGGTCCGGGAAGAAGACACCCTCTCTACTTTCAAGAGTAGGTTAAACCATCCTTTTTAACAAAGCCTGACAAGCTAAAGGTTGAGTCTGCTGGGGGTCACCCTAGTACATTGAGCTCTATCTTTCAATTTCTTTTTGTGGGTGTGGCTTGGGTGGCCTGTGCCTCTCAGGAGGTTCACCTGGCCAGGCTGGCCTGGATCAGCCAGGTGCTGCTGGTGCTTGGTGAGTTTGAGCTTGGCTCGACTGGGCTGGGCTTGGTTTGCCCACCTGTTGTTGGCTGTCCCTGAGCTGGCCTGGGCTGGTCTGGCGCCGCCCCTTGGGGTGGATGCGAAACTTGCAGGCACCCCACCTAACCACCTTATTTCAACCTCCCTCTTTTCTCTCGAGTTCCCTCTTTTCACCCTTCTCTCTCTCCCATCTCTCTGTCTCCCCTCATCTATACTCAATTTCCTTACTCCTATCTATTCTTATTCCTTGATTGCGCAGGACTAACATATTGTCCCCAGAGTCCCCAGAGTGTTTTTGGTTTCTCCCCTCCCAGACCCCAGAGATGCTGAGTTGGCTCCAGGATCCCCCCTTTCTCCATCCATCTATCCATCCATCTTCTTCCGCTTATCCGGGGCCGGGTCACGGGGGGAGCAGTCTAAGCAGGGACGTCCAGACCTCCCTCTCCCTGGACACTTCCTCCAGCTCTTCCGGGAGGATCCCGAGGCGTTCCCAGGCCAGCAGCGTGACATAGTCACTCCAGCGTGTCCTGGGTCTTCCCCTGGGTCTCTTCCCAGATGGACATGCCCGGAACACCTCCCGGGGAAGGCGTCCAGGGGGCATCCGATTCAGATGCCCGAGCCACCTCAGCTGGCTCCTCTCGATGTGGAGGGGCAGCGGCTCTACTCTGAGCTCCTCCCGGGTGACAGAGCTCCTCACCCTATCTCTAAGGCAGCGCCCCGCCACCCTGCGGAGGAAAACCATTTCAGCCGCTTCTATCCGGGATCTCATTCTTTCAGTCATGACCCAGAGTTCATGACCATAGGTGAGGGTAGGAATGTAGATCGACCGGTAAATTGAGAGCTTCGCCTTTTGGCTCAGCTCCTTCTTCACCACGACGGACCGATACAGTGACCGCATTACTGCAGCCGCTGCACCGGTCCGTCTGTCGATCTCTCGCTCCATCCTTCCCTCACTCGTGAACAAGACCCCGAGATACTTGAACTCCTCCACCTCAGGCAGGGGCTCTCCACCGACCTGAAGAAGGCATTCCACCTTTCTCCAGTCGAGAACCATGGCCTCGGACTTGGAGGTGCTGATTCTCATCCCAGCTGCTTCACACTCGGCTGCAAACCGCCCCAGTGCATGCTGGAGGTCCTGGCTCGAGGGAGCCAATAAGACAACATCATCTGCAAAGAGCAGAGATGAAATCCCATGACTCCCGAACCGGACCATCTCTGGCCCCCTGCTGCGCCTAGAAATTCTGTCCATAAAGGTAATGAACAGAACCGGTGCCAAAGGGCAGCCCTGTCGGAGGCCTACATGCACCGGGAACAGGCCTGACTTACTGCCGGCCATGCGAACCGAGCTCCTGCACCGGTCATACTGTGACCGCATGTTCCCGACTGCCACGCGATATTGCAGAGGTGTGTCAGCCAGGACAGCCCTACAACATCCAGTGACTTGAGATACTCAGGGCTGATCTCATCCACCCCCGGAGCCTTGCCACTGGGCAGCTTGCGAACTACCTCAGTGACTTCGGCTTGGGTGATGAATGAGTCAACCTCTGGGTCCTCAGCCTCTGCTTCTTCTAAAGAAGGTGTGACGGTGGGATTGAGGAGATCCTCGAAGTATTCCTTCCACCGACCAATGATGTCCCCAGTCGAGGTCAAGAGCTCCCCACTTCCACTGTAAACAGTATTGGTGGGGCACTGCTTACCCCTCCTGAGGCGCCGGACGGTTTGCCAGAACCTCTTCGAGGCGGACCTATAGTCCTTCTCCATGGCCTCCCCTAACTTTTCCGCTTGGCCCGTCGGTACCCGTCAGCTGTCTCAGGAATCCCCCAAGCCAACCAGGCTCGGTAGGCCTCCTTCTTCAGCTTGACGGCATCCGTTACTTCTGGTGTCCACCACCGGGTTCTGGGATTGCCGCCGCCACAGGCACCGGAGGTCTTACGGCCACAACTTTGAACAGCCTCATCCACAATGGAGGTGGTCCACCCGTGCTCCATGTCCCCAGCCTCCCTCGGGATCAGGTCAAAGCCCTCCCAAATGTGGGAGTTGAAGACCTCCCTGACAGGAGATTCTGCCAGGCGTTCCCAGCAGACCCTCACGATGCGCTTGGGTCTGCCAAGTCTGTCCAGCTTCCTCCCCGGCCAGCGAACCCAACTCACCACCAGGTGGTGATCGGTTAACAGCTCAGCCCCTCTCTTTACCTGAGTGTCCAAGACATATGGCTGGAGGTCAGATGATACGGCTACAAAGTCGATCATTGATCTCCGGCCTAGGGTGTCCTGCTGCCATGTGCACTGATGGACACCCGCATGCTTGAACATGGTGTTCAGGTTCAGATCGGGGAGGCCGTTCCTCCCGATCACGCCCCTCCAGGTTTTACTGTCATTACCGACGTGAGCATTGAAGTCTGCCAGCAGGACGATGGAGTCTCCGGTTGGAGCACATTTTTCTGCTGCATGTACTGTTTCTACTATGGACTCATTTGACCTCTAGACTAAAATCTAAATTGTTGGCCATCAATCCATCTATCTCTGTATATTGTCTTGTTTCTGCACACCTGTCCATCCTGGGGTAGGATCCCCTTTTCCCTCACCCTGAGGTCTTTTTTCCGATCAGGGTTTTTCTCAGGAGGCTTTTTTCAGCTAATGCGAGGGTCTAAGGGCAAGTGGTGTTTTCTATGTCACTACTCTATATATATGGTTCCTCACATTTGCTAAGTGACTTGAGATTATGTTTGTTATGAACTGGCACCTCTTTAGTAGGAAAGAGTATGTTGTATATTAAGGTACTGTATGAAGTTGAAGGTTGATGTCTTCTGTTGTAATCACCTGAGTGTCTCTTTCTTGGAACTGACAGATGGGCTGAGGCAAAACTTGGGTCACTCGTAGCTCTAGCTTCTTTCCTCAAAAACTCAGAAAAGAAAGGTGAGGAGGCAACGTTATAGTCCTCTTCATTACCTTGACCCAGCTGCCGGCCATTTTTGCTGAAGGTCAAAGGGTAGCTTTTACACAATTGGACTCACTTCCCGGGTGTGTCAAGGTAAGCTGTGTCGAGCTTTGGAAAGTTTTCATGGAAAACAGGGATCTTTTTATTGCTTCTGCTGACCCACCCCATCATACAAAAACTTGGACAGGTGACGCATGTTGACTGCTTTTATCCTTTTAACATGTTCAGAGGGACCAGCCACTTGATGAACAGGCTTATTTCTTCACTGACAGTGAGACCAAGATTTGCAATGGCACTATGAATCGTGGTCTTCCTGCTCAGATAGCATTCTGGTTACTCATCAAACTTAATCAGTCTTCCAGTCACGGGCTGATTTTTTACTAAGAACCTTGCAAGGTCACTGGCAGCATTGTCAGTAGCTTTGTGGTTCATGCTAAACCTATGTTGTGAGCATGATGCCACTGTGTGAAAACTGTTAAGCTGGATCTCTTTGCAGTGTTGGTTCACTGTCATCTAGTGGCCAAAAATGGTAGTTACTTGTTTCCTGTTGAAAAGGTGTTAATATTGGCAAAGGTTTCACTGTTTCTGCTGATCGTACTGCTTTAACATTTCTCTCTGACTTTCAGTTCAGTGTGGTCTTGTTTATTTATGTAATCAGTTACATTCTGCTCTGGGTGGGCAATAATTCAAACTTCCTACTTTGCTTTGCAGCACCGTTGTTTCGGCCATGACGGCATTAGCCTCTCTCTCCAGTTCACGTACACCAAGAGTTGCTTCTAAGTCAGTATTTTCAAAAATTTTCGCTCAACCCTTTACAACAGGGGTGTCAAACTCATTTCAAATCGTGGGCCACATATGGCCTTGGTGGATGTCAAGTGGGCCGGACCATTAGAATTATACCATACATGCTATAAATAACCAAAATATCATGTCTTTCATTTGTTTTGGTGTAAAGAAGCACAAGAACATTAGGAAAATTATGAAATTTAATGAACATTCCTTTTACAAAACATTTCATGGAACACCTCATATTTCCTTAGACAAATGTGCAATTTACTTTTATCATTCACATATATGCATTGCAACTGATCCCACTGATTCTACAAAGGCACAAAACTTTAACAATAAAAAAATATATAGTAATGCATTTTAAGATTAAATGAGATTTATAAAGAAAGGAAATTTTAAACCATTTGCACATGTGCCTATAAATCTATATTTAATCCCTGCCTACACCTTACAAACTAAGGAGAGTGCTGTTAAATGTGTAAAGAAGAAAGTATTCACATCTCCTGAATGTGTAAACTTCATACATGAAACGTACATACAACGGAAAATGCAATAAATGACTTGACTCTCTGTTTCAATTGGCTGTCTAAATCTGCTGATAGGTCAGAAATCCTCTCTGCTATAGTATTCCTCGTCAGGCTAATATTGGCAAAAGCTTGTCGCTTCTCGGGACATACATGTTCAGCTGCTTTCAACATGCATCGTTTAACAAAGTCCCCGTCGGAATACGGCTTTGATGCTAATGCTATTTCGCTAGCAATTAGATAGCTGGCTTTTACCGCTGCTTCACTGACTTCTCGGTTCTGAGTGAAAGTTGACTACTGTTTCCTCAGACCCGCCAGCAATTCGTCTACCTTGTCTCTTCTCAGTTGTCCTTGCAAGCCGTCATATTTTTCGCTGTGATGAGTCTCGTAGTGGCGTCGAATATTATATTCGAATATTATATTATATTATATTCCTTACCGAAACTTGTTGAAAACACACCAAGCACACATCTCTGTAAAAAAATATGACGTGGTCCATTTTTCATTGAAAATTCTACACTCCTTATCTACTTTTCTCCGTTTGGATAATGACATTTTGGCTAATGAGGGTGTTGGTAAAGACCGTAGACCGCTGTTGAAAAAAAAAAACCCGCGGCTGTCTTCTACGCTGATCAAAACAGCACCACTCTGCACCACAATCCGTGAATTGCATCTTATTAAAAACATGAATTCCATGTCGTTTGTGCATTTTTTCCACTTTTAAATTATCCTGCGGGCCTGATCAAACCTCCTTGGGGGCCGGCTCCGGCCCGCGGGCCGTATGTTTGACACCCCTGCTTTACAACCTACTTCAACAGCAGTAAAGACAACAAAAGCAATGATGGCAAAGGTAATAACAGCAGCACCTTAGCAGGTAGAGAGAACTGATAATGGCAGCAGTAACACTGCGACAATAAAAACAGCAAAATCAACAGTAAGTTACAGCAACAGGACTTACTTTTATTTTGGAACAATGGCCACATCCACATAACAGCAGTGATGAAAGTGATAATAGTTGACAGGAGTAGACAATGGCTGAATTCCAAACCCACCCCTTAAGGACTCACTGACTTGAGTGATATCGTGATATCCATGATATCCGTTCATGTGAAGTCAGTGAGTGTGTGAGTGCTGTTACATTTCCAGGTCATCAAGTCAGTGAATGAGCCTTTCATGCCCCCCTATGGCAAGTCAGAAACAATGCTGACTGGTCATGAGGAAATTACCCACAGTTGTGACCTCCCTGCATAAAGTCCAAGACAGCAGTGAGGCAGGAGACCAGTATATCACAATGAGAGCAGCTACGCAATGAGCTCCAGGGCTTGGTGCCAGGGGAAACAACTCGACTGCTGGGGCAAGAGCCTGGCACCAGTAGCCAGAGGTACAGCAGGCGGCAGGCCCATGGCCAGGGCCAACTACCCCCAGCAGACAGAGAGACAGTGCATGGAGAGAGACCTCCATGCACCCCTGTATGCTGCTCCAGCATAGGCCCAGGAGAATGCACAGCTAGGCCGCGACCACCTACACTAGTTGATGGTGCCGATGATAGGAGCCTAGATCTGGTCAAATTTTGAGATATAATAATATGATCTAGCATGAAATTATTGCACTAGGCAAGGCTTAATTTCTTTTTGGTACAACTTGTGAGGATAGTTTTTGTGGGATGCTTTGGATGGTGAGCAGTAGTTGTGTGAATGGTGACAAAGGTGGAATAGGATGCCCAAGTGTGCAGACAGGTCTTTGCAAACAGCAGAATTATTACACCAGTGTACATTCTCACATAGCATGCAGATAATGGTTCATTGTGCTTTCTTTACAGTGCACGCAGGTGTTAGATTGTGCAAGGCCCATTTGAACTTGTCCGATGTAACGTATTTTGTGGAAAACTTAATATTGTATGAGCTGCAAATTGGCTTTGGTCAATCTGAAGGTACTGATACAGATCCACCGCCTCCAGAATTCATGATTTAAAGTAACAGCGATGTTTTTATCCCATTCGGTGGTAGGCAAAGCAACTGTCGACTCTGCCTTAGTCAGAAGTGTAATGGAAGCTTTTAAACTACAGATTGGGACAAGATGAGGGCGATGGTAGTAGCTATTCTTTGTTCATACTATATAGTGCCACTAGGTCATTGAATGGAGCAGGAAAGGGTTGAGTTGGAATCCGAGAGAAGAGGTAATTTTGCTTCAGGGTGGATCATAATTTCCATTGTTGCTATTCTACCCACCAGTGATAAAGGCAAATTAATCCAGAGCATGGGTCATCCTCAATCTTCTTCAGATCTGGTGGATCATTTAAATGTGGGAGTTACAACAGCCTACTGGAGATGCTGACACTAAGATATCAGATTACCCATCTGCAGTGTGCTCGGAAAGTCATTTTTGAGTGATAGGACAGATTTGGTCCAATTTGTGGTATAGTCAAATATAGCTGAGAATTTAGAGCCTCTTCAACCTTGATCTTCATCCCTTTTTCAGTTTAGGCTAATCTGTTTTTTGGCAACCTGTGTGTCTGCAGGTGTGCTTTTGCTACTACCATGCTTGCTCTGATTGATTTAGATGACCTTCTTGAAGGTCCTGCTAATGATCTAATGGTCAGCCTTCCTAAAGATTTTGAAGGCCTTATGGAGCGAGCAGAGAGTGATTTGAGCTCCTCACAATTTTCACCATGAGCCTCTGATGCCTGCTGACATACCTTGCAAAGTGCTATTATTTCACTGCACTGCTTCATCCAGTGTGACTCCTGTTCTATACTGGTATTCACAGCCAACTAATCTCTCTCTGGCATTGTATCATCCAAGGAACACACTGGTGTTGTGGATGGACAGGATTTAATGTCAAACATTGTAAAACTGAAATAAACAAAGTACATAAAAGAATTGTGATTAACAACTTATACAAATACTTTGTCATTTAAATAAGTTAGCGTGTAATGATTAAAATGATCTATTAATTTATTATATATATCCACATTATCCTGTCTACATCATGAACAATGTGCAATCTAACAATGATCAATCATAATTTACCTATATTTCTACGAACCGCTGCCATATTGGGCAGATGGTGACTTTGGGCAGGGCCTTTTTTTTTTTAAACTAATGCTACGAGTAAGATGTGGTCATGACCCTGCCTTCTAAGAGGCTGGGACCACCAAGGCCAACCCAGGCAAGGCCAGGCCAGACCAGGCTAGGCCTGACCAGGTTCAGCCAGGTACAAGGAGTGCCAGGTGCCTGAGCAGGTAAGCTGAGTTGACCAATCAGCCCACCATTTAAACCAGTGTGGTGGCTATGACTGGGGGGAGAACAATCCACGTTGGGGGGAGCTCCTGAGCAAGCTTCTGAGTTCGAGGAGCTGATAGACTGGGCCAGTATATAAATGAAGGAATAAAGTGCTGGAAAAGAAGCTGCTTTGTCTGTGTGGTGGTGTCGTTATACTGGAGACATACGGTGTAACTGGGGGTCTGCTACGTATGAGTAATGGTATTGGTCACAATACATATTGCTATGCAAAACTGGCAGATCATCCCATTAGTCATGTTTGATTCCAGGGTGGGCAATCACAGCTGAGGCCCGAGGCCCCTCCTTCTTGGGCTTTGGCTGAGTAGCAGGACCACACACAGGACGTCCCGTGCAAAGCGCCAGTCAATTGATAAACAGATATTTTAATGAAAGTAATTATAATTAAATGTGTACATGTCTGGGCAAAAGTGAACATTTTGTCCCCGTATTTAAACACGGATCCATAGCAAAACAACTGCTTCTGAAATATCTTTGGATAGGGTTTAGACCCTATCACGTCAGAAAGTTTTTCTTATGCTGTCATGAATAGTCCCACACACTCTGTGATTGCATATCAGTTCATCAGACACATCTACAGCCTGTCAATGATTGTCTTCAGGGGCGAATGTAGGGTTTTTTTAGGGGTGCCAAGGCACCCCTGTGGAAATGCTCGGCACCCCCTGACTCAGCGCATTTTTTAAATATTATATTATGCGGACTCGTCATTTTGTCAGAAACAATGTGCGTCTGAGCGCTGGGGGCTTGGCACCCCTAAAGACCAGACGCTAAAATCACCCCTGATTGTCTTTACCTTCATATCACTAATGATGGCATAGTGAGATGATTATCTTACCATGCTTTTGTTTCTGATGTAGAACTTGTGTCTCCTCACACCTGTTCACCTGTCAGAGTTTCATCCAGCTCTGCTCCCGTGCTAATGGCACTGCTAACTTTCCGTCTGCTTGTTGGTTGAAAAAATAGACCTTCAAGTCGATCAAACAGAAAACACAGATCTTTGACAGCACCATATAGAAGCCTGTGCATGACTGTCGCATATATCCACTTGGTTATTTTTCTTAAAACTGCAAGAAACAACACTCAAAACCCCTCCACTAGTAGCCACCCAGCTCAGGTTGTGGAGCTACGAGAGTTGTGTGACGTCATCACTACGGTGCCTTCAAAAAAATTGGACTTTTTTTTTACAACCCCCCCCTCCCCGAAGAGATGTCGTCTATAAAAGTCTATAAAGTCTAAAAAATACAAATTTTCATCTTTCTACTCCATAAAAACCCATATGTGGAGGGTTGGCGCAGTCTAAACATTTAGCCACACCCATTGACTATACCATTACCTGGCTGTTGAGGCATACAATGCAATTATGTCCAGCAATTTTGAATTTTCTGCAATGAAGCACCTCCCCACAAGGCCATTTCAAAATTTTGATGACAAATAGCCAAACTTTGTCATGCGCTAGTGGCCAAGCCGTTTGAGAAAATCAAATTCCGTACTTACATTTTTTTCAGCTTGGTCTCGAGATTATGTGCGCCAAATTTGAAGCCAATTGGGTTGACCCCCTCAGAGGAGATGTTTTTAAAATTCAAAAATTCAAATCAAAATGGCCGACTTCCTGTCGGCTCAGGGTCATCATGTCAAGAGACTTTTTTGTATATCTCTTTAGGATGCATCTGCATGACAATTTTTATTTGCCTATGACAACATTTAAAAAAATCCTTGTGGGGATTGGTTAACATTTCTAGGTGGCGTTACTTTTGCATTTTGGCCCCCCATGGCCTGTGCTTCTATCATGTGTCAGAGCTCTCTGTCAGTGTACCAATTTTCATAATGATAGGAGTTCTTTAAAGCCGTCACAAAGCCACTCGTAATACACGGCGAGGTATCACTATTCAATGCCCACCACACGGACACCATTGGTGGTAACCTCACTGCCTTTGTAATGTACCTTCACCAGCTTGTTCTGCATGTATTACAAGTGGATCGAAGTTGATGTGTTCAATTACGTAGGAGCAATACATGTAAGTGTAAAACCTGATTACTTCCTGTCACCACTGGGGAGAGCCATGAGTGAAGTTAATATATCAGGCTATTCAGGATGAAGCCCTCATCATGTCCAACAAGTTTCAAGCTGCCATGATCAAGTGGGTGATCAAGGGTGTGAGAGCTGTTCAAAGTGAAAGAGCGTGAAAAAAAAAAAATTTTGACACATCGTTGCAACCATGCACTTTGACCTACAGAAATTCACAGGAGGATTTGGGGGGGGTGGCAGGAGGACACAATGGGAGCTGGGGAGGTGGACACAGGACAGGAAGACACATTGGGAGGTGGGTAGATGGACACAGGACAGGAGGACACAGAAACAGTTGGGGGGGTGGACACAGGGAGATCCTCAGCAGTCTCGGCTTGACTGCCACCCACTGCAGTTGCTGGTGCAACTGCCGTGATTACTGTTGGGAAGAGGTAAACATTATGTAAATTTTGGTATAAGCGTTTGCATTTACAAATATAATTGGATTTAAATATGAAAATAGATATACAGCATTAAAAAAGAAATCATAAATTTGATTGTTATTATATTTGTTATTATATTTATTATATTGGATATTTATTATTATAGGATCGTGTTCCATGTACCATTCTAGTATTTTACTACTGAACCATGCTGTCATGAAACCAAACTTTTGAAAAAGACCTTATGTACTTGGTAGTATGTTTCTCAAACACTTCGCTGTATGCTGAAATGCTGCCTTGCTTGCATTTCACAGCTTCCAAAAGTCTTTTGTTACCACTGAGAACTTTTTTTCATTTTTCAGTTTCAAATTCCACAATGAAGAAGTGAAAAATGAAAGAAGTGAAGCTGTATGATGCTATCTGCATGCCACAGCCCCTGTGACTGTTCTTAACACAAATACTTGTAGTCTGAATTGAGTAAATGGTATTGTTTTTTTGTTTGTTTCTTTAATTTTGGGATAAACTACCCCCTTTTTAGTGAGAGAAAAATAATTTCTCAGCACTGTAGGTGTGGTCACAGAGCCACTGTTCAACCTGAAGCAAATAAAATGTAGCTTGAAAAAGTGCAACCCAAGAAGAATTCGAATGCCCCCCCTTTTATTTGATTCTGCATCTGGGTCTGGTAAGAGGATGTATGGGTTAATATGCACTGGACATTAGATTAGTTCAATCATGTAATATAGAAATTACCTCTTCCTTAGAAACTGGAGAAGCCTGCTCAGCTTACCTCCATGCCCACAGAAGTTCTGATAAAAACTCTGGACACCCATTGTCAAGTTCTCAAGTGCTCGCCAGCTTGCAACTTTGCTTGTGCTTGCTTGCTACTTATTCCTTATTCTGTTGTTCGTTCAATACATTATTTACTGCATTGGATTGAATCATTAGTCTACGTCATGTACTCATCATTTAATCTTTATCAAACTCTCATTTAACATTTAAGTCTTGTCTGCATATTCATGCAAATCCGAAATCACTGACGGTTAGCTCCTCCTCAGAATTTTAGATTGTTGAACAATTATATTTTCCTCCACAGAAGGTGGTGCCCCAAACAACGAGTGTATAGAATCATGATATAGGCTCCTACAAGAGAAAGACATTTTCTTGAATACAGATGTGAGCAATGCTGGCATTGGTGCTGTCCTTTTGCAGGAAGTGGATGGCTTGGAAAGAGTAGTAGCTTATGCAAGCAGAGCCCTGAGCAAATAAGAATGTAAATACACACAACAAAGAAAGAACTTTTAAGTGTGGTGACTTCGGTTGGAAGAAAAACCTGCAGCCACATGGCTCTTTGTGCAACAGGTTCCCTACCCCTGCTGTAGAGGATCCCAGCCTGCCAGCTGTGACGGCTGCTGGGGTGTCTTTCGTTCTGGCTACTTTAGCTCTGGAGGAGATCAGCCTGCCAACCACAGCTTTTGACAGGGAGCCCCATTGCCAAGAGGACTTGTCCAGCGGGCTGGAAACATGGAAAAAGATGGAAACCCCACCGTCACAGCTGGTGGATGTGGAGTCACAGCTGCCAGATGACCCGCTTCGAGAGGCTTTTGGTTGGCCAGAGAAAGCCCGAAGACATGGTGCCAGGACAATGTCATGTCTTAGTAAGGGTTTGGGGATGAGTCCATTTTTTTTGGGCAGGGGGTAGTGTGATGAAGATTCTGATAGGGGTGGTCATAGACTGCACTCACTAACCTGGAGGTTAAGACTGCTTATGAGACTGAGTGGTTTTAAGGGGGGAGGGCTCACATGTCTTGGGAGGTGATAGAGAGAAGCAGATTGTGGGCTGCTGGGTGTTTAAAATATTGTGTGGATCAGTTTGTGACGTTTGACCATTGTGACCCAGAGGAATATAGTGGGAGGAATTGTTTCTATACAGTATGTAGCCAGCATAGACCATAGATAAGAGATGGACCTAGTCTTCCAGTACGAAAAATGAAGCCTACGCCAAAGTCACTTTTCTTGCAATACCACGAAAATCTGCTAGGCCTGGCTCCAAAAAACACTTTCTCCAATACACACCCAGTCAAAAAACGCCACTTCCAATCATGAAATACTCATTCAATGATTTTTTTTCATAACTCACATCAGCTTCAACAGCTAAAGTTTAATGGGCCAGAGTGTAATTTGGAGGTCGATTTGCAAATAATTCCATGATATCAGAGATTAAAGAAGTGAATGAATATGGGCGTGTCCATTTGGTTGACAGGGGAGCCTCATAGAAGCAAGAACGCGAGTCACATTAACTGGATGAATAGACTGTGTTTACCTCGTTTGTATGGCCGTGTTATTCTCCGATATCCAGTATGGAGCATATGGATCAGTGGGTGTGGAGGAGGACAGAGGTGAAAAGTTATATCCGTCACTCAAACCCCCGCCCTTTGGTTTCTGCTGGCTCCATTGAGAGGAATGGCAGCTGCCTGCAACTCAAACTCCTGGCTTCATTCGCATCCTTCACAAACCAGTGGATGACGTCAAGGAGGGTTGGAGCTTGGTAGCCAGGAAAGAGTAGAGGAACACCAGTGGAATCACCCCAACTGCTCAGGCAACCGCATGAACAAGCACGCTGTAACCAGCAACACGGACTATTCTTCAGCAAGACCTTGGGGTCTCCCTGTACATGGAGGGAAGCCTGCTTTAACGTCCCTCTTCTGTGTGTGCGTGTGTGTGTGCGTGTAAATGCATGTGGACAATAGTTGGCATCCCAGTGGCGTGGGCCTTGTACTCTTTGGAAGTCTGTCTTATCACATGTGTGTATTTCCTGGTTGAGAGTGTGATGTGTTCTTTTGCTGTGCAGCCTTTCTTATTGGAGCATTATTTCTGTGATTTGTTCATAACATCTATGTGGGTTGTAGTTTTGTCGGTTTAATCAGACATCCTTCTTATATGTGGGTGCTGAGGGATGGCCAATGTGAACCAAGTGTTTTATGAATTGATGGCTTAATAAAGTATTGGTATTTCTACAGTTTGCCTGATGTTGTTCATCAGTGTACCATCCCAGACCAGACCGGGGCGTAATTAAAGGTGGTGGCAGCTTAATTTGTTGTACATCTATAGCACCATCTGGTGGCAGCTATACGGTTATTACATTACGTGATAGATGGACAGACAGACTCACACGCACACACACACACACACAGATAGACAAAACAAATGAAAGGAACCCATGAAAGGTGGGTTCATATTTTTACTGAATGCATTGCTTGACTTTATTTGAGTGTAATTATATAATAACAATAATGACCAAAAAGGGTACATGTGAAGCCGCTTCTGATAGGCCTCACATCTATCATACAAATCAAACCGTTTGGATGTCGTTTCAAAATTCAGTGAAAAATTCTACTTTGAGATAGATAAGTCCCTCTTTACACCGTAGATTGTCATGCACCGATGCCTTCCCTAGCCCCGTTCCAAGATGGCGCCGATTTCGGCACGTCCCTCCACAGTCGATGCGGCCATAGATATATGTAGAAAGCTAGATGCTTCGTCCGCGTTGCTCACTTATAGGGTCGACCGTCTGCACATAACGGCCATCTTGCAACGGGCAGCTCGCTCACCGATTACATTGTGTTGATATTGGTACATGTACTTAAATACATACCTTGCTCAACTTTCAACCGATTTTCAAACGGTTTGGTCTGTCATAAACATCAAATGTGTATCTATGATACTGCAAAGTTAAAATGGCATGTCCTAAAAATAGATTGTTTGTACGCATTTGTAAACGTTTGTAAATCCGTCAAATTTTCAGCAAGATAAGAGCAGTCACTTTTGTTCAAATCACTGACCTTATCTTTGTTTACGTTAGGTTTCACGGATTCTGCCGTAAAGTCTGACCATTGTAAGATGGCCGACCTGTGCGGACGTTCTTCACTCCGCAGTGAGACATCTAGCATAATCATAGACATAATAAAGAGTAGACGCCGCAACGGCCGCTACTGCCTATTGGCGCTGAAGAGCCGTGGGGCTGCCGTCTTGGAATGGTCTCCGGCTCCACTCGGCGTAATCTCTTAGACAGGCGCAGTGACATGTCAGCGCAGTTAATTAATCATAACTCGCTGAATTCTTCACTGATTTTCATGAGATTTTTTGTTGTTATGCCTCTACGCACTCTCATCTTGTGTTTCAGACTTGCAATAAAACAATGAAGATTCTAAAATTAAAGTTTAACACAACAAATTAAAATGAAGATAGATAGACAGACAGACAGACAGACAGACAGACAGACAGACAGACAGACAGACAGACAGACAGATAGATAGATAGAGAGAGAGATAGAGAGAGCATCTCACCCTGCCCTGTGATTGATAACAGAATATTTACATTTACAGTATGAACACTAATAGTATGCCAAAGAGAAGCTGTATACATACTCTTTGGAGATGAGGCGAGAAGCTGAAGATGGATAGAATAACACCATTAACACCACTATCTTCTCGTATTATCTTGCAACTGTCTGTTAAATTTTTCTGCTGTATAAATACAGTACAGTAATATTCTATTCACAAATTACAACCGAGAATAATGTTCAATCTTACTTTTTTTTCGCCCTGTTTTCAACAGTTTTCCGGGTTTGACAGTTATATGCGACACAGTGCACAGGCATGCTGCCGTTGTTTTCACACGAGGCCTCCTCCAGATGGCGGCCGCATTTCTCGAGTCCCGGCAGCCAATGCGGCGTCTATGCATCTAGCCTTCTATATATATCTATGAATATATGTATCTATGGATGCGGTGTCTACGTATGTATGTCTATGGTGAATATGGCGTCTACGTATACATGTCCATGGACCCAGCTACCAGGACCAATAGGAGCGGGCTGAAGCGTTACCAAGGAAACGGCGTACGGGGCTGAAGCGACAGTGGTCAGGCTAAGAAGGCGGTTGGGAAAAAGTCTACGCGTACCGATTACCGGATAGCTGTACAGGCGGCGTCCAGTCAATGTTTATATATGCCCACGATTAAGATAATCATCAAAGAGTATCGGTGAGTCGCTCCCGTCCAGTGAGCCCCGCTTCACTGTCTGTCCAGTGACAGAGGTGTGCAGCTAACGGAGCTAACGGAGCTAACAGGGCTCACTGGAACCAGCCGTGTCGGTTATCGGCGACTGATATCCAGAAAACGGGGACTGAACCGTGGTGCGTCCAACCGGCGGTGAGCTTAGTCCGGGTTTACAGTCGGGATGGACGTGAGTTAGCATCAGGACCGGTTTGTCGGTGGGGCTGATCGGGTCTTTTCTGGACCACAGCGCAGTGGTTTCATTGGGCAAATGCTTGGTCCTACGGGCCAGAGCACCACAGAGCTCCACACCGCTGATCTCCGAACTTCGTCCACACCTGCATTGAGATGAAACGGTGTGGAGATCCGACTTGCATCCACAGCCCCGGTTCCCAAACAGGTACACTGCCGATGTATCTAGATCTTAGAATCCGGTTTGTCCGCGTAGATTGTGTGGGAATGATAAGATGAAGGTTTCATTTAATAATTTCATTACTTCTGATCACTCTGACTTCAATTAACCTAGTAGTCAAGACAACATGTCCAGGATATGTGTTATCAACGTGTTCCGTACCTGAACAAGTGGATATCATTGATTGAACGTTAATAATTATTGATGCTACTTATCTGAAAACCAGTTGGTTTAGGACTCAGACCAATGTTTGATTTGATAATGAATGGTAATACGAGAAAAAATGGGCATCAGTTTTCAGAAAATCCAGTGTTTTTATTCCTCAGCTTTGTCTGGTCTGTTGCTCTGTATAACCGGAACAAATTTCTTAAACAGTCTCTGGTTGAGAAATTTTGTCCCAATGATGACTTTACATATGTATGCGTATGATTAAGGACATGCTGCCTGACCATGACTATGTGCAGGATGGACACCTGTTGTAGGACTCTGAATCGCACTGCACCAGTGGGTGAGGAGGGCGCTGGACGCGCTGATGTGCCTCTTTGCTCGCGGACCAACGGATGGAGCTGGCCACCACACCCCTTTCAGCTACTGGCCTGGCTACTTTACACCTATTTTGCTGTCACAGGCTTTGGGGTCTTTGTTCCCCTTCTGCCTCCTCACTGGATTCCGGCAGGCTACATTGTATCCTTGAAGCAAGAGGTCACAGGTTATCATTTCTGTGCAGCGCAGCCACTACCCGTTTCCTCTCTTTCACAAGAATCACAGACTGAGTTAACATGTACAATAATACTCTGACTATTGACCTTATTCTAAGTAAAATAATAGTTGGATTTTGTGTTTACTCTGGACCATTCCTGAATATGTGCTAGAGAGCATTGTAGGAATACTCCTGAATAACATGCCCACATTAGATTAAATATGCATTAATATTTTATTACCATGTCCATATTGCAGCAAAAGGTTTTCTGCCAGTGGTTTCCAGCTTGTCTAGATAATCATACTGCCTTCTTCATTCGTTCAGACAACTGCTCAAAAATATCCTGATTCACATGTTTTCAGCCATCGAAAGCCTTCATTTCGTTCATATGCTTCAACATTTCTAGCATTGCTCAAGTTTCACCCCCATCTCAAAGTTCCTCTTTTTCTTCATCTCCATCTTGTTTTGGATATGACTCAAGACATGCATCATTACCAGTGAACAACTGCCACAATATGGCAAAATGCTGCAAAATTTCTGCTAGGATGTGGATTGTGAATGATGCGAATGATGTTTGATAAGGTGAGATTGGAATAATCCATGTCTTAAAGTCAGAATATCGATGTCTATTGAAACATACACAACAACGGTGCTTTCATGTTGTTCTAATGACACACAAGAGGTGCTGTCATGCACCAATGTGCAGCCATGGCACTGGCTTTGAAGTGTTTGACAAGATATTTTAAAGCTGGGACTCTCACAGAGAGTGTCTGCAATGCTACAGTATGTGTGAGAGAGTCCTGAACCGAACTCAGTGCACTGGCATCATGTTTGTGTCACACCTGTGTGTCCACGTCATGGCTGTGTCCATCAACCCAGCTGACCACAATGTCAGAGCCAAGAGCGAGCAGGGTCCCGTCCCTGTATTCGACCGCTCCAAACATGCCCATGTCATCGAGAACTGCCACTGCTACCTGTGTCAGGTGGACGTGTGAGTACCCCTGCAGCCACTGCATGATGTGTCTGAACTAGTGAGTGTGTCAGTAATATTTCATTAACAACTTCCAACATAAATTTTGATTTACTTTAAGTGTCCGTGCAACATTACCTCAGGGCACCTTACATGAGCAAACAAACAACATATACTGCATAAAACAACATATATCAGAAAACCTTCTGGGGGGGTCTGGGAGGGAGGGTCATATGCACACTACCAGTTGGGTTGCAATGCAATTGTAGGAGAGGACCGGGCCTTTGTTGGTTCGACCCATGCAAAAGGTCCAGGGTTCACCATATTGACCAAGGCCTCAAGAAACGACAGTTTATTGCTTTATGAAATGAAGAGGAGCAGAACCATCCAGAAAGTCCAGGATGGTCCTGGGTCCAGCACAGCATCTAAGAGGCATGCAAGGGTGATGCCCTCTCTCTCTCACACACAAACACAGTGTCATCAAATTGGATGTTTTCTGCGTGCTGGTAGGAACGGCTAACAGATTACTCAATGTTTTTGACTGACTAGTTCATTCTAACACACACAAGACATCACAGACACACACAATTGTGTCACTTCATCACAAGACCTGTATCTTCTGTGTGTGTGTTTCAGGGGTCCAAAGTCGAAGCACTGCAGTGCCTGTAACAAGTGTGTAGCAAACTTTGACCATCACTGTCGCTGGCTCAACAACTGTGTCGGTAGTAGAAACTACAAGTGAGACCTCATTATCATATCTTCTTAATTTTCTCCTCCTCCTTCTTCTCTTTATTATTGTTAGTAGTAGCAGTTGCAAGTACTTTATTATTGTTAGTAGTAGCAGTTGCAAGAGTTGAAATCTGATTGAGAAGATTGTGAAAACTGATGCAATTATGATATAAGAGCTATTTCATTATTCTAAGTATTGTGTTCAAGAATGCATTGTGATATTCAAATAAAAAAATACAGTGCTTATTATAAGAATGAATAACTGCCTAACATACACCCCTAATCCTACCACTATGTGTATGTTTTCTGTCTTTGTGTGTGTGTGCGTGTGTGTGCAGGCTGTTCCTCCACAGCGTTGTCTCAGCTCTGATGGGTGTCTGCCTTGTCCTGGTCGTAGCCTCCTATGTCTTCATTGAGTTCTTCTTGGATCCGTCCAGACTGCGCACAGACAAACACTTCTTCTGTAAGCTATGACCTTCAACGGAGGTCAACGGTTGACTTGCATACATTCCTTCAGTTAAACCCAAGCTGTGTGAATGTCTTTTTACCTGTATAGAATAATCAAAATCAGACTTGCATTTATTGCTAACTTAGTTGAACAGCTATGTGGAATCTATTCTGTTCTTATGTAGACAAATGTAAATCAATCAATGTAAATGGCTTAAAGTAGCAGCACAGAACAGTGCAGTCCTCAAAATGTGTAGGTTTGTGCTATGTGTGCAAATGGTAAATGGTAAATGGTAAACTTGCTCTCAAATTGCGCCTTTCTAGTTTCCATGACCACTCAAAGCGCTCTTACAGGCACAAGTCACATTCACCCATTCATACACTGCTAGCAGAGGCTAGCTTTTCATGGTCCACCCGCTTTGGTCGCAAGCCCTGCAAAGTGGCCAAGCGACCAAAGGGCTGCTGCACGGCCCGTTTTGTGCAGCTCAAAATCTGAGACCTCGCTGCCTTGGTCGCTTCGGTCTGTCGAACTCGCCACACCAGTAGGTGGAATCTAAAGTACGAGGCTCGAAACCCCGTTGACAACCAGGATCAGAGATCAGGATCAGAGTTGTTTAGTTGTTTTGTTGAGTCTTGTTTTTCTTTTGGGATTTTCTTCTTCGTACAGGACAGGCCTGTGTACAGATTTGTACTGCTCCCTTGTGGTGGCGAAGAATATTAGAGAGCTTGGAGGAATGGTTTTAGAAGTGTGCCGGAAGCAGGGTGTGCGGCACACTGTGCATGCGAGCCATGAAATGCATGGTCGCAGAAGCTTGCACTGGCCTTTAGTGTCAGCATCAGGGGCAGTTTAGTGTTTTATATCTTGCCCAAGGACCCTTCAAACAGGATCTCAAACAAGTTGTGACCAGAATGGCAGGGTTCATCCATGATGTAAGCCTGC
Organism: Karalla daura; assembly: GCA_029224185.1. Classification (NCBI taxonomy): domain Eukaryota; kingdom Metazoa; phylum Chordata; class Actinopteri; order Chaetodontiformes; family Leiognathidae; genus Karalla; species Karalla daura. The sequence goes on along the minus strand of CM055190.1, from coordinate 27,711,017 downwards.
CTCAGAGACATGCAGGTCTACAGGTACTTAATGGGGGTAGCTTGCAACCAATCAGCTTCAGAATAAACACTACGCTGCAGTCTGCTCTTGCCCTTTGCAGAGGCTGGAGCATACCATGTGACGATGGAAGAGGTGGGGATGGACTATGTAGATGTGCAAAGGAGCATGACAGACTTGTGCCTAGAGGTGCAGCTCCTCGTGTTGTGGGAGAAGGTTGTCTAAGAAACTTTCTTAAAATTTCTTTTTCCTGGATGGAGCCTTCATCATGTCCAACAAGTTTGTTGGACATGATCAAGGCTCCATCCTGAATAACCTGATATATTAACTTCCCACCTCACTCATAGCGCTCCCCTGTGGTGACAGGAAGTGTCCAGGTTTTACACTTATATGTAGTAATCGTACATACTGTGATTGACCACATCATCTTTATTCCACTGGTAATATATACAGAACAAGTTAGTGATGCTACTTCGTGAATGTGGTGAAGTTACCACTCATGGTGTCCATGTGGCGGGAACGAACGTATTATGGGTGGCTTTCTGATGGCTTTAAAGAAAAATGTTTCATCATGAAAATTGGTGCACTGATTGAGGATGGAGTACTTTGACACTTCATAGGGGCATAGCCCATGGGGGGGCCCAAATGCAAAGCAGTGCCTCCAAGAAATTTTGACCAGTCTCAATATGGATTTTTTTTAACTGTCGTGGGCAAATAAAAACTGCTATGCAAATGCATCCTAAAGAGAAAAAAAAAGTCTCTAGACATGGTGACCGCAACCTGACAGGAAGTTAGCCATTTTGATTTGATTTTTTGAATTTGGAAAACATCTCCTCCAATGGGGTTCACCCAATTGGCTTCAAATTTGGTATAGATCATGTATGGACAGAAAATTTAGATACAGACTTTTTTTAGTTCAAAGGGCATGGCCACAAGCGCATGACAGATTGGTCCGGGCAGCTGCTTCATCATAGCAGCATCAATATTGCTAGACACATGGAAAGCCTGAACAGCCAGGTAATGACAATGGATATTACTAAATGTCTGTATAGCGCCACCTGGAAATTACCTGAAAAAAACACTCCACGTTTGGGTTTTTGTGGAGTAGAAAGATGAAGTTGTGTCTATATACAGTTTGTTCAGATGCACACAAGGTCTCTTGGTCTGATCTAAACAGGAAGTCTGTCATTTTGATTTCAGTGGTAAATATGAAATGCATAACAGAACTCCATTTTGTCTGAACCGGGTCGAACACCATAGTTTTGTTCTTGCATATGCACAGAATCGAACGTCTGTATGTAGTCTTTAAGCTTTAACACAACCGGCTAGTGGAATCTCTGTGTCTCAGTGTCATTGCTGTCAGTCTTCAGTGAAATATTCAGAAATACTCAGTGAATTTAAGGTGCAAACCATGCACATCGACAGATGTCCTTTTGAGTTTCCTATGATTTTCCCTCACTTTTCATCCTGTTCTGGCAAGCCAGCCAGCTCAGCTGAATGCTGATCTGGCAGACACTAGCTGGACACTATCTGCATAACTAATCCAAGGGAGAGATGTGACAGGGATACAGATCAACTCTGATTTTCTAGAAGTATGATATATTAATAGAGGCAATGTTGTCACATAAGCCTGCTAAAACTTGTAACGACCAACTAGCCAGTGAGAGCACCTAAATGCAGACAGAGGGGCTGAGGCAGATCACTGTGCAAAAAATGGTTTATTCTGTCGCAAAACAACGGCAAAAATCCTCAAAAGAGGTGAGGGAAAAAACTAGAAACAGAAACAGAAAATCACAGCTTCTGCTGGAAAAACTTGAATAACTAAAAGAGACCTCACAGCAAAAGGCTGGGGAATAGAAAAATAGGAATTAAACAAAAAAACTCAGCTCGATTATCAAGGGTTAAAGAGAAAACAAAGTGCACACTGCAGAAAAAGGCAGGAGAAGAACAAATCACAGCTAGACTGGAAACAGGAATCAGGAAGTCTTCAGACTGAAGTTCACTGAAAGAGATAAACCAGAATTAGTTCGAAAAAACGAAGCACGGGGAATCTCAGTACTAAACACGAAGGGCTAGATGGCTCACTGGATGCAGTGGAATTATCTGGCGTTGAGGAGAAGTAACAAGCAGGCTTTTATAACCCTTAAAACCCTCAAAATAACAAAACCGTGGAGAGACCGTGGAGAGTTCTATTCAAGAATCCAGAAGCAAGGTGACACAATTGAGTAACTCAGTGATTTGAAGATGAAGGCAAAATATTGTCAGGCTGGAGATCTGACATATGAACTTGTTTGTGAGAGTGGAGAGTGTGTGGCATCATTAATGACAGCATAAGGAAACCTTTACTTGATGAGTTTCTGCATTTCTGACATTCATTTGTCACTGGTGTTTATCAGTTAATATATGTCTTTATTTGGTTTCCATTCATTACACTCAGCAGGATGTTCTGTTTTTCTTTTCATTTGGTTTAGTGATTCAAGTCTCAATGGCATGATATTCAAATAAAACATATAGTGCTTATTATAACAATGAATAACTGCCTAGATAGACATAGATGATGGCTTGATGCAAACATTATGGATATTAAGTTTCCTTTCTCTCATGAATAAATGTGGCTGTGTTTCTGCTGAATAAGATAGGAAGTTTTTATTCTTAATTCACAAAAGCACATTGTTAAATAACAATAATTTCAATATAATTAAATAGAGATAGCTAAGGTAATTTGTACTACATATGAAACATACGGTGTAAAATGTTTAAAATAAAATGATTAATACATAACAAAATACAATTCTGCTTTGTTTTAACAATAAAGTTTTCATTTATTTTGAACTATGATCGAGAGACCCAACAGTTCTTACAAAGAGCAAGCGTTAAACAAAAGTGGAGATGAACATGAGATGAACATTTTAACATGAGGAAATCACCTTCAGAACCAGGTTAATTGTGGACAGCCTCCGGAGGTGTGTAAAGTAGCCAAATATTGTTAAGTCATAGAATTGTTACTGTAGAATGATTTGACACGGGTAAAGGTAAAAAGTAATTGCCCAATTAATTACTTGAGTAAGAGTAAAAAGGAGTAAGTGAAATAAACTATTCAAGTAGTTAGTAACAGCTATGTAACATGGAAAACAGGAGACAGAATATCTCTTGAAACACTGAAAGTAATAAATAAATGAATAAATAACGGACAATAAACCATTAAATCTTGACACAGTAACAGATGAAAATTCAGTCACAATAACTTACCAAAACAATGGGCTACATAGACAGGCATTTTCTAACATTACTGCTTATCTTACATTTAATGGAAAAAAACAATCAGTTTGTCATTAAGTGGTGCACAGGAAGAAAATATTGTATTCACTAACATCAGCTTGGGAAATCTGTATCTTTGAAATTCTATTACTTTGTGTTTGTCACTCAATCTATGTAGTGTGTGTGTTTGAGAGAGAGAGAGAGAGTGTGTTTCCTTGCTGTCTGAGTCAGTGAATCATCAATTAACGAAGACCAAAAGCACAGCTTTTGGCGTGCAGCCACTCATGTAGGCTTGGACATGTTTGATATGTAAAACAGTTATACATCGCTATTGGCTGTATTTGATTGATTAGAAGCAGTCGTGTGACAGAGGCTCTAAGAAGTGTCTCCAAAATAAAACATACACAGACCCTGTATCGGAAGAAGATACAAATAAAATAGCAAGTCGCAAGCACAATGTAGCCCAGTGTGACAAGGTAAGAGTTCCCCCGGTCACTGCAATGATTGACAGCAGTCCATCCGACCATCCGCCTCTGTTTCCTCAGTTCAGAGGTAAACCAGGCTCAGATAGATAGTTAGATATCAACTTTATCTTAAGTGTGTCATTCTTGTAACTCAGCCTGATACATTTTGGTACACAGTTATTCTCACAGGCTGATGATGAGGGGACCATTCAATTCAAAGAACTTTTTCAGTCTTTGGAGATTAAGACAACACAAACAAAACAGTTAAACATGAACACATGTAAGTGTAAGGAAAAAAAAGAATAAAAGTCCCATTTTTCCTTGTGTGACCCTTGTGTATAACCCAACTTCAACTTCAATTTAATTTGTTTTAAGTGCCAGTTCATAACAGGCACTTTACAAAGAGAGCAACAAAAAATCCCTGTCCTTAGACACTCACAAAGGCTGAGAAAGGACTCCCAAAAACCCTGACAGGGAGAAAAAGGGGAGAAACCTCAGGGTGAGAGACAGTATAGAGAGATAAATGTATTGATGGCTAACAGTTTAGAATATAGATCAGAAGTCAGTCCGGAGTAGAAAAGTGCATGCAGCAGGAAGAGCCGGGTTGAAGAATGGATGCAACACAGCATCTATGGAATCTTGGAGGGAAGAAAGCATTAACATGTCCCCGGTTCATATGTTAGTCCTGCATAGTCATGGAATAAGATAGGAGAGGAGGAAGTGGAGGAGGAGGTGGAGGACAGATAGGGAGAGACTAAGAGGAGGGTGAGAGGATGGACAGAACGTGAACCCAATCCACGCCCACAGAGAGAACAGAGAAGATAGTGCTCAATGTACCGGGGGGGACCCCCGGCAGACTCGAGCTATAGCAGCTTATCTAGGATTTAAGGTCTATCTGAAGGCTTTGTCAAAAAGGAGTGTTTTTAACCTCCCCTTGAAGGTAGAGAGGGTGTCTGCCTCCCGGACTAAGACTGGTAAGTAGTTCCAGAGGAGAGGGCCTTGGTAGCTGAAGGCTCTGGCTCCAAATCTAGACTTAGAGGTTCTTGGAACCACAAGTAGACCTGCATCCCGAGAACAGAGTCTGAGATATAAGAGGGTGCCAGATCATGAAGAGCTTTATATACGAGGAGAAGGATTTTTATCTGAATCCTGAATGGTACTGGAAGACAGTGCAAGGAGGCCAGAGCCGGAGAGATATGATCTCTCTTTCTAGTTTTAGTCAGGACTCAAGCTGCCGCGTTCTGAATGAGCTGCAGAGTTCTCAGGGACCTATTGGAGCTTCCAGCCAGTAAAGAGTTGCAGTAGTCCAGCCTGGAAGTAACAAAGGCATGGACCAGCTGTTCTGCTGCATGAAGACGGAGTAGGTGCCTCATTTTTGTGATATTGCGGAGGTGGAAGTCGGCAATCCGTGAGATAAATTTTACATGGTAAATGTAAAATTTATCAAATTGATCAAAGCTAAGACCTAGGATCTTTACCGCGGTGGCAGAAGGAGTACCAAATCTATTTTGAATTGCTATGGTGTCAGATGTAGAGTCAAGTAGTAACTCAGTTTTTTCAGAGTTCAGAAGGAGGAAATTATGGGTCATCCAGACCTTAATGTCATCCAGGCAGGATTGGGTTCACCTAGGTGTGATAAATCGAATTATAATTGGGTGTCAGCATAACAGTGTCAGCATAACAGTGGAAATCTATTGAATGGTTCCTGATGATATCGCCTAGAGGGTTTATATATAAAGAGAAAAGAACTGGACCGAGCACAGATCCTTGTAGAACCCCGTGGCTGACTTTAGTGCGTGGAGATTGGTTATCGTCGACACAAACAAACTGATATCGGTCTGAAAGATAGGACCGAAACCAGTCTAAAGCAGTGCCTCTGATTCCAAGCTGATATTCCAGTCTCCTTAGTAAGATCTGGTGGTCAACTGTATCAAAAGCAGTACTAAGATCTAACAAGACAAGCACCGAAACAAGACCATGGTCAGACGCCATTAAGAGGTCATTAGTGACTTTAACCAGTGCAGTCTCAGTGCTATGATTCATTCTAAAACCAGACTGGAAGGACTCAAATTAACTATTGTTATTAAGGTGTTGACAGAGCTGGTTGGCAATGATTTTCTTTTGGATTTTTTGAGATGAAAATAAGATTGGAGATCGGCCTGTAGTTTGCTAGAATTCCCTGATAGAGGGAAGGTTTCTTAAGAAGGGGTTTGAGTATGGCAACTTCAAACTAAAGAGGAACATAACCTGTTACAGCTTAGTGGAATTGGGTCTATGATTTAGAGGAGGAGATGATAGTGGTCAGCTGATGCAGGCCAATAGGGACAAATGAAGATAGTGACCTGTCTGTATTTCCAGCTGTATTCTGAATAGCTGCAATAAGGGGTAGATTCATTGTAGTAGATTGTTAATCTAGGTGATTGTTAATTGCTTGTCTGATCTTTATAATTTTGAAATAACAATCAGGGATAAACGACCTGGGGTTATGATAATTTTCCTCAATTAGAGTGTAGTATGTCTCTGGCATTACACAGAGCCAGCCTATAGACCCTTTTACAACCGACATCATCAAAAAGCTGCACGTAGTGTGGCATAGTGGCAACGGAAGTGTCAATGTTCCCCATTCATTTTGAATGACAGAGACAAAAAGGGAAAGGTTGACATAGCAAACCATTTCCTCCATTAAGTGTCTGGTTGCTGTGTCTACAGGTGTCAGAACCGATATTCTAAAAAAAACTTTACTCAGCAGAGTAAAGGATCACGGCCATTCCAAAGGTGTCTGTTGCTGCAGGCGATTAAACGTGTTGACTGGAATCAGGACGTAATCAGAAATGCTCGTGTCTGTAGCGCCCACTTTATATCTGTCAAGGTAATCCGTTATTGTGTGCCGCAGCCGCGGTCCATGGTTCACAGTCTCTCTGTGTCCCTGGCTCAGAGTCTCTGCTCCCTGCAGCAGCTGCAGCCTCTGACTGTCTCACCCCCCCATGCTGCGCTGTCTCCCAGCTCCACTCCACCGCTGAGTGGAAGAATCATAATTCATCTTTGCCAAACAACTTTTGAGTTGGGAGAACTTTTAAGACAGAATGCGGAATCCGTGTCATGGTATCTGATGTTCTGTACATGACACATTCGTACGCATCCAGTACCTTATAGGCTCGTAACTTTCGGTTTCTCTCGGTTTCTGAATTTTGTGTGAGTATAAATAAATAAATAAATAATAATAAATAAATATGAGTATAAATATCGGGCAATTGTTTATTCGGCCACTCGCCAAGATCAGAAATTCACATTTTTTACCATGAGACCTGGTCTCAGGAACAGAGATAACCCACAAGCATCACAGCATGTCTCCATGTACCCGGTCACAGCCGCTGCCGGTTGCCCTGAAATGGCCACGATCCTGTCAGGATCCTGTAAAACTGTACTCTATCGGTAGAAAATAGATTCTGACAACTGTAAAATCCACAGCCAGACATTTTCATGCCTGGAACATTTTGCTATCACAATGTTTTTGTCTCTCTCATTAAGAATGAATGGGGTACAACGGCACTTCCATTGCCACGATGCGCGCACATATATCATTGTATACAAACAGTAAAAGGGTCTATATGTTTTAGATATAATCTTTTTTGATAGGGGTGCAACAGAATTGAGAGTTTCATTAAGAGAGCCTACAAAGCTATCAGGAAGGTGATCACCCCGATATTGAGCAGCTCACTGGAATTCTCGCATTTCATCTGATTTGGCAGCTTGGCATTGCAGGGGAGTAATAATTTCAAACAAGCATACAGACATAAATGCATGTTTCACCTGTCTAATTTTCACATATGATGTTAGGCAGTTGCAGCAGTATGGTAACAGTTTTGTAGCAATCCATTTGCCTTGCATACTCTCTGACCTGACATTTAATAAAATGTAGTTCTAAATTGGGATCTTTTAAGGTTGCTCAGGACTGGCATAGAACAATATGGGTCACAGTGGGGAGAGGGCCATGGTATGCCATGTCTACATTAACAGTCACAAAAGCTCTCCCACACGTTTACCTCACCTCCAGTACTTCTACTACTGCAGTAGCTAAAGCCAGAATGTCCAGAATTCTCAGGTGGTGGGATAAAAGCACAAATTTAATTAAACAGTTGTGAATTTCAATTGACGAGATCCTCTTGTGAATGAATCAACCACAAACAGGTCGATCAGGCACCAAAACATTGATCTTTTTTTTTGTCCCTCCTCACTCCCTCCTGCAGCAAGGAATGACACCGGTGTGTGGTTCGTCTTCTTGCCTGTGGCTCCTCTGAGCTCAGCTGCAGCAGTCATTCCCGCTCTGGCTGCTGTCACCATTGCTCTGGCTCTGCTATCGTCTGTGCTGCTCTGCCACCTGCTCTGTTTCCACATCTACCTGAGTGAGAACACACACACACACACACATACATACTGGCCAATACTATGGCATAATAAATAGAAATATGTGTGCGTGTGTGTGTGCGTGTGTGTGTGTTTGTGTGTGTAGTGTGGAACAGACTCAGCACCTATGAGTACATAGTGCGGCAGCGCCACCGCCAGGATGGCAGAAACTCCAAGAAGCCTCCAGGTTCCATGAATGAGGATCCATCACTTGGAATCATCAAGGTAACTGCATTACCATGGGCAGCCACGTTGGCTGTACATACACAAACACAAATTCAAACAGTCAATATGAAAAATCTAGTAAATATTAAATAAATAATAAATAAATCCATAGAAAAGACATGTGTTTATAGTGACAAGGGAGAGGATGCTGGTGTCTGTGCCAGGGCTGCAGACAAACTTTTTGACCACCCGAATTCTCCCTAATCTGAGAGGATTAGTTAAATACATACATTAAAAACTGGACTGTGTCAGTTGAATAAATGCCTTAAAAGAGATATATGTAGGATAAAATGTGAGGAAAAACAGTGTAATAGATGACTGTGCATCATAACTACTTAATGTTAGTAAAGAAAATGTAGTTTCCCTGTTTCCCTTCAAAGTCTCAGCTGCTAAACCATGTCAGAATACTTCTGGCACTTTTCCACTGGGAATAGCACAATTTTTGGTGTCTGCTTAGCCAAGGTTCCGAGCTGCCTGAATCGATGAAATATGTTACGTCAGATGGCGCCTGGCCACCGAATGGTGGCTAGTCTTCACTACGAGAGCAGTACGTGACACAAACAAACCCAGCACTAATGTGAGTGAGTTTGTGTATTGATGTTTTATTGAGGTCATGTCAGAAACACTTGTTTTCCCCATAAGGTGGCAGTAAAAGTTTGTGGATCTGCCTTGCTCTGCTTTGCCTCTCAGCTTTCATTCTACAGCGTATGATTGACTCTACTAAAGGGCCTGATCTACTAAAGCTTTGTGCGTATAAAAACGTGTGCAAACTCCACCTGCAAAAAAAATGTGCAAGCTGATCTTATAATGGTGTGCAGTGTGTACTGCGTCTTCAAGGTGAGGAAAACAACATGCACTGGCCATTTAGCACCTTGGCCTTAATGCATAAGAATAATGGGGCATTCCTACTTGTGTGAGCCAAATATTGGGAGGAGAAAATGCAGATTAGAAATATTAGCAACCGCAAACCTAGAAACAATGGCAGTGGTTATGATTGCGGCTAAATATAATACATCTGAAGGGAAGGTGCAAATCCTCCCAGTTTTACGCACAATGGCTGCTGTCATTGTGGCCAGGAGGAGACATTGGAACTACATGGCCGATATACGCACACGGAACATTGTGGGGCGCACGTTCAGGGTGCTGAAAAGCAGATTCAGGTGCTTGGACTCCATGTGCGGAGCACTTCTATACAGCCCCAGAAAAGTGGCCCAAATTGTAGTGGACTGTTGTACTGTCCACAACATCGCATTACACCACAAATTGCGGGCGCCAATGAAGTTGAGGATGAGGAAAACCAACCTCATGTTGTGCAAGAAGGCAACGCTGCAGGAATACAGACTTGAGAAGATTTGATTCAGTCATTTTTTTGTGGGCTGTTTATGGTGTGTTTTATTTTCATTCAACAAAAGAAAACAGATACAAGGAAATTAGATGTTACGCATGGGGAACATCATTAAACATATTTTTATTAGTATGACATCTCTGTTGCTCTAGTTTTTGGTTGTTATTTTTTGCACCAAACACATAATTAACAACACTTTTTCTTTTACATGGAGTGCGCACTGGTCCTACACACTCCGGTCCTCCATCTTCCATTCCTGCCTGATACAGTCCTTCTGCTCTTACGTTGAAGAACTGGTCAGTGCCTGCAGCACAGCTTCCACTCCTCTAGTCAGTGAATGTATGGCCATTGTTAGACCAGACACGGCGCTGACCAACTGCCTGGTGTGCGCAGCAATGGCCCGAGTGTCCGGCTGGAGCGCTGGAGCCATATCGGCCACAGCTAGCACCTCTTGTGCAATCGCCGGTCGCCCGTGGGAGAGAGCAGCAGACTCCCTTATGTGTTTGCTTGCCTCAGTCACAAGGAGCGGAATCAAATTTATTCTTGCGCTTTCACATTTCCTTCTCATTTAAATACTACTGTTTGCACCCGTTGACACTTTCCCTTAGTAGATCACCCGCAAAATGCACGCGAACCAAGTACGCAAAATCAGGAGCACGGAATTTAGAATACATTAGAGATACTTCCTTGATCCCAAAGAAAATTAAGGTGTCAAAGTAGCATACATATAAAACACATTGCACACATATAACAATGATAATAAAAATATATTAATAATTATTATTAATAATAATACTATATTGATGCTGTCAATATTGATGCTGTGGCCCTTTATACTGGGCCAAACCATTTGCAGCCTTGTTGAAAGGGGTTTTGAGTTTATTTAGTGTGTTTTCTGTATTACTTTTAGTTAAAGGCTATTTTGTTTGTACCTCCTTTTGTAGTTGGTTTGGCCGGGCTTGTATATAGGTTCCCTGGGGTTTTGTCTGGGCCACAGCCGTCGCTGCCTATATGCAGAACACGCGCAGTGCGTAGGGCCCCTTGATCCAATAGGGTCCCCATTTTGCACGAAAGATGGGCATAAGCGCAGCTGTGAGCTGCGCTTCTAGATCAGCCGTCAGTGCGAGGCAGGAGGAGAGAGAGAGAGAGGTCAGTTTTCATTTAGTTACCTTTGTTTTTCTGTTGCTGTTCTGTTAACTGAAGTCTGTTTAGCTGACCTCTTTTATGGGCCTGTTTGTTAAGATGAAGGCGTATCATCCATCACCATCCCTGTGATTCAGATAATGAACCGTCTCTCTACTATAGCCGCCATACAGCTACACCACTTGACATAGAGAGAATATTTTCTTAACTTTTGATCACAGTGCTGTTTAGGTAATCTTATACAATATGTTGAGTAGTTGATGGGATGAAATCTGCAGGCGGACTCATGTGACAAGTGATGTATTGAAATAGCAACACTTGACAATTGGAACCAAAATGGCCGACTTCCTGTCCAGTTGTGACCATCAGTGCAAGAGACTTTTTTTGCATCTCGATGACCTGTATAAGCTTGCAAATTTTCATCTTTGTACTCCATAAAAAGCTTTATGGGGAGGGGTTTTTGAAAATTTCAAGGTAGCACTATAGAGACATTTGACAGTGCCCATGGACAAGGCCATTACCTGCTGTTATGGCATGTTCAGGCTGTTCAGGCATATAATGCAATTATGTCCAGCAATTTTGAAGCTTCTATGACAAAGTGCCTGCCCAGAGAAGCATTTTGAAATATTGATGATGAGTAACAAAACTTTGTCATGCAGTAGTGGCCACGCCCTTAGACTTCAAAAAATTCTGTGTATGAAATTTTGTCAGCTTGGTCCATAGATTATTTGTACCAAATTTGAAGCCCATTGGGTTTTTAAAATTCAAAAATTCAAATCAAAATAGCTGACTTCCTGTGGGGTTACGGCCATCATGTCAAGAGACCTTTTTGTATATCTCTTTAGAATGTATCTACATACCATTTTTTATTTGCCCATGACAAAGTAAAAAAAAATTATGGGGATTGGTCAAAATTTCTAGGAGGCACTACTTTCCCATTTTGGCTCCCCATGGGCATGCCGAAAATGATCCGTTTTCAAGAATGTTCAGTCCCCCAAAAATACTTTCTTTGTTTGGGAATAATAATAATACTAAAAAGAAACAATACAGATTTATGAGGGTTCTCGCAACATTGTTGCTCGGACCCTAATAAGTAATGTAATAAGTAATATGTAATAAATATTAAGTAAAATACATAGTGTAACGAGTAACAAGTAATGTACAAATAAAGAGTAATTAAATATATAGTGAGTATTATAATGTGATGAATGTATAAAAGTTAAGTATAGTCATTAACAGATAAAGATAAAATCCAATAAGGAGTAGGGTTCACGTTCCAAAGTGCAGTGCAGTGCAGTGCAGTTCTCATTCAGTCCAGTCCATAATGTTCAGCTCTGTTTGTCATTGTAAAGCCGTATGGTCCTGGGGACAAAAGACTGCTGCAACCTATCAGTCTTGCAGGAGAGAGACTGGAGTCTGTTGCTAATCAGGTTCCTCTGCTTGATGAAGATGAGTGTAGGGGCTGGCTACTACTGTCCATAATGGATCGCAGCCTGCTCAGGGTTCTCCTATCAGCCATTGTAGTGAGTGTTTCCAGCTTCATGTCCACCACTGACCCTGCCTTCCTTAACAGTTTGTCTAGTCGTCCTGTGTCTCTCTTCCTGCTGCTGCCCCCCCAGCACACCAGAGCATAAAAGAGAACACTAGCCATCAAGACTGGTAGAACATTAGCAGGAGTTTGTTGCAGACACTGAAGGATCTCAACCTCCTGACGAAGTAGAGCCTGCTCTGTCCTTTCTTATAGAGTGCATCTACATTGAAAGACCAGTCCAGCTTATTGTCCAAGTGTACCCCCAGGTACTTTTAAGTGATGACTTTCTCCTCCTTCTCTCCATCAATAGTAACAGACAATATTGGAGTGTCTAGGTTTTGGTGGTGTTTAGTTGAAACTAGTTGGCCTTGTACCACACAGCAAAATCCTCCACAAGGCACCTGTATTCCTCCTCCTGTCCATCACTGATACACCCCACAACTGCCGTATCCTCTGAGAACGTCTGCATGTGGCAAGTCTCTGAATTGTAGCTGAAGTCATTGGTGGACACCAGGTCAGGCTCTACTCCCATCCGCAGCAGTTCTCTCAGCAGTGTCGGCAGGATGGAGTTGAAGGCGCTGAAGAAGTCAAAAAACATGATTCTCACTTAAATGGTAAATAAGGTGTCAATCAAAAGCTTAAAGCCCCTTAAAGATTGATGTCACTGATACTGTTGTCTGTGTGAAGACTCCACTTTTCTTAAATGAATCTTATGCATCTTATATCTGGCTATTTGTATTTGTAAAAACAAAACCATGTGTAGGAATATAGAAAATTGAGGTAACATGATGCACCTTGATATAGAGTCGTTGACATGATTACCGTCATTGAACCAAATTGAGAGACTAGTCAAGGTTCACATCTACCTTCATTAGGAATGAAAATTAATCTTTATATAAATTCCTGTTTGATTAAGTCATCCATCACAACTGATGATACAACCAAGGCTATATTTGTATGCTGCAGATTTGTCTTTGTGGTCCCGTATACTCACAACCTTCACGGTTACTGTTTTAGATAGATCATATATAATTTTGCACTCATAGAACCTATTCATTTTCTATTCTTTTGTTGATAATGTTCATGTTCCTGGATAATTTAGGGACATCAGTATGATGAGTGTTTTTTCTAACCTATGGTGCTATACTCTGGAACTCGAATCTCCCTGAGTATTTCAAAATCTACCAGCCATCCATCTATCCTTCCGTCTGTTTGAAGGCTGTCCTGTTTGTCCTCTCACTTTAAACCTATCTGATGTTGCAGGATCCAGTCTGTCCGTCTGTGTCTGTCTGTATCACACACCGAACATTGCTCTGAGTGCCATGTGTGGGTCCTCTCCTCCATGAAACTCCATCTTCTCCATCATCATCCTCTCTTTCATGAGCTTCCTTTTATCTCCTCCCTTCACCACCTCCTTCTCATCTTTATGTCCATAATCATTCTCCTCATTATTATCTTCCTAAAATAAGAACTTCTCTTCCTTTTGTCACTCTTTGTGTACCTGTCTTGTGGTCTGACCTGCAGGTGTGTATAAACCTGTCTTTTCCTCTGACCTGAGGGGGTCTTTGTGTGTATGTGTTAATGGCTGTCTCCCTTGTGCAGGATGTGAGCTACCCTGGCACTCTGGCCTATACCAATCCTCAGCTGGATGTCCAGGAAGCTACCACTGCAGCAGCACAGGGGGAGGCAGAGTAAGTCCTTGTGGTCCGGCCTACAGAACACATAACACAGAGCCAAGGCCCCACCCACATCCTGCTGTGATTGGCCCAGTCTCAGTAAACAGCCAGCTACAGTCGCTATGCTGCTATGGATACCGTTTGTTCCACGAAAACAAAGTGTGCCGTGTGAAGTTCTTTGGCTGTGCCTCTAGGAGGCAAATAATGTTGGCATTGTGTGTGTGTGTGTGTGTGTGTGTGCGCGCATGTGTGTGTGTGCGCGCGTGTGTGTGTGTGTATGTGCACATGCTAACGTAGGGAACTCAGGTGAGGCCACCTGTGATCAGGACGATGAAACAGCGACATCTAGTGGTGGCTGCATAGAGTTCTGCTGTGCTGAAGATACACACACATATACACATACTTGACCGGCCTGGATCACTGATCTCAGACTGTACAAGGGCGGAACCACAGTATGTGTGTGAGTGAGTCAGTGAGTGAGTGAGTGAGTCAGAGAAAAAGAGACATCTGTTGACCTTTTGAACATGTGTGTGTTTTTGTCAGGCTCATGGTGAATGGTCGAATAAGAACTATCTCCAGTCCTGTCATGGAGGAAGAAACTTCACCCACAGTGTCTGCAGAGACAAAAGCAGCTACAAACACATACCGTAGGACACAGGTAAACACACACACTAACAGGAAAACACACACACATACAAAGTATTTCTGCTATAGTAGCTGTTGTTTTGTATGTGTGTCATAGAAGAAGAAGAAGATCCACAAAGTTCCAGCAGAGGTGACCAGAGAATGGTGCCCAAGTGTAGCCATCCCCCCTGGTACACACACACACACACAGACATACACATATTTTCATGCATCAGACCAATGGAGGGCTCTCCTCTGACCATGAGTTTATTTGTTGTTCTCCAGCAGATCCCAGCAGTGCGTCCTCTCAGTCCCTAAGCCAACGTCTTCCTTTCCCTGCATTCCCCCTGAGAGCCTCTCTACCACCCCTGGCACTGCACCCGGTCCCAGCCCCGGCCCTGGTGCAGGCTGCTGCCCCCCCAGCTGAGTACCACTCAGACTCTGCCGAGTCCCTGGAGGAGATCCCTGTGGCACTGGCCAAGCTGGGCTCTTCTTCAGCTTCCTCCTCACACAGAGCTACCCAACACAAACTGCCTCCTGTCAAACTGCCCTCACCCTCACCTCTGCCCTCACCCCATCCCAGGACTAAGAGGAAGACCTTGTCTTCCCGTCAAAATAAGAGCACTGCAGAGCTCAAGTTTGAGATGGCATCAACCCAACCTCCCACTGTGTTTGTCAGCCATGCCAGTGGGGAGGTTCCATAACCCAGCTCCATGCCAAGGCCCAGGTTCAGAATCCAAGATGGAGTCTTATGTGGTTCTGGTCCAGAACTAGGACCCAGGCCAGGTCCAGGTTTGACTCTTTCATCTGTGATGCCCTCACAGGTTTCATCTGTGATGCCAAAGGTGGGAGTGCCTGCGCCTTCTTTCTACCTGGTTGCACCTGAACTCTGAGCTTGAGCTAATGTGCATCACTGTCTTCAGGGTAACCCTGGGGACTGTCAATCACCAACAGTTTTAAGAATCATTTCGAATAGTCATTTAGTTGTTGATGAAAAAGAAATCAGCATTGTTAAGAACAGATAGTGTAGTCCTTCTGTCAGTGATATTTTCATCAGTTGGTTGAATAAATAAAGAGATTGATTGGCACTGCAGTCATTCAGCTAAAGCATAATCATGCTAATGCTAACTATGCTAGCTTAGCAACCTGTCAGGGCCAATGTTTAATGAGCAAGAAATCAAAGTTTTTAAAATGCTGTTTCAACAAGACAACTCAACAGTTGTTTTTTTTTAATTCTTTTTACAATTTTTTAACAATGTTTTTACTTTTAAGCTATTCAGATACCAGTGTCTTTTTGTTGTTGCTTCTGTATCGTTTCTCCCATGTGGTTAGACTCTCCTGTCCAGCAGAATGTTTGGTCTATACATTGTTGAACTGTTTTCAAGAGTGTAAGTTTGTCGCTGTAAGCTGATTTCACTGAGTTAACAATGAAAGACAGAAAATAAAGAAGAGAAGACAGCTAGTCTTTGGTAGCTGCTCATTCACGTTTTACGCATATTAGCCTTCATTAGCATGCATCTGTGCTAAATGTATAGTTTGGGATTTATTTCAGACAGGATAATTTGGATAGCTCAAGCATAAACATTATCATTGTCCAAACTTCCTATCATTCCCTTCCTGACTCTACAGCCAGTAACCAGGGGAAACATTTCCAGTCTGAAACTTCATTAAAACCATCATTATCATTGCTATAGACATAAATACAGACATCATTTAACCTTAACCCAATAATATGTGAATCAATGAAAATGTAAAAATAAATGGATGGTATTGTTCTGTTACTTGTCCTAAATTTAAGAAAGTCTCACATTTTTCATCAATACCAATAACTGAATGTGAAGATTCAGTCCGATTCATATCATGTTTTTTTCTAGTTATAACTATAGATCAATACAGGACATTTTGAACAGTCACTTTATGTAATAAAATTTGTATTCAACTTTTCATGTAAAAGAGTAACTGTGCAGCAATAAAACATCTTACAATCAAACAAGGACCTTGTCAACAAAATTCTCCATAATAAACAACTGATTGGACCGCAGGCTGGAATCAAACAGGGTATACTTTAATTCTGGCCAAGGGAAGCAAGGCAGCAGTGCCCACGGGGGTATGTACAGCAATGTGCAGCAGCTCGCTACAATGCTCAAAGTTTCTGTACATTACACAGTCTTAAATCAACAATTGGTGTCCTCCTCCACTCCTGGAGATGCCATGAATCTGTTCTCCAGTAATGGGCCATGTATCTCCAGGTGTAGACCCCAGGCACGCTATGTGTGCAGCTGTTAGAGAGAGAGGAGAACACACTATTGTGTTCTCTTCCTCAATCCAGCAGCACCTGGAGGGGCTGGAAGTTGTGTTCTCCCGCAACAGGAGCAAGGGCTCAAAGCAAAATTCTCAAAGTGCCATTTCCTTCAGAGACAAGTGAAGTACCTGGGGCATGTTGTATCGGTTGAAGGTGTGACCTCTACTAACCTGGTGGAACTTAGATCTTTCATGGTGTTTGCTACTAGGCGCTTCATAGCAGGGTTTGCAAAGATAGCTGCTCCTCTGCATCATGTGGTGTCGAAACTGAGTTGAGGTAGTTCTTTGACAGGAGCATGGGGGGAAGCTGAGGCCTATTGTATACACTAGCCGGACACTCAGACCTGCTGAGAGGAATATACAGAACTATGGTTCTATGAAAATTGAATTTCTGGCCCTTAAGTGGGCGGTGTCACAAAAAATCAGAGAGTATTTGTTAGGGGGAACCTGCTTAGTGTAAACTGACTACAATCCATTTAGCCAGCTGGAGACAGTCAAGCTCAGTGCAGTCGAGGAACATTGGGCAGCCCAGTTGGGGAATGAGAATGTTGATGCCTTGTCTCATCAGTATAGGGAGGCTGGGGGAGCTCAGGCGTCAAAGAAAGGGAATGAGTGTGAGGGGAAGACTCTGTTCAATCTGACATTTCTGTCTTCCCAGGTTGCTCCAAAGGAAAATTAGCCACATTACAGGAGCAGGCCACCGGATTCAAAGGAAAGACAAGGGTTTGGCCCAAGTACCAGGGAGCTTGCCCACCAAGAGTTTGAGGGAGGTAGGGAAAGTACCTAACCGCAGCTTTAACACTACAGATGGTGGCAAGGAGAAATACCAGTTTGTATTGCCTCAGTGTTTACAGAAAGACATTCTCAACCATTTGCGTGACAACCATGGACATCAGCGTCTTCCTTCTCTGCAGAGAATAAACGCTTGGTACCTGTTCCAGTCCTGCTTTTTGATTTTCCCTGACATATGAAGAATTTTTCCACAACAATTTGGTGTCAGAAGTGGGATTCTACAGATGATACGTCCGACCACCTGAAGTCAGCCAGGGGCTGTTCACCCTGAACTAGAAAAAGAGTTCAGTTTCAAACCTCTTCAAATTCTATGAAGTGAGAACTGACTGGTCTTAAGTGGGAGGGGGACCATCACTGCTGGAATTAGGAGCGAACAGTGCTTTGTGGACATTGCTGGGTGAGTCAAAAAACAATGCTTGAACGATTGGGGATTTGAAATTTAAAAGAAAAAAAAAAGAAAGGGGTGGATTTATCAAGCTTGTTTTTCTCATTTGGTCTAGTGTTGGTTAAATCCAAGGAGTACTTCAGGTGTACTTTGGGAGGAGCGGGAACTCCAGTGATAACTATTCATTACAGCTTCAGTTTCAATGTTCCTGCTGAAATTGGTCGCAGGATTAAGGTTAAGGTAGCCCTGCCGGTAGTTGGCAGATGACCATCCTCTCAGAGCTTGGTTCTGCCCGAGGATTTTGATCGCTAAGGATCTGTTCCCCTCGCCCCCGTCGCTCTAAGCTTGCTCTGAGAAGGAGTTTGTTGGGTTGTGGTATCATACATAGTAGAATACAGTTAAATCTCTACAAAGAGAGGGTCTAACTTATGTGCGATCCGTGCTGTGGTCCTGGTGTCTCCGGGAGGCAGTAAAAGTACCGGCTTTTGTAAGGACTTCATAGTGGTAGCCCGTGGGGACGCTCACGGTGTAGTATGGGATCAAGTGGCAGCAGAGGTTATGCGCCTGGGTCGCCAGTGAGAAATTCATGTGAGATAACTAACGAAACAATGAAGTTTGTGCCACAGTGATGTGAAAAGGGGTTTCCAAAAGGGGGGTTCTTTTGAAATACAAGCCATAGAACTGGTTGTAGATCATGAGAAAAATCAGCATCATCAGCAAAAATCAGCATAGATGGAGAAGAAAAAATCTGGCGAGAGATGCAAAATTTTTTTTTTATTTGCCAAGTTTAAAAAGAAACAAAAAGAACACAATTTTGAGAAGTGTGTCAGAAAAATGGAGAAAGAGAAGAGAGCATGATAATGTTGGTACTAATGCTGTGATGAGTATGCGTGTTGAAAAGCCTGTGCAGGTCCTACTGCTCCGATCCGTGACTCCGATCCTCCAGAACGATCTCCACAACGAGTCCGACCAGAAGCTTATGAGAGTGAGGAGGCATCCAAAGAAACAAGAAGAACAAGAGACTTCAGCACACATGAAAACATCACATAGAAGAGCAGAATTTAATCTACTCTATTCAGAGATAGAGAGAGAATTGTAAAAGAGTGAAGAGAAATATGCGGATGTTGATTCCTGCAGGTTTTGCCTTTGCTGAGAACTTTACAAGAGAGAGTGTGCTCAAGATGCAAAAAGAAAGACATAGCTTTACAAATAAGTTATTATTACAAATAAGTGTGAAATAGTGGGCAACTGGTGGAGACAAGAAGGCCATGGAGGTGGTAGGGAGGAGAGCGTGAGATGACGGGGGAGAAAACCCTGGGAAAGAAAATAGGGGGAAAAAAAGGAAGAATGATTGTGTGAATACACATGAGAAAACTCAAATTTAGAAATTTAGAGATATTAATGAGAATTTTTACTTGACTGACTTGACTGACTTGACTTTTTAGAGCTTACAAATTATAAAGTAAAAAAGAGGGTACAAATTGGGTACAAAGAGAAAAAAAAACAACAAAAGCAGGAAATTCAGTGAAATGTAAATGATGACCAACTGTAAGTAACACCAGGTACAGAAATCAGAGAACAAGAACAGAGAGGTGTTAGAAATCTTTAAGGTGCTCAAGGAGCTCTTTTGCAGAAGGCTGTATGAGGAACAAACAGCAGGCAGATCTTGGAAGCATTGACACAATCATGAACAGTGAAGTATAAATGGGAACAACACTACAGATTTAACAAGAATAAGCTACTCTGAAAGCTAAGTGAGTGAAATGCAGGACAGAAAGAGGGTGTCTTGGACAAATGGGTTGCTTATTGTGTTCAGGTAAATGAGCATGCATGTCAAAGCAAAGACTAACTGAAGTCCTTTGAGATCTTGTTTGCCCGACCAGTACATCTAGGTGGGACCAATGTGGAGGACCAACAGAGAAGATCTTCTACAACAACAGCATTTATGGATGCAGCCAGGGTCCAGTATTGTATTCACTTGTCTTCCAATAACCAGAGGTCAGTACTTTCTATTCAATCCAGCCGGGCAACTGGTAAGAAGGATCTGAGAGCAAAAGGTGGGAGCACAGTAAAGTATGGCTAACTAGTGTTTCTAAGTACAATCATCAGCAGAAATAACTACAGTGTGAGAGATGGAAGTCTACACATCTGAAAGGAGGTAGATCAGGACTGAGATAGATGAAGATCAGAAACCAGTGAGGATAGTGCATGTAACATTAGGGAAAGCAGAGGCCGTCATCAATAGGTTCTTACAGGGTCATTAGTGTAATGGAGAGGCAATGCCTGAGAGGACCAGGCCAACTCACGGCCCGGTCAAAAGTACCAGAACCAGCTTAGTGGAAACACGCCTTTTGATTTAGTCAATTACTTCATCCTCCTCCAGAGGCTCTCAAGAATTAGTCTGTCATCACAATCCTATAATACACTCTGCTGCATCAAAATTACAACACAGTCTCACCTCTATTGAACACAGTCTCACCTCTATTGAGCAGTACTTCCATAGCCTTCACATTCTCCTCAACACCAAGAAAACCAAATGCATTATTTCTGACCAGACACATGATTCTATCACTCCCCCTAAAACCCTCTGTGCTGATGGCTCTGATCTATGACTTGCTACAAATACTTCGGTGCTGGTGAGCAGTTGAATGACAGGTTCCATTTTAGTCACAGCCAGTCTCAAACACTGATGCAGATGTTTATCTGCCAATTTTGGTCTCTGTTACATCCCCAGTCTAGGAGATGTGGTTCATAACACGATTTTTAAGCTCCCCTTGCACCTCTCATCCCCAAGAAGGTGGCCCAGTCTAGACGCAACTTTTTGTTCATTTAAATGAATTGCAACTTTTTCTGGGAGGCAGTTTTTAAATTCCTCAACATAACCTCACGTAGATCCTCTATAGTTTTAACCTTACTGGCGTGGCACCATTTATCAAACAGCACACCTTTTTCTCAAGCAAATTCTAAATTTTTGACTATATGCTCCAGGCACCAACTTATAAGCACGAAGGACTGTAGCTTTAACTATATCATAATTTAAACTGTCCTCAATCGACAAGGAATTGCAGACTTTTTTTAGTTTTGCCCACTAGTTTGCATTGAAGCAACAGAGGCCACACATTCTTAAGCCAACTTAATGTGGTTGCTATTCTTTCAAATACATTGAAGTAGGAATCTACCTCTGATTCTCTGAAAGGTGGTACAAGGGCATCATGCTTGCTCACGTCGAAGCTATCTTGAGCTTGGGTACCAGACAAGTGTGTGGAATGGCTCACAGGCTTGGTGGAAGCAGCAGCTCCCTGCTCTAACCCCAGAGCTGTAACCCTTGAGTGCATGGCCTCGACCTCCAACTACCTCTGTCTTATTTCAGCCAGTGTCAGCTCTTCTGCTGTCATCTGTTTCTGCACAGGAAAGTCTGGGAGACTTTCTTGTACCACCAGTGAACAAAGGTCTGCTTTTTTTAACTTATTTAATTAATCCAAAGTAGGTTGCCTCTAAAAATCTTCTAAATCAAGACAAATTAAGAATTAATTACTCACCGAACACACGTCACAGCAGCAAACAAAAGAAGGATGAGCTCCGATAAATCATGTTACGTCCCCAGTCTAGGAGATGTGGTTCATAACATGATTTTTAAGCTCCCTTCACTCCTCTCATCCCCAAGAAGGTGGCCCAGTCTAAAATTCACTTTAGAGTGGCTTTTATTATTTAGGAGTGAGAATATAAATGCCCAAAACAACAAACAAAACCAAACTAAAGATCCCCAAACTTATACCTATAAGAAGGCGGGCTTCATCGATGTCGGCACCAAAGGGGTTCTAGAAAAGACGGATTTCTTTTGCAGTAACATGTAGTTCACGGAATCACATACCGAACTAAGCTGGGAATGGGACCACTGGGTTCTCTGCAGAGAATTTTTGGGTAGCAGGGAGATGGATGAAGTTGTGCTTTTCCCCATGTTCTAAAAGCAGCTCTACAAAATTAAACAATTGAATGAACATCCTTTAAGACTAGTCATTCCATAATTTTTGCCAGGGGTTGTGGCTTTGGGACCGTTTTGTCTTTTGAATGAAGAAATGCGATCATTTCAGGTAGCAGCTCGTAAAAATACCTCAAGCTCTGCCCCGGCTCAACCATTGGGCCTCTGTATAGTACAGCACATCACTGTGCGCAGACTCCAGTTCAAACAGGAATTGTTGGAAATGCCTGTGTTTAAGTCCCTTTGCTCTTAAAGTTTATGCATGACACCACAACCTTCATGACAGAATCCCACTTCAACACTTTGCATCACAGAGCTTGCTGGTGAATTAGGCACTGAACTTGTAGCGGGGCAATGAGACCCCATTCTTCCCTCTCCTGGTTCATGAGTCCTATTAGACCCTGAGAAGCGCCCATCATACCAGGAGCTCCATCAGTTGTGATGCTGGCAAGCTTTGACCAGTCTAGGTCCAATTCTTCAATATCCTCCCCCTTCGTAGTCCATTTGAGACTTTGGAGGGCTGCAAGCTCCTCGCCCATTTCAAAGTTTCCGCTAACTCCACGAATAAAAATAAGCACCTACTCTGTTTCCTGCACGTCTGTGCTCTCATCCTGTGTTAATAAAAAAAGTCAGATTCTTTCGTCTTCTGCTGCAGCTGGGCAACAAACAGGTACATTACCCCTGAGTTCTTCACTGCGTCTGGTGATTGTACTCGTTGACAGACCCACTGCATAAACTTCAACTTCAACTTCAACTTTTATTTGTTTTAAGTGCCATATCATAACAGCTGTTGTCTCAGAGCACTTTACAAGGAGAGCAACAATGTGTACATAGTGAAAAACCCCCTGTCCTTAGACCCTCGCAAAGGCTGAGGAACAACTCCCAAGAAAAACCCTGACAGGGAAAAACAAGGGGAGAAACCTTTGAGAGTTTGTCTGCTTGCATTGGGCCTTGCAAGTTACCATACTTGTCTTTTTGGCGGGATTCATAGTGTCGATGCAGATTGTATACCGCCACTACCTCTTGACAGATGAGACAAACAGCCTTTTCCTTGCATTGAACAAAAAGTAATCGTTTGTCCACTGCAGGTTTAATGCTCTGCATTCTGAATCAATTTTTCTCCTACGTAACCTTTTCGTCATTATTCCGTTTTATTTGACTGGGGTGATTTTTTTTTTCCTGTGGTGGGGAGGGGTTAGATAGGGGCACAGACTGCAGAAGGGTGGAATAGAATATCATGTTCTATGCGTGTATTATGCTAGGTTCAGACCGAAAGTGAAATAACACAACACAACGTGTGTCTTGCATGTGGGAGAGACTACACAGTGGGCCTGCTTCAAGCAGAAAAGAGGGGCACCTCCTCTTCTGACAGAAAAAAAAGTTTGAAAATCGCTTGTCAAGCTGGTGACCTGCGGTCGTGTTGGCTGCGTTACAAGACAATCCACTCACCAGATTCCTCCTCATCCTCATACTTACCATTATCCAAGCCTACTTCTTTTTTATCTTGGTCCCGGCAGGAAACTTTATTTGGCTGTGTGTGTGCTTGGTGTGTGCCTGCGCCTGGAACCGCTAAGCATGCATTCGGTCTGAATTCAGCATAAGTCCTGATCACATGACCAGACTAAAGTTTCTGGTATTGTTCAGGGGGCTGGGTCAAATGTGAAGACGGGCCATAGTTTGGGGACCATTGACCTAGGCTCATGTGTCAAACTGATTCCACAAAGGGCCGGGTGGCTGCAGGTTTTTGTTCAAACCAATCAAGAGTACGCAGTTTGACCAATCAGCTGTCTGAAGGTTGAGATCAGTAAATTGAAAGAGTCAAGTCAGGTGTGTTGCTGCTTGGTTGGAACAAAAACCTGCAGCCACACGGCCCTTTGTGGAATTGGTTTGACACTGATTGAGAGGATGGCAATCCACACCCTCCACCACTCCACCTTAATTTACTGCTCACTACTGCGACCTATGTAACCTAGTGGACTAGACATGCTCTACACCAGACAGCTTTTCTTAAACTCAGTTACTTTGGATGCAGCACTTTCTGATTTATGCTGCAGCTAATGACTGGAACACCTTTCAAAGCAACCTCAAACTCGCTGTCCTTGCATTATTCACTGTCTTTAAACAAAATCTGTGTCAAATTACTGTTGACTCGTGAATCTGTTCAATAGGTCCACTTGTCATGTCCCATTGCCTTTTTGTTTTTGTTTTATTTATTTATTTAATGTTTGTTACTATAAAATGTAACCTTGTTTTTACTTATATATTTAGTGCTCCCCTTTTCCTCCACCTCCTCTGTCCCCACCGTTGGATGGTGTGGACCATCTTTTTCAGGATGCATAGTAAGATACCTTGAGTGCACTAAAGTGTTTGCAACACATTTGGACACCACTACAAAATCTGTGTGAATGTGTGTGTGTGTGTCTGTGTGTGGGTGGGTGAGTGTGTGTGTGTGTACATCATTTCCTGTGCAATTTTTTTTTTTGGATTGGCTCATGTTGTCATTGTTCAATTGCTGTAATTGTTTGGCTGTTGTCATGACGACAGCTGTAGGTAAACTGTGGTGATGTCAGCAGCACAGATCCTCAGAGTTCTGTAGCAGGAACAGGATCCGGTCAGACCATATCTGAATATGTGTGTGCATGCATCTGTGTGTCTGTAGAAGCACTTTGTAATAACCTCTCCACTTTGACCTCTGACCTTTAGTTCTGTGCTCAGTTGTCCCACCAGAACAGTTACGACCATTTCCTTCTCTCCCCATCTCACCCACCCCTTCTCTCCACCCTCTTCCCTCATTTTTATTGCCCTCCCATTTGTACGGAGTTGTCATGGTGACAGGATAAACAGACAACAACAAATCCTCGGCAGCGTGGGACGACAGCAGACAAGAGGAGACGGAGGTGAAAAGGAGACACACAGAGCCGAAGGACTGCACACAGACAGGTGAGTGTGTGTATGAGAGAGAGAAACAGAGAGAAAGGTGTGCATGAGTGTATTTTAATCAAATATTTGAGCTTTGGAGACTTTTAATCACAGACAATGAACTGAATACATACATATATATAGAAGCACACACACATATATATATATATATATATATATATATATATACACACTAGAGTTACATTGGCTCTCACACACAAATGGTGACAGCGACCACAACCATTGCAGCTCACACTCAATGCCCTTAAAACATTAATTCACTGAATGACAACATTTAAGTTTAGTGTTGCAGACTTGCATCAGCAGCATGTATGTGTCAACATGTGTGCGAGTGGCCTCACTGTGGTTTCTCACACTTGTGTGACACACTTTGATATCATGACCAGCAGTGGTTGTTTCTTCATGTGTTTTTCCTCATGTGTTCATGCAGATGTTGCATTCCATCTGTATATAGAAATGTAATGTTTAAACAGTTTGGAGTGAAATTCTATTGCTATGTTGATGTCAGTGTTCAGAAATCATTTGCTGTGGAAACTGTGGAAACTATGCAGATGTGTGGAGTTTTTTCAGGGCATTTAACACAACCTTTTGTTGTAGGTTTCCCCTCCCTATTTAACTGCTCTTAGTCCAGAGGAACTATCTTACTAGACAGAGAAAAGAACTCAGTGCATTGCAGTGCGGGGCAGGACAGCTTATGGCAATATAGAGACATTTGGAGCTATGATTAGCCTTAAAATGCTTTGTGAATTTGGGCCCTAGAGGAGAT
This sequence comes from Karalla daura, assembly GCA_029224185.1. Classification (NCBI taxonomy): domain Eukaryota; kingdom Metazoa; phylum Chordata; class Actinopteri; order Chaetodontiformes; family Leiognathidae; genus Karalla; species Karalla daura. The sequence goes on along the minus strand of CM055190.1, from coordinate 27,685,187 downwards.
ATGAAACTTTAAGTCACTCAAAGTTTCATGCTTTGAGACCTGCATGCACTCAAGGCGTCCGCTGCGTTGAATCTTGCATGGATTTATTTGAAAAGCAAGAAAGAAGGTTTGGTCGAGTAATGGTCAAGTACTGGTTCAGTTCTGTCCTGTTCAGGGTCCCACTGTTTGATTCAGTCACTTCATTGTATTTCTGCTCTGTTTTAGTCGCTTGGTCATCTTGGCATTATGGCTGAGAGTCCAGACATTGAGCAGCTCATGATGTCCTTCAGGAAGTTTGCAGTCCATGGAGACGCCAAGGCCACAGGAAAAGAGCTGAATGGGAAGAACTGGGCCAAACTTTGCAAGGACTGTAAGATCATTGATGGCAAGAATGTCACCAGCACTGATGTGGACATTGTATTCTCCAAAGTGAAGTGAGTAAAAGCAAAATCTCCCAGAGATGTGGGTCTAGCACCTCTTGCTGTTGATGTGATAATGTGAAAATGATGGTATTAATGTTTTATCTGTTCATGCTGTTTGTGGATGAAGGCAGAAGGCATCCAGAGTCATCACCTATGAGGAGTTTCAGAGAGCTTTGGAGGAACTGGCCCCCAAAAGGTTTAAAGGTCAGAGCAAACAAGAGGCATTGGAGTCCATTCACAACCTGGTGGAGGGAGGAGAACCCTCCAACATCGGAGTGACGGTGAGACAAGAGCTTTGGCACCTTTTATCTTCACGTGTTTGTAGAAGGATCCAGGTTCCACCTGGTCTGTCATCACACACCTGTAGGTCATACTAATAATTATGGCTGTGTGTGTATTTCTTTAATCAGAGAGTGGCCAAGACAGCAGCAGTAGACCGTCTGACCGATGCATCCCGTTACACTGGGTCACACAAGGAGCGATTTGATGAGAGTGGCAGGGGCAAAGGTCGTGAGGGACGTGAGGACATAGTGGAAAACACTGGCTATGTGGGTGCCTACAAGAAAGCGGGAACATATGACAGCAAAATAAAGGATGAGAAATAACCTGCCACAAAGTCTCCAAAGCACATTGCAAGGACCAAACCTTGAACTCTAACCCCTGCTTTGTGTGGCACCACACACACACACACACACACAACCCAGAGAGAGCGACAAAGAGCTTAATACCATTGAAGGCCACAGTGGACCACACAGACAACTTTTAGGGACACATATCCATTCTTTGACATCAACCTTACGTCAACAACAACCTTCAAGCTTCAGTCACTGAAAATGTGGTGACATTTCTGTGGGAATTATAAGCAATTTGAAAATATTATATTACTGCCATAGATTCTAAATTGTAGAAAATACTAACCATTGAGAATAGTTTAAGATTACAATATTAGTGTGTGTACGTGTGACTGTGTGTGCTCCGCTCCGCTCCGCTGAGATGTGTATGGATCTCTGATCTTTCTGGTGCTAATATAATACTAACATACAGATGCTTAAAAATGAGGATGACGATGATGATGTCACAAAGTGTCCCATTGGTTCTGACCTGCTCTATTAGCTATAAGCAGCTTTATTAGAACTTGCTACAATGACACTGATCATAAATTTTGGTCTGTGCTGAAGCTGAGATGCTTTGTGAGCATCATCCTCATCTTTTGTCAACCCTTGTGTCTGCCGCACCCTTATCAGTAGGATGCAGGCTCAACCCTGCTGAAGATGTTCCTGTGCTTCCAGCAGTCTGAGGTCACATTTACAATTCAGTCTGCAATGTCCTGAAGCCTCAAGCTGTTTTTTGTGTTCCATAGCATGTTCTTCTGTGTTCTGCTGTGTTATCAATGTCTGCTGCGTGTAGCACTCCATCTTTCTTACTGTAGCAATAAAGGCTTTGTCCTGATTAAATCTGCACTGCTGTGTTTATTTGTTTTTTTTGTGCTTTATAAGCGTATGTGTGTGCGTGTGTGTGTGTGTGTGTATGAGTGTATGTAGAAGGAAGAAAAAAAAACAGTATGGTTCCTTGTTACCATGGCATGCACAGTGTAAACAGCAAACAGGTGAGTGAGCTTTGTGCTGGGAACTAGCTATGATCAGATGCAGATATGAAAGCTGATCCAACTTAAGCACAAAGGGGCTTTCACTCAGTGGCTGCTGAAGCATCTTGACACAAAGACCTGAAACTTATTATCTGCTTTAGTTTTTTTTAATCAGTTGGACAAACAGGACAATAAACATGACAATAGAAGTTTCACACAAACGTAGACAGTTAAGGTCAGAGGTGGGGGTTCAGCACTTGACTATTCTGTGATCAGCTTTTTCCTGAATAACCAATACTGCTGAGAGAATCCCTCACAGTTATCAGACCACCTTGGATTTTTCACCGCCAGTGAAGATATTAGAGTCTGCATCTGTGTCAGGTTTGGGTACCTGCACCAGGTCTCGGAGGCTGTGGGCACAGCGCAGTGCCTCTTCGTTCCTCTTTGTCCTCATTTTCCTCAGGTTAGTGTTCAGACTCTTGGAGCGCAGTGCCGGATAACTCCTTTCCGACTCCTCCTCCTCCTCTCCCGCGCCATCAGCTTGTTGACTGTCTTCCTTTTCCTGTTTGGCTTCATCTCCTTCAACTGTTCTTACCTGCGCTACTCCCTGAGGCATGCCTGGAGATCTCCAGGGCTGTTGGGAGTCCCAGGTGGTGGAGGTGAGGATGGCAGCGCTGAGAGAAGGAGATGAGGAGTACTGTATGACCTTTGACTTCTGTAGGGGGTAGGAAGTGGTGGCCTCCAGGCGGGCCCTCTCTGTCGGTATCTGCTTGTTGCAGGTGGTGGTGAGCGATGAGGCAGGGTGGATAGGGGGTTGGAGGTCCGGATCGCAGGGGGAGATGAGGATGTCAACATTGGACAGAGAGTGAGCTCTGCCCCTTTGACCTCTGACCTCTAGGGTTGTGCCAAACTCTCTGAGCTCACCTAAGGAGAAGAAGCACAGGCTAAAGGTGGGGCCACAAGACTTTCACAGTCATAGCCAATTTTGAGAAGACTTGAAGTACACACTAACCAACTGATTTTTTTATAACCACTGACATCGTGCATACTGACACATTTAACTACTTCACCCGATTTGAGCCTTTACACCTCACACACTAGCAGATTTCTGCCGACTGTTCATGCAGACCATAGACATATATATGTAGATGAGGGACACGCCCAGAGTGCCGCTATCTTGGAGTGGGGCTAGCGGAGGTAGTAATGCATGACAATCTACAGAGGAAAGAGGGACTCCTCAATCTCAAAGTAGAATTATTTGCTGAATTGATTTCCAAATAGTTTGATTTATAAAAGATCTTCCATATGTAGCTACGATACAGGGTGCTTGGATCTTTTAAAAATACTTGTTTTACCACCAAACACTAATGCTCCACTATCTGCCTTTCACGGAAGCATAGTTATTTTAACAGTGTAAGGCAGACGAGCTTCTGTCACATTGAAGGACAGAAAGATGCCAGTGTTCAGTGTATGGATGCTCTAATGAGCACTGTATAGAAACCAGACCTTGTGGGATCACTTTTCACTGGTATGGTACGTAACAATAATTATAGAATAAGAATACCAGTACCTATCTACACTACAACAATCAACTGCACTGTACAGCATCAAGCAATGCTTTCAATAAAAATCTCTTTTATGGGATCTATTCTTTTATGTTGTATTTTATATATTATCTGTGTTATATTTCCTATCTATGTGTCCTCAGGTTTAGACTACAGCGTTGAGTCCTTGCTAGACATCAGGCATCAGCAATCTTTAGAATATTAATTGCTCATTGCAATTTTCATGCCAATGAGTGTGCCATTGTCATCAATAAGAAAATGTCAAAATTAGATACAAAATACAGAAACATGTCAAACACGTCTGGAATTGCCGCGGCATGCCGCGCGGCCAGCTTTGCCCATACTTCCGCGACCGTTCTTCCGAGCTCTGTAATGTTCTTGGCCACCACAGGGGGCAGTAAAAATCTATACACAGGCCTGTACGGCCCCGGAGGACACGAAGAAGAAGAAAAATATAAACAACTCTGATTCTAGTACTCCGGTCTATTTTGACATGACAGCCAGAAGCATTCAGCCGTACGACGCCGTTTCTGATGATTCCGAAGAAGAGGAGCAGATCATAATAATGTCAAAAGTGCTGCCGCGTGGTTGCCGTGTGGCCAAAGCCGCCCAAGCTTGTGCCGGCCTTTAAGGCAACAATCTAATTTAAAAACACTTTTTTTAGAAACTCATGCAAATCTTGGACTGGGCGGAAATCCAAAACAGAGAATACAGGGAACCGACCATCAAGAAATGAATGTTGGAGAAAAGGCTGGTTCAGCCTTTAGCACCATGTGGAGACCTATCAAATTAACCAACTATTAAACAGTAATTTGGAAATGGTGCCTAAAAGCTCGAGCTGTTAACATGCAAATGTGTGCTAAGTTGCATGTACTTGTCAAATGGGCTGTTCTACACAATTGTTCAGATTACAGACCTGCAGCAAAAAGTATTGTATGATCAAAGAACCAGGCTTTTTTAATTTTTGATTTAAGATGATGGAAGACATGATCAGGCTGATGAGTAACACACTGTACTCTGTCTGTAATCTTGATAATCATTGTAGGTAATACATAGTTGTAGTAGTATGCTCTGATGGATATTTGGTTACCATTGCTGTTGCACTAAAAGTGAACACAGATCTTGATATTATACATACAGTATATAGTGATATATACACTTTTTCTGTTGGATTTTCATTTGGATTTTATTTTACTGGAATAAATGGTTAAGAGTTGAAGGATACAGGTGATTAGTTCAGCTCTGCAGGCAACGGTGTATTAGTGGCTAAGGTCACTCATACTTGTGGGTGATACTTGTGGTCCACGACCATGATTGACTAACTAGACCTGCTTCCCAACCTGGTACTCTGGACCTGAGGCTCGTCTGCAGTTGGCAGCCACAGTGTACCACTGCTGTGCCTGAAGAAGAGCAATGCATCTTTTTCTGTTCTGTGACATCTTCGGACAAAAGTCTGTGCGGACAAGCAGGAAGCCTCCCCGGGCTTGAAACAAGGGCAGCTGGAATCCATGTGCACATTGTAATGGGGAAAGGCTGGTGGAAGAACAAACCAGGGGCATATTATATCTAAACCAACTGGAAGGTCCAGAAAGAAGGATTTTGAGCAGATGAACAATGTGGTGCCTTTTCTTTTTGCTGTAGATCCATGCATTCCATCTCGCCAATAGACGAGACACAACCCCGCAGAGAAAAAAGACCCGATATCAATCCTATGGGTGGGCTACTAAAAGCACTGGAGAAGAGGATAGGACCACAGGATGGCAAAAGAAAAGAGAGGAGTGAGCCCATAGTACATCAGAGCATAATTCGGAAGAGATGAACAAAGGGTCTTGTGGGGACAAACTGAGACTGTCCCTCTGAGGCCATTTTCAACCTCCTCTCTATTTCCCAGCTGACAGAGGTGAAGGCTTGGCCAAGTCTGAGATCTCGTCAGAGGTCATGGTTCTCGAGTGGAAAAAGGTGGCTTGACCCCTTCAGGTCCCTGCCTCAGGTAGCGGAGTCTTGTTCATGAGTGAGGGAAGGATGGAGCGTGAGATTGACAGGCGAATCAGTGCAGCGGCTGCAGTAATGCGGTCACTGCTGAAAGGCGAAGCTCTCGATTTACTGGTCAATCTACGTTCCTAACCTCACCTATGGTCATGAACTTTGGGTCATGACCAAAAGAACGAGATCCCAGATTCAAGCGGTCGAAATGAGTTTTCTTCACAGGGTGGCGGGGTGCTCCCTTAGAGATACAGTGAGGAGCTCTGTCACCTGGGGCAGAGGAGCCAGCTGAGGTGGCTCATCATCTGCATCGGATGCCTCCTGGACGCCTCCCTCGGGAGGTGTTCCGGGCATGTCCCTACCGTGAGGAGACCCAGAGGAAGACCCAGGACACAATGGAGTGACTATGTCACCTGGCTGCCCTGGGAATGCCTTGGGATCCTCCCGGAAGAGCTAGAAATGTCCAGGGAGAGGGAGATCTGGGCGTCCCTACACAGACAGCTGGTGCTGCGACCCAGCCCCAGATAGGCAGAAGAAGATGGATGGATGGATGGATGGATGGATAGATTGTCTATATTTGTCCCACAATTAGGAAATTACATATCTGTAATAAACTTACAAAATGAATCCCAAAATACCTGTGGCGCCTCCTGCTGATTTCTCTGGACTAGGTGGGCCTCTCCGGTCTGGTCCGTCTGTGTCTCCAGACACAGAGGTACGCTCATTGTGCTCCAGCTCATAGTGGCACAAGCTGTAGCCATCTGCACTGTTGATACTACTGTGGCGCAGGAGCGAGGCTTGCTCACAGATGGATGAACCTCTGGAGCGTGGAGGCAGCAGGTCACTGTGGTCCACGCCTGCCAGCTTTTCCAGAGCGTTCATCATCCGTCCTGAGAATTCCTCCAGCTGGGCAAGGCGCAGGTCCACTGTTTGCAGGGATGCCTTCATCGACAGCTCCCTCTCATTTACCTCCTCCAGGCGCATGAACATATTCTCCACCCTGCACACAAAGCAGAGAAATTACTTGAATCCATTTAATTCATCTTCAGTTCACTTTCATGTCAGTGTGTTTCACTACTGCAATTCTGTTTTTGGCAGACAACAGTAACCGCTGAAGACCAGGAGGGGGAGAGGCAGCAGGCAGTTAAATGCCCACTCGCATCCTCAATTTTTTCCTCTTTCCTCTTCCAGTTCTGGTCTGAGCTTGAGCTTTGGCTGTGTGTGGATGTGCCACAGAAATTGATGCTGATTTTGGAATTTTCATCCCAACCACTTGACCGTGCAATAAGGGTTGTAAATTACCATACAAAAATAATTCAGCGGAAATTAAATTGTTCAGTATATTACAGTGCCCTGTTTACTTCTGAATTTTATTTTGAAATTCATTGTGGAAGGGACTGGAAGTAAGGATCGGTATCCACTTGCCAGGAAAAATTCAGCAGGAAAGGTGTCAGAAAGATCGTCTTTTTTGGTGCACCTGGATGGAGGGCGAACAGGTATCTGGGCACAGGGGAGATATTTTGTTGATGTTTGATGTTTGTGTATTTAGTACCAGTTGTGAAGTGAGTGGAAATGTATTTTTCTTTCAGCTCTTACAGTGTGTCTATGGTAAATATGTAAATAAAAGGTCAAGATAATGCACCACAGACCATCAGTATTATTATTGAGAGTAAATCTTCTGAATCAAGAACAGCAACAGTAAGAGCTGACTCCTTCATCAACCCTGCTGCTATGCTGCAGCAGCGCCCCTCATACCAGCAGGGCCAAGTTCCATTTGCAGCATTTGCACTTCCAGTGGCACTTCCTTTGACCACTGCAGATGCCTCGCGTCACTTCGCAGCACATCCCTCTACCAAATGCCACTCTTTGCCGGGAAGGCACCGCGAAATGCCACTCTTTGGAGAGAAGGCACCACGAAGTCTCCCTCTCTGGCAAGATGCCACCATTACATGCCACCCTTGCCAGAGATGGCACATCACTTACTGCTGTATTTGGGAGATGTTGATGATCTCATTTTGTTTGACAGTTGCCAGGTTAGATCTCGCTGTTTTGGACAGATGCCATGTTAGATCTCGATGTGTTTGACAGATGCCACGTTAGACCTTCCTGTTTTGGACCAATGCCACGTTAGAGCTTGTTATATTTGACAGATGCCATGTTTTGCCACCGCATGTTTTTCGAGTTAAACTCGCAAAAATTGATATTTGGGAGACAGATTCATTACTCATAGGTGAAGAACTGATTCCATTTTCATGCATTTCCGATTGTATGTTTGGCCATAAGGGGCAGCACTGTATTTGAAAAATTACATTTGTGCTCATAACTCGAACAGCGTTTGGATTTGAATTTTGATATTTGGCAGACAGATTCATCACTCATAGGGGAAGAACAGATTCAATTTTCGTGCATTTTGGATTCTACGTTTGGCCATTTCGGATTGTACGTTTGCAAGAGACGCACAGAGGCTCCAGCCGTCCATTCACACCAATAATAACTGGGTCAGGTCTCAACATCATGCCGCAAGCTACAATCTGATAGGACAACCGAGGATCCTCTGCCTGGAATTGTTTTTCTCACTATTTCTCTCACTAGGTATGAGAGCTTAAAGAAATGAATGAATATGGGTGTGTCCATTTGGCTGACAGGGGAGCCTCACAGAAGCGAGAGCACGAGTCACATTAATTGGATGATTTGACTGTGTTAACCTTCTTCGTATGACCGTGTTATTCTCCAAAATCCAGTATGTGTTGAGGAGGATGGACGTGAAAAGTTATATCCGTCACTCAAACATGAAACTTTATTATTTTAGTCACACTTGTTATAATACTGCAATGATAATGAAATACTGTGCCTGGCTTTGCAAAAATCATTATTAATGAGCCACTGTGGAGTTTCATCTGGCTGTCACATGGTCGCTAAATGGAGTTGATCAGGTTAAAACGAAGATGGACAAAACGATAGATATATAGATAGATAGATAGATAGATAGATAGATAGATAGATAGATAGATAGATAGATAGATAGATAGATAGATAGATAGATAGATAGATAGATAGATAGATAGATAGATAGATAGATAGATAGATAGATAGATAGATAGAGTATATAGTCCAATGTGCATCTGTGTTCTCCTTGGTGAAGAATAGATCAGTGGTCCCCCAACCCCAGGGCCGCGTGGAACAGATCATGACACACACATCTTGGACTATTGGCTGCTGCACAGCTGACACATTTTACCTGTACACTGCACATTTTAAAAATGAGAGGCAGGTGATGTTTCAGAAATGGTCAGAGGTGAGCCATTACATCTTATTACATTGATTCAACTCAAAAATATGAACAACAATCCTTATCAACTATCAAAGCACTTAAAGCAATTAAATATCATCTTTTTTCTTAGTTTTGTGAGTGATTAACCAGGAAGTGGCTCAATTTAGCTGAATATAAAAGATGTGTCCAGGTTTTTATTGAAAGCTTTGGTTGAGGTTATATGCGTTTGCGACCAAACTGTTTGAGAAAATCATATTCTGTCCATAAAATTTTGTCAGCTTGGTCTGTAGATGATCTGTGCCAAATGTGAAGCCAGTGGGATTAACCCCCTTGGAAGAGATGTTTTTGGAATTCAAAAATTCAAATCAAAATGGCCACCTTCCTGTTGGATTATGGTCATCATGTCAAGAGACTAACCTTTGTTTGTCTACAACAAAGTTGAAAAGAAATCTTCATAGACAAGTTTTCCAGGTGGCGCTGTTGCGCAATTTTGCCCCATGAATTTTCAGCATTATTTGTACAAGTACAATTTTGCCCGTCTCAATGTGCATACCTAAAATGGTGCTTCTTCAAGAATTTTCAGGCCTCCGAAAACGCAATTGACTTTAGGAAGGAAGAATAATAATAAAAAGAAATGCTACAGATAAAATAGGGTTCTTGCAACTTTGTTGCTTGGACCCTAAATACCGTCACGCTGTGGTCTCAGCTTTCGTTCAAAAAATACAAAGTGCACCATATTTTCGTAGTTTTTTCAAATTAAATTGCTACTGCCCTGAACTGGATCGCTACCACCTAGAGTGGACACGGCATTGGCTGGCGGCACTGGCAAACGGCCAGCGGTGCTGCCATCTTATGTAGGTTAACCTGTGTTCAGTAGTCAATATGTTGTGTGCGACCCCTCTTGTCTGTTTTGCGTAGGGCCCCATAAAATTATGTCATGAGGATACATATTTTTTTGAATATTGACTTGGTAGATGAGAATCTCTGAGTTCTGATGAGAAGATTCAAAGATTTGATGAGAAGAAGAAATTCTGACCAAGAACCTTGGAAGTGTTATGGTTTGGTTTGTTTATTTTTTGTTGTACTTTTCTTTGCGTTCTCCCTGTTTTCTCTCCTAGTTATGTTCCTCTGCAGAGCTTGTGTGTGGCAGGGGGTGTGGCTGGCTCATCCTATGGTCAGCAGAGGCACAACTGTGCTCTATCAACCCATTACCTCCACCTTATTAGCCTGGCCTTTGGCTCTGCTTGCTGCCAGAATATTCCATGCTGTATCCATGGGTGCTGTCCTCCTGTGTCCCCTGATTCTCCAGTGTTACTCTGCTGAAGACTACCACCTGCCAGCCAGCTCCTTGCCACCTCATCCTGCTTTTTGTTTTTGGTTTTTGTTACTGAACAATTAAAGAACCTCTGCTCTGAACTCACTATTGTTAGTCTCTGCTTTGGGGTCCGATTCTGCAGACCCGTAACAGGAAGATTATTATAGATTTTGGGGCCTGCTCGAATGTTGCCGCTTCCGACCTCTTCCATTGTAAAATGTCATCTTCATGGCTCAAAATTTCTATGAAGGGCTGGTTCTTGGCATAGCTGATATAGGCGGTCGCCATCTGCTTAAGGGGTGCCGTCAGGCCTATCATTTAATTGTGTGTCGCCAACTCAGACAGTTCCAGTGGTAGTAGAGATCTGAAACTCGGCATGCTGGATGCTCTTGACCTCTCAATGAACATAGTCAAATCTCAGCCTTTTAGCTCTAAGTATTGATGAGATATGAGGGGCTGTGAAAGCTATAGCCGACTCGACCATCAGATTCTGGAGGCCATTCTGGAGGAGAGTTCTTTCTAAAGGTGCTATAAATCTGAAATTTCAGTACGTTGTAGGGGGGCCCTGGACAAGTGAATATGTGCTGGTTTGGTCCTGATCAGAGCCATACTTTTCAAAGGGCAGGGCTTTGAACATTCGCCATTTCCCACCTTTGAGAGCTCACCACGGTCGCCAAAATAGACCAAATGTTCGAAATTAGTTACCTTCCCATTGTTTGGAGAAGCGCTTGATTGACTGATGGAGAAGCGTGATTTTTAATTTTATGAAGTCAGAGTAGATTTTAGTTTATAGAGTAGTCAGTAAATAGCTATGAGCTCCTCGGGAGACACGAGTGTAATCTTTGATAGCCATTTTGTTTGTCACTCTTAGGAGAGATATTTTTGGCATTAAAACCTAAGAACTCATACTCTGCATCTAAGTCCTTTCTATATCTTGGCCTGACAGTAACTGGAACCACCATCCCAACTAGAACCCCAATCCCAGCTCCGACATCAGAAGCCTGAGGTAAATTAAATGCATCAAGTTTTTTTTTAATTTCACAGCCATGAGCTTGAAAGTCATGTGACCAGGACACAGACCATTGGAATGTATAGGCAGAAAAAGAAACAGCAAAAACATGATATTGTAAACTTTCTACATTTTTATTCGACGGCACAAGGTAGCCAGGGAATGTTTTCATATGAGACTGGAAATTAAATTAAATATTGTCTGTAGCTCCTGGAGAGTCTGCTCAGTTGAGCATGGGATTGATGGGTTATCCATAGACTTTATTTATTTATGGTGTATTATCAGTGAGGGTCTACATGTGAACTGTTTCACTTTCATTTAAGGGGTGGGAGTAGGGTGCTGTTCTGTTCTCAGACTAAAAGTCTTTTGCACTTTAGTAGGATGAATCAAACTTTTCACTTGTCAGAATTTGTATACCACAGAATGATGAACAAATAACAGGACTTCACTTGGAGCAGGCAGCGGTTAATTTGTGATTTATGGATAAACCTATGTTATTGTTGTATACTTCAATGATTTTCATAAGTGGCTTTAGCTGTACCTTCTACAACTTTATTTTTGCAATGCATTTTCAGTGTATTTTCTTAGCTCCACCTAGAAGGTTCCACCATTCTTGATTTCCTTCAACCTATTCAGACAGTCCCCCATGGCCTTCTCTGTTGTTTCCTTTGGTCTGGGACCGCAACAAACGCAACAATGTTTAGACATCCGACTCTGTTCATCAGATCATTGTCTTTGACCTGTTTTTGTCTTGATACAGTAAAAATGCGACCAGATGCACTTGGGGATGTAGCGTCAGTGAGTATGTGACTCACACCAATGAGCGATCTGTTATTACTGTATATCCCTGGACGTGAAGTGTCAGGGATATTATGCTTTTGGCCTGTCTGCTGCCATGCCTGCTGCCCCATGTTTTTCATGTTAACGTGATAACTTGAAGACCGTTTAGATTTGAATTTTCATACTTGACAGACAGATTCATCACTCATAGGGGAAGAACTGATTCCATTTTCATGCATTTTTGGATTGTACATCCGGCCAGGAATTACATTTGTGCTTATATCTTCAGAACTACTAGGCTGATTCATGTCAAACTTGATGCAAATGAAGCAACACAGACTGTTCAATCATGCATTTGAGGCATTCGGGGTTATATCCATTGCATTTGGTGCTGAACGCATAGGTGTAGTTTTACCCTGGTATCAGATTACCAAAAATCTGAGCCAGTTGTATTAACTGGTATTTTGGGGATTGTATTTTTTTGGTTTGTGTTTTGTGTTGTTTTGTGTGTGTAGTTACTGAGCTTTCCTCACCTCTCAGATGTGACTCTGATCCTCTCATTGTTGGATGACTGCTTCTCATCCTCCTTCTCTCTGAAGTACTCCTCTACACACTGCTCCTCAAACTCATGCAGGCTCTTCAGCTCCTCAGCACTCAGCACCAGCTCTGCAGGCACACAGGTCAATGGTCTGAGGTCACTGGTCAGAGTCCACAGGTGGCTCAATGGGAGAGGTGAACATGGACAATAGGACAGGGCCATAAGGTAGAGTAACAGGACAGATGGAAGCAGGGCTTACGCAGTCGTCTCTGCCGGTCATAAAGGTCACCCTCGGTTCTGCGGCGGCAGCGGCAACACACCCTCCTCAGCACAATGAAGATGTGGGGGATGATAATGAGGGGTGGAGGCAGCACTGGGCGATCATGGAAAGTCATGATCAGCTGATAACGCTGAGACTTCCACACCTGATTGGAGATGGACTTCACCTCAAAGAAGGTATTGCTGTTGAGGAGCAGGAGAAAATGCAGGATGTAGAGAGGGAAGATTTGATCAGGTTAGATCTGAGCTGCAGACTTCACCACACATCATTAGGCCTTTGAGTGGGGTCACAGGTCAAACTGAATTGCATTTTTATGTCAATTGCGCCAGGGGCGGATAGGCACCAGGTGCGCGAGATTATAGGGCTCTAGTCTCTATTGCTGGACTGCTGACCCTGGTCGCAGGCCTGCTGCTTGCTGCACCTCTGGGTACCAGTGCCAGGCTCAGGGGGGCTGTTGCCCTGGCTGTCCAGCTGGCTTCCGTGCAATGGGGTGCATGACTGGCTGGTGGCACCGAGTTGTGGCAGAGCCTTGCTGCTGTTTTGGGTCTTGAGCAGGGTAGTCACGACTCCCAGCCATGTTGGTGTCATTTATCTCTACCACCCACTGAAGCCTAGTGGCAAGCACCCTCTACAGTACTACTACATACTACACCTTCTCACACACTATCATTTCTCACATACACACACTATCATTCTCTCTCACACACATTACTATACTCTCACACACACACTATTGTTATTTAATTCAAAATTTTTTATTTAATACTACCATCATACCATATAGAATGATAGCATGCTCAATCCCATGAATGAGTGTAAAAGGCCCAGAGTCCTCTGTTGATGATACATTCACAACAGGTGCGAGCAGCCTCAACTGGGGTGTTTTGTTTTGTTTTTTTCCCCTTCCCTATGAGGGGAATAGAGGAAGAATATTTAACAGCATCTCTCCTAAAAATAAATCTACTTGGCACTACAAGGTATTTAGTACTCTACTGTTTAGCTAAGATGGTGGACAGGACAGGTAAAAAAAAAAAGAACAAGATCTGAGCTGCAACACCAATGTGTCACACAATCCTCTCCACCCGGTGTCCTCCACCTACATTTTGTACGTGTCTATGTGATTTCAGCAGTGACATTGCCCTGATTATGTGTGTGTAGTGATTAGTGTGCATGTGTGCTAGACACTGACTTGAAGACAGCGATGAGGAGGTTGACTAGCAGAATGTTTGCGACCAGCAGATAGCATGCCATGATGGCTGGTGTCAGCCAGGCCCCAGGGATACAGGGAGGAAGCTTCTTCCCATCTTCATCATACAGATTGTCTCCACATGGAGCTGACACATACACAAATAAAAGCACATGCAAATACACAATAACAACAACAACAATATTGATAATTAATAATAATAATAGGAAGAAGAAAAGGAGGAAAATGAGTTCTGATTGACAGCTGTTAGTGATGTTTTAGCTCCATTGTTGTGCAGTGTAAGGATGATGCCAAAATTCCTCTGTATGAGATACTTACGATTGATTTCCATGGCATAAACTGTCAACAGTGGAAGAGGAAGGGGACAGAATATGATCAATAGCAACAATGGTCATCAATAAAAACTTTTAATAAAAACAAAATAAATAACAAGAAATAATTAACGGTTCTCAATAATAACATATAACATGGTCAACCAGTGAAGACAATTTCAGACTTGTTCTGGCCAAAACACAATAGGGTGATGTCTGATAAGTGACAGATGACAGGTGAGGTCTGACACGGGTGCTGAGTGAGTCTGACACAGATGACAGGTGAGATCTAACATTTGAGATCTGACACGAGACAGTTAAAGCCTGACATGTGACACGTGATGTTGAACAGGACCTCTGGAGGTCTGGAGTGTTGCAACAGGAGTTGCAACACTCCAGAGGACAGAACTATCTGGATGCTACATGGACACTTTGTGATTTTATGTTTCTGTTGCTGCATCCCTTTCATTAAAGCGCTCTTTGCACAAATAAAAGGTAGGTATGACAGGTATGACAAGTAGCAGGTGAGATCTGACTTATTCTGACATGTGTGTCACTGGAAGTCTTACTATGAACTCTAGTCTTACGGTCTATGGAGTCAGCAAACACCTCGCCGTAGATCATCCAGTATGGCATGTAGAAAATGTTTCGGGCCAGACGCCACGTTGGCTCCTCGTCTGGATGGAGGATGGCCTGCCGAGCTACTCCAAAGCTCATTAGCACCACCAGCATGATGACCACAAAGTACAACATATCGATCATCTGGAGGACAGTCACATCAGAGACACAGTGTCACGGTATGAAAATATTGCACCCCAAAGCAGTAACCAGGGAGAAGTCTCTCATGCATATGGTGAAAAACAGGTGATCTGAGGACATGGAGAAAAACTGGTAGACACAAAAATCACACAAAGGGGGAAAACTCAAGAGCTTAGGTGCCAACTGATTTACTGTACCACAGGAGTAAACAGAAAAACAGTGGTGTGAGTAGGAAACAGATGTGATATTTTCCCATTTGAATGGATGGAGCAAAAATACCAATTTTTCACCCTCAAACAACCATTAGCTGCATTGTTATTTAGTGTCGAAACTTTAATTTTAACTGCAAATTGAGGAAAACCTGTGGTCTCTGGTTCTCACAATATTTTCAACATATTGATACATTGTATAGTTTTTCATCAGTATCTTCTCAAAGACCATGTTTTTTTCTTTTTTACTGCAACTTAAGTCACTGAAGTTTTTTGTATAACAATAAATGAGGAAAATGAAAATAACAAACACTTTTCACCCTCAGATGTATGCTATGGCTATGGCTGTGTAGTCATACGTTGAGGTAGAAACTTAATTTAAACTTGTGGTCTGTTCATGTTCAACTGGTAAGTATGACATGCATGTAGGTCAAGCTACACCAATATACACCTACATATATATATATATCTGATTTTAGGAAATTAAAAACAAAAAATGTACACATTTTCCCATGACAGTTGCCTATGTTTTTGCTCTCAAGATTGTTTACACTTGTTTCATCTCGTAGTTGTTGTGTAAATTCTTAATATGCAGCAGTCTGGCAGCACATTACAGTGACAGACAAAATTTTCATATGGGAATTTTTGGGGAAGTTTTTTATTGCAATTCTGTTTCCCATGCTGGATTTTTCTTCCTCTTGAGTGATGAGTAGGAAATTATTTTACTACACATGACCAACTAGTGTATCCTAGAGGATACACAGTGAGAGTACTGCCACATTGTTGGCTTCAAGGAATGCTGTCCACTCTGTCAAGGTATTAAACAAATTATTAATCTTTTGGCAATGATGTATTAAATTTCCAGTTTGATGTTTGTTGTTTGTGTGAATCATGCAGCGTTACAATGGTGCATTGGACTGATGGTAATGGTGTGAATCTGGGTGGCAGAGATATCCATCTACTACTACTAATGCTTAGGAAGAAATGTAAATGTGTGTAAGAGTGGGAAACAAGGGAGAAGAAAGAATTTTGATGTCGTCTTATGGGGTCATACCATTTTTCCGATCATCATAACATATGGTCCCAGGTACTTATTGACTCCAAAGATGTCCAGCACTCGGATATACCAGAAGATGATGTCCACGCAGTAAATGACTCTACCATACCCCATGGAGGGTTCACTCTGCAGCCGCAGCAGTAAACCCAGTAGGAAGACTGAGATGGCCACCAGGTCTGTGATGTTCCAGTAATCTTCTAACCACACATTGATCTTCTGCTTCAGCTTCCCTGGCTCTGACATCAAGATCTGAGGCAGAGGTGGACACATTTAAATTGGATACTGCTGAAGACTGAGCTCCAGGTTTTCTGATATACACACAACATGTACATAGCATAAACCCTTGCATTCCACACTTGACACCAGGTTAAGAACTAACTGCCGGCTTTCTGACCCATTCTAAAGCGAACCACGCAGCCACACGGCCGGTTGTGCTCTGGCTGAGTGAGGGGCGTGCACACGCGCCTGTGTCTGTCTCACTAGCAATGGAACGGGGTTGAGAAGTGCCCCGATGTGTGACCCCCCCAGCAACTATCTGCAGTATTTGCCCTACCATTGTAGCCAGGCGTCAGAAAGTCAAATTAAGTTTCTCTTTCGGTTACGTTTATGTAACAACACACACACCCCTCTCGTAAAGTCCCGCAGTGCTCCAGTGCTCCTACTACTACTACTAACTCTGACCCACACACACCCCACCCCACCTGCCAGTATGGCCCCCCTTCTCTCCAATGTGCCCCCCCCACCTCTACAATGAATCTGGCACCACTGTCCAGGGGTCAATGAAATCTATCTTTAGGCTTTATATCTGAAGGATCAGGATGTTGTAGAGCTGTCAAGGGTAACATGTCTCTTCAACATCACTTCCACAAAAGGGACAAGTGTCAGCCTCTGGGGCGGCAGACTGTGGTAGTAGTCCTTCTTCTTAAAAGACCAACATAGACGATGTGTCCCAACTGACACTCCCATCCTGTAAAAGTCCACACCGGGGTACAGAGGAGGAAAATTCAGGTGCTGTTTGACAAAGTGTTTTTTTTTTCCTGGGTCATGAAGTTCTGGACCAGCTATAAACTCTAGCGTAGGTGCTGGAGCAAGCAAGGCAGCTCCCAACCAGTCTTCATGGATCTAGTGAGGGTATATGACCATGTCCCTTGAAAGCTCTTCAAGGGACAATATCTGAGATATCTCGGGGTCTTGCTCATGAGTTAAATGGTCAAAGAAACAGAGCCATATCTGCATTGATGAAGATGTTATACAGTATGCCATGGTGAAGAAAGAGCTACACCAAGAACGATGCGGAAGCTCTTACTTTACTGATCTATGTTCTGACCCTCAACTAGTGTCATGAATTATGGGTAGTGAACAAAAAATTACATTGTGAATACAGAAATGAGTTTTCTCCACAAGTTGGCGAGCCGAAGGGCTTAGACAACCAGGTGGGACATAGAAGTAGTCACTGCTCCTGTGCTTAAGAAGTATCATTAAGGCTTTTAAAGGTCAATTTATGCACTACACATCAGCAGATTAAGTGCCTTTCGTCCAATCTGCGTCCGTTTTAGGCTGGCTTCAGCCAGCTTTGTCCTGCTTTGTCCATCTGTCTGTGCAGATTAGGTGTGCAATTTGTTCCGGTCCATACAAGCTCACATATGCATGATGAAGACAGAGTAATACCACCAGAAATCATTGGGCTGCACAGTATAGCTCACGCACTGCCCGAAAGGACTGAAGAAGAAGAAAAAGAACATCAATAAGAACAGAAACATGCCATTCTGAATGTAATGGCTGATCAGACCAATGTCTTCCATGTACTGCCTTTATTGTCTTTTCCACAGTAGCCATGTTTGTTTGTGAGCAAAACCAACATCAGTCTAGTGAATGATGAACTCAGTGCTGCCTCCCAGTGGATAAATTGCTTAACTACCATGCCAACGCAACAAAAGTATGTATATGAGCATTTAGTACTGCGTAGACTCAACATCTGTAAAGCATATATGGGCCTTAATGCCTCCTGAATGCCTTTTTCTGGGTATGGTTACGGCCATAGCCCTGACAATCAGTTAGGTAAGGGCCGCATTCACAACTCCTCCTCCCACACCTGTATCAACATCAACTCCTCAGTTCCATTACCTGGACGGCAGGTGAACTTGAGATGAAGGAGATGAACAGCTCACTTCAGGTTTCACCACTCACCTGTCGGACTTTTTCTAGTCCCAGAGTTATGATGTAAGAGATGACAATCCATTCCTGCAGAGAGGGCCATCGCTCCATCTTCACCAGAATTATATAGTTATACAACATCAGGTAGACCAAGTAGGAGATCTGAGAAACACACGCATGCACACACGCATACACACACACACGCATGCACACACACACACACAAACACACATATTTATTTACTAGGTACCAATGTCAAAATCTCATGATATTTATACAAAAAGTAGTGGAAACATGTCCCTAGTGATCTCAGTGTATTCAATGCCTATAAATAGTACTGTACAACCTGGAAATGGATGTGCTAGCAGGAAGTTTCATGTGCAGTCCTACATGTTTGAACCACTGGAGCCAGAAGAAGAATCTCATCAACATATATATATGCATAATGTAAGTTTCCACTGGTACGTAAAATGTATCTTGTATGATAGCGGCAACCTCACCTACATATAAAAGTATATAGCAGGTTTACCTTGTTGGGCGGATGAAATCATCTTGCTGTATAAGTGAGGGGGTTGAAACACCCCCATCCTTCACAGGAGAAACACCCTTGGCTGAATGTATTTATACTACAGCAGATCAGGGGGCAGGTGAGGACTGCATCATGTAACGCAGCCCTGTTTTCGGACCTGCCCACTAAATCCAGATTTTTAGATGGTGAAACAGTCTGTGAGGCCTAGCTTCATAATGAAACTATGAATGGCAAACAAGCTTTTCACATATTTTGAGTGAAATGCATGGCCTTCTTAACAAATTAATGCTGAATTTACTTTCCGTGGTCTTAAACTGTTATCTCACTTTTTCTACAGAGGTTGTGTTGTTTCTATAACTCACTGTGTTGAACCAGAACTTGGTGAAGGGAGCATTGTAGAACTCATAGATCTTTCTCCCAACTGGAGTCCTTGCCCTGTGTTTTTTCTGTTCCTCTTCTTCATCTCCCTTCTTTGATATGGCATCATTAGACACAGCATCCTAAAGCATAATCATCATTATTGCACTACTTGTTAACAAATAATCAGGAAACAGTGCAGTTTTTTTAGTACCTTGCTGGATTTGTTGTCATCCTCTTGATTTTTGATGTCCTCATTTTCTTTGGATGAATCATGCGAGGTTTCATCTCTAAGACGGAACTCCAGGAACAGAATGGCTGGAGGGAAAATGATTCCCAAAATCACCTAGAGGATTAGGACACTGTCAGTCACTGCATTCACAATTGTGTGTGCAGGGCAACACAATTATGACAACAGACAATAACGAATGAATGAATGAATGAATGAATGAATGAATGAATGAATGAATGAATGAATGAATGAATGAATGAATGAATGAATGAAACGGATTAATGTAGTCTATTGGGAGCAGAACTGGACTGGAGATGCACCAGGTTGTGACCTAAAAAAAACATGTTGTGGTGTAAGAACCAGGATGTGTGTGTGTATGTGTGTGTGTGTGTGTGTGTGTATGTGTGTGGCACCTTGAGACTGTTGCTCTTGCCCATCCTCAGGCAGCCCATCCACATGTCAGTTAGAAGCATCTGACTGCATGTGTGGGCAATGAAGTCACGATGCTTGGCAGCCACGGCAAGCTTCAGGCAGGTGGAGTTGCTCCAATTCTTCAGCTCATAGGTAAGAAGCGTCATTGCAACTTGCTCATCTCGCTTATATGACTGATCTAGCAGTTCATAGGCAAGCTGACCAAATTCCCTGAGAGGAGAGAGAAATAGGTGGAGAAAGAGAAAGATTGATGCAAGAGTGAGGGAGGCAAGAAGAGAGACTGAGAGGTAGTGTGTCAGTCTCTTCAGGTTCTTCAACTCCATTTTGTTAGGGTGTGAATCTATTGATTATTATTTTTAACTGATTCAAATGATTGATTGATTGATTGATGGATGGATGGATGGATTGATTGATTGATTGATTGATTGATTGATTGATTGATTGATTGATTGATTGATTGATTGATTGATTGATTGATTGATTGATTGATTCTGGACCTGCCTCTGGATCTGGACCCAGGGCTGTATCCAGAGCCATGGCCCGGGCTCACCTGGAGTTATTCTCTAGGTCCTGGTAGATATCATCCACCAGTTCACTCTGGGATGACTCATGGGCCATAGCCTTATAGAGTTTGCAGGCCACTAGAGCTTTAGCCATGGCCTCCTCGCCACGCTGCCACAAGAATAGAGCCATCTTCTGGCGCTTCATCAGCACTGCCCACACCATTAGCTCATGAAAGGGATAATGGAACCGGCTGACTTCAGGGTCGTCCACGTCAATGTCCACCTCCTCCTCCTTCTTCTTATTCTTCTTCCCTTTGCCCTTTGGCCGTGGCTCATCATCCTGTGGGAACCACAACATTGCAAGAGCAACAAGAGCACTAGTTCATTTGTATAAACTAGTAGAATTTTCAGTAAAGTTTGACGGGCGAGAAAATCAATCTGATTTTGGAGGAGAAAGAGACAACAAACCTCCATCCCGAGCAGCTTCAGAGCTTTGGGCTAAAGGAAACAGAATAGGTGTTAGTGACTGCATCAGTAACGTGTCTATCTGTCTCACCACGTGTCTGTCTGCTCACCCTCTTCAGGCCATACAGGTTGTTGTACAGTGTTCTGAAGCTCTTCCTGGTGTAGTTGCAGCGGTAAGCTCCACCCATAAGAAACTCCACCACCAAGCCAATATCAATTAATGTGATCTGATAATCAGGAGGAAGATTGCCCTGAAACACAAATGATGATGATGTTGATGATGATTTTGATCAGTCAACAATATGTTTCCTGGTCTATGGTAAAAATCCTTAGTCCACACTAAAACAGTATTTTAGTTACTTTCTTCATATTAAAAGTCAATGTTCAATCGACTATGTTTAGTTAATACTGATGCAGTTTGTTACTGTGGCCAACTACAAAAGGGCCAGAGCTGGCTTTACTTCCTGTGGAGGCTCAGGTTCTTTGACATCTGCAACAAGATGCTGCAGATGTTCAGTCTGTTTAGGCGAGCGCCATCTTCTTTGCTGTGGTGTCCTGGAGTGCGGGCATCAAAGTAAGGGACACCAACAGACTGAATAGACTGATCAGAAAGGCAGAGTCTACTGTGGGCTCTAAACTTGTCACCCTGGAGGAGGTGGTGGAGGACAGGATACTGGCAAAACTGCTGGTAATCATGGACAATCCCTCCCAGCCCCTGCACAGAACACTGGACAAGCTTAAGAGCATCCTCAGCAACAGATTCATTCAACCCCGCTACTCCAAGGAACGACACAGGAAGTCGTTCCTACCTACAACTCATCTACCTCTGTCAGAGCCACAATCTCACAACTGGACTAAATCATCCTGTCACTTTTGATCCTTTGATTTTTATTAACATAATATATCATTTTTAATACATTTGTATCCCTACACACATCCTATGTTCAGACTCATAATATAATATTTATTGTATCCATATCTGTAATAGTCCATATTACAGCTAAATTAAAGCTAAATTAAGGTACAGAATTGTTATTATCATTGCTGGTACTATGACTGTCAATTATTTGCTGAATATATGGAATGGACTCCTGAATATATGGACTGAACTCCCGAATATATTGGCAGAACTCCCGAATATATCATCATCAGGGAAAACCAAGACAGGTGGCAACAGTAGTCAGAGCCGGTGCTGAGCCGAGGTCGGTTGCCCAGTCAGGATTTGCCTCCCCTGGTCGTTGGCAGGAGTTACATGGCTACGCTACACTACGCTTCATGTTCATCAATCATATGAAACAAAAAATAAAAAGATGTGTGTTATTTCATGTATGTTACTGACAGCAGGTTGCCTATAAAGGCTTTTGTTCTCCTTTATGTTTGGACTTCCTCATTCATTGCACATTTTGTAGTGTGGACGGCTGCACCTGTCCCCTGACCACCCACTATCCCACCACTGAACCATATTACTATAAACTGTTACAGCCACCTCAGTCACCTCAGTATTTCATGCAATAGGATCTGTGTGTGTATTTTTTTTTTACTGGTATTTTCATTTTATTTACTCAATATACTGGACTACAATAACAAGTTAATATCTATCTATCTATCTATCTATCTATCTATCTATCTATCTATATGTTACGTGAATAAATACTGAGCTTGTTGTGAAATCAAACTCACCTTTTTCACATCTCTGACCACAAAATGCAGAGTGTTAGCTGGTCCCAGCTTCTGCAACCAGAACGTGACAACAGAACAGTGGCAATGCAACAGGAGCAGTAACATACTTAAATTAGTCAATATCATCAAGATCTATCAAACACAGGTGGTGATAGATATTGTTTGCAGTGGGGACTGCACCACTTAATGTGTCTCACCGTGTTGTAGAGCTCTTCTAGGCGAGGGATGGTCAGGAAGTGATGAATGTTCACACCATTCTCAATCAGCAGCTTCACAAAGTCCACTCTGTCCAGTACCAGAGCATCCATCATGGCCTGCTCCAAAGAGTTCACCTGTCACACATCATCATCATCATCATCATCACTGTCAGCATCAGAGTTAAAACAGGGTTTCTGGGCGACTTCACATCGATCCAGCAGGTTGCTATGTCATTACCCAGCTGAGCAGCTCCAGTTTCCTGGGGTCTGTCTCCTCAGGGGGCTCAGGTTTAGGTTTCCCTCCTTTTCCCTTCTTGCCCTTGGCTTTCCCTTTCCCTCCTGCTCCTCCTCGCTGGGCAGCTGGACTTTTAGGTCTGTCAAGAGGTAAAATGCTCACAGGCTGTGGAAACAACATCAGACAAAGAGTTGTTATTACATCAATGGGTTAGATTTCAGGTTGAGTTAACATGCAGAGGATAAGCCCTATGAATAGCATGTGAACTCATAGAGGATAAATTCTACATTTAGAGGATAAACTTCAAGTAAGGATGATAAACTAAATACAGTAGATAAACTTTGCGTAGAGGTTAAAGTTTATATATGGAGGACAAACTTGAGATGTCGAGAATAAACACTATATTCAGATGGTGATACATTAAACCATTTTGCCTTTTTACCTGTTATAAGGTAAACTCTACCAGGCTCGGCTCTACCCGATTTGGTGCCCTTGCCAAGATTACTTGCCACACCATTGTGTGTGTTGCCATCCGCCTAAAGGCCCCAGTACGCTTGATAATCAATTCAAAATAGTTAAATAATTTACCATAAATATATATGGATCATTTATTATCTATGTTTTTGATTGTCAGCCTATTTTAAGATGACCTTTTCTTTGTCTGCTCCAGGAGCAGAGACTTGTACCCCCCCCCGTGGTTGGTTGTGTTTATTACAGGGGTGGCGCAGAACCTGCTGGAGGCCCTGAACTCTATATATGGGAGTCAGTCTTTGAATGTTTAATGAATGTTGATTAGATCTGTGATGCAGGATTCTGGAGACATGGGTGAGAACCTGATATTGATATACATAAATGTGTTTCATGTGTTCACTTACAGGACAGTGCAGTCCATACACAAAGATCTGACTGCGAGCAATGTCCACTCTGTTCCAGGCCAGAGCCAAACTCAGTTGATCGGAAGCTGATGCATTTGTCCCTGGACATAGACAAATCAAGTGAAACCATGCTAAATAAATAAAGTTCAGTGATATGATTGATTTCCAGGTGAGAATGTGTGTGTGATCTGATGATGGATTTGTGTGTGCATTGTGAAAGAGATCTGCTGATGTGTTGTTACCTTTGAGTAGAGCTGTGAGAATGGACATCTCAATATCCTGTTGTCCCTCTGAACCCATCCTGAACACTGTGATCTGCAACACCCACACAAATACACACACACACATACACATATACACTTAGTGTGTGCCACTCTACACATCGGATTTAGCATGTTAAACTGTTCACATTGTGCTCAGTCAAACTGGGAGGAATGGAGGAATTCGCTGATAGATATGGACTGAGCTGTCAGTCACTCATGCTTTATTCCTTGTGTACACAAATGTGAATCTGCAACATTTTCATCATTTTAAGTGAAAGACTGCGATTTCATTTAAATGTATGGCTTTGTGCTTCTGCAGCTGTTCACAGTAAGAAGCAGAGGATTGTGGGATTATAAAAATCATGCAGGGTTATAGAACAACAATATCCATTAGTGCTGCAGTTTTGGGTCAAAGGTAAAACCTGTTATTAGATTAATGTCAGTGCTGATGAAGTTGCAGTGAGGAACTGCCTCTCCTCTGTTTCAGGAGTAGGTAGCAGTGCTGCAAACTCTGTCCCAGTGCCTTACTGGGTATTTGACCAGGGGAACTGCACCCATGCTGACATCAGTGCACCCTCAAACACAACAAACATCTGAAAACAAGGCCAGGCTACATGTGGATGATGTCACTGCCAATCTACACTGACACCTTGGATCACAATAAGGCCTGACAAAGTTCCTCAAGTCTGTCTAGTGTTGCATCCCTCTTTTTAAAGTTTTAATTTTAGTTCTGTACAACATGCACTATGTAACACCTAGACTGTGTCAGCCAAAGGATGCCGACCCTGAATTGGGGCACAGCTTGCATGTGTCTATAAATGTCTTCAGTCTGAGTTTTGATTCAGTGTTACAAAATTTGCCAATCACTCAGATGCTATAATATTTGTCCTGAATTTCCATAATGGAACCTCCCAGAGGGATCAATATGTTCTATCTGCCACTATCTATCTATCCGTCTGTCTATCTATCTATTTATTTTACAAGTGTTTCACAATCCTATCGTCACAATCCTAATCCAAAATCCATCGGTTGAACCGATGGACTTATTTTTTTTACAACACATGCTACAAAGAGTAAATGAAAAGCACTTCCCACAACTTTCCCCACAATCATCTTAACATCCTCATAGTCATATTAACACAACATGGTTGTGCTAGTAGTTGTGAAGGTGTTTTTCCAGGAATACTAGTTCCCCATACAACTTATTTATTGCATTTTTTAAGAGGTTAAAAAGCATCTATTTTCAGAGTGGATTTCTAGCAAAATAAAGCTCTAAAGTGTTCCAGAAAGATTTTACCTATACCATTCAGGAAAACATATAAAAAGCATATACGGCAACAAATATACCATAAACAGGACTGGCATATGTACTGCAGTGACCTGAGTCTAATTCGACAGCTCCACTTAAACGCTGAACTTTCTGCCGCTGGGTCCATGTCAACATAGGAACAATATAGCTCTGCATCTCTCCCTCCCATACTGAGATGTGAAAATGGTGCTTGTACCAGTGCCCTCTTCTTCATGCACTCTACCACCATAAGCAGAATCTGTGTGGCTTGGCTGCGGCTGTGGCCAAAGGCCTTCTGAATGGAGACCAGCAGCTGATCCCTGACGCTGTCGCTCAGCAGCCTGCAAGGGAAACATCACGTAACGTGACTTAGAAGTGTTTAGCTGCGGAGCAACTGTCATTTTAGTTTGCATTGTTCATTTTTTGGTCATTGATCGGATGAGGGTGGGGCTGCAGAGCCAGCTGTCGCTCAGGGTCTTGGCCAACTGTGTTACAGCTGAGGCAGCAGTGGCTCCAGATGTTAGGGAATACAATAATCCTGCAGGATTACAAGTCAGCACTACTTACCCATCCTCGCCACAGTATCTGTGGGCAAAGGAAATTATATCAGATGCGCGGCCACTGCCGTCACACACCACGACCGGGATTGGAGGTTCCTCCCTTAGACTCTCCAGCACGATAGAGACCACGTTAGGTCCGCCCTCCAGGATCAAACACACTACAGGGACGCCCTGGCCAAGACCTGCACCACACACACACACACACACACACACACACACACACACACACACACACACACATACACACACACACATACACAAACACAAACACACACACACACACAAACACACACACACACACGCTGTCACAAGATGTCCTGTAAAGTGGCAAACTAAGGATGCTTCTGTAGCACAGAGAAGTTTACACTTTTTAAAGGTGTTTAAAAGTTTAAACAGAGAAATTTAAATGCATTTTTAATGCCAGAAAAAGCGTAAACATTATGCAGTATGTTTCATCAATTAATATTTATTAATTAATATAAAATAAATTACATTAACAAATAGATTAATATAAATTACATAATATGCACTTACGTCAATTTATGTGTCATTTATTATATACTGTGAATTATAATATGCTGACTTTCTCTTTTTGTATTCTCTTCCTTCTGTGATTTTTTTAGGTTGTCTGGAATGCAGCAGGATGCGCTCCAAGCGATGTAGGAGGACGACGATCATCTCAATGTGGTCACAGGCATTCTCATAGTACAGCTGTGTTGTAGGAAGATACTTTATCCATTTGACAGGAAGTCTATGTCCTCAAGACAAAGACTCATTGGTTGTTACAGAGTGTCACCTGTTCTTGGCATGAGACTCACGTGTATTAATCTTCTGCAGTGCAATATGTTTCTCCAGCTGCCTGCGGAGCCGCACTTCTGCACCATACTTTCCATGGGTGCCGTTGTCAGCCAGGATGAAATGGGAGTGGCTGTTGTTCAGAACAGACAGCTTGCTGAGCGGGTTGGACATGCTCTGATAGGGTCGAGTTACCTGCAGAACGCACACAAATTAGTTCAATATGAGGGGCAGGGCCAACGTTTCATTTGACTTAGCAGTGAATCAATTACTGGGATGGGCAATTTGCCTAAATCTATTATCACAATATATTTAGTGATGATATCTCTCTGTTTTTTAAAGCTACACAGTAGCACAGTCGGACACAGTAAGTTTGAATAAGTGTCATGTAACCAGTGCAGGTGGTCAAGACATGCCTGGACATCACACACACACAAGTGTGAGGTGTCATACATTAATCACAGAGTAATAAATCAATTCAAAAGTAAGTCTAATAGCAGCCCCTTCAAATTCGCCCAACAGGAAATGCTTTCAGCTTTAATTTTAGCCTTTTATTTGTTTTATTATGCTTTAAAAGCGGCATTTCTGGAAACATTTGAAAGTCATAACATGTCTGATTTGACCTGCTGCAGCCATTCTCTTACATCTCTCCCAATGAGGTCCTCCTTGTTCTCCACAATACCCCACGGTGCTATGCCAATGGCACAGACTTTCCCTCTGGACTTGGACGAATGATCTTTGAGAGCGTCTCCGACATGGCGGATCACTCCTGAAACACACGGGGGTTTAGTCAAAGTCACCCCAATCAACATCTCAGAAAAAGTCAAACCCAGGGCATATGCGTTAATGTAGTACCTGTGGTGACACCTCCTGTAAAGATCCAGGCTCCTGTAGTTACTGCGGCTTTGATAAGACCTTTCCCAAACACCTGCTTAAGTTTGGGTGGCAGGTCAAAGTTCTGCAGGCCGCCATGGACAGAAATCAAGAGCGTGGGCAGTTCCAGCTGCCACTCCTTCACCATCAGATGGAGTAGGTGGTCTGGCTTGGATTCGTAGGACACACGGATGTACTGTAATTGGGGGAGAGGTAATTTGTTGGTGCTTCTTGAGAGAAACATTTAAAAGTGCAAGATAATGAGCCATCTCCACTGGATAGAATAAACTTCCCTTTACTTGAGTTTTTCTATTAATCAACTCTGGTGCCTGATACATGACAACAGTACATGGGACAGTAACTCTACAGTAGAGAAGAGTAAAGTAGAGTATGACAGAGTGGATTGTAGTGTAGTTGAGTACAGAAGAGTAAGTAGAGAGAGGGGAGGAGAGTAGGGAAGAACACTGTATGCCACGCAGCACCGAAGCCTTGTTGATGTGTCCTCCGCCCTGGAACTCAATGACTCCGTAGGCATCGGTGGGGGTGGTCTGGGTGTGTTTGAGGGGGCTCCACCTCTCCTCCAACTGAACCAGAGGCACCCCTGACTCCTCTTTGGCTCCAGGGGGGACGGGGCTGTGCTGTGCCACCGTCTGGCCACAGCAGCACCTGAATCACAGCAAACATTGTCACAAATCTTCTTTTAAAGAAGATGGCATAAAAAGCAACAGCTGTACTGTTTGTAGGTGTTTCACCTACATCCTGGAGTCTTCCTCAGATCTGACTGCCAGGGAAGCTGGTGTTTGACCTTTAATACAAAGTTAGACCCTGACTGATGAGATGTATGTGTGTACCTGCTGGAGTCTTTGCTGAGTATTATCTGGATGCATTCTCTCTTCTGGAAGGTTCTCTCAATCCATGCTTTCTGTGTCTAAGGACAATCAGGAAGTACACATAAAAATCAAAACTCAAGTTTTATTCATTACTAAATTAAGAAACATTCCCACTGTAGCATGTCAACTTAAACTGAGAAGCAGCGATTATTAACATGACTTCAAATGTTTGTCAAGAGGACACAATGGCTGAATTCACCTCACTGCAAGAACATGTTTGGTTCAAATCCTGGCCTTTTTGGGAGTGTGTTTGTATGTTGTCCCTATATAGTTTTTCTCTGGGTACCCTGGCTTCTACCACAATATGAAAACATCCATTGTGGTTGACTGGACACTGAATTGCTCCTAGGTGTGAAAATACTGCCATACCATAGGACAGGAGAATTAAATGTTTAATTAAATTAATTAAATGTGGATTACTTAATATCTGCTCCCTCTTTCTAAGATATTCTTGTTAATGATTTAATCTCATATAACAACACTGATGTGCCGTGCCTCTCAGAAACCTTTCTTTATTACGGTGATTTTATTATTCAGAATGAGGCCTCTCCTCCCAGCCACATTACTTTCTTTATCTAAATCATATCTAGGAGAAGGTTGGATCCTTGGTACACTCCTCAAACCCACAACTTTAAGTAGCTATCACAATTAGAGAGGAAATATCAAAAAAATCTAAGAAAAACATAAAGGGAGACTGTTGTAATGCCAGATCCAGATATTATACATCACTCATTGAGGAAAATAAAGATAATCCCATTTTCCTATTCAGCTCTGTAGCCAGGCTGCCTCAGTCAAAACTCTACTGAGCAGTGTTTGCCCATTGTTACAACCCCTGACTGTCATCAGGTGGATGAGTTTTTGATTGTGTCTGTGCTCCGCCCCTGGAAGGCTTCCTGCTCCACCCTCCTGCAACTGGTATGAAAGTTTGCTGCTCTCGATCACGGGCGATTGCGCAAGAAGTGCGAGCAGTGGCCAGTATGGCCAGTATGGCTTGTGCGCTTCAGTGGGACATAGGGAACCCCCTATATTGCATATGCATTAAGGCCAAGGCGCTAAATGGCCAGTGTGTGCAGTTTTCCTCACTTTGAGGACGCAATCCACAGTGTGCACCGTTAGTAAATCAGCTTCCAACCTTTTTTTGCGAGTGACATCGAGTTTGCAAACGTTTTTATACACGCAAAGCTTTAGTAAATCAAGCCCTCGGTCATGAAACACATGAAGTTGCGGCATAGCAGGACTGGACTATTGGGAGGTGTCAAGCTGACCAGTGGGGTATGGGGATGCACCTGCTATCAATGCGTTTATAGTGGCCAGTATTTTACTTCATGGGGTGGGAATATGTTGTTACATGGACGTAATCGAAACTGAAACTTAACTTAACTTTCTGGATAGAAGCAATAGAATGCTCGAATACAATTGTAGGCCAAACAATGCACACACACTGCAGGGGTGGGAGGGTTGTGGTGGTTGGCCACCATCGGGGGGACCCTATTGAAGTCCACTGTACCAATGGCATTTGGAAAAGCTATAAAATTAAAATAAGACAGATTTGTCCCAAAATAATCTACTTTCATGATAAGCAAAAATGCTTCATTTAATAATTAAACCCTTTTTTGGTTTCACACATTCCCCTGTATCCAATGAAAGTTATATTAGTTAGGATATATAAGTTAGGATTAGTTAAGATATATAAGTTACATTAAGATGACTTTTCAAAGCCAAGTAGACTATGTGTACAGTGTGGCACACTTGCTTTGCCATTAAATTCAGCATCCACAACCATGTGCAAAAAAGTGCCACTGGCAAAAAAAAAAGAAGAAGATGAAGTACCAAGTCTGTGGGACATGCCATGACTACCAGACTCATGGTTGGACTGGGGTTGCTTGACTGGACCGTAGTTACACCAAAAAGGGAACCACGTCTTAGTTACTTCATTAGCCATTATTTTAATTGTAATATTTCATATTCGAAACAGAAACAAAACATAGTCTTTAAAAGAGCTTTCCTTGATGTATTCTATTCAATGCTTTATTGATGGTGATTAATGGGGTCAAATAATATAGCTTTTATGTATTTTCTTTCAGATAATTGTAATGGATAAGCTGCAACTCAGGCTACGCCTTACCTTTAGCTTGGTCCAGACCAGGCTTGTCTGCCAGCATAGGTTGCAGTGGTAACTGAGTATGAACTAGGCTGAGCCTACTTTATGGAACCAAATTCCCTGAAAAATAAACCAGGCTCAGCAAATAAGCCTGGCTTAACTGGTAAACCTGCTTTATGGAACAGGGCCCAGGATGACCATTAACTCTCTTTTCCTGAATGCAGACACCTCTTTACATCCAAGAGTAGGTTTAGAAACCTCCTTTTGAAAAGGGGCTGGGGCTGCCATGGACCACAAATTCCCCTTCATAAGAAGAAGATTTTTTTTCATTTTCACCTCTCCTGTCTTTCCCTTCCTATCCTCCATCACGCCATGGTGAAGTTGTCTTGTCTGGGTTTTCTGTCTAGTGTCATTTTCTGTTTTATTTTGAAATCCAAACCTCCCTCTCGTTCCTATCCCCTGCAATCTCTTTACGCCGATTGTGTCCCACCAGCCCCTGATCACTCCCTCTTTTATAAATAGACTTTGTCTTCCCTTGTCTTGTGCTGAAGTGTGTTCCTGTGCCACAGAAGCCCTCATCAAGAGTCTTCACAGCACACAATTTGTTCTCGTCAAGAGTGTTAGAAAAATAGATCATATAGTTTTCCTCCTTTAGGATCGCCTTTTGTTCAGTTTATTTAGCCAGGAATTTCAGGATTTGAATTGTTGAGTTGAGATTAGAGTTTTTCCTTCTAAAGAGGATTTTCTTTTCAAGCTTAGTTTCCTTCCCATTGTTTGGTGTAGCGCTTTATGTTTGTTGTTGGTCCCCCATGTGGAGTGATTTTTAGTTTTATCTAGTCAGAGTAGATTTAAGTGAAAAAGTAGTCAGTAAATAGCCACAAGCTCCTTGGGAGACACGTGTGTAATCTTTGATAGCCTTTGTGTTTAAGGAGAGATGTTTTGGCAATAAAACCTGTCTCAGAACTCACACTCGTAAACTGTGCAGGACAAATATTGGACTGGGGACCCCCGTTCCTGGAGTCTTTGTTCTGGCTCCCCTCCCAGACCCCATAGGATCCATGA
Source organism: Karalla daura (assembly GCA_029224185.1). Classification (NCBI taxonomy): domain Eukaryota; kingdom Metazoa; phylum Chordata; class Actinopteri; order Chaetodontiformes; family Leiognathidae; genus Karalla; species Karalla daura. The sequence continues at coordinate 27,653,426 of CM055190.1, read as the reverse complement.
CTCTGCCCCATACCATGGCCCTCCACCTACTGTTACTGCTACTGTAAACTCATTTGGCCTGAAGACTAAAGCCTAAACTGTTAACCATCAAACAATAGATCTCTGTATGTTGTTTTGCTTCTGCCCGTCTGTCTGTCCTGGGTGAGGATCCCCTCCCCTGTCAATCACCCTGAGGAGTTTCCTTTTTTTCCTTGTCAGGGTTTTTCTTGGGAGTCATTCATCAGCCAATACCAGGGTCTGAGGGCAGGGGGTTCAGTTTCAGGATTCATCTTGCGTGTGTGTGTCTGTGTCCGTGTGTGTGTGTGTGGTATGTGGTTTGCCTCTCATGCTGCCCATGCTGCTGCCAGATGTTGCTGTACAGTGAACATCTGGGACATCAGGCTGTGGAGCATCAATAGATCTGGTTAATTAGAGTCAGCTTCTCCTCCCTGTAGCAAATCCTCTTTACTCCAGATGAGAGCGTTCCTCTAATCTGCTCTAATCCCACTGACCAAAACACACTCTGTATGTGTGGGTGGGTGGGAGTGTTACTGTGTCCTACTGTGTGTCCTACTCTGTCCCACTAAAACCAACATCAGGAGAAATGTGGAATAGCTGAAATGGTTTGATCCATGCAGATAACCACACTGGAGTCCATCTATGCCGCATCTTTGAATCTTTCCACATCTTTTGAATGCTAATACTTTGTTAAAATGAATATTATTAAGATAACGGAATGTCTTGACCCAGCCCTTTGACACAGTTTGACACAGTAATGATTTAACACAATAAATCACATGTAACAGATAAAATACACGTAGCACCTTACATTAGCTTAATATGTCTGCTCTAGTCTGTATCTTATCTTCACAATTCATATTTACATTTCAAATCAGAACCACACACTTTAACATTTTACAATGCCACTGTTTTTCAAATGCTCATTTATACTTAAGGTAAACAGAAAATACAAATGTTAAGAAATTAAATTCTAAACGTTACTCACTCATGTATCTTCAAATTATTCACAGATATATATTAATAAAATATTCTCAAATTACTTAAGTCTAAAACATTAGGGCTAAAGCAAAGCTTGATATTTCAAATCAAAGTTAGGCAGTAGCAACTAAGTCAAAGAGTAAAAACTATTAATAAAAACTAACAACAATTATGTCATTTTATTCTCATAGCCCTGGTTTGGGAGCTCATGGAGCTTGTTCTTAGCACATCATCTAGGCAGAACTTATGTCTTCTGTTCTTGTGTTTTCTCAAGTTTTGTGCTGGATTTTCTCACAAAGTATAAAATGTTCAGGCAGGAACATTCCTGCCACCCTGAAAATATGAGCAAATTTCTCTGTTCTTACAGCGTATGTACAGACATATCCAATTACTGATGTCTCAACTAACTGAAAGCTTTTAGTGACGTCATCACCCAGAGTCCCACCTGGCAACAGTGGCCTCAAATAGACAACAGGCTAGATCTCGCATGTCCTCTCTTTAGAGGAAAAACTGTCAACTTGTCACTCCATTAAAAAAATCGGGTGGCCTCTCAAACTGTCAGGCATAATTAACATCATTAACAGTAAACAGTATTCAGCAGACAACATAAAACATAATGTTTTCACAATGACAATCTCTCTTTCTTTTTCTCTCTCCAGCTGAACACTGGTGGATGAAATATCAGTGGGTAAACTACCCTCAGTCCTGAGATTGGATGATTCTGCCCTTTAGTAAAATAGAGGGATTAACTTAACTGTTCTAAGAAGAAACACTCTCATAGACCTAACAAGGACAATATCAATTGTCACTTTCTCTCTCAATCTCTAAATCTGAGGATAGAAGAATCTCCAATGGATGGTTGACTGGAGAGGAGACCCCAGGGGGGACCGCATGGTGGCTGTGGCTCTGCTGTGTTGTTTGTCTTTGGGACAGCCTGAAGGTGTTGTATTTTGTGACAAGTCACTGGACTATTGTCTGTTTACACATAGAATTGCTAATGATCCTGGCAGTTGTTTTCCAACAACTGTCCCCATTAAACTTCACCCTGACATTTTGACTGGGGTGTAGCTCAGGGATCAGGCAAGCTGAATATCTGTGGTTGTAGAATAAGCTGTAAGGGTCCTTTTCTGTGCTGTACTTCAATGTCCTGATTGGCTGGGCATGGTAGTATTGCTTCTTCAAGCAATGAGACTGCAAATTTGTCATTGTGTCAGGGTGTTTTCTGTTGCTTGCTCTTGCTTTGATGATTTGTGTACAATAATATCACATTAAGGTTTGGCAAGGGTCAGGGTGTTTGAAGATGCGCTTTGATGTTGAGACAGTTCTCTTCGAAAATAGGGATTTCATGGTTTACAGAGAACCATAGCTCTGTTTAAAGTCCTGGAACTGACCGTTTCTAGTGAAATCCCTCATCTAACAAATGTGTTAAAGCTTATAAACTGCCTGCATCTCACCTCCCAATTTCAGTGTCTCTTAATATATTTAATTTATTGTATTGTATTGTGTTGTAAATGAGGAGGAAAACCCCTCAGCTCATATAGATAAACCGCAGTCTTTTGCCAGAGACCATTGTGTATGGGAGTTGTTAGTAGTGGTTCATGTCTGTGTAGATTTATGCTTTGCACAGAAGTGACATGATTTCACTTTCTTTGTGATTTGAGCCTCAATGCTGGGCTAACAGACTTTGGACTCAGCTTGACCTTGACACTTAATTAGTCCCTGGTGGCATTCATACAGCTGGTTTAAAATATCAGATCTGAGTGCTATGGGGGATACAAAATGATTTTGGATCAGCTCTAGACCCTCTGATTTGGGGAAGTGAGCCCTTGCTGTGTGAAATCTTCATATCTTCATAATCATTCTCTGAGGCTAACCTTTCCTATGAAATTGATAATCTTTTGAAGTTCAGCATTGCGCTGTATGGTTCTGGCCATAAGTCCTTACCACAGTTTAATAGCCTGTGTCATAAAAAAAAAGATTGCTGGTACTGCCACAAGCATATAGTTATGCTGATCCTGAGAGCCTCCCTGGACCCACATATTTTAGTTTTTTTGTGTAGATTGGTGAGTACTTGCGGACAAACCAGGTAGGAATTTGCCCATAGTTTATTAGTCCAACTACCTGGCTGTTTGAAATTTGTTGATCACCTTCAAGTTGCTAGTATTTGGTTTCATGCCATCAGTGCTGATGATGTGCCCAAAGAACTGCAGTTAACTCTTTCCAAGGTGGCATTTTGATGTCATTCTAAGGTCTAAATTGACCAGTGCACTGCACCCATGCAGTGGCCGTGCTTCTCTTTGCCATATCTTTACACAGACAACAAGTACATCCATCACAACAATACTCTTCATGTCCTTGAGCAGTGTGATCACTGGCTGAGGAACTCATCTTATATATTACATGACCTCTATGATGTCCAGGCTGAGCATGCTACTTAAACTCAGTTTTTCTGTCAATCTGTCAATCCATTCATCCATCCATTCATTGTTTAACCTGTTATGCACTCTAGGCAGTGCTTTTTATCAGTGGGTCTATCTCCAGTGCACAAAAAGGCATGGAATACACCCTGAGCAGATTGCATCAAACACTTTCATTCTATTTCCACTTCCAAACTGAATCCGTGCCACTGAGTTTGCTTTTTAACAAGTGTTTGTTGGTATAAATAAGCATCTGTATTAGCGTCACTGAGCATCTGATGGATTAATGCAGCTGTTGAAGTGTGCAAAGTTGGATTATCACATCTGTAAATGAGATTAACAGTGTTGATCGCGAGCAGATGTGTCTGATGGAGGAAGCGCAGCCAGAGAGCAATTATTGTGCCTGCAGCAAAAATAAAACAAGAACTTCAGAATGTCTGCAACCACTTTGAAAGCTTTTGGTTCAAAGCCTTCCAGAAAACTGAGGGTTCTTCCATCGCAAATTCAAAGATGAAATAATTAAAATTTTATTTGTTATATAGAATAGAACAGCTATGGTTAAAAATTGTCATGTTTACAAGCATTGTGTACTAATGTTGTTTATATGGAATATTGACCAGATAAATTGGGTAGTATATACATTTTATTGTTAAACTACTAAACTATCTTTTAAACCGTTTAATTATCTTTTAATTGTAATTATACCTATACTTATTTCAAATTCGAATTGAAATTCCACCTCCTGTATGCTACCTTAGTTCAAAATTCCACTCAAATTCAAGCATGAACTGAAATGCACGATTCATTCTCAGCACAATCCTTCACTTGCTTCACCACTTCACCTCTACTAATCACACTGTTTTACCTTTTGTGAGCCAGAGGAGGCACTGCGCTTGATGGACGAGCGTTTTAATGAGCCATTTGTTCCTCTCCTCCCTCGACTATCCATTGCTCAGGTTCAGCTGTGCTCCACGGTTATCATCCTCTTCCTGTTCATCTGTCTCAAGTCCTCTGGGGTGTGATACGTCCAGGCATCTGAAAAGGTTTGAGGCAAACCCTATCCTCCCCTTCAGTGTAATCAGGATTAGTGGAGGCAGACAAGGGCAGAGGAGGAGCTCTGTGATGGATGGAGATTTGATAACAGATGATTGAACTGCTGTGAGCAGAGACAACAAATTCTGTTTACTGTCCTCACCTGTCCACACTTTTGTCACCTGTACATACCTGTTTTCACTGGACCACACCTGTCCTCTGTCCTATGAATGCTAAAGATACTGCAACATTGATTAATCTTAGATGTAGTAATTATTTAAAGAAATTTAATTTCATAAAATTATTTATATTATGAAAGATGTATCATGGTTACTGTTTCCACTGAAACAAATAAACTGCAGAAAAATATTATAATATATATTAATACTCTGACAATAATAAAAAGTACACTCTGCCCTCAAACAAAAAAAACGTGGTTGTGTGTTTCATGTTGCTCTTTATTTGATGTCTGAATTTCATTTGAATTAAATGTGATTGAATGTTTGATTGTGAAAGATGAAACCTGCAGGATTACAAACACACATGCAGCGCTCAGATTATGAACTGAAAGGTTTTGTCGTGTTCAAGGGCTTCTGAGGGAACCCAAATTGAGAAACACAACCGATGCATCATTTGAGCTTTAATGGCAGCTGATATAATGACCCACAAAAGACCGGAAATCAAAATCCAGGATCAGGCAAATGGCAGGATCAGGAGCTGGGAATACCTCCAGTGAGAACCAGAGACTTGAAAGGGCTGACAGAACTAGTCAGAAAACAGATCTGACATAGATTCTCATTTATTCAGAGAGCAAGAGGAGCAACTGATTGGACAGAGATACACAGTACCAATACAAAACAGAATCAGAATCAGAATCAGAATCACTTTATTGCCATTGTGCAGAAAAAACACGTAGGAACTTGTCCTGGTGTCGGCGTGCTTGTGCTACCTACACAGCTTTTTTAACACAAAGGACAGACACACGCAAACACAAACACATTGTGCAAGATAAAATTTTAAAAAAGTGCAAAGTGCAAGTTATTGTGGAGGTGGGGGTTTATTCAGCAGCTGAGGGGAAGAGGCTCTGACTATGGTGGGCCCTGGTGGTTTTTGGCAGTCGCAGCCTCCTGCCAGAGGGGAGGAAGGTGAGGAGGCCATGGCCAGGATGGGAGTAGTCGGCCATGATCTTCCTCGCCCTTATTTATTAACAGAAACACTGTAGTCAAGTTCAGAATCATCCTGGCACATTTTAATCAAGATAATTAAGGATTAAAGATGTGCACAATGCGAGTACAGTGTTTCCTCAGGACGCTGTATTTAGTCTGAATAAAATTATTTTAAAAACTGTGAGGGTGGAGCAGGGCGGAGCATGCAGGTATGTGGGATGGTGGGGGGAGTGGCAGCCTCAGACATGGCTGCAGCTATTTGATACTCGTCAGTCTTTCATCGGAGGGGTCTGTCTCGCTCATGTCGTCGGAGTGGCATCGGAGTTTCATTGCAGCATGTTTGTGTTCATTTCATCGGAGTGGCGTCCCACACATTTCACACAGACAGACAGACAGACATACAGATGCAGACACAAAACGCAGACAGAGACAGGTGTGCAAAGACAGCATTTCATTTCATATTCACCCAAGATATCATTGGAGCATTCTTTCACTCACTTCGTTGGAGTAGAGTCTCGCTCATCTCATCGTAGCGGTGTCTCACTGATTTCATCGGAGCGGCATCCTGCTCATTTCACACACACCCACAGACAGACAGACAGACAGACAGACAGAAACGTATACAGGCACGCATAGACAGAGTTTTCATTTCATACTCACCACAGATATCGTTGGAGCATTCTTTGGCTGTTTTGGTCTGAGCATTGTCTCACTGATTTCACTGGAGCGGCTTCCCGCTCATTTCACACAGACAGGCAAACGCTGACAGAAAACGCTGACAGAGACAGGCGCATAGTTTCGCTCATATTGCTGCAGCATGTTTTTGCTCATGTCATTGTAGCGATATCCCGTTCATTTCGTCGGAGTGGCATCTCGATGGTTTCCTTGGAGCGGCATCCCGCTCATTTCATCGGAGCGGCGTCCCGCTCATTTAACACAGACAGAGACAGACACAAAAACGCACACAGAGACAGGTGTGCACAGATCGTGCATCATTGGAGTATAGTTTCGTTGGTTTCATTGGAGCATAGTCTTGCGTATTTTTCGTTGGAGCGGCGTCCTGCTTCAATACAGACAGTGTTACATTTTTTTTCTGCATTACTCGAGGAAATACATAAACACCAGCAGATGTCAGTGTGGGACTTTGTGTATGTTCACTGGCAAACGCGCAGGCACGCAGGCAGGCAGACACACGCACACAGACATAGACACACCGGTTGATAGTTTTGTTGTTTTATACCAAATGTGATAACTGTTTTTATGTACCTCAACATACGTGTCACAAGGTCACAAGGTTCTTCTTTCATGAGCTTGTTTTGTGTGTGTGTGTGTGTGTGCATGTGTGTGTGTGTGTTTGTGTTTGCGGGTGCTTGTGCGTGTTTGGACAGATCACAGCCATCTGTGTTACCAGCCAATTAGCATCACCAGTTTCCGTTATGTATATATATATATATATATATATATATATATATATATAAATCTTATATAAAATATAAGATGGATAGATGAACTCACTTACTGCAGACGCTTTGACAGTCTGTCTCTCTCTCTCTCTCTCTCTCACTACCAAAGGAGACCACGACACAAGAGCGGGAAGAAAGGATGATGACAATGATGATAAAGCAGCAGCAGCAGCAGCAGCAGCAACAACAACAACAGCAACAGCAGCAGCAGCAGCAGTCTGCAAGTTACTGGAGACCATGGGAATGTTCACAGGAGTGTGAAAAAATAGCAAATGAAAAATCAAATCAGTGCAGACTCTTCGAGTATGTTTTCCAGCAGGAGACTTTGCACAGCGTGATAGAGGTCCCGCGCGCAGGCATCTACTCCATGCTCCACGACTTTGAGCCTCACAACAGGGCCTGCTGTTACTATTATTATGACCGCGTGTACAGGGGGGAGGGAAGGCCCCGTAGCGGCATCTACAGCCTTCGCTACCGCTGGTAGCGTCGTGGCTGCGACCCAGGGGGTAGAGAACATCCCACAATTGATACCACAGTTGGACAAGAAGGAGGAGATGAGAAGAACGATCGCGGCTGTGAAGCACGCTGTGGGGACAGCCCAGCCCAGCCCGATCCGCCGCTGCCGTGGAAACATTCCGATACTCTTGGCCCGAGCCGAGGCAGTAGCAAACTCATTATTCTTTTCAGTCCGCAAAGAACGCATTTTTGGGGGCCTCAACATTCTTGAAAACGGACCATTTTCGGCACACGCATTGGGATCGGCCAAAAGTTTCATATTTTAAAGCCGTTCAAAATGCAGAGGGCAAAATTGCGCATCAGCGCTACCTTGAAAAATTCAAATGGTGAGCCCCACTTCTGAGTTTTGCCTAGATGCATGAAACTTGGTGGGTTTATAGAACATACTGAGGCACACAAACACTCATTGTGAAGCCCCACCCTCAACCCAACAGGAAGTTGGCCATTTTGACTTGTTTGTTGTCTCTTTTCGAAGGAGCTGTTCCTAGGGCTTTAACCCGATTGACTTCAAATTAGGTACAGATCATCCAGAGACCATGATGACCAACACTCATCAAAATAATTTCTGTAGGTCAAAGGGTGTGGTTGCTTCGATGCGTCAAAATGTGGTGATTTTTTTTTCACGCTCTTTCACTTTGAACGGCTCTCATGCCAACATACTCGATCATGGCAACTTTAGACTTGCTGGACTGATGAGGGTTTCATCCTGAATAGCCTGATATATTAACTTCCTACCTGGCACTCCCCAGTGGTGACAGGAAGTAATCGGGTTTTACACTTACATGCAGTAATCCTACATAACTGACCACATCAACTTCATTCCACTTGTAATACATGCAGAACAAGTTTGTGAAGCTCCATTTCAAAGGCAGTGAGGCTACCACCAATGGTATCAGTGTGGCAGACATGAATAGCAACCCCTCGCCATGTACTATGAGTGGCTTTGTAACGGCTTTAAAGAACACCTATCATCATGAAAATTGGTAAACTGATTGAGGACAGAGAGTTCTGACACAAGATACTCTCTGTCCATTTTGGGGCATTTTGGCCCCCCATGGGAGGCCAAAATGCAAAAGTTGCGCCACCTAGAAATGTTGACCAATCCCCATAAAGATTGTTTTAAACATTGTCATAGGCAAATAAAAATGGTTATGCAGATACATCCTAAAGAGATATATAAAAAAGTCTCTTGACATGATGACCATAACCCGACAGGAAGTCAGCCATTTAAATTAGAATTTTTGAATTTTAAAAATATCTCCTCCGAGGGGGTCAACCCAATTGGCTTCAAATTTGGTACAAATCATCTATGGACCAAGCTGAGAAAATTTTGTGTACAGAATTTTTTTAAGTCAAAGGGCGTGGCCATTAGTGCATGGCAAAGTTTGGTCATTCCTCATCAATATTTCAAAATGCTCTTAGGGGCAGGAACTTCATCATTGAAGCTTCAAAATGACTGAACGTGATTGCATTGTCGCAATCCAGACTCTGGTTACCTGTAGTCTGGTCACCTGACTAGGTTAAAGGGCGCGGTTGCTACAATGTGTCAAAATTTGGTGATTTTTTTTCACACTCTTTCACTGCTCTCACGCCCACATACTTAATCATGACTTCCTACCTCACTCATGGCACTCCCCAGTGTTGACAGGAAGTGTCCAGGTTTTACACTTACATGTTGTAATCCTACATAATTGACCACATCAACTTCATTCCACATGTAATACATGCAGAACAAGTTGGTAAAGCCACATGCGATGACTTTAAAGAGCTCATCATAATGACACTCGGTACACTGATTAAGGAAGGAGAGCTCTGACAATTAATGGGGGTATAGCCCATGGGGGGCCCAAAAGCAAATGTAGCACCCCCCTAGAAATGGCCTTGTCAATGGGCGTGGTTAAATGTCTCAACTGCACCACCTAGAAATGTTCAAATAAGTCTCCACATAAGGGTTTTTTATGGAATAAAAAGATGAAGCTTTCTATTTCATAGACTTCCTCCAGATGCACAAAAAATTCTGTTGCACCAGTGGTCAAAACTAAACAGAATATATATTAATTTTAAATCAAAATTTTAAGGGGGGGCGTTTTAGAAAGCCTTTATGTCCCATCATGACACCATAGTTTCTGAGTCAAATAATGCAGGTAGTTCTGTGAGCACAGCACAGGTGGCTAACAGCCATGTGCATGTCAGTGTTGTTTCTGGTAGCTTTAATAAAAACTGCCGAGTGCATATATACAATAGGGCAGACATTGTCAAACTTTCAACATGGTGTCAGGAGTTGTCCTAGATCGGTGTCCTGTGTTATATTGACTAGAAGGTCTTATTTTCTCACCTGAGAAGGAGACGGAAAGTTAGCAGCACCGCCACCATCTTCGGAGGGGCAAAGAGGCAGTGGTGCATTACTGCCGAGCATATGTGCTTGGCGCCATAGACATAATAAAGAGTAGACGCCACATCAACCGTTACTGCCTATAACAAGCCGTGGGGCCCCCATCTTGGAAAGGTCACCGGCTCTCCTCAGTGTAATCTGTTTGACAGGCGCAGTGACACTTCACTGATTTTCTTTTTTTTCTGCAAACTTAATGCATGTAATTATGACACTGGACACATGGCTTGGCGTAAATTAATATTCAAAGTGGGCTTAACGGCAATATTCTGATATCTATCTCTTTAACTTAACTAACTCCATTTAGTGGCCATGTGACAGGCAAATTAAACTCCACAATGACTCAATAATTCAGATTTTTGCAAAACCAGGCACAATATTTCATTTTCATTGCAGTATTATACCAGGTGTAACTGCAATAATAAAGTTTCATGTTTCAAAAAGTATTTTGACAGTGTATTTGCTGATGAATTAACAGTGAACATGTATGCATAACGTTGTGTCAGGTTGAATTTTAGTTCTCCTACAAGTACAGTGTATCTGTAAAGTTACTTAAGTAAATATAACATATATAAGTAATGCTGTACATGTAGAGCATTACTATAGAGAGGGTTCATAATCATTGAATCACAGGTATGCTGCTCAGACCAGAACAGAATCCTCTTCAAAGTGGGCTAAAAAAGAGGAGCCTTGGGATGGCCTAGGACCTATAGAAACCCAGTGGTTGCCAGTACCCCAATGGGCGTAAAGGCAAGGACCCACTCACAGATACTTGCAGCTTTAATTATTATAATTAGCATAATCAATAGTCAATGATTTAATTTAACCAAAAGTCACCTTATTCTATCTATTCTGCACATTTAGCCAAGAGTTTACTGTTTATTTCTTTCATCCTGTTGAGTTTACAGCTACTAAAGTTATTAAAGTTGGACAAAATTGGACACAAAACAATAGGAAAAGATTACTGCTCATTCAGTTTACCATTTATTTATTAAGATTTCACTGTTTATTTAGAGTACTGTTTATATTGATGAAATCCTTCAATGCTTATTGTTTTTTCATGCTACTGGAAATGTTAAATTTCCCTAAGGGAGTCATCTCAAAGATCAATAAAGTTCAGCCTCAGTCTTAGACAGACCAAACCAACACCAGAAGTCAGAACTTCCATTGCAACCGTCCTAGCAACCACCAACAACCAACATGCTAGCTTGTGATTATTAGCATGACCTCACGCCGTGATGTTGTGCCGTGACCCGATTATTATTGATGTGAATGAACAGCTGGAGCCTCTGCTCTGAGCTTCTCTTACTGCTGTGAACGAGACAATTCAGAACCAACAGCGTCGAGGACGTAACAAATAGTTGGTATTTCATGCGCTGTGATGGGTTGTCGATAATCACCACACGGCTAATGCTAAGCAATAGCAGTGTCCAAAACATTGCAGTTTCACATTATTCTGACGAAATCTGAAAAAGATCTGTGCAAAAACAAGTGAGTGATTATGTACATTCACTGAGTAAATATTATGAAAATAAAATATATATTTCTCGCTGGAAATGTAATCAAAATGCATTTCTATCCAGAGACTAATTCAAAATATATATTTTTCTGTTAAAAATGTGAGAAATGTTGGCCATGTTCTTTGTTCTCACAGCTGGAATTTGTAAGACATGTGACTTGGACACAAAACAATAGGAAAAGATTAGGCAGAAAAAATGTAACAGTTACACAATTCAAGGGCCATTATTGTAACTCCTTTTTGCACTGTGGACCAATGTATCCAGGGTACATTTTTCTATGAGAGTGGGTTTCTTTCAGCGCTGATGTCCCACTGCCTGACTGCTGTTACAAGTTATTTACCATGTTGTTAATCACTGCATTAGTGTTCACACAGCTCCTGCTTAACTTGATGCTTTTATTTTCACAGAATACATTTTCAAACAATATGAATCCAATTCAAATCAATCAATACTCAGAGCTCAGTATGAAGTGTGATTCAGATGCACTGATCAATCATCTCGATCTGTCACTCGGAAGACAGAGAATTCAAACTTCACCTCCACTTTTATCTTTACTTTTACATCCACCCCATCCCCATCTTCACTTTCACTTTTCCACTCAACCTCACCTCCAGGTCCAACTACCATCACCTGAAGACTGACCTTAGCCTCAGAACATCCTGGGGTTAGATCTTGCTTATATCTCCTGATGTTGGTTTCTTTATGAGCAAACAGGATACACAAAATGAATTCTGACAGACAGTGAAGAGTGAAAACAAGATGATGAAGATGAATAAACAACACAGTCTGGATTGTCACAGTACTGCTTAAGGGAAGGCAGCCATCAGAAATAAAGGCACTTGAACCCGTTCCTTGTCCTTGCCCTAGTCCTGTTCCTGGACATAGTTTAAGTCCTGGCTCTTTGCCCAGGCAGTGGATGCTGCGTTCAGCAGTCAATTATGTACTGTGCAGAACCGCTTCAATAGCTGCAACAGGAGGAACATCCACACTTCAGATGTTGGTGGTGGAGTGCACGGAGAAAGTCTCCCTGCGGGGCCGCGTGGTTCTGCTGCTAAGTGATGGTGAGTGAGTGGAGTAGCAGCTGCACACCTGGCGGCAGGCTTGTCGGAAGTTGTGGGACAGGAAGGCATAGAGGATGGGGTTGATGCAGGAGTTTCCGTAGGACAGGCAGTGAGACACAATGCGCAGGGCAAAAGTGGTGTCATTCAGAGGGAAGTTGCCAAACTCCACCCACATGGCAATGACGTGATGCGGAAGCCAGCAAAAGGCAAATGCAGCAACCACCAGGAGAACTGTCTGTGCAGTCTGCAGGAGAACAGAGAACAGACCAGATCAGATACCTGCAAAAAAATTAAGAATTGCAAGCCAAATGCTTTACAGCCTGTAGGACATCTGCTCGGTGACATTTATTTTCCATTGTTTTCTTGGTACTTGAAATACATTTGCTGTGCATGTTACTTACTCTTTGTGAGCTCCTGTCTGAAGGTTTGCATAATAGTAAATGGCACTTACTTACTGTTGGCAGGTTTCGATTTAATTAATGTAGCTAGCAGGTAATTCCTGACACTTCCCAATAAGCTGCAGCAGTTTTGGCTGAGAAGATCATGCTGTTCACATGTCGTAGAAGAACACACACATCTGACTGATGATTGCTATGTCTGGTGTTCTCTATTCTTAGTGCCTTTTATAAATATTTACTCACTCCTGCTGTAAACTGGCCTGGCATCTGTAGACTGTCACAGATGAAATCACAGGAGTGAAATTCTACATGTATCTTTCTGAACATGTGATTTTCTGCAATTATTTCATGCCTGGTGCACACTTCACAATTTTTTGTTGTTCATGATGGGCACCTGGTCAGACTACACAATTACAGCAGGGCCGCAGGTAGAGGGTGGGACAGGTAGGATTCGACCCACCCAGATTCGAATGCACTTCGATCCATCCCCCTCACTATAGGAAAAAAAAACCTGCTAACAGCTTTGTCCCACCCAGTGCAAAAAACATCTGTGCTGCTGGATCACAGTGTATCACACAAATAATGCCATGTTTTTGTTGGGAGACTGGCCACACTGCATGTAGTACTCCATTCGATCATCACTCATGACACATCATGACCCTGCTTAAGTTTGTAGGTAATGTGAAAGAAGTAACAAGAAACCGTCAAGTCATGGCTGCAGATGTAAAGACGAAGAAGGAAAAAACAATTACAGACCGGTTCCTATGGACTGCCTCAACTCACTCACTGTGTCTCTCCTTGCTGTGTTTATTCATCCTATTAGTCAGCATCAAAATCACATCACAAGGTATGTCACACTAGGTCACGCCATTCAAAAAGATTCTAACATTCCAGTCATTTTATCTGAGACACAGAAACAAAATCACTAGTAGTAATACACTTCAATTCCTTGTTTCAGAAATTGTCCCAATGCAGGAAATGTTGTATAATGACAGAATCAGGCAGAAATTGTGTAATATATGCTAATAGCATTAAGTAAATTAGGAAACGAGGAGGATTGTACCTTTCTTTTGGAGCGCTCTGACTTCTTGGACATGTTTTTCATCTTCTTGTGGAGGTGAAATAAAACCTGCAACAGAAAAGTCTGACCTCAATCAGCAATTCATTAAACGTTTCACTGCAATATCATTTTGATATGAAAAAGAGGTGTTCAGTCACATAACATTTTGTTAATTGTTAGTAATTGTGAGACTGCCACAACACAATACTGTTGTGGCAATAGTAATTAAATGAGCATGTTAAATGGTGAATTCTATTTTGAGATAGCACAATGCCAATATGGTCATGAGTCCTTGTTTCTGTGTTCCTTCTTAGAAATGAACTCAGGAATAAAGACTGATTCATAGAACAGTTCCATCTATTTAGACTGGAGATATGCAACCCTGTGACACCAGTGGGTACAAAAGCAGGGAAGAAGTTGAATGAACATAGGACCAAAGATGACCACTGCCGTTTCTGAAGCAGAATTAATGGATCAGCTCGTTGATATAAAGTGCTACGACGTCTGTCCACCTTTTGCCAACAGGTGATAACTGCTGCCTGCTCTCGGTCAAAGCCTACAGGTAATTGAACGTTGCAGTAGACATGCATTTGTTGAAAATAAAATTGTTCACACCAGATGCCAACGTCCTCTTAGTGCGTTTTATTTTGAAAGTTCAAACCACCACCTAGATACTGGCTGGTGTGCGCTTGGCGCAGCTTTTTACGCACAGGTTTTACGACGCTCTGTACTTTATGCGCACTCAGCCTCCGATTATTAACGCCAGATTTACAGCAGGCATGGCTCAAACTTTGCCCCGGGGCCCCTGGTCCGTGAGCACACCTTGGCATAGCAGCAGCTGATGAGAAGCAGCGGCAGCAGGTATCCAAGCACCAGCACCGACACCTTGTAGCCCTGCCGGGACGGACCGGACCAGCGCTCCCAGCAGAAGGTGCTGTTTGGTGCGCTGGGGTGTCCGGTGAGGACATGATGCTGCGCCACCGGCACCGAGCACAACACAGACAGCGTCCAGATGAAGCACACCCCGGCCAGCGCCCTGACCCGGCTCCGGGCGCACCGCCCTGTCCCGGACAGCACCACAGCCACATAGCGGTCCACGGACATGGCGACCAGCGTGAAGATGCTGACCAGCATGCTTACGCTGGAAAAGAAGTGCAGGGACCAGCAGAGGAAGGCTCCGAAGATCCAGTCTGGCAGAGAGTAGATGGTGGCGTGCAGCGGGACGCACAGCAGCAAGAAGCTCAGGTCCGCTGCGCTTAGGTTCACCACGAAGACGTTGGTGGGGCTCCTGGGGCCCCGGGTTCGGCCCCTAGGACCCGGCCGGGCTCTTCCGATCACTACCATCACCAGGGTGTTCCCCACAACCCCCACCACAAAGATCAGAGCGAACACCACTGGTACCACTACCGCCTCTAGCCCGGGTCCCGCACCTGCGGACCCGTTGGACTCCGGTGGCTGGAGCCCGGCGGAGCTGTTTCCCGGTGGCAGCATCGTACAGCCCCGCGTGGTGGGGGGCTACGAAGGTGTGGAGCTGATGGCTGAGGAGCAGAGGGACACCACCTCCACCCACTCAGGCGCTGGGTAGGAACCAGAAAGGCACGGACTCCGGACCCCAGGAGCCGGCACGGCGACATGCCGAAAGGCAACTTTTTTCCTGTCAGAGATTTTCAAAGTAAAAGCACTTTGTCACTGAGATTCATTCTAAGGTCATGGGTGAAAACTCTCGCTTGGACTGTTGTTTTTTTTGTTGTTGTTGCTAAAGCGCAGTTTTTGTAACTCTGGCTATTTTTTCAAAAGTTAAAACACAGCTACAAAACCCCACACCTAATTAGCAAAACATTTTAGATACTTTGCAAAACCAAACAAAGGTTGATAAATTCTATACACCTTTGTAAAAATTGTATTTCTGTGCCAGTTTGGCACAGAAATACACAGGCTTGTGTTTTTCTTTGCACAATGTATGTAATTTGTACTTTAAACACACAGGGACTGAGACTTCAATCATGCATGTTTATTTGCATACGTCAAAACAAACCAAAAAGATCTTTTTAAACTCAAAGCACATGAAAACATACTGCAAGTACTGAAAAGAAAAAAAAATACTATTTAATAAAAAATCCTGTCTGCATGTGATGTAGAGTTCATCTCCATCACATGGAATGTTTTCTAGCAGTTCTGTAAAGTAGGAATTCCATTATTTTTACATGTAAAGTGTGTGTAGTGCATTGCATGTAATGTATTTCTCAGCACAAAATGCCAATGTTTCAATATTTTGTATGAATTGACTCTACTAACTGGTTTTTGATTTGAAATGTCCTGATGATACTTACTACAGCCAGGGTCATGGCATGGTTGATAACATTGTTGATAACGTGTTGCTTTGTCTTTTTACTCTTCCTTCCTGTGCCCTTCTCGTCATCTTCCTATTAGTTAATCTCCTTGTCTTTGTCCTCGTCCCTCTCCCTCTCCCTCGTCTTCTTTCTCTTTCCATTGTACTCCACACAGAAAGCTTATGTGTGGTTTATCTATAGCAACCAACGTGAATGATATAAAGCGCTATGTAAAAGATTGTGTAAAATTGTTTTCAGATGTGACATGTTGTCAGACAGTCAGCAGTGTAGTATACAAAATATCCATACATGTGTATAGTTTTTCTGAGAGTGTGCTGATAATTTAAAAATGTTTTAAAAAGTGAGTTGTGTTTACAGTTCTGCGGTTTTGTGCTTTTAGTCCTGCAAGCTCAGACAGGGGTTTTACAATAACTATAAATAGTTTTAAAGATCGTGCTAGAAGAATCACCTTTAGCGTTTTAACGAACAGAAAAAACTGTAAGTATTTTGTAAATCTTAAAGCTTCCATTTGGGTTTTTCATTCATGTCTCATCTCCTCCCTACGTGGACATGAAGTACAAATTACAATTACAAATCAGAAAACAAAAAAACAAATCAGTAAAACACAACAATAAGTCAAAAATCACAACAACAAATTACTAAACACAACAATAAATTAAAAACAACAACAATTTATCAGGACAACAACAAATAAAGAAGAAACAAATGAATTACTAACCACAAAGACAAATCATAAAACATAAAATCAAACTAGAAAATTCCAGTGCACTGAAATTTCGACAGTACTAAACAGCATGGTGGTATTATAGTTACTTCATTATTTGCAAATGTGTAACTCAATCTGCAAATGTGTTTCAATTTGCAAGTGTGTACTGTGACTCCACAAATGCGTATCTAAATCTGTGTGTAATCAGATTCATAAATGCGTTCTGACATTTATATGTACACACAAATGCATACTAAGATATGCAAATGAGTACAAAGATCTGTAAATGTGTATAGAAATCTGTAAAAGTATAAACAGTTCTACAGATACGTAGACCGATCTGTAAGTGTCTCGTACATATTTTGGTCCGCAAATATGTAGAACGATCCTCAACTGTGTCAAATGATTTGTGTGTAAAACAATGCTGTAACTTTGCCTTTGCCCTGAGCTCAGGAACACAGGCTCACCCTGGACTAGCACTGAGAGCCCCCTCATTTACAGCATCAAAATGTCTGGTTTTAGTGTTTATGGTTGTCAGAATCGATATTCTACCGGTGGAGTAAAGTTTTATAGGATTCCAAGAGGATCATGACCATTTCAGAGCAACCGACGGCATCTGTGGCTGGGGACATGGGGTCATGTTGTGATGCTTGAGGGGCATCTTTCTTCCTGAGACATGGACATTGGACCATGGTCCATGGTCCAGAGTCTCTCAAGCCACTCAAGCCACTGACTGCCACACACCCCTCATGCTGTGCTGGACCTGCAGCTCTTCTGTGTCCACTTAATTCGGCAATAAATGTAATTCTGAATAATGTTTTCATTCGGAATTATGTGTTTACATGTTTTTTAAAAGCGGAATTAACTTTTATTCAGAATTTAATTATTTTTATTCGTAATTCATAATAAAGCTCTCTTGTAAATGAGGCAACTGTGACAGTTGGTCTCTCCCCACGCTAGCGGAGTTGAAAATGCCAAACCCACATGTATTTGAGAGGGCCTAGAAGAAAAATGATACAAGGTATCAACATGCTGTCTGGCACAACCAGAGTACAAGGTTACCTGAATTTTGAAGTTTAAATTAAGTTTCTGTGTTAACCGTAGACTTTATATATAAGATGGAAGTAGTCTTCCGGTATGAAAAATGAAGCCAACACGGAAGTCACTTTTCTTGCAATACCACAGAGATCTGCTAGGCCTGGCTCCAAAAAACACTTTCTCCAATACACACCTAGTCCAAAAATGCCATTTTTGATCATGAAATACTTTATTTTTCCTAACTTTCCATACTTTATTCCTTCCTATTTTTCCTTTTCCTTTAACTCACACCAGCTTCAACAGCTAATGTTCCCCGTGCCATGGATATGGTGGTCAATTTGCAAATAATTCCATGATTAATAAGATATCAAAGCTTAAAGAAATGAATGAATATGGACACATCCATTTGGTTGACAGGGTAGCCTCACAGAAGCAAGCGCATGAGTCACATTAATTGGACGAAAAGACTGTGTTTACCTCACTTGTATGACCGTGTTATTCTCCAATATCCAGTATGGATCAGTGGGTGTGTTGAGGAGGATGGAGGTGAATGTTTGTTTGAGGGCACCTTTTTAAATTTGCTTGTTTTTCTTATTCATTTCTCATGGGATTTTTTTGCTCTTTTGAAAACATTCAAAAATGTATCAAAAAATTTAAAATAAAAGGGGACTCATTATACTCCTTTGTGGTGTTCCATTTTTGTAATACTATAATTACTTGAACATTTATTACCTACTCTAACCTGAATCATTCTTCCATCCAAAAAATCCTTAAATATATGAACAGGTTGTCCCCTGTTTAGCAGACTGGTCGTAACTAATCTATGTGAATAAGGTAAAGTGGGCTTTAGGATGCATAAAATGCCCGGTGGCCGCCTGAAGTGTGTGTGGGTGCCAAATGAGCAGTGGGTGCTAATCAATTTGGCACCACTCCCCACCTCTCCTTACCCAGCTAAACAGGTGAGGCGCCCCTACCCCCAGAAAAAGTGGCCCAAGAAACTCAAATGAGTAAATAACGACAACTTTTATTACTCAGAACGTAGATTACTGTAGATTCACTGTTACTGTTGACCACCCAGAAGCCAAAGATTTTCCTTCGTTTTACATACAAAAAAACACAGATCGTTCCAGCTTTTGACTTTTCTAAGAACACTTGAATGAATTCAAATGAACAAACATTTCCATATAACATTCAAAAAACAATTAACAGTGTCCAGGAAGATGTGAATACAAAAGAAAATATACAATAAATGAGTCCTGTCTTCATCCAGTGCTGATGGTTCAGTGTGTGTGTGAGTGCGGGTGAAAAACTCCCAAAAAGCCACCGGAGCCTCATTTAGAGCAACACATTTCTTGAGTTGATTTTTGATAACTGATTAAATTAATTGACTGATAATCTGCACACACATGGAGCAATGTAGTGCATAATTTGTTGTGGATGTGATTATTTGAAAATGTAAATACTTACAGAGATTTATAGAAATAAAGTATTTCATATTGATATTTATCTGTACCCTACCATGTTGATAGTTATTGTGAGAAATCATTAACATCAGTATCTTCACAGATGTATGTCATAAATTATTAATAACATATGAACGGTAAACTAAAGAAATGTGTAATGTGTCATTTCAGAAGTGTGTATCAAACTGGTAGCCTTTCGAAGTAATCAGTAGAAGTGGCACTTAGTTTTGAAAAGTTTGGTGTAGGTGGTATGAACCAAGCAGCAGTCACCACCACAGGTCAAGAAGGCAGGGTGCAGGGTGAGTCAGACAACTCCATTCACCATTCATTTAAATATTTTCATCTCAGACTTGAAAGGTTCACAGATACTCACAGATACTTTGTCAGCATGATGAGGATAATGCACATGTCCATTCTGGCTGTATCAAGTGACAAACAGGCCACCTGCAGCCAGATTCTCCCCATGACAATGTTGACACTTCAGAATTGCACTGGATTACTCTGCGTTTGTAGCTACCATCAAGGAGAAAGTGTGAGGTGACTTGTCCAGACCTAATCAAGTGCAAAACCACAAAAAACCAACATTATCATCCTAATTCATACATAGCTGGAACATAGAAACAAGAGACAACACTTCCAATTGTCTTTTATAAAATGCATATTCTTTGCATTGCACCTTTTTGCTGCTCCTTTGCAACAGCATTTTGTTTCTCTATTTCTTTGACTCTTGCAAGACAATATTTAAATTTTACTCAATTGTTTGTTATATTTGTGAATAGGATGGTGATCTGATGCTGTTCCTGGAAGAGGCCACCACCATGGACCCTAGGTTCAAGGAGAAAATCAACAAAGAAGAAGTCTTTGACCGGCTAATGGAGGTAGCAGTGAGAGAAGTAAGTTAAAAGTCATCACAATTTCACTTTGAGAATATATGAAGCTGTGTTCCAGGAGGATGAAGAAGGGGATAATGACAAAGAGGAGGAGGATGTAAGTTTGACATGTTTGTGTGATCCTATGCTGGGTTGCAGGAAAAAAGTGATATTGTTTTATATTTTAGCATGTAAAACCAGTATCTGCACTGGGAAAACTCTTCGCAGAGGAAGACAGACAACTACAAAAGCTACTCATTCAGCAGCAGAGTGCACCAACTATGCAAGAGAGACTAAAAAAAGAATTTGCCCCTTACAGGGATCTTCCCCCTATCCCTTCTGAGCAAGACCCTGTCCACTGGTGGTGGAGTAAGACAGACACATTTCCATTACTCTCACAGCTGTCCTTCACCTACCAGGCCTCTTCAACATCGTCTGAACGAGTGTTCTCGACCACTGGAGACACACTCTGTCCAGAGCTGTCTCGGCTGCTGCCTCATAAATTAAATATGTTACTTTTTCTTCACAAAATCTGTTAGGGCCAAATGCTGCAGGAGAAGAGCCTCCAGTACTTCCACGGCACTGTTCTAGTTAAGTATGTTTTTTTATCTTTAATCTTCTGTTTTAGGAAGCATTTGTTGTAAAGTTGTTCTGATCGTGCTTGTGGGAATTAAAAAAAATGTTGAAAATCTTATCTTGTAATGTCTTTATTGTTTACTCTTAAATTATGCTGTTGTATCGATAAGAGTATTGATAAATATCGGTATTGATAAGGAGTATCAGTATCGATAAAATCTTAACAATATACATCCCTACTGGTGGGGGACTTTTCTACATGTTGCCACACTAACCACCTATAGCTCAACAACTCCAAGACGTAGTAGCTGATCATAAACTTTGGGAGGTCCAGACCAAGACCAAGACCAGTCCTGCTAGAGGGAGCTGAGGTGGAGGTTGTGGACTCCTACAGATACCTCAGGCTTTGGCTGGACAACAAACTGGACTGGACAACACACCAGCCACCTGAATGGGAAGACACAGAGCAGACTGTACTTCCTAAGGAGACCTCGGTCCTTCAACATCTGCAGAAAGCTGCTGTGGAAGTTTTACCAGCCTACCAGCCATCCTCTGCACACGGTCATCAACAACCAGAGGAGTCTGTTCAGTGAGAGACTGCTTCCAAAATGCAGGACCACCAGATTCAAGAACTCCTTTATCCATCATGCCATCATGCTCTACAACTCCTCACTTCGGGGGAGGAGGAAATAGGGAGGACAGAGGGGAAGGAGTGGTAGCCACTGTAATTCATTGTTTACATAGTGACCTGAACACTCTCCTTTTGTGTGCAATGTTGACCTCACCACCATCATCACAGTTTAATTAATTTAAGAGATTACTGTTTATTTAGTTGTACCTTTTATCTATTAAGATTTTTCATTATTAATACTAATGTTTCTTGTTACTCTCTTTTGTATCACCTTTCCCTGTTTCCCTGAGGGAATCATCCTAACGGGATCAATAAAACCCAGTCTAGTCTGAAGTTGTGCAAATCACCATTTTTTCCAGATGATGATGTCAACCGATATGCTTGGAAGTGCAGCCAGCTACAAATTCTTTCAGTAAGAATTTTGTACAGCTGCTTAATTGATATTAAATTCTATTTGAAACATCAAATCATATATCAAATCATATCAAGTTAAGATTATTTCACTGTGAAAGCTTCATTACGTGATTTATATTATTTTACTGAATTATTATACAGATTGCACTCAGAGAAAAGCCTGTGATGTGTATATGACAGTGCTTTACTGTGAATACAACTTCTTAGGAATGAAATGGGTATCACTAACTCAAAAAGTCAGTCTTTGGTATAGGGGAGCCTTTGTCAACTTTCTCTCCCATCTCATGGCACTCAGAAATTAACGAGCTTAATATTGTAACAAGCCAGAATTGAAAAGTATTGTTTATGCCCCTTTTTTCAGCAGTATTGACACCCTTTTCAGCATTATCTTAAAGGTCATAGATAACCATGGACAGCTGCTAAAACAGCAGCTGAATCCCATATAGCAAACTGCACACTACACTCATAGTGCTGACTAAACAGAACACAGTTTCATGAGGCTTTGCAGTAAACCAGTGCAGACTGAGCGACCAACTCTTTCTCCAGTCAAAAAATATATATATTAACACCTAATATCAAACATACCACAAATAACTGCACTTTTAAGTACAATAGATTTTAATTTAATCTGGATTCAAGGACAGTTTTTTTTGTTGTATTAAGTTAAGTGTTAACGTGCTAATGTCTTAACATTAAGAACAGTGTTAATATTAAAACTGTGTATTTTTAATTTATAATGAATTAGCTATTGCAGCTGATATATAAGGCTACTACTGTACTGTATATAAATGTTTGTCATGATAATGGTACTTGGAGTAAAAAGAATGAGATTCACTGGAATAAAATGTAATATAGCCCAATATAAATTGCAGACCAAATGTCATAAATGCTGAAATTATAGCTTTGCAGTTTGAACCAAACTCATCATTTGTTTATGGGTACAATTTTTTTTATAGTTGACTAAATAAAATGTTCATATTATTATAACCTTATGTATAACCTTATTTTTAATATGCCATATATTGTGAGGCAAAATGAAATACATGCATTTTTCTAAAAGAAAAACATGTTTTTATAAACATATGTTTGCTGTCACTTCAAAAGTTACTTCATTTAAGTTATAAAAGCTTTCTATTGTATTGCCTTTTACATTTTCACATGTTTTTACAGTTTTTTTTATCAGACCCAAAATGTACACAAGTGGCATATGCATGCTTTTGTGCATACACCCCTTTACAAATTAGGCCTGTAAGCATCATTGAGAACTGTGATGCAATTGACTCATTTACCCTTTGCCTGTTTTACACTCATACAAATACATACCTACATACTCATACACATACACATAGACTTTTGTGTGTCTGTTGCCAGTTTTTTGAATAACAAACATACTGAGCCCAACAAATTTCATATAGGGGAAAGCACTTTGCACTTTTTTTCAAACACAGGTGTGGTATCAGGGTGTCGATTTGATTTCTCAGCCAATCAGAGCCCTGGAGGACAAGGCGTGTGATTTGTGAGAACGCTTCTGCTGATAAACAGCTGACAGCAGTGTTGCCCACATCAGCTCTGCTCTGATTGGCCACTCTGTAGCAGGGTCTACATATAAAAAGGCCACTTGCTCACCATCATCATCATCGTCAGCATGGCCTTCCTCTGGATCGTTTCCTGCCTTGCCCTCATCAGCACCGCCTACGGTGAGATGCCATCAGCTGCTCCTGGCTCTGATGTTACAGCAGTGATAGTTTAGAGGTCTGAAGTAATAGAGAATGTTATGGGAAATGAGCTTAGTGGGGACACATGTTTGAGGGATGTCTGACAAGGACTAGAGAGGATGTAGCATTCTTATGGTGTGCGCTGAATGTTAGCACATTCTATAATGTACAAGTAGTAACTATCTTGTGGATGTAGGCAGAGAATACAGACTTAAGAAAGAGTTCTATTCAGCTCTGATATTGTATCAATGAAGAGCAAGGGCACAGAAACTATACTTTGCTGAAGCAGTAGCAAGCACAACATGTGAATACAAGAATGAGTGATGGGAATTATCTATTACAAGTACTAGAATATTGAATGGAGTATTGGAGCGCGAGATCAGAGTATTAGACATCTAGAATAGAACTAGAATGATCAAAGTAGTAGGACGAAGTATCAAAGCAGGACTAGACTAGAAGAGCATAGTATCGAAGGACTATAACAGAGTATTCTCACAGCAGCAGCACAAACACGGCCTCAGGAGTCCTCTTCCTCACTGTTATCCATCATCAGCAACCAGAGGAGTCTGTTCAATGACAGACTGCCTTTTCCCAAATGCAAAACCACTAGACTTAAAAGCTCCTTTGTCCATCACACCACCATGCTCTACAACTCCTCACTTAGGGGGAGAAGGAAAGGAGAAGGAGCAGTAGAGTGCACTAAGACTTTTTTTTAGACATTTTTTAAGATTGTACTGTATTAAGGATTTATACTGCTTATTTATTCTTTTTTTTCTATTCTCTCTGTATGGCACCTTTTTGACTACGCTGCTGGAATATTAAATTCAGTCATCCCAAAAGGGATCAATAAAGTTAGTCTAAGTCTAAGTTACTGTGACAACCAGGTGACAGGCCAGCGTGGGGTGACGAATAATAATTTCACCTGTGTTCTTACTAGGCTGTGGCTCCCCTGCCATCACCCCCCAGGTGACCGGCTACGCCCGTATTGTCAATGGTGAGGAGGCAGTGCCTCACTCCTGGCCCTGGCAGGTTTCCCTGCAGGTGAGTTCCATCAACACCGCCCACTCTTTATCTGCTTCTAATTCAACAGTGTGTTAATCACTGAGCTTTCCTTCCACAGCAATCCAACGGCTTCCACTTCTGTGGAGGATCCCTGATCAATGAAAACTGGGTGGTGACTGCTGCCCACTGCAATGTCAGGTCGGTCCACGTCACAACTGTACACAAAACAGAGAGAAAAAGAGTTTCATCACATTCTGGAATTATTGGGTTATTTTCAATGCATGAATGCATGCTGTGCACTGTCACCACAAGAGGAACTTTCCTCAGTCAAAATTTGGTTGTAGTTGGTAGAACTCTATAGTGGTTGGAGTGTTGTTTTTGGGGACTTTCATTGTTCCAACTTCCAATCCACCAATAGGCAGCAGAGGAAGAAAATTAAAAAGTCACAGCAAGATTACAAAACATCAAAGGGATCTTCATGTCATGTTGTTATGGTGACACCAGGCTATTGGCTGATGTCAATGGTAATACAGTATTCCCTCATTTAGCGATAGAGATAGAGATACTTTATCCCGGCGGAAATTGAGGTTAATAGTTAATGGTTAATGTGTTCTGGGAACTAGCGACACCCTACTTACTTTAGTATTTACATATATTTATGTTTCCACTACATGGTACCGGCTTGGCTCAACCCGGCTCAGCTCGATTTGACTTTTAACCAGCGTCAGCAGTGTCATGTTGAAGATTACACGCACATATTGCTATAATGACCAGGTACTCTCGAGGTGGCACTGTGTTGTATTGGAAAATGATGTATGTAAATTAAAACCCTTGATGTATTGAAGCCGCAAAACATGAACCACAAAGTGGAGAGGGAGTACTGCACTTCAGATCTTACTGGATCAAAGGAGAACAACCAGGCAAGGGCCCACAGGGAGACTCTCCCTAGTGAAGAAATCGTGGAACTGTGTTTATGTAACCTTCTTGTCACTTCTTTGATAGTACAATGGCAGTGGGAAAGTGTGTGTCATATTTGTTGAGATGAAGGAACACATATACACACACTTTGAATACTTAAGAACTGCCTCCTGTTATGTCAGGACATACCACCGTGTGGTTGCTGGAGAGCACAATAAGGGCTATGGCTCCAACGAGGACGTCCAGGTGCTGAAGCCTGCCAAGGTGAGAACCTTGCTTTGTAAAATGAACTCACACAACATCAGCACTTCTCCAACTAACCTTCCCTCTCATTTCATCCCAGGTGTTCACCCACCCCAACTGGAACCCCAGCACAATCAACAATGACATCTCCCTCATTAAGCTGGCTTCCCCTGCACGTCTGGGCACCAATGTGTCCCCTGTCTGCCTTGCCGAATCCTCTGATGTTTTCGCTGCCGGAATGACATGTGTGACCTCTGGCTGGGGTCTCACCCGCTACAATGGTGAGACCGTCACTCACTCTGGATTCTTTCACGCTCACCATGTTTTTCTTGTGAAAGGGCAGTGGGAAATGAGTGTGACGTTGTGTTGTGTATTATAGCTCCCAGCACCCCCAACCTGCTCCAGCAGGCGGCACTGCCTCTGCTGTCCAATGAGCAGTGCAAGAGACACTGGGGCAGCAACATCTCTGGTGTTATGATCTGCGCTGGAGGAGCCGGTGCCACTTCCTGCATGGTAGGCCTGACCCCCCCTGTGTGACTAACCTCACCTGTCTCATGTGTGTGCCTTACCTGTCTCACCTGTGTATCTCATCTGTCTCAGGGTGACTCTGGTGGTCCCCTGGTCTGCCAGAAGGACAATGCCTGGACCCTGGTTGGTATTGTATCCTGGGGCAGCAGCAGGTGCTCAACCTCCACCCCTGCTGTCTATGCTCGCGTCACTGAGCTCCGTGGTTGGGTGGACCAGATCCTTGCTGCCAACTAAAGCAATGATAATAAAAACTCTCACTACCAATGACTGTGTGGTGCCTGTCAGTCAGCAGGGGGTGCTCTCACACCAAACATAATTCAGTTCTTTTCACACATACACTTTCACCATCTAAAGTGCCTCAAATAATAAATTAACCATTTATACAGGATGGTTATTATAAAGTGCTAAAAATATTTATCCTCTAAATTAGCCATCCATAAAAACCCAGCTACCTTTTAAAAGTGGCCCTGAAGGTCAAAACAATTCAGAAAACACTACAACATTTCACAAAACACTACAACATTACAGAAACCACAACAACATTACAGAAAACACAACAACATTTCACAAAACACAATGACATTTCAGATTACAGAAGGGGTAGGGACAACACTTCTGGCTGATCTGGCTAATGTTAATGTTATTGGTTGTTTCCTTGTCAGTCAAGAAATTATGTTTTTCCTCCTCCGCTGTGTCCGTGCATGAGTTTTAAACCACGTTGGAAGGAATGGAGGACGATCTAGAGTTAATTAGGGTTGCCACCTGTCCCTCTATATCTATCTTTCGGTTCCAGAACAGTGGATTTGATTTAGTTTGATCATCTCACTTTGAGTTTCACTTTGAGTTTCACTTTGAGTTAAGCACATGCGCCACTACTTTAAAAATCCATCATCAATGGAGCCCCGATTCGACAAGTCACCATGGCAACAAGTGGGGAGCAAAGCAGGGCTAACATACTGTTTTTTCTGTAGTATTAAAAACTCAAAACCAATATTTATCTTTGTCTCCCCTGGTCTGTAAAGTGAGATCCTCTGAATATCTTATAACCAATCTGAGAGAACAGCATGCATCAAACATAATTTTTCCCACTCAAGCATGTCAAGTTTGCCAATATCTTTAGTATCTTAAATAGCAGTAACCCACTTGATATATCAGTTGACAATGTCTGCCATAACATACAGTAGAGGCAGTATCTGAACATCAGATGAGAGCGATAGCACCTGATCAAATAATTTATTCATGATGCAAAGAGCAGAATGTTTTTTTGAGAATACATTTATCAACACATCCAATCATGCATCTCTCTACTCTAAACACACACTTGCCAACATGTAGACACACACACACCCCTGCCCATTCAAGTATACAGAATATGTTGATTCAGAACAAACATATTGAGAATTATCTGATGAATTTTGAAGATATCAAGAAGATCTACACTTAAATAATGTGCAGGAACGCCATTCATGATGTAAAAAAGCAGGATGCTTTCTATCAAAGCAAGCTATTGTAATAAACTGTGGCTGCTGGCATTTAAAATGTTTTTGGTAACCAAAGTCTATACATAAACTCAGCACTAAGCAAGCATTATCATAAGGCAAGTAGTCAGACAAATAAAACTTCAGTAATTCCTTTGTTAAACTAATCTTATTTTTCAATTATTTTTACTTTTTCAAGTAATCTCAAAGCTATGTTGGACACACGCTTGTACAGCTAATATTCTACCAACATTCAAACTAACAGATCGATTTTGATTTTCAGACTGAGTAGATTGTGGTAAAGATTAACACCTCATAAATTCATAAATTGTCATAAATAGCACTGTCTGATCGCCTATGATTATTCAAATCTGCAGTAGAACTGTACCCTGACTAAATCACTCCACTGTCACTACTTCTTCATCATCCTTGATATCAATAGAAGACTCCTCCTCTTGGTTAATCTCCTCTGGTGTGGGATCTGTGTACAAGCTGGAGGCGTTTCCATCTTTCCATGTCACTACTATGTTCCCTGCTTTGAGTTCACTCAATTCTCCATTGAATGGAGAGGATTTCTCTTGTAGCAGTGGACTCTGAGAATGTGAGGGTCTGCCGCTGTCATCTTTGTGAGGTGTAATGACCAGCAGCTCCTCACCCTCACACTTCTGAGCCAGAGCTTCTGCTGCTGCTGCCTTGTACTTTGCAATCTTTTTTCTGTTCCTGTGTGAAATAAGGGGAAAGATTAAGACAGGAAAACAACTATGCATTTCCTGAAGTGATGATTTCAAATCTTCTGGTCCTACTTGTTGGCCATGGCTCCCATTCCCAACAGCAGAAAACCAACAAGAAGGCAGACAAAGGCCACTCCCAGCAGCCCGAATTTCCATGTTGTGGCTGCAACACAGGAAGATAAAATTGTTATTTGTACTACAGGAATGAAGCCATTTCCAGTAATGACCATAACATGGCTATAAGGACCTTAAAACAAAAGGCAAGTCAGAATTTGTCTATAATGTACCTTCTGGCTGATTCTCTTATGTCCTTGGTTCATCAAAGGATATTAAAGACCATTGTACCTTCCCTGCAATAGCAGGGCAAATAGAAATCCTACTTGGTCAGTTTCATCCTCAA
Organism: Karalla daura; assembly: GCA_029224185.1. Classification (NCBI taxonomy): domain Eukaryota; kingdom Metazoa; phylum Chordata; class Actinopteri; order Chaetodontiformes; family Leiognathidae; genus Karalla; species Karalla daura. Next base: position 27,624,363 of record CM055190.1, on the reverse strand, counting down.
GTCTGTGAGGGCTATTCCCACAAGAGTCATCATTGATAATGAAGACTACTATTTTTTCCTTTAGTGGTCTGGAGGAGCAATGCACTGCAATGAGTTCAGCAATCTCAATCATCTCAATCTCATCATAGAATGAATTTTGTGTGACCTTTCCCTTTAGCCGTATAGACTTAACCACATTGTCCCCATAAAACATGGCATAGCATGAGAACAGTTTCAACAAGGGTTGAAACTGTAATCATTGTGACAATATGATCGATGCCAACTACTTCATGTTGCAACTATGATACTAAATATTTTATGAATTGTAATGCCACATTTTTGTGTACAGACTGGAAGAGCAGACGGTAGAACGAAACATAAACTGATGTTACAGTTGGCTGAACATAAACATGCCATTAGAATAGGAATTCTGATTTTTACATCCAGTTGAACCATGTGACCCGACCCTATGTATAGGAGGAGGTAACAGTGGCAGCAATTTCACATCAACCCCAATGAAGGCTTGTGGTCGCAATGTGTTGTCTTGTTTTTAATGGGTATGCTCATGCTGAAATAAAGGCTTTTTATGTTTTGTCAACTCTGAATGCCTCAGTTTCTGGTAACCACTGTGTATTTGGATCAATACACTGAAGTGCACCAGAAGTAGAGACCAACAACTGACAACTGTGGAGCATTCCAGGCCTGTTTGTGGACTGGGCTTTTTAATCATATCAAAGTTAAATATGCCAAAATCTAACAATGGCTCAACAACATAAAACCACTCTAAGAACATAATCCATGTGTTAGATTTCTCTGTGGTTTCTTGGAGGATCTGACACTGTAGTCAATCTCATAGGCATGACTTTTTTTCTAAGGCTAAAAACACAATATGACCATGAAAAGCATATAACATGCCATGAGGGAGTTGTATTTTAGAAGCAGCGTTACTTACGGTCCTCTGTGCGATAGTACCAGCGTAGATACTCTCTCTGTTCATCTGTCATGCTACCAGCCTTGGCTGGCTGCTCATCTGTTGACTCAAACTCTTCGCGATCTTTAGGAGCCCGTTTGGATCCTGAGGGAGAGACAAATACTGAATCTCTAGAACATTAATCTAATATTTTCATATTTTACATAAACATTTGATCTGTTTTTCCTCCAACTTTTGGATTTGGACACCAGGTTCCCCATGATAGTGAAGTAAATAAAACATTTTAGGGCTTCCTCCAACAAGGAAGATCCCAGTGTCTGCCTTAACATGGTGTGCAACAGCCTTTTTCCTGAAATTCTCGCATCACACTCACTGAGTTTTTCATGACAGATGTCTCCCTCATCCAGAGATCTCCACTGTGAGTGTTTGCTGTCATGTGTGAGAATCAAACCCTGGCCATTTATTGACAGCATCATAGATGTTTTCCTGCTGATCAGTCTGCCTCTGTCACAGTCCCACATCAGGCCTGCAACATCTTCCTTTGGCACATGGCAGGTCTGGGTTTGGATCCCTTCTTCCGTCACTGACAAACATCTGGATGATGCAACACCAGCCAGCATACCCTGACTGATCCACATCCACTCTTGAGACTCAGAGTCTAAATCACACTTCTTCAGGATGACTTCATTTGTAGCTTCCGAGTCCTCCAGGCACAGACTGCTGTGGGTGTTGTAGATCATGAATGCCCTTACACCTGTAGAAGCTGGGAGAGTGACACACATTTAGATCAATAGAGATCAATAGATCAATCACTATCTGCATTAGCCCTACATGAACGAGCATTATGCACTAACTTACCTAACAGGAGGGGGAAGTAAAAGATCCAGGTATTAAACATATCTATGAGGAGGAGAGAGGAATATTGTTATCAAGTCATATTGTTAATAATTACTCCTGAAACTACACGTCTGCATGACGTGCAGCTGACAAATTGTGACTGGAACAACATTATTGACCGCAAAAATACACATATGCACCATACAATAAACCAGTACTAACATTTTCTGTAGCTAATATTCTCTGTCAAACACATACTAACAAAAGGTCACATAAGTAAATATTCATTCCCTATTTTTAACCATACATTTGCATACATTAGTTAGTCGTTACTCACTTCTACAGTGTTCGGTCTCTGGCTGAAAAGAGGAATCAAAGCAGGCAGATGGGAAAGACAAAAGCTTTCCAAAGTTCATGGGGAGGAGCCTGTGTGTAATTTTATGTCTCTGTGTAGTCTCTACACTCAATGTGACATACTGCAGTTATAAGAATGGAACATTTTTTGTCTATCACAAAGGGGGCACATTTCTTGATTGATAATGGATAGTTTTTCTCTGTGATTTCATCTGACTATTCTTTACAGCATGTTTACCAGCTACATGTGATATTGAATGGAGCCTTTCAAAGTGGGACTACAGAGCCATTAAAACAAAGTTCACACAGTGACATTTCAGGTCTTTGACCCTGTGTATTAGTTACTGTTTAGACAGCTTTGCACAAACCTCATCTTTTCTGTTTGTATGAATATATGACTCACCGGTCAGCTACCTGCACACACTGTTACAGCTGGTTGTAAGAGACTTTTATTTTTATTGCATAGGTGTGGAGAGGTTGATCACCTCTGTGTCATTGCTGGTACTATCCATTGTTTGTAGCTAAATCATTCTAAATGTGGAAATAAATGAACAAAAAGAAAGCATGCTGCTTTTCGTGGACACTGAATGCTTGCTCAGTAAATGCTTTAAGTAGCACAGTGAAAGCTGTCTATTAGCCAGATAATGCAGATGTTGTTGACCAGCTCTATGATAAATCTGGGAGGATAATGATCTGCTATTCCTTTATATATTGTTAGTTAGATTGCAACTTTGAATTATTAATGCACATCTTTTCAATACTATTCAATTGAATTCTCCTTGGGGGCAATTCAAGGCACACTGAACAGATTCGGAGTCAGTTTAATTGTCCTTTACACTTTCTGCACAGACCCTGAGAAATATATAGTTTTTTCAGTGATTTGTTTTGCTCAGTTATAGATCAGTAATAGTGACCAGATGGAGCTATGAAAATATGAAATATGAATTAAGGGCACAAAAAAATTAAGTATATTGCCGAACAAGTCAACTAAACATATCTGGCTTTTGTAATTTTACCATGCAAAGATTAATGATAAAGAAAAAATGTCACAATGGTTTCAGACATGATACAAAAGACCACCAAAGTAAAAGTGACAATAGCAGTAAATAAGCCAATGTTCTCTCTCAGTCAATATTTCAGCTGAAGAAGTGAATCTCCCCTGCGTGAGTTGAAACAAACAAGAAATCTTTCCTCCCACAGCGAAGTTGGACTGGCTACAGAAAAGTACATACTTTGTGATGCTGTGCAACCCAACTCATTTTGTCCATCTCTGTAGTATTTCCCACATTATTCTTGTTTTTTCTGCAGTATTTCATTTCAGTGCCTCCAGCCGCTTCTGGAACAATATTTTCACCTTGCTATGGTATACAGCCACATATCCAGCATCAAAATTCTCATCTCCTCGATTTTCACCATTGTGTGCATATTGTTATTGTTATTGTTGTTTTTCTCATAAACATAAAGACTAGACGCTGCATTGGCTGGCGTATTGCTATTCAAATCGACAGAGTATTTTCAGCAGAATTACTATTCACGTAAGATTGAACTTTATTATTGGTTGTATTATTGGTTGGTGTGTGAAATGTGAAATTGTGTGTAGTGCATATCAGTCCTATGGTGATAAAGAAGTGAAGCAAATAGTAATACTTGTATGTTTACATGTTGAACATACAGTTCAGTTGTCTGTTCTTTGTATATCTTGAATAGATGAGTATTGATTTCAACTATCTGATACCATATGAAAGCCTGTGATTTAGATGTGTAGAAGAAAATGTTTTACCTTCCCTTGATCTAATCCATTTAATTAGATTTGAACACTCTTGCTAACTGATCATCAACCCCCTCAATGCAAATCTAAACAGAGACATCCTAAAACCAATCTTTAAGGAAGCCATCTGTTCTTCCTGTTCATGGATATACCTTTTGTTGCTGCAGAGGTGCCAAAGAGTCTTCAGCCAGGCTTGATCTCCTTGTTAATGTCAATTCAGTAGTTGATTGTCACTCCCTAAAGTCTGTCTCCCCCAACGCAATCAACCAAGTGTCCCCCACTTTTTGTTCTAAGTTTAACTCTTTGATGCATGTGTATAAAACCCTGCCCTGTGAGCTGCTCGGCAGACAGAACTTTGCAGAACTTTCTGTCTCCGCTGTACAGTGAATAAAACTCATCTGAATTTGCCACAATTCTGGACCTGAGGAATTATTTTTCTTCAACAGATGCCAATATTGTTAAGAGTCTGCAGACTTGCACCCCAAAGCAGAGACTGTAATAGTGATTCAAGTCCCATCATGCTTCAAGGCAGCAGCATCATCCCAGTCCCCAAGAAGAGCATCTGCTTTCCCTGCTACAGGTTCTGGACTCCACCTGCAGATGGATTACGGACTTCCTGACCAATAGAACTCAGCGGGTGAAGCTGGGGAGGAACATCTCCAGCTCCGGGTCCACCTGCACTGGTTCCCCGCAGGGTTGCGTCCTGTCCCCACTGCTATTCTCCTGTACACCAACAGCTGTGTCTCCCACCACCCGTCAGTCAAACCCCCCATCTCCAACGGGGACGAGTTGGCCTACAGAAGGGAGGTAGAGCGGCTGCAGCGCTGGTGCAGCAGCAACAACCTGCTGCTTAATGCCAAAAAGACAGTGGAGATGGTAGTAGACTTCAGGAGGGACGCAACCCTGCCCCCTCCCATCGTGCTGGGGACAGCCAGGTGACCCCAGTGGAGACATGCCGGTTCCTGGGTGTGATCCTGTCCTGGTACCTGAAGTGGGAGCTGAACATCAGGGCTCTCCTGAGGAAGGCTCCGAAGACCATGATGGCCCAGTTCTATATGGCCATCATTGAGTCCATCCTGTCCTCCTCCATCAACACCTGGTTCCTCGCTGCAACAGCTAGAGACCTCGCCAAACTGCAGCAGGTGATTCAATGTGCAGAGCGGGTGATTGGCCATTACCTGCCCCCCCTGAAGTCCCTCCATGACTCCAGGGTAATAAAGAGGACAAGGAAGATCATGGCCGACTCCTCCTATCCTGGCCATGGCCTCCTCACCCTCCTCCTCTCTGGCAGGAGGCTGCGACTGCCAAAGACCACCAGGGCCCGCCCTAGACAGAGCAAAATTTGATCTTTGTTCCTTTGTTTTTCTCACCAGGACAAATGCGTTTTTCTGCACAATGGCAATAAAAGGATTCTGATTCGGATTCTGATGTCAACATGATGCTTTCATTTCAAATGTTTTCAGTGTTCCCTTTTGTTTGTCAGAATGACCTTATATTGAGTGTGTTTCAGGTCCCCGATGCTTCTAAATGTTATGTATTGCACAACATGAAGTTCAGATAGGTGGCAAAATGGTATGTATTGCACGTGTTTTTACATCTGTTCTTCTTCACTCAAGTTCACTCAAGTTCCCCAGTTCTGCAATTTCATTGTTTCTAGTGTCCTTGTGTGTTCCTAGTGCTAAGTGTCCTGTAAAATAGATTACACTGAGTGGAGCCGATGACCTCTCCAAGATGGTGGCACCACAACTCATCAGCGCCAATAGGCAGTAGCGGATAGCGACAGATAGCACATGTTGCTATCATGTCCGGGTACTCTCAAGGCGGCACTGTATTGTCATGGAAAATTATATATGTATATAAAATAAAAACCTGCAATGCACTGAAGCCGCAAAACATGAACCACTAAATAGACAGGGAATACTATAATAATGAAACTAATTCCATTGCTTGTGACAGTTTAACCAAAGTGAGCAGAAGATGGCAATACAGTCCCTTGATTAGAGGGTTCATGAATTTATTCTACCTTGTCCCTTGGCATGTGAGAGCATGAGTGAATGGCGTGTGCGTGTGCGTGTGTTTGCCCAGCGAAGGATTGGCCCCCTTTGACATCATCAAGGTGTAAAACAGGTAGAATAATTTAATTCAAGCCAAACCTGGATATAACTAAGGCATGGATTCGCTTCTCTGTTGTGTCTACGGCAGGGGAGTCAGAACTATGCTACAAAGGGCCATGTGGCTGCGGATTTTTGTTCCAACCGCCGCTCTAGATTGTGCTAAGTAAGATGTTTGAATATCCCTCAATTAGCTGTTTATCAATATCTTCGTGTTAATTATATCTTAAGGATCATTGGTTTCATCATAATGACTGTGTATCATGGTTTGAGGTTCTACTGCAAGCAATTCTCATCAATCTCTTGGAAATGGGGAAACTGTACTAGGCCCTGAACTGAAACTGAAACACGACACTGAAAAGAGCTTTTGTGAGGGTGTAGTTGTTTGTCAGAGAACAAGTTCAGTCTTGTTGATAAAGGTGAGCCTTTTCTCACAACCTTAAAACAATGAAATAGGGAACTGCAGTAGCTGTGTCCCTCTCACTTGGCCATCCTGATGGTTGCACCTAACTGCAGAGTCTGTCTCCTTGGTGACATCGATCAACATGTTGAAAACTCAAAATATTGTTTTCATAACAATGAAAACAACAAGGGGAAAGGCGATAAACATGCAAGGAGATGAGCCATGTTTCTGGTTTATTTGTTCTTGTCCATGGCTGTGGTGCTACTCCATGGACAAGAGGAGACGGTGGCTCCAAGACGCCGTTATTGTTTTCAGCAGAGTCTACTAGGCTAATGCTAAGGGCTAATGCTTGTATTCTGCTGAGTTTTAAAATTGTTGCTTGTTTGGGTGATTACTGTCAATGGCCCTGTGGCGGAAGGTCCTGCAGTCAACATGCACCAATGGCCACGCCCCATAAAATTACCCTATTACCCCGAAGTGCCTGCAGTGGAAATGCAGCTAATGCCTGCGTCCACCTAAAAAATTCTATGTCAGTCTTTTACTTGAAAAGGTAAAAGAATGAACCAAATGCAAAAGTCCATTGAATATGAATGATGAGTAAGTCTCACTTAAATTGCAGAAAACATCAGTAAAGCTGTGATCGAGTAAGTGTTGAATCAAAACAGATTGATGAAAATTTGAAAAATGATTTAAATACAGCATGCCTCAGCATTTCTGACTACTTGTCAAGGTTTTTCAAGGAACACAGTGCAATATAACAGCTGCTTGTCAGCAAAATGCTAACCAGATAATCAATTTTTGCCTGACAGTAACTTGCTCATCTTCTGCCCAATATCAAGATCAAGGTCATTGGGGCACTAGTTTGAAAAGGGAGGTTAGGACACTCCTCTCCCCAGCTGTTTCTGCCCTCTGTAATAATCCCAAAGCATTCCCAGGCCAGCTGAAAGACATCTCTCCATCCCAGATAGATAGACCTGGAATACGTCACTGGGAAGCCGTCTAGGGGGCATCCTTGCTAGAACCACCTCAGTTGGCTCCTTTCGTTGCAAAGGAATAACTACCTTGAGCCTCTCCTAGATGTTTGAGCTTGTCACCTTAAAAGACTGAGCCCACCCTCTTTGCGCAAACCAATTTCAGCTGCTTGTACTTGCCATCTCGATCTTTCTTTCATTACCCACAGTTCAGGACAGCAGGTGAGAGATAGAATGTAGACAGAACAGTAAATTCAGAGCTTTGTCTTGTGGCTAATCTGTTTATTTAATAATATAATTTATTTCAAAGCACTCGCAGTTGTAACTTTGTATTCTTATTAAGAGTGTACTTTTTTGTTTTTGTACACGGTTTATGTACTTTAATGAAGTGCACTTAATTTGCACTTCTTTGGAAGCTAACTTAGATACATATATTATTAAGTATATCCTATATTATTAAGTATAGTTCACTGTAAGTCCGTTTTAAATTGTTTTAAAGTACACTTCTGTTCTTAAAAATAAAACTTACTTCAAAGAACTTACACTGGTAAACTCTGTTAAAGTGCCCTTAAAATTTTAGGCACACAAATGTATTTGACTGTATGTGTTTTAAATGTTAAAGTATATTTTGTTTCAAAGTACTCATAGTTTTCTCTTACCTTATCTTACAAAGCATACTGAAGTCATACTCAAGTGCATTTTAATTCAACTGCAGGTCTTAAAAAGAATGATTTGTTTTGAAAAAGTCTGCAAAAGGGAAGGGAATAGAGCACTCTTCTTAGAAAACATACCCTTTTTCATCACAGCCCTTTAAAGTTTTACATTCAGACACTTGAGGAACACAACATATTTGGAACCATTACGCTGTGTTAAAATTAAAAAGAAAGAGAGAAAGAGTTGAAAGAGTTGACAGTGTCTTCCCAATATAAGTTCCCTCCCCAGTTTGCTTCACAGCCCATATGTACATGTGCAAACAGGCTTCATTCTTGACAGCTACTGTACGTACCACAACTGGCACTGACCAATGTCCATAGCCTAAATTAAAACCTTTATCATTTACATTAAATTACTTCTCTAACAGTGCATTGCAGTGCACCATATCCACCAGGGAGTGAGATAAAATGCACCTCTTCCAGCAAGTTATGCTCATTTGGCTATTATCGTAGATAGACAGTAGTATCAAGTATCAAGTATCGAGTTGTTAGCTGGTTGTTAGTGTTATGGTTATTGACTGCTATGGTCTTTATGTCTTCCTCTTGTAGATGACCAGTTGTTTTACATCAGGCCAAACAAGCAGCACTTGGATAGTATTTACGTTGAGAAATAAGATACATAGTTGGCTCTGTTAAATGGCCCATACAAAGTTTTGGAGTTGTTTGGACTGTTAATGTATAATAGTTTAATGTATTATGAGAAACCTTGTTCAATGGTTATAGGTTTCAATACAAGTCCTGTTCTATGGCTGATGGTTGATTTATCCACAGCAGAGATCTAACTCTACTCTTTAAATTTTCAGATATATTGCACATCACATTGACCGAGAAAAGAGGCAGTGACTTGATGTAAATACCTGAAAAGTAATACATTGACAGTGTTATATTAATATACATACGCTATCTAACTATACCGTTTTCATCAGATCACTTTGCTACATACATTTATAGACCACCACAGATGTAGACATGTGACATGTAAATTGAATTCCTAACGCACAGATTCAAAATATTTGAATACTGGTGCTCCGTTTTGCGTCTCAGAAGTAAGATGCAATTCATGTAATTGTTAGAGAAAATAATATATCTTTTGAATCATTATGGAAAAGTGCTGTGACCTGGATGACATTGTGTGAACATCCAATAATGAACCCACAGTTAGCGACTATGTGCTTCATATTGGTCTGCTCTCATGGTCTTTATCTTTTTTCTTCACCTTTTGAAATATGCTTTGTGCATCAGTACAAAGAACTGTTACCTTATCAGAACTGCAGACTGTTGACACTCTACCTCACCACCTGTTTTCTTAACAAGTCTGCAACTTTCTGTATGTTTCTAGGCAGATTATGATGAAGGTGATGTGATAAGGGTGAAGTGATCATAATAATATAAAGAGACTGTTATTCTAGGAGCCACTCTCACACAGCACTCTCAAGTAATGATTTTGAAGAAATCTATCAAAATATATGTAAATATCAAAATCATTTCTGTGGTTTCTGTGGTTCTGTGGCCATCAAGAAGGGACTGTTCCAGCTGTCATCTGATGAACTGTACCAGCTTGTGACCTGTCTTTCACCACCTCTTGACCAGGATGATGATGATGAGGGTTGCATTGAATATACTGTATGTGCTCTTATATGGATAGTGCAGTTTTGCTAGAGCCTGAGGATGAGGGCATGTCTGAGCTGATCTTGCTAAGCTGAGCTCTTCCAGGAACTCATGACTGCAAAGCAGCATGAACAGTAGACTCCACAGCAGTTCCTGTATAGAATGATGGGCTTCAAGCAGAAGGTGATGTTCACGTCCAGACAAGCCGATGCAGAAATCAGGTACGAGGCACAGACAGCACTGAACGTGTTCTTCCAAACTGTTTACCAGGGCTTGGGTGAAAAGTATGATGATGTCCGGCGAGAGTTAAGACCCTTTCTCTCAGATCCTGCAGTCACTGATGAGGCACTCCTGAGACACTCCAACAAGGAGAGTGAGAGAAAGCGACTTTTGGGGTGTGGCACAAAGCCGGCTCATGCTCATAGTGGAGAAGTCAACATCAGTGAAGAGAGCAAAGGCAAGATCAGTGATGACATTGAAGCCAAAGATGAACTCATTCATCAGCTGAGTGCACAAATACAGGCCCTGACCCAGGTGGTGAGCTCCCTCCAGCCCAATGCCACCCCTTCAGTGAAGACTACAAGTCCTGAGCCTCAATCCCACTGTAACTGCCAATACTCCGCCAAGCAAAGCAAGTCCCAATGGAAAGAGAGGGTCTGGGGCTGCCCCAGTTGCATTTCGGGAGGCCGGACTGACTGCAAACACTGCTTTCTCTTTGGTGAAGAAGGACACCATGCTGTGGGATGCCTAAAAAGGACCAAGCCATCAGGAAACATGACCCGATCATGGCAAAGGGACAACCTGTGACCGGCGGCCGTATCCAGTCCCACCAAGATACTCACCTAGCTCAGACAGCCAACAGTCTCACAGTCCCTCCTCAGTGTTTACCTGGTGCAGCGTCAACATCACAGCGACTGGCCAAACTCATCAGGGAGCAATGCACACTCAAATGCCATCTTAGTGGATACACAGTCACTGTTCTGCTGCGCTCAGGTCAGTATTATCGACCGTTGCTGGAAACAGAGGTTCTTACCTGAACAGCAGGTACGTCCCCTTAGTGAACTGATGGGAGACAGGGAACTTGATCTCACAGCTGCCAATGGAAAGCCAATAACATACAATGGGTTGAACTTACCTTCAACTAACCTGGCAATGAAGATCCAAACCTCGCCATCCGAGTACCCTTCCTGGTCAGCCGTGTGAGCCTTGCACGACCAATACTGGGCGTCAATGTCATCCAAGAGCTCATCCTTAGTCGTGAAGGTGGAATTGAGGTTGTCGCTATCATCGCTCAGCTGCTGAGAAACGCCATGGAGGTTGGAGAAGAGCAAGCGGATTCCATTGTGAACGTTGTGCAGACCCGAGAGCATGTACATGGTGATGCATTGGTGAGGGTCGGTCGGCGTGACTTCGTCGTTCACCCAGGCCATGTTGCCCATATCAGATGCAGTGTGCCCGTAGACTTCATCTCATCCGTGGCACTGTTTGAGGTCAACCACTCTGACCCAAGACTTGAACAGCTAGACCTTGGTGATGGCCTGGTTGAAGTCCACCACACAGTCAAGTCACCAGTCAAGTCATCAGACTGAAAGAAGCCGGTACTACACTTACCAGTGAGGTGCGACAGCACGTGAGTGGTTTTGCCAAGCGACTTTTGCATGAATGGGAGAAACTACACCTCAAGGAGAGTCTGCTGTATAGGAACACCAGTCAGAGAAACCAACTTGTCCTGCCTGAAAAGTACCGATCCATGGTTCTGAAACACCTCCATGATGACATGGGTCATTTGAGAACTGAGAGAGTCTTAGGCCTGGCCAGAGACCGTTTTTACTGGCCGTATATGAAGCAGGATGTGGAGGCCTATGTCACCAGAAAATGTCCCTGTATCAAGCAGAAGAAGCCAATCTCACACATCAGAGCACCAATGGGAAGCATCACCACCAGCTCACCCTTAGAGCTTGTCTCCAACGATTACCTGCACCTTGAACCTAGCAAGGGGGGCTTTGAGTACATCCTGATGGTTGTTGACCATTTCACCAGGATTGCTCACGCCTATGCCACCAAGAACAAGTCTGGAAAGACTGCTGCAGAGAAGATCTTTGAGGACTTCATTCTACGGTTTGGCTACCCCTGGAAACTCCATCATGACCAGGGACGGGAGTTTGAGAACGAGTTGTTTAGAACCCTGAGAGACCTGAGTGGAATGGGTCATTCAAGAACCACCCCTCACCATCCTCAAGGGAATCTTGCAGAGAGGTTTAACCGCACCTTGCTCCAGATGCTCAGAACCCTGGAGGAGAAAGAAAAGGAAAGATGGAGAGAACACCTGCCGTTGTCCATGCATACAACTGCACCAGGCATGAGGCGACTGGACCCCCCCCCCCCCTTTTTCTTGATGTATGGCCGCCACCCATGTCTGCCTGTGGACATGATCTTTGGCCTGATAGCTGATGATGAAGCTGATTCCCCTAGAGGCTATGCGAAGAAATGGGCCTCTAGGATAAAAGAAGCATACAGACTCGCCTCAGAGAACAGTCAACAGTCCAGTCACAGGGGAAAGAAATATTACAACCGTCACTTGAAGGGTGTCATCCTTGAGCCAGGTGACCGTGTGCTGGTGTGCAATTTGAAAGACAGAGAGGGCCCAGGCGAGCTGAAATCGTACTGGGAACACACAGTGCATGTCATCAAGGAGAGAATTGCAGATAGCCCTGTCTACAAGGTGGTCACGGAAACAGGTGGAGAACGAGTACGCACTCTGCACCGCAACCTGTTCCATGTGGTCAACGACTTACCTGTGAAATCACCCCAGCAATCACAGCAGCCATCTCCTAGGGGGAAAAGAGTCCCATTGAGACACTTACCGGTATCTTCAGATCAGCCACAGCGGAAACCAAGGCATGGCCAGTCTCGTCAGTCCAAGAGATCAAGAAACTGGAACCAGAGCAGCGGCTCCTACAATGATGACGATGAGCTACAATACTGGCTGAGAATACCAACCCAGATAGAGCCTGGCAACAGCCAAGCCCTGCCAACCTGTGATCTTGAGAGAAACCTCAGTCAGGCGGTATCCCCGCAGAGATCCAACAACCGATGGCCTGTGCCTGAAAGGGGGGAGTGGTGGAGTGAGCACTTTGCTACAAGGAGAGGGAGCATGCCTGTCGTGGATAGTAGAGTAACTGAGCACGGACCATATGAGGACTTCTGGCCTGCTGATGCGATGCCTGCAGCCTGTGAGCCAGAGGATATGCAGGATGGATCAGTAATTCCGCAAACCGTCAGTGAGCAGCCTCATTATGAACCTAGTCCGCCTCAAGTCCGAAGATCCACACGGGAAAGAAGGCCTCCTTAGACCCTGATGTACCACTCCTTAGGCCAGCCCTCTTACCAAGCCGTGGTCAGCTGTAACACAGTAGGTGGTTTTGCTCAACAACCCATGCCATCGTGGGAAGCCCAGCCATATCCTGTGCCCTTCCACACACCATTTAATACTTTACCATACTCCACACCTTACCAAATCCTAGTTTATGCCCCAACCATGCCTTACACCCCACCAATATTCATGTACTGAATGGCCGACACACACACACACACACACACACACACACACACACACACAAACTCTTCTACTTACCTGCATACTTACCTTGAGTCACACACACTTTGAGTCTTGAGAGTGTCGGGAGCCACTTTTGTTTGTGGGGGAGTATGTGGTACACCTTATTGTCAGTGGGTAATTTTATTTATTATTTGATACTGTACTAATATTTGTAGTTGATGTATTGTTCAGTGTTGTATTGTTTGTAATTGCTGTCGAAAAGAAAAGAAAAAAAATACGGCAGTTCAGAATTGCAGTTCACCCCGGTACCCTTTAGAGGGAGCACATTCCGCCTCCCTTCAGATGAAGATTCGGAGGAGAAAATGGTTGTTGGCTCGATCTCTGTACTAATCAGTTATCGTGTCTCTCCAGGAACTTTATCTTTATTATTTGTTACCACAGTCCTGACTGGGACTTGAGGATTTGAAATAAATTATTACTACATCAGTAACATGGAGAAAAACACAACAATGCTTCAATGTAGCATTTTTGTGCTACATTGTCTGATTCTAAATCTATCTGGACTCAGAGATTCACAAGTAGGCATGTATTCAGAGAACAGAGTACTCTAGGGTTTTATCAGGTCTGAAATATAAGAAGGTGCCAGTCCATGAAGAGTTTTGTATATAAGGATAAGGATTTTGAAGTAAATTCTATATGGTATAGGACACCAATGCAGAAAGGCCAGAATAGATGTGATCTTTCTTCTTAGAGATGAAGTAGTCCAGCCTGGAACAAACAACTGTGTGGACTAGCTTCTCTGCTGCATCTAGAGGGAGTATAGGCCTAATTCTTTCAGTGTTACAATGGTCAAAGTAGGCGGTCCTTGAGAAAGTGTTTTAAGTGGCAATTACATGACAAGTCTTGATCAAAACTAACATTTAGGTTCTTTACACTGGCACTGAGGCAGGAGCAATGCTATTTTGTCATGCTATGACATCAGATACTGAATCCCTTAAGTGCTTTGTACCTTGGAGAAGACTGAGAGAGAGAAGAAAGTTGCATTCATCCAGGTCTTAAAGTCCTATTGGAATTGATTGTGCTTGTTTGGCTTGTTTGATAAATATAATTGAATGTTGTCAGCGTGAAAATCTATACAGTGCTTCCTGAAGATACGGCCCAGTCGGTGAATAGGATTGGACCAAGCACATATCCTTGGGGGACTCCATGACTGACTTTGGCGCTCTGTGACGGATTATTATTTACGTGTACAAACTGATATCAGTCAAATGGTTAGGACTGGAACAAATCTAAAGCAGTGCCTTTGATTCTGAGTACATTTTCTAGTCTCTTCAGCAAGATCTGGTAGTCGACTGTTGAAAGCAGCATTAAGGTCTAACACAGGGGTCGGCAACCTTAACCATCAAAAGAGCCGCTTTGACCGCTTTCCATTAAAGAAAAGTAGTCTGAAGCCACAACACCAGCCAGCCGAACTGACTGGACACAGTCCGCCCTGTGTGAGGTCTACTCGGCTGGTTTGTTTGACTATATTTTAGATGAGATGGTATCTCACGACATTCCCGAATCGCTAGACGCTCTGATAGAGCTGACTATTCGGATCGATCTGCGTTTCCAGGCGCGTCAGCAGAGTTGGGGCGCACCACGCTGTCTCCTGAGGAGAAGGAGTGCCGACGCAAGGCTGGATTGTGCCTGCACTGCGGGGGTTCAGGTCAGTTCGCGGCTGGATGTCCAGTAAAAGCCAGAGCTCACCAGGTGTAGAGGAGGACCGGGTGAGACTCAGACTCCTCATAACCCACGTCCTCTTCTTCAGGGACGTCTTTTCTTTCCTGATGGAAATATCACTTTAGCCATTTTTGTGGATTCAGGAGCAGATGCTAACCTCATTAGTGAGGATTTGGTGCTTCAATTGGGGTTGGAGAAGGAACGTCTTCCCCACTCTGTGCCGGCTTGGGCGCTAGATGGACATGTGCTAGGCAAGGTAACTCATCGGACTTCGCCTGTTCAGCTCCAGATTTCCAGAAATCATTGGGAGACTATCCAGTTTCACATCCTGACCTCAGTCCGTCAACCTCTCATCTTGGGTTACCCCTGGCTTCGTCTCCACAACCCTCACTTCGACTGGCCCACTGGGGCAATTCAAGAGTGGAGTGGTATGTGTCGAGAGGTGTGTGCGGCAGGACATCATCCATGATCCGCCTTGTTCTCCCCCTAATCTGACAGGGGTCCTTGTGGAGTATCATGATTTTCATCAGGTGTTCAGCAAGTCCCAGGCTACTTCGCTGCCCCCACATCGATCCTATGACTGCGTGATTGACCTGCGACCGGGTACGTCTCATCCCAAGGAGAGGCTGTACTCTTTGTCGGAGCCAGAGAGGAGAGAAATGGAAGAATATATTAATTATTCTCTGGCATCTGGGATTATCTGTCCTTCCTCCTCTCCAGCCAGGGCAGGCTTCTTCTTTGTAGGGAAGAAGGATGGTTCACTGAGACCCTGCATTGACTATCGTGGGTTAAATGACATTACGGTTAAGAACCGATACCCTTTGCCTCTGCTTTCTTCTGCCTTCGAGCCTCTTCAGGGAGCCACCATCTTCTCCAAGTTGGACTTGAGAAACGCATATCACCTAGTTTGGATCGAGGAAGGGGATGAATGGAAGATGGCATTCAATTCCCCTACAGGACATTATGAGCATCTTGTCATGCCTTTCGGTCTCTGTAATGCTCCTGCTGTCTTCCAGGCGTTAACGATGTCCTATGAGATATGCTAAATAAGTTTGTGTTTGTTTACTTGGATGATATACTAATTTTTTCCCACTCTCATGAGGAACATGTTCATCACGTCCAGTCTGTACTTCAGAGACTCCTGGAGAACTCCCTCTTCGTGAAAGGCGAGAAGTGTGAGTTTCATGTGTCTTCTGTAACTTTTCTTCGAAGTATCATCGGGTAGGGGACCATATAGATGGATCCTGCCAAGGTTTCAGCGGTGTCTGAGTGGCCAGTTCCCAAAGATCGCAAACAACTGCAGCGATTTCTTGGATTTGCTCATTTTTAATCAGTGTTTCACCAGGGGTTATAGTTCCGTGGCTGCTCCCCTCACCGCTCTGACTTCTACCAAGATCCCCTTCAGGTGGTCACCTTCAGCAGAGGCCGCTTTCAAAGAACTTAAGAAGAGGCTCACCTCCTCACCCATTCTACAGATGCCAGATCCTGAGCGGCAGTTGGAGGTGGACGCTTAAGAAACTGGGGTGGGGGCTGTGTTGTCCCAGTGATCTGGTTTGGACAACAAGCTCCATCCCTGTGCTTCTTTTCCCGCCGCCTTTCACCAGCAGAAGAGAATTATGATATCGGGAACCGTGAACTTCTGGCGGTAAAGCTAGTCCAAGAAACTAGCCCCCAAGTTTGTCGGTCCATTTAAGATATCTAAAACAATCAACCCTGCAGCTGTTCGTCTTTGTCTTCCTCGCACCATGAGAATTCACCCTACTTTCCATGTATCCCGTCTCAAACCTGTGCATCATAGTCCCCTGGCACCTACATTTACTCCTCCACCTGCTCCACGGTTTATCGATGGAGGTCCTGCTTTCACAGTATGACGATTGATCCAGTCTCAACGTCGGGGAAGAGGGCTCCAGTACTTGGTGGACTGGGAGGGTTACGGGAGGGTTCTAAGGAGAGGTCTTGGGTGCCCGTCCCTGACCCTGCTCCAGCCTCAGCCTTCAGTGATCAACCTGGCTCCCGTCCCCGATCACGTTTTCACCATCAACGGTGCGGCCCCTTGCTTGGTGCCTCCTGTCATGTTCGCTGAGCTGCTACAAGTGTTCAGGCCCATCCTGCTCCAGTCTCCATCTCCACACCAGAGCAGTAAATAAAGAGCTACTTACCCGTCATCCGGTGTGTGTGTGTTCTGTTCTACACTTGGGTTCTCTGTGCGCAGCCTGACAAAAGGTGTGTCCAAGTCGCGTGACTCTTAAAAACTACATTGTTTTTTACATTGCCATACACACTCATTCTAATGTGCTTCTCCTATTACATGAAATTCTGACCAGAAATGTTTCAAGCTATTATAGGTTTTGATGCTTCAGAAGCACAGCTCAGCTGTTTTAGTGGTAAAACGATGACAGCAATTTTGATGCGATGTGGTAGTAGAGGTCAAGAGCGATCCAAAACTATTTCCACCTTGTCTGTCTTCCACTTGTTGCTGCACTGTAAGTGTCACAACCTTTGGTCTAGGACCTGTGTTGCGTTATTGTGAATGTGTGTGTGTTAGTGTACCGATTTGCAATCAGTGTGTGTGTGTAGGTGTGTTCTTTGTCTTGCAAGAGATGTCACTGGAAAACTGCAAGGGGAATGGTGGATGGCAGAGATTTAAACCACCCGGCGCCAGCCTTCTTTCCCTTTCTCCCTTCCTCATCCCCAACAATGGCTGATGTGTGTGTTTGATGTGTGTTTAGCTTTAAGTTTGGCTAGAAGTTTGAATTAGCTTTGCAAAGGAGTGTGAAGCCCTTAATTTGTGTTTAAACAATTTTTCTCCTGTTTCTTGGTTGGGATTTAGAGTGGAATCCTGTCGTTTGTTTTGCTCTTTTGTTGTAGAAAGTTTAGGGATCTTTAGTTTGGTTTTGTTTGTTTAGGGCATTTATGTCCTCACTCCTAAATAATAAAAGAAAAATCTAAGAAAAATGAATTTTAGACTGGGCCCCCTTCTTGGGGATGAGAGGAGAAAGGGGAGCTTAAAACCTATTACCTATAACTATTAACCACATCTCCTAGACTGGGGACTTAACAGGAAGCCTATAAATGTGTCTCACTGTCAAGGTTCAAAGATCACCTCTGAGGATCAGTAATTGCCCACAGTTTGCAGAGTGTACTGTCTAAATCGGGTTAGGGAACTTGTTCTTCAAAGATCCATGTGGCTGTAGGTTCTTGTTCCAACCTATCCAGAGCACACAGATTGACCAATTGATTGTCTGAAGACTCAGATCAGTTGATTGAATATGCCAAATTAGGTGTGCTGCTGCTTGCTGCAGCCACATGGCTCTTTGTTGAACAGGTTCCCTAGCCCCAGAGGCGACATAGTGGAGGGGTGGGTTGGGGACAGTCACCAGGGCCCCACGCATCTCAATAAATGTAGGTAATTTTTACAAATTAAAAATTCTGAATTGGTTGAAACGTATGTCACAACCTACATATATTACCTGTAGACTAGCCAACATTTTCTATATGTATATCAGGCACCCCCATAACTAGTGCAAAATGGTTTAGTCTGCCTTCACTTGGGCTTTTATTTTAATTATACCAGAGAAAAGTAAAGGCTGGTCTATAATACAGGCCAGGGATATTAAAGTTTTTCTGAAAGAACTAAACTGCTAGTTACTCTTTACTGTCAAATCCTTGAACATGTTTCACCTAATAGAACACAATTTGCAAAACTAAAAACATTCTCATTGTCAAAACACATGCAACACTGTGGGACATGTCATTTAAAATGGTCAACATTCTTCCCAACCTTTAGTCACAAATAAAACACAAATGGCATAAGATAAACACAATGAGTCAAAATTGGTTGCATTTGGTAGCACATGAGCTGACATGAATATAAGCCACTTGGAGGAGCAAGTTGTTAAGTTGTTGGAGGTTAGAGCTTCATAATGGATACCCATCGCAGTCCACCAAGACAAAGAATGACAATTTCTTGTGACATTGCAGTTATTTTGGATTGCAAAAACATGAAAATCAAAAGTCGTACACAATTCTAAAAACCTTACACTCAACGAGCAAAACTTCGGACCAGATTAGCACAACTAACTTACTAACCCTAAAAGTGTTTTAAGTTAAGCGCTGTCTGGTTCAGACAGTTTTCATATGGTAACAAAACGTCATTTTTATAAAGTAGTGGATAGTTTTTACAAGAGTGTTTCATTTTGCAAAAGATGTGAGATGTTCTGCTCATTGTGTGTATGGTTATGCTGTATTGTGTATAGTGTTTTGAAAAACCGAGCCCTCTATTCTATATTGTGCTTAGGCAATTGAAAAAAAGTGTAGAGCTATGATTGTAGATGGTGTACTCAAGCATGGGTTGACCATGAGAGAAGCAGGCCTCAGGGTTCAACCCAGTCTGAATAGATTTTTTTTGTGGGCGCCATCATGTGGAAAGTCAGAGAAGAGAACAGGTAAAAAAGTTGCAGTATTTTTTACATTGAAAGTTCACAGTACTGTTGCTATATAGTGTATAAACCACGTGTAAAAGACTGCAATGATATTTCATCACATCACTACATACTACAATATGTTTTTAAAAGATCATTTTGTTAGGGTTTGGTGGGTGTGTGTGTTTGTCTGTGTTTTCTGTCCACGCCTCGCCGTCCTATTGGAGAGGAGCACAGCTGCAACTCATTGATGCCACCTGTGACTCCTCTCCGACGCCAGATTGTTCCACCACCTTGGTGCAAACAGTCGAGCCCTTCGCGTCCTGTTTCTGTAGTGAGTTTCTGCCTAGTCTTAACCCCGTTGTCTCTGCTCATTTCAGTTCCTCCCTGATCCATCCCGACACCCGTTCTCCAGCGACTGCTGTGATTTTGTCTGTGGAGATTCTCAGTCATCCAGGTCATGGGATCCGATGATCAGTTATTCAAGCAACTGGACTTCTTCTGGGGTTTGAAGACGTTTTGTCCTTCATCCGAAGGGCTTCTTCAGTTCTGGTTGGTTTGGGGAAAGGCCAGGATTTAAATCTCTCTGGATGTGGGTGGGACTGTGGATGTGGACCATTCCCCTCGTTATGTGACAAAGGGGTCACATGAGTGAGCATTAACACATTAATACCTGTAGCAGTGAATGGTCCCATGAGTGGGCCATTAACACCTGTGGCAATGAATGAGCCACACCCCCTCATCATATGACATGATTGGGCCATAAACTTGTCAATGTGTTGATGGTTTGCTCCTCCACTCATCAACTTGTGTCAATGTGTGAAAGATTGGGGTTGAATGGATCCCCATGATCACAACGTCCAGAGGGTGTTAACTGCTGTGATGTAGGTGAGCAGTTAAACTTCCTGGGGTGGGATCTCAAGGCAGAGTGGTATGTGGCAGACAAACGATGACGCAGTCCTTCTCCTCTGTTCAGAGTAGATCTCTCCAAATGAGTATAGATGGCCTCCTTTACTCGTCTCTCAAACCACCTGTCCTCCTTGTCCAAGATGTGTACATCAGTGTCCTTAAAGGAGTGTCCTTTCTCCTTTGTGTGTATGTAGACTGCCGACTGTGGTCCTGTTGGTCCTACATTGTTGGAGTTTTGTCTTTGAGGTGAACCATTTTCTGTCTGTCTGTCTGATGTGTTTGTGGAAGATTCTCCTCAGTTTCTCAGATAATCCGGATAAGTATGGAACCACCATGTGTTTCCTTCTGTTTTCTGTATTAGTGCAGGTTTCACTTTTCTGTCCGTTCCTCCTTAAAGGAAAGTCCAGTTGGGGTAGCCACAGGTTTTCAGCGCTTGTCTGATGTGTGTGTGCTCCTTTTCTTCTGTTTTGGATGGGATGCTCTCTGCTCTGTGTTGCAGGGTCCTGATGACGCAGAGTTTGTGTTCCAAGGGGTGATGGGAGTCAAAGAGGAGATATTGGTCTGTCTGTGTGGGTTTTCTGTTGACCTCAGTGACTAGGTTCCCCTCCTCCTCTGCAATTACCTTGCAGTCCAGGAAAGGTAGTTTTCCATCAGCAATGTCCTCCCTGATGAACTTGATGTAGCTGTTGACTCAGTTGATGTGTTTGGTAAAAGCCTCCACTTCTTGACTTCTAATCTTGCACCATGTGTCGTCCACATATCTAGACCAGTGGCTGGGTGTGGTTCCTTTGAATGAAGCCAACGCTTGGTTTTCCACCTCCTCCATGTAGAGGTTGGCCACAATAGGTGACACAGGTGAGCCCATAGCGCAGCCATGTTTTTGTCTGTAGACTTCACCGTTGCATTTGAAGCAGGTGGTAGTGAGGCAAAGTTCCAGGAGTGTGCAGAACTGGTCCACAGTGAGGTTGGTTCTGGTGTCCAAGGAGTTGTCCTGAAGTAGTCCGGTTCTGACTGCCTCAGTGGCCTCTGTTGTGGGGATGCAGGTGAACAAAGAGGTGACATCAAATGACACCGTAGTTTAATCTGGATCCAGTTTCAAATTCTTGATTTTGTTGGTGAAGTCCGTGGAGTTGTGGATGTGGTGAGGACTGTGTCCCACTAGGGGTCCTAGAATTGTTGCCAGGAGTTTGGCAATGTTGTAGGTGACGGAGTTGATGCTGCTCACGGTGGGTCTGAGACGAGCATCATCCTTGTGGATCTTAGGTAGACCATATATGCATGGGACAGAGTTGCCTGGGTGTATTTTCCAGTAAGTGCATTCACCAACGGTTTTGGCCTTTTTCCAGGCTAGTATGCAGTCCACTCTCTTTTTCTTGTATTAGTTGGGTCTCCTTTTAGTTTCTCATAGGTGATGGTTTCGCTGAGTAGAGTGTTCATCTTGGAATGATACTCGGTTGTGTTTAGCACTACTGTGCATTTTCCTTTGTCGGCTGGTAGTATGGCGATGTTTTCGTCCCTGCTTAGAGATGTAAGTGCTTTCCTCTCCTGGTGTGTGAGGTTGGGCGGTGGCATCTTTGTACTTGTAAATGCTGCTGAAACCTTCATCCTGATTTCTTCTGCTTCACTGTGAGGAATCTTGTTTCGCCATATGGATGCCTCCGTGGCTGTGATGACGTCCACTGTGGGTTGCTGGGTGGGTGAAACAGCGAAATTGAGTCCTTTTGCTTATATATCATTTTCCGGTTTGGTGAGGTCTCTGTCTGATAGCTTCTTAACCCATTTAGATGATGCCGTCTCCACCATTCCTGTTCTGGTGGGGTAGAGGAGGAAGTGTCCCTGTGTGATCCACCTTGTAACTGATGTACACATCTTGGACAAGGAGGATAGGTGGTTTGAGAGACGAGTAAAGGCAGCCATCTATACTCATTTGGAAAGACCTACTCTGAACAGAGGAGGAGGACTCCGTCATTGTTTGTCTGCCACATACCACTCTGCCTTGAGATCCCACCCCAGGAAGTTTAACTGCTCACCTACATCACAGCAGTTAACACCCTCTGGACCCTGTGATCATGAGGATCCATTCAACCCCAATCTTTCACACATTGACACAAGTTGATGAGTGGAGGAGCAAACTATCAACACATTAACACGTTCATGGCCCAATCATGTCATATGATGAGGGGATGTGGCTCATTCACTGCCACAGGTGTTAATGGCCCGCTCATGGGACCATTCACTGCCACAAGTATTAATGTGTTAATGGATGACTCATGTGACCTATTGTCACATAACAAGGGGAATGGTCCACATCCACAGTCCCACCCACATCCAGAGAGATTTATATCCTGGCCTTTCCCCAAACCAACCAGAACTGAAGAAGCCCTTTGGATGAAAGACGAAACGTCTTCAAACCCCAGGAAGAAGTCCAGTTGCTTTGACTAACTGATCATCGGACTCTTCCTGGTTGTCAGCAGGGTTTTTAGCCCCGGACTTTATACTCCACCTACTGGTTTGGAGACTTCGGCAGGGCACATGCGCCGACCGAAGCGACCAAAGCTGCGAGGTCTCAAACTTTGGACTGCACAAAACTGGCCGCCACGAAGCAGCCCTTTGGCCACTTGGCTGGTTGGACGCTAGGCAGGGCTTGCGACCAAAGCTGCTATTATAGAATTTTTTTTTTACATGTTAATTTTTTGTGATAATTAGAAGACAAATTATGAAATGGAAACTCACCTCTGACAGATGATCAGGCACTTGCCAGCTGAGATGGAGTGCCTGTACTTGGTGTCCAGGCCGGAGATCCGGGCACCGACCTGAGTTTACAGTTCCTCGAACTGGGCTACAGACAGCCTGAGGTACTGTCATCATCCAGGCCGAGCTTCTGGAGAAGACGGTGAAACTCCCCCAATTCAGTGCATCTCCAGAGGACGTCATGAGCCCAGACACAGCAGTGGGTGGTTTTCCAGCACTTCTGGGACTTGTAAAAGACGTACCTTGCTGTGATGGTGGTTATTTCCACCATGATCAATGTGAAACGACAGTGGGAGGAGTCTTTTACACATGTCAAGAGTGTCAAGAGCGTCAAGCGCATTATCCTTAGGAACCAGGTGGAAGGACCAGTCAGCTCTGGGCCAACGACAGGCTCTAGCGACCCTTTCAAATGTGATGAGGAAGTGATCTATGTCATCGTCGTCAGTAAACTTTTGTAACTTGGGGTTAAAAGCACGGCTGGAATGGACTGGCCTGCTATGGCCCCCATGCTGGGCTGGACTATAAATATGGTCACCCTCCTCCTCTTCTGACGAGTCTGACTGCTGGTGGTAGGCCTCCATATTTACTGCAGCACGGGTCAGCAAGGGCTGTTGTTGATTAGCACTTGGCTTTTTCTTTGGTTTTGCCAATTCCGATTTGCAGATTCGGCACCTATCTTGGATCTCACCTTGACTTGGAGTGGGCTGGTCCTGAAGAGACTGACGTAGATTTAGGAACTGATTGTTGGTTCCTGGCCGCCATCACCTCCCCCAGGTTCCTTCTGTCCACCTAAGGCTTTGCTCTTCCTCCTCACTGGCCTCTGCTTGGTCAGCCGCTGTTCCGGTCTCTTGCCCTGCAGCCCGTGCTCGCCCACTTCCTCTTCCAACCGGCATGTTGAGAAAGGAAGTCTATGGGAAAAAATAAATAAATAAATAAATCCAGGGAGAAGGGGAAAAAAAAGGAAAAAGGAAAAAAAACAAGCTGTCCTCTTACTGCTGCATCCCACTTCTTGACACCACATGTGACGGACCAAACGGCAGGCACGAGAGACACAGCATGATGGTATTCCAAAAATCTGGCTCCCTATCTAGACTTAGAGATTCGTGGAATAGGCCTGTATTCAGAGAATGAAGTGTTCTAGTGGGGCAATAGGGTTTTATCAGGTCTGAGATATGAGGGTGCCAGACCATGAAGACCTTTATCAACAAGGAGGAGGATTTTGAACTGGATCCTGAAAAGTACAGGAAGCCAGTGCAATGAGGCAAGAACAGGAGAGATATGATCTCTCTTGCTAGTTTTAGTCAGGACACAAGCTGCCGCGTTCTGAATGAGCTGCAGAGTTCTCAGCAACCTATTGGACCTTCCAGCCAGTAAAGAGTTGCAGTAGTCCAGCCTGGAAGGAACAAAGGCATGGACCAGCTGTTCTGCTGCATGGGGAGGGAGGAGGTGTCTTATTTTTGAAATATTGCAGAGGTGGAAGTAGGCAGTCCGTTTTTTCAAACTTTGAACAAGGCACAGATTTAACTCTGCTGCTGTCTTTGGATGCCACCAGTGTTGGAGCATCCTGAATATCTCCAAATACAGGGTCCATAAGAATCTTCACTTGACGTTCAATGAAGGTTACAATATTGATGAACATATTGTGCAGATGCCTTTCCTGCATGTCAAGCTGATGTGCGCAACTTGTCTCTCAGCTTGTATGGTAGCTTCTTAATCACAGAGAGCATGTTTGCTGATGTATTCAGATCACACAGATTATGCACATCTTTCATGGCATTACAACATCCTCGTAAGAACAGGCAGAATGCTTGAACAGTCTCTGATTTAATTGATGGCCATGATAATACCTTTTTTCATATAAGCAGATGCTATGACGTGATCATTTCCAAAATGTTCATGGAGTAAAGCCTTTGCTGTGCCATATCCATTTCCATCAGTCATACACTCATTCTATGAACTGAAGTGCCATCCCGTTCCTAACTCATAGAATTCAATATGATGTCGGTTCACCTTTTACAGCTATTACAGCTTCAACTCTTCTGGGAAGACTGTCCACAAGGTTGAGGAGAGTGTTTATAGGAATTTTTGACCATTCTTCCAAAAGCGCATTGGTGAGGTCACACACTGATGTTGGTCGAGAAGGCCTGGCTCTCAGTCTCCGCTCTGATTCATCCCAAAGGTGTTCTATCGGGTCCAGGTCAGGACTCTGTGCAGGCCAGTCAAGTTCATCCACGTCTTTATGGACCTTGCTTTGTGCACTGGTGCACAGTCATGTTGGAAGAGGAAGGGGCCCGCTCCAAACTGTTCCCACAAGGTTGGGAGCATGGAATTGTCCAAAATGTTTTGGTATCCTGAAACATTCAATGTTCCTTTCACTGGAACTAAGGGGCCAAGCCCAGCTCCTGAAAAACAACCCCATACCATAATTCCTCCTCCACCAAATTTCACAGTCGGCACAATGCAATCTGAAATGTACCGTTCTGGCAACCTCCAAACCCAGACTCGTCCATCAGATTGCCAGATGGAAAAGCGTGATTCATCACTCCAGAGAACGCGTCTCCACTGCTCTAGAGGCCAGTGGCGGCATGCTTTACACCATTGCATCCGACGCCTTGCATTGCACTTGGTGATGTGTGGCTTGGCTGCAGCTACTCGGCCATGGAAACCCATTCCATGAAGCTCTCTGCGTACTGTACTTGGGCTAATCTGAAGGTCACATGAAGTTTGTAGCTCTGTAGCAATTGACTGTGCAGAAAGTCGGCGACCTCTTTGCACTATGCGCTTCAGCATCCGCTGACCCCTCTCCGTCACTTTACGTGACCTACGACTTCGTGGCCGAGTTGCTGTTGTTCCCAAACGCTTCCATTTTGTTTTAATAGAGCTGACAGTTGACTGTGGAATATTTAGGAGCGAGGAAATTTCACGACTGGATTTGTTGCACAAGTGGCATCCCATGACAGTTCCACGCTGGAATTCACTGAGCTCCTGAGAGCGGCCCATTCTTTCACAAATGTCTTGTTTCACAGTCTGCATGCCTGAGTGCTTGAATTTATACACCTGGGGCCAGGCCAAGTGATTAGGACACCTGATTCTGATCATTTGAATGGGTGAGCGAATACTTTTGGTAATATAGTGTATGTTGACAGCTTCTGATCAACTGCTGTGGTTGCCCCCTGGTGTACTGGTCCAGGTAGTGCAGACAATCCACTTCATTGACAGCCCTTTGTTCTATTGTTTGCCCAAATGACTGCATAAAGGTATGGTACTGCAATGGGTTGCCATCAAAGATTTGAATGTCCCGTTTCGGCAGTGATGCTAGACTTTGCTGCTGCACCAACACTGATGTTAATTCATTTTGTTTTTTTCATTATAGACATGTTTTGTTCACTGTTGATGTTACTGAAAGAAGGTGCATCTTAAGAGATGAAACACAGGTTGCATTGCATTCTTAGAAACTGGGGTCTGTGGTTCTCTTGGCACCAAAGGCTTGTGATGCACGCAACTCATGCCCTTTGATTTTGCACCTCCAAAGCATGGGTTTTTATTGTAGGTAATTGTGCCCCTCCATCCTTTCCATCTTCTGGTACAAAAGGCTCTGCGTGTATATTAAGGTTTTTCTCAAGATAAGATTCCATACCAACCAGTTTCTTAGAGGAAGCACTCTTAACACTTGATCCAGAGGTTCTCAAAACATTTATTTTTGCCATGGATGCGACTATCTCTGCTTCAGGTTTTGTTTCCTTATTTGTTCCTCCTCCTCAAGAGCATGCTTCTCCTTGAGCAACTTTTGCTGGGCGAGCAAGGCAGTGATTTCAGCCTCAGCTCTGAGACAGGCAAATGCAGTTGATGACACATTAGATCTTTCGCTATTTTTCACACTGCCTTGGTTTGAAATGCTGTCATGTGGTGCTATTTCATCCTGATCATCACTTTGAGGATTTTGGTAAAAGGTTGTTCTCCATTTTCCACAACCACATGTGCATCCTTTTCCACTGATGAGGCCTCCTGTTGCTTGGGCCTTTCAGCTGTGTGAGTTTCCAACAAGGGTTCATCTTGAGATGTGTTGATTATTTTCAACCATGCTTCCACATCCTTAATGCATCCTTCCTTATATTTATTGAAAACCACAATTCCTGGTTTTGTTGTTCATCCATAGGAATTACCAGCATCAGAGATCCATGCGAAGCAGTAGCATTATCAGACAGTTGCATTAAAACATTCAGTTGAGATTTAACCAATGAAACATTTTTCTCATCCCCCATGAGCATTTTGAGAGAGGAAATCAAGCATTTCATTTCATCCACTTTCCTTTTGCGTTCCTTTTGAATTGACTCAATTTTATTCATCATGGCCTTTTGAGTGAGAATTATTTTTCTTTTCCCTTCATATTTATCAACAGTTGAACCAGCATTTGTAGCAATTATTTTTGTTCACAAAATAATGATCACAGAGAGATTCCAATGCAAAGCCAGCGATATCAACAGCCACAAGAATAACGTAGGAGAACTTCATCAATCAATCAATCAATCCAGTGCTGCGCAAACACACACTCATCAGGGCACATAAGTCCAAACCCTGCATCAAAAACTCCTCTTCACCAGCATCAGTGAAAACACCGAGGCAACACGCTGACTTCCATTCAGCAATACCTGTTTCGAACTGTTTCCAAAGACCAATGTAACAACCGAAGCAGATTACATACATGATCACCATGCGTTGTTGCCGGCTGCGCTGTGGGTGGTCCATGTGCGCGAATATTCCATTTCCATTTGCTCCGCATTCATACATACGTGGCTTGCTGACTCATTCGCGGCTCCGGTCCAGCTTAGTTCTTCTTTTTGCTGACAATATAGCGACGACTATAGATGTTGACTGATGTCGCTGAGAGGCTGAATGAGGGGAAGCATTGCCAGACGGGCTTGCAACAAAGGCGATCTCTCAGGAATGCCGATTTAAGTAACGTTTTTAGTTAATAATGAAGAGTGAAAAAACACAAAAACCCTAAAAAGACATCTCGGACAGTGAAATCTAGTGTAGTTTAGCAATATTTCAGCGGTCAGCAAAAGTTCAGATGTCCCCCATCTTTACCCTCTCCATCCCTCACAGGTGATAATCAGCTGATTTAAACCTTCTGGTGCCACCCACATCCCCACCTGGCTCCACCCAGTCGCCACCCACAGAGATGCATCAACCAACCACACTACAAGCGTTAACTCCTCATTTCCATGTTGGGTGGGGTCCGCAGCTATTGATACTATATACAAGTTATGTTCACCTGAACATTAATGCTATGAAAGGATATTCAAAAAAATATGTCCCATGGGCTCCTGAGGGGGATTTTATCCTGATGTGTGTGCAGTCCAGTGCACATTGGGGAAACCTGAAACACAAAGTAATGAGTATCCTACTATGACTGTTGGAGATGGAGATATCTGACAAGGCTTTGATAGCCAGACACACACTCCTTATTTGTGCAGCAAACTGTGGCCTTGTTAAGGAGTTCTGCATCCCCCACTGAGTACAGGAAGCCAGGAAGCAAAACCAGTATGGAGCAAACCATTTGCTCCATACTGAGCGCATGGCTACCTTCTGTGCGTTGTTTAATCCTGGGGCCTAGCAGTCTGCACAAACACCTAATGCCATCTTCAGAAAACCTGTACCTCTCATATACCATGTCCATTTTGGCCCAGTCATGTTTAACACAAAAAAACTTAATTTATCTAAACAGGAAATTCAGTGAAGTCAGTAAGCAAGCGACCTTAGGTCCTTTGAAAGGCACTATATAATTAATGTTATTATTATTCTCATTATTATTATTATTATCTCATCTATTTATCAAAGAGTTTAATGGAGTTACATTTACACAATTTTACCCATACCTGCAGTTCATTTCAATTAAAAATTCAATGTTTTCATTATCAGAGTACAACTGTGTTTTTTGCAAATGTGAATGAAATATTTGGATTGTAATTGTGATGTTTCAGCAGAGCGGTGAGTGTGTAATTGTGCACTGCTTAGACATTCAGACAGTCAGCAATACTTTGCCATGCTTTTTGCTCTTTGTTTTATCACCATGGCAGTGTTTCCTTACTTTTTAATTATATCTTTAACCCCCTTATATGCCTCCATAAGGAATTCTTCCTCCGTCAGGGAAAAGTACGCAGCTCTACTGGCCATGGTGAATCAGTGAATCTGTTATCGGTGGCGGGATCTACTTGAGTGAGCTGTGAGCATGCACCTATCCAGGATTGGTTTCATCTGGCTTGATGAATCTGTGTCTGCTCATCCTGGCTTGGTCTTTGTGTAACTAAGCCTGGACTCTCTTGTTTTGGATTCATTGAGCTCAGCTCAGTTGCTTATCTTGGATGTCTTAATCCTACTTTTGTGCAACGGGCCCCAGGATGTGGAATGTAAATCAGCTTTTATTGTGTTGGTTGTTATACTTACAATGTGTTAATCTGCACATGAGGTCTTTAAGATTTCTTCAAATTCACTATAAATCTATGTTCATGAGAGAATGCAGCAGACGTGAAAAATTGCTCACTCACTCGCCACTCAAGACGCTCGATGTGTGCTGCCTGACTATTTTTGTGAAAATCGCATCATCTGTGCTTGACACTCTAGACACTCTAGATGTTCTAGACATGCTTAACGTTTGAAAAAAATGCGCTCATTGCTCCTCCCACGCTGTTGCGCTCCATCTATTGAACAACTCCCAGAAGTGTCAGGGTTTATGACATCCAGAGACACACTGAGCTGCTGGAGGTTCACCTGGGTCTGGGTGACCAGACATCCCAGGGAAGAGTCCCCAGTTGTGAATATAAAAATATGGTCACCTTACACTACAGTCACTTCAGTCAGTAATGTACTAAGACAAACCACAGAGGGTCTCACAACTGACGAGAGTTCCCTCTCCTCACTGATGTGGGCTCTAGCCTCTTCTTTTTTGATCCGGTCCCGGTAAAAAAAACTGTAGCGCTGTTATAGAGGATCGGGTGCCCACACACAAACAGCTAGTTTTTGTGACGTCAGGGTAAAATTGTCTCTGATTGGATGTTGTGGCGTGAAGTCACCTTAAAAGTGAAAATTTTCCACCTGTTCTTGACGCTTTTTTAATGAGGTGCTAAGTTTCAGTCAGCGTACAAGTGTAAGTGAAACAGCATGAGGTTGATCTTTTTTAATTCCTGCAGTAATTTTGGATGAAAAAGCAGATACAGTACACAAAGACCTTAACAAACAATCGTAATTCATCTTAAGTTAAGGCTCACATATATAGGCCTATTACCCAGACATACAGGTTAAATTTGCTGTGAAGACAGTTTTTTTTTATAACCCATGCCTCATATATTGCTGTCTGTCCTGAAAACTTCTCATTTCACCACAGAAAACTCCAAGTTTATGTCACAATATTTGATGTTCTATACATGATCACAGACAACGTATGTAAGCATCCACTGACTTATAGGCTCGTAAATTCTCGAGGTGTACACGCTCGCTTTCTCAATACCTACATATATATATCTGGCTACTGTAGCACCCTCAACACACTCCTTAATAGCACACAGGTCTGAAAGTTGAACACTATTTGTCAGTAAACTACAAGTAAACTTGTTGAGGTAAGATTCACAATCTTTTGATGATAAACCCCTTGGATACAGTAGCTTGCCATGTGGTTGATCTCCACCAGACTTCCACTGCCAGGATGCATGACCATACATATTTGTGTACAAACAGGAAAAGAGTCTATAAGCCCTCCAAATTACATGAATGAAGGTGAAACTTAGAAGAAGGGCTTGTTGTTTCTGAGTGGAACCATTTCACTATTTTGGCCTGTGCATTTCAAACTACTTTACCTTATGTATATTTTTGCCAGTCCCAATGGGCATGCCAAAAATGGTGAGTTTTTGAGTCTGTGCAGACCTCGAAAAAAGTGGTTCACTTTTGTAAGGAATTATGATAATAAAAAGAAACAGCAGAACTACAACAGAATTCTTTGATCACTATATTTCTGTCAACTATTCTTTATAGCTTATAGCTACTTATAATCACCAAAAACAAAAACAATATAATCAAAAATAATATAACTTGCCCTGCGACCTGCCGGAGTCTTCAGTACAGCCACCCCCGATTCACTGTGTTAACCAGCTATAACTAGCACGAAGGCTCAGCTATAAACTACATCAATTCTGGGTCAAAGTTTGGGAAGGCAGGCAGCTCTGTGAGCGGCTCCTGACCTGGTGTAGGTTCATCCCAGGACGTCCACTTAAGCAGACCTCCCTCTCCCATCTATTCTGGTTATCGTCCTCTTCAAGCGGCCTGTTGGCCACATGACTCAAGGTAGTGAACGATCATCACCGCAGTCCCTTCATTCAGGTTGTCTCAGTCTTTAGCTCACTTTTGTCTTGCTTGCAGAGTAGGCAGGTAGTGGAGAAGTGTTTTCAGAACTGATCCAGTAGTGCCTCCACATCCACTTGCCTTTCAGCTTTGGGGGTTTATACATGTTCTGAGGGACAGCAGGATCTGGCCGCCCCATGAACAGATAGTTGTCACGAGGTCAAGGTCAATGTGTCAAGGTAACTCTTGCTATTGATAGATGGACGGGGTCTTGTCTTCTCGGTGCTCTCTCTATACCAGACCAGACCGACTTGATGAAACATTGCCTTGATGACGCCACTGAATGCTGTCCTCTGATGGCGGAAATGCACAAGCACTCCAAGGAGAGAGGGACTCAAGGTGGGACCATGGAGAAGGTACTGGTTCAAATTCAGCATCCCAATTTGGAAGTTGCAGTTAAACACCAACTGGTGTTTTCCATTGTGGATAACCTGATTGTGAGGCAGGCATCAACTCCTCTGTCTTCTCTGCTTCTATAGTATCAAGTTTCTCTACGTAACCTGCCGCCATCAGGTTATCCTTTTCCACTCAATAGATGCATGCTTGTTCCTTGTCCCTAGCTAAGCACTTCTCTGTACTGCAGTAGTAACTGGCGCCCCCCTTCTGGTCTCAGAAACGTGTACATTGTCTCTTTGCCGAGAAGCAGGGTGACGCATCTCTACATTCCTCGTATATCGATGCAAACTTTCTTGGCCTCCAAGAGAGTCGCCGTCTGCTCGTACAAGCAGCTTCTCAGTTTGGAACAGCACGGTGTCGAGCTGTCATAGTTGGATATTTTGTAGGAGTACTGCGTCCCCGGGGAACGACTCCACTGTGAAGACAGAGAGCAGGATCAGATTTCCGGCTCCTGCTGTCAGCTAGACCCTGAAGGGTCCATCCTAGCTTTGTCTCCATAGCTACTGGGCATCCTCTTGGTCCCTGCAGCACGGCACTGATGGATGCGATCAGGGCAGCATTGGTCCCAATGGATGGTTCAGAGGGTCATCTTCTCCTGCTGTCCATGTAGCTCCAGTTGGTGGGCAGCTGCTGGCAAAAGGAGGGTTCTTTCGGATCCATAATCCAGGACGGCATACGTGTCAAATACTTTCGCTTTGTGATGGAGACGAACCTTTACTATCTTGAGCACTACCCTTGAGCTGTTAAAATGGGCATGATATAGAAGCATGTGGTGGAGGCAGCAGAAGGCTCTCCAGCTGGCTCTCCCCTTTTTTTGTTGTCAGGGAGCTTTTGGAATTTTGTGAGAAGCCTAAAATTCTGCCCAGTTTCTGGGCCTGTGTATTGCCAACTAGTAGTGAAATCATTACAGATACATTGATTTTGATCAGATTTTAATCATTTTTTCTGTGGAATGAATACTGCTTGGTGAAAAGAACAGCATACTGGCTGATCGAAACTCGGGGGAATAGTTGATTGCTTACCGAACCCACTGAGGATTGTAGGAAATTTTAAATTTTTGACAATTTTATGTCAAAGAATGAAGGGTACATGTCAGGACCGCCCCTCCGTAACTTCCTGCAGCTGTGGGAGGCGGAGCTTGGCTACTATATAAGCTCTGGCACCCCAGGAGGGGTTGTCAGATCTTAGACCAACTACGCTGAGGAAACATCATACTAGCTCCTGTCTACCTGCCTGCCTGCCTGCCTGCCTGCTCTCCTACTCTCCTGCTTCCCGGCCTGTCTGCTAACCTGCAGCCTCGCTACTCGGCCTGCAACCCTACCTGGCTGCTCCTGCTCATCAGGCGGTCTGGAAGATTCCTAACCTGGGTCCTCCATTCACTTCCTACCAACCACTGTCCTGGCCGGCCCTAGTAAGCCTCAATCCATCCCTTCCAGTTATCAATAAATCCCTGCGAACAGTCTGTCTGTGTCTTTGCGTTTGAGTCCTCAAACCCTGGCCTTAACAGTACATACACTAAAATGGTCATTTTTTTCGCAATATTTTCGGCAGAGCAGACATTTCAACTATTGGTCCTTAGGGTCAAAGTTAACAAAAAAAAAACACAAATAAAAAGTATGGTAGACCATGTCAGGTTCAACCCATTTTATTGAGTTTTTGAGGCTGGTTCCCTGACTATTGTGGTTCACCTCATGTAATATGGTGAGGTGTTGTCGCTTACAATATGGCTTCTTTATAGTGCAGTCCTTGTCTCGATGATTCCGTGCACACCTCCAAGACCTCGGCTTCTGTGCTCATTTTGCTGAAACTCTCACACTGGTTGAGCCAACGAATCTCTGTGCAATAGGGACACGGGGTACTTCTTTTCACAGCGCTGGCTGTTGGCTGCTCCTTTGGCGGGTCAAGTCTTCTTAGAATCGTCGGCACCAAACGTCACTTCTGTGGTGCGCCCTCTGCTGCTGCGCCAGTTGTCTCCCTTGTGAAGGTTCCTCACTCCACATACTGTGCTCGGGTGTCTTTGGTGAAGTAGGGGAATGTAGAACCTTCGATATAAGTCACAACACCAAAGGCTGGCTGGAAGGGAGGTTATGGGAAATCAACGCTTGACTGAGATGGGTTAGGTGCAGGCTGCAGAGGGGTATTATCAACACTGATCTTATCTCTCAGTGGGTGGGTACCAGGGCCACAGGGTAGGGTCTCAGCCGGGCTCGATTGTTTCTCCTCTCGCTTAACAAGCTGCTTGGCTAGCCTGCCTGCATTCGTAGACTGTCCTCTCACAGGGCCGGGCAGATTAGCAACCTCCTGCGCGATCTCCTCTCCATCAGAGTGAGCTGGGGATGAGCATTGTGTAGATCTGAGTGACGCGCTTCTAGAGCTGTGGGCTAATGATCACAGACTATTGCCCTGTATGATAATGCGAAGCCGTTGCGCATGGTCACGCTCTCTCTGGAGCGCTACCTCTGCTATCCTTAGAGTGCATCTGCCTGGTGACGTGCAGTTTTGGCTTGCATGCACGCTCTCTCTAGCACTACACACAGTACCACACACTACCACAGCTGTGAGCTGCTGCATGACAAGGTCTACTAGCGCTGAGTTTTCACTCCTCTGGATCTGTGTGAAACGATGGGAGCCTGGGCTGTCTGGTCTAGTCAGTTTCAGGCCACTTTGATTAAACTGTATTAGATTGTCCTTGCTGTCAGTCGAGTCAGCCCTACCAATAGGTGTGGAATTGGTATATTATAGTAGATAATTATTATAATTATTATTAATAATTATTATAGTAGATAATCTGTCTGTGCCTTCAATACTTGGTCATAAGTAATTATTTCAGATAAAGTGAAACATTTTTACCTGTTAAACTTTACAAATATAATTGTTAAAACGTTCTTTTCTGCCTTATGCCTGCTGGTGTAGGAGGGAACTGTACCTCCTGTGTGCATTTGTCTTCATTTTGTGCTTAAAATCTACTTAAAATTTTGTACTTCATAAATGCTCCACAAATCTGTCATGGAGGATTTTAAACCCTACAATCTACAGCAGATTATTCAAGTTTCTTCTTCTATATTCTTCTATCTACTTCTATATTTACATTTGTGCCTTCATGTATTGATATATTTTAAACCAATTGATCAGATGTACAAACAGGTTCGGGTTAGGTACATCAACTTCACACATCACGGTTGTTAATAGTTTGCTGATCTAATCTATGAAGCATTAGCAAGTGATTTATTTAGCAGGCTCTTCACTAAGGGCCGGCCCAGAACGAGCCACACCTACCAGGAAGTTCCCACTGAGAGAAGTGTTGTCACCACTTTTCACCTGATTAATGTGAAAGGGGACAAAGGATGCAGACAAATCCAATTGAATTGGTGCCTCAAAGTCTCCTCCCACCAAATGCGTTGTCCACTTTTTGATGAAGTTGAACGTCCGTGTACATGTGTGAGGATGCTGCACTTGCAGCACTGAACAGCCACAGTCTAAGTTCAGTTATAACTCCAAGATGCTCCCTCAGAGACAGAGAAAAGCTGGACACAATCGCTCTGGAAGGCACAGTGTTTTGAGCAAGCTCCAAGCTGCCTGATCTGATCTGAATGATGCAAACACACTATGCGGTTGTTGCTCCTCCTCGACGCACTCACTGCACACTCAACAGTGTGAACACTGACTCCACCGGAAACTTCTTTCTTCGAACTTTTTTCAACATCTAGAAACGAAGCATCGACGTCACCAACAACACAGTTCCTTATTCTCTGCATTTACGGAAATGTCATGTGTGAGCGGCCGATCAACAAGAGAGAAGTGAAGCATTTCTAACCAGGAGTAGAGGACCGTCGACGGCTGTGGGCTTGTCTCACATAACGGATCTGAATCCTTTATCATGGAAGATGTGAGTAGAGAGCCGAGAGCAGCTTGTTGTTGCAACACCGTGTATTACTGTGTAACACTGAGTATCATTTTGTAACACTGTGTATCACTGTTGCTGTGTATCAATGTGTGCAACGGTGTACTTAACCGTCTATCTCTGTGTATCAGTGAGTATCAGTGTCACGTAGTTTGACGACGTTGGAAGCAGATGAAAGACTTGGGCAGAAGTTATCTGTTTTGTGTTATGTAGAACCGGGGCTGTAAAAGTTTTTGGGAGTTCTTACTGGATGAGGAGTCAGAGTGAGGTGGAGACCATATGCTGGTTAGAGGCAGGAGGAAAAACGCCAGCCAGTGAGTCCGGGGCTTAACTGTGATACTTACTGGGGTATCCCTCTGTTTTCTGGCGCTGTGCTGGAGCCCGTAGTTCCTCCGGAGGCACCTGCCCACCTGTCAATCTGCGGTAGCAGCTCTGACCACACACTGCGACACCATCTCTATCCGCAGCCGCGCATCGTTCAGAACTCCATTTGAGATTAGGCCGTTTTTAGATGGCGCCACGATGGGAACAGAATACAACGTGTAGAATAAAAGTTTAGAGCTTGTCAGAGTCAGATGGACCCTTTGTTTAATTCGGTGTGGTTAGAATGTTTATTTGGTATTCCAGCAAATCGTATTTGAGCATTAAGTAGCGGGTCATTCATGCCCCGCCTGGTCTAATCCCATAGATGGAGGTTTGACCAACAAATAAAACATTGGTCAATCCGTGTGAACAACGCCTGTTTCCCCAAGAATCAGTGAGGGAACAGTGCTACTAACAGTTGGTCCGTCGACATAAGACGCCTGGCTGCCTTTTTCAACTGATACGGACAAACAACTTGGGCAACAGATATTTCGATTCTAAGGATTTGTGGTTTCAAGTAGACAGAAAATCCAATATCAAAGGTCTTGCACTGATACTTAATTATGGCCATTTGCAAATTAAGGAAGCCAACGGGCTAGAAAGTGGAAGTACAGACTTTGTCACCAAACTGGCAGTATGCGTACAGAAGTCCACCCCACCCTTTGATTGTAACACTGATCCAAAATGGTAACATCTGCCTTCCTCTTTACGCACACACAAACACACTCTGCTGTCAGTTAAGTCGGAACACACTATGCCTTAGAGGTTAGAAGTTAAAAGCAAGTGAAAGGAGAGCCTATGATTAAAGGCGACTATATCAGCAGACATTCCGTATCCTACATATGAATGAATCGATAATATTTGCTGTTTGGTTAATGGTTTGGCTCCTATTTCTTCTGAAACAGGAAGAACACAAGTGTGATAACTGTGACAGGTGGCTGGGGCCTGACTGACAACTTGCAAAGTAACACTTGTTTCTTCGACACCATTGTATCAGAATTGCAATCTGAAATAATATTTGTGCAGCAGATGGCAGTGAAAGCTTGGATCACCTGCAAACACAAAAATGGGATTGGGATTGTGATGACTGTAGATCATTCTCCTGTTTTGCTGTAGTATTACAGTATTGGACTTTTTCAACACAATTTCCACATTGGACACAATGAAAAAACTGAAATTTGTTGTCTTAATTAGGTAATAATTTTGACAATAATAGATTATAAATTGAAACAGCGCTTTCATGGAGATTTAGTGATATGAGTGAATACCTTGTGGGGGATTCCCAGGGTGCAGATGAGGCCAGAGAAGGGCAGATAGAAGTGAAACTCTCAAAAAAAAGTATCCAGCATTGAGGACTGAGTGTGGCTGTGTTGCATCTACTACAAGTGGATATCCATAAGTTATAAAGATATCAGAACATTGTGTATTATTGTGACACAGAAACCAAATAACAGAAATGATTTGCATTTAGTTGGTGGATTTTAGATGAAGATGTTAATGTAATATGATTTTCATAAGAATTCATACAGTATGACGGAACAAGACAACTCTCAGTTCTTACTTTTCTCTTGATTTCCCCAAAACATATACATGTGGTACATGGACACAAGGCAGTTTAAGAAAAGGGGGTAAAAAGGTATAATAGTTTTCACATACAGTTTTGTATTTTCTTACAGGCAGGCAATTCTAGATTTTTTACTTTTTTCAGTCGTAAAGTCTTTGCACCCACTTCTTGGCTGTGAAGGGGTTAAGTATAGCTCCTCACCTGTGTCCCTCCTTTGGTTTTGTCATTTATTCCATTCCTGCACTGTACTGTTATCTTCTTTAGCTCACTCACCAAAACTCCCGTGCTCCCTCGATTTAGTCACCCCTTTATCACCACCGCACTGACATAGAGGGCAAAGTGTGACGTGTCTGTATTCAGAAGGGAAGAAACAGACGACCACATTGTGTGTCAGGCAGAACACAATTAACCCTCTCTCATCATCCTCCTGCTCGCGAGCCCCCTGCAACATATTGGAGATGTGAGTGGACTTTGTCTTACTGGGGCATCACTGGGTATTTCTGGGAGAGTCCTTTGTGAAAAAGGAGTCTCCAGTTGTGAATGCATTCTATGTTTGAATGCTGGGCCTAATTCTTTGATTGAAAAAGATGGAACATTTTTGAATAATGTTCTTTCTTTGAAGACATTTTCCTAATCTCTATTTACACGACAGAAGATCAATCTAGGATTTAAACAGCAAGTGTAAAATAAAGCTTTAGATCTGAATTGATATTTTTCATTCTATTTGTTAGCAGAGTCTTGTGGAATAAAGAAGAACAACATACTTAGTTTTCATGGAGACAGCCTCCTCTACCGCTAAATCTGACATGATATAAATGACAAAAGTAAGCAAGAGGCCGTTCAATTTTTAAAATGTGAATCAATAACGATAAGAAAAATCAAATAAAAACATTTAACCAATGTGGCTCTAAACACAGTCCCACTGTTTTGTCCCTATTGTAACGAGTCAGTCTTGTTCATATGTGCAATGTAATGCTGAACACCTCCATGTCAGTGATTGCTAAACAGTTTGTGATGGAGCCAGGGATTAGGAAGCATGAAATCAGCTGATGCCTACTGATGCAAGAATTTCTCGGGGTTTGTCTTTGTCTGCTAAAACAATGTAATGTTCAGAGCAGGAAAAGAGGAAGGGAGTCATGGTCACTATCATATTGCTGTATCACTGAATGGGTTATTCAGTTTGCTGCTTCTTTACATATAATATCACAGTCACATAGGAGTGAAGACTAAACAACAGATCTCTCTGATGCTAAACAGCTTTATCAAGCCCTCAGTCAGAACATCTTTATTACTTATTGCAGCTTATTTGGCTAAGATAAGATAATATAAGATAAGATAAAATAAGATAAGCTCACTTACCACCAAAGGGAAATAATGTTGTTCATGATTTTGTTAAGCATCCTTAGATTTGACTGTTTTTAAGTTCAAAATAACAGCTTTGTCATCTCAGCTTTTAAAATCCTATTTGTTGGAGCTTTTGTCAACAAGAAATTTTCACTATCATTGATTGTTTGGTAACTTGCCATTTCTTTTTCTTAAAAAAAATGCTAGAAAAGGGTTACTAGGGGTAAAGTTTGAGCTTCAGTGACGCTTGTGGTGAGGTCCAAATGGGCAGGTTAAATCTATGAATGCCAGATGCTCCCTGACCTAAAACTTAATCTGAAACATGTGTCTGCTAAAGTGCACTTCTTCCAGAATGCTCTCATTTTTCTGTTTCTCTTAGAGGACTCAAGAGATCTGTTAGCTTCAGCATATTGCAGAGTAATAAGAGGCAGCAACACATGTTTTTAAGTTTAATCGACACAGTGGTTAATGCTGATAGACCTGTTTTAGTGGCACACCACAACTCAGCAAATTCGACCACTTATAGTTTTGGGGGCGAGCTTTGCATAGGTAGTCTATTTTTCAGTATAGAGCGTACTTCCTGTGTGAGTCCAAAACTGGAGCCTCTTAACTTATCATACTATGTTGCTGTGCGGAGAGGTCGTGGTCAGCTGAGGCCTGAATAATGGAAACATCTCACTTCTGCTTCATTCTCGTGGTTTAGCCTGTGCTGCGCTACACTTACCTTTTTTGGTCTCTCAGTGCAACCCATATCAAAAACATAACAAGGTTATTCTGAGCTGTCTTTTTTGACAAAGATATACA
Source organism: Karalla daura (assembly GCA_029224185.1). Lineage (NCBI taxonomy): Eukaryota > Metazoa > Chordata > Actinopteri > Chaetodontiformes > Leiognathidae > Karalla > Karalla daura. The sequence continues at coordinate 27,584,560 of CM055190.1, read as the reverse complement.
TTTATTTCTCATTTACATATGAGTTTACTCATTTGATACTCAAATCAAATTACTAAGACTTGGAAGCAAAAAATGTGATCAGGACATCCTTATAAATGAAATAAATGTCCTTTCTCACCCTGTCTGGTGTGTATTTCCTCTGTGCTTGACATACCTTTTTTTGCAGCTGTACTGCTGTTAACCGAGCTGAGATGCAGTCAGAGTGAAAGTGGAAAAAAATAGATAGATGACCTCCCACCTAATCCCAAAAAAGAAATAAAAGATATCCTGTGGAAGTTCCTCCAACAGAAACAAAGGTCTGGAATTTGTAGACAACTGCACTAGTTTTAATTAATCACAAGTTAAGCACTTGGGTTTAGTCAGAGGTAATGACACAAGTGTATTTTTTTTTTCATAGGAAAATGTAGTTTTATCGGAAAATGTAGTTTTTGTGTCTTTTGAAACTAAAATGACATTCTTTTTTGGAAAGCATGTACTGGTCTAACAACAGGTCTATGGCACTGCAATGAAGCTCTTTTTGGCTGCAGTGTTAGCAGAAAATACATCTCACCATCACATTCTGCACATATCTTGACAATTAGCAATCAGATAAAGCATATGAATAAGCAGCTTCTCCACAGAGTAAGGAAGTAGTAAGTAGTAGTAGGCTAAGCCACATGCTTTAAGCCACTGAGGCATTTCCACAGGATCCTTGTTGACGTGCTTATGTTTACCATACTGGGTGGATGAAAGTCCATGAAATCCAGTTTAAAATCTCTTTATTTTCCAAACTTGCACATTCATAGTTTCTGTAACCAAAGCAAATCGGTGCATAGCAAAATGACTCCCACTGCGCAGCATTTAAAAACTTTTGTTCAACCTGAACATCTGTCTTAACACCAAGGTTCCTAACTCTATATAGGTTCAACTACCAGTCACTATCAAGCTCATGTCACATACATTCCACATCATCATAATCTCCTTGTACAATAGTCTTGGGTGACAGGAGATGTGTCAGAGGCCTCACACATTTTTTCTGAAAACAAGCAGTGCAAGAGCTGAAATCAAACTTTGCAGCAACATCACACTTTCACTCAACATTATTTTTCAGTATCAGCATTATTTACATCCTATAAGAAACAGATAAACCACTCAATCAGTCACTGTAATACACTGGCAATACACTCATTGTTTGTACTGAAGAACACATTACATTCATAAATAAAATGGACAACAACAACTGACACCTAGAGTCACTTTCACTTACGGTATCTACATGTGGCTCATCAGTGCTTCGGTTGCAATCCATTTATTATCTCTGTTCTCGTGTTGAGGTACTGCACACCCATGCTAAGGTGTAGATTATTTGTAGTAATTTGATTTACATTTCTCTGAATTTGTTTAGGGTGCAAAAGATGATCCAGGCCTGTGCAAAGAACCAAAGTTCCTGGCTAAGAAGGGCTGGGTGAAGAAGGCTCCCGCCAAACTTCTGGCAAGCTATAAGGAACGTTACATCCATGTGGAGAAGACAGAGATTGTGGTGTATGAACATGAGGTACACTTACCTAACTCATGCTATTCATTTTTGCATTTTTTGATTCAGTTCATTCTTCAGATTGTTATTCTACAGTCCATAAGTATAGTACTAAGTGAATCCTAAAAAGTAAAAGTCCCAGAATTAGAATGACATTAACTTAACTTTCTGTTACAGGATCTGCAGAACTGTTTAGAGAGGCTTGACCTGGAAAACTATGATGCATGTCGTGAAATAAAGAGCCCCTTCAAAAGGAAACACAGACTGATATTGATTCGATCACCCAAGTCTGGAAATAAGGTAAGCTAACAGACTCTATGGGGGAAAATTCTGTGGTGAAATATTCAGTAAACTGCAATCTGATAGTATAAAAATTAGGGTTCAGCACATCCCTTTCCTTATGTCTAAAATCAACTGAGTCTTTAACATGCTTAGCTGAATCCTTCCTGAAACTTTTTGCAATTTGTTCAATTTTTAATGTGTTTAATGTTAAAAATGATATGCCAAATGTGGTAAAAGTGTGTTTTATGGGAGTCACACGTCGCTTTAGTTTCTTCTCAGCATAATTACAAGAACAATATGCTATAAACAATATACAAAACAACACAATAAGATGCAAAGACACTGTTTTCCACATAACCCACACAAACACACATCATACAACAATAGAAATTGAACAACGACAATAATAATATGAAAAGGGCTTCAACTAATGATAATTTTTGAAGTACATTAATCTTTCAATAACTTTCTTGATTAACTGATCTGTTTTAACACATAAACTGTTAAAATTATTAATGCTTGTTTAACAAAAATTAACAAAAAATCTGTAAATTCCTTATTTTGGTCCGTATCTTAACCACATTTAAACTATTTGAATTTAATTTCTTGAAATCACTGTTTTTTTTTTCAAGTGCTATAGTAACAAGTCACACATATGCTGCCATTATTATAAGGGTCTAAGCAGTAAAGTTATGAGAAACCCACCCATTTTTATCGCTCTGTTCATAATTATTATTATTATTACAAACATATAATATATGATTTGGCCCTTTTCCCAAAACTCACTACATTTTGTACACGCAACCAGCCTGGGGATAAATTTGATATCTTTGCTGCGGCACATGTGGGCGGGGCCACATGGCGAAAGTGTCACCTGTGGGGCTTCAGTTTCACCTGCATATATGATTCTGCACAAAAAACCTGCTCTGCCATGTTTTTCCAATTTGAAGGAAGTCCTCCTTGTTGGGGTCACCATTGTTGACCCCATCAACTTCATTCCACTTGTAATACAAATAGAACAAGTTGGTGAAGCTACATTATGTACACTGTAAAGGATCCACTGGTGGGCACGAATAGCGACCCCTTACTGTTGGATTTTTGATGGCTTTAAGGACATCATATAATCATGAAAATTGATACACAGGTCAAGGATGGTGAGTTCTGACATCGAATAGAGGTGTTGCCCATGGGCGGGGCCAAATGGCTAAGTAAGCTGATAAAATTTGTATAAAGAATTTTATGTAGGTTGAAGGGCGTGGCTGTTGCAATTTTTCATCAAAATTTCTCTGACACCCAGATAGTTCATTCTAGCAGTTTCAAACTTGTTGGACATGGTGATAATGCAGCCCTGAATCGCTTGAACACCAGCTGCCCATGGTGTTAGCAACTCTCAATCCCTCACCAAAACCCTGCAGCCCAAACCACAGCCCACAACTGATGCTCCTCTGCTCCACAAGCCTCATCTATCTATCTATCTATCTATCTATCTATCTATCTATCTATCTATCTATCTATCTATCTATCTATCTATCTATCTATCTATCTATCTATCTATCTATCTATCTATCTATCTATCTATCTATCTATCTATCTATCTATCTATCTATCTATCTATCTATATAAAATAGATGTCTTTTTTCTTTGCATTAGTCAGGGCTCCCAGACATACAGCACAATGCTGCTGATTTTTTGGCACCCAAGGGGGAGATGGTGTAACAAGTCATTCTCCTTCAGTTTAAGATATTTTACAATAAACACACATGGAATAATTTTGCAGCAAGAAACAAAAGTGCATACAAGTGTAATGGATACTCTAGGAAGGACAAAAAGTAAGTAGAAAACATACCTAACTATGTTTAGAACTACAAATGAGTTTTTTTATCATTCTTTTGTTTTTAATGTCACAACCGTCCTCCTTTGTCTGATCCACGCATGTATAGTTCAGTCTAGGCGTTTTCATCCTGTTCTCTGCAGCGGGAGGATGGAGATGCCTGCGAGTGCTTGGGACCAGAGGGAGGGGGCCATGGCAGCACTTGCTGCTGGTTGAGAGACATGCTTTCATGTCTCCTAAAGTCATCAATAACACCAGAAAAGTAGCTAGATTTGTCACTAATTGTTGCTAAATATAGTAACTAAGTTGGCAAGTTGGTAGCACTGAGGTGCAAGCTTAAGCAGTGTTTCCCACTTGCCTTTTCATTTTTCCAGGACAACCTCTTTTGGTTCTGGCTCTGTATAATTGAATGACGCCAGACAAGACAAGCAATACAGTATCAATGTGTCTCAAAACTAACCTGCTTTTTAGTGAAAATCCGTTTACAATAAAATGCGAGATGAAGTCATGGGGGAAGTATTAAAAAACATTGCTTCACAATTGCATCAGTCCTTGTCGAGTGATTAAGGACCCTGATTTGTAACCCAAAGGTCACAAAGCCAGCAAAACCACTTACCTCACTTGGTCATAGGCTGCTGTAGCGCCTGCTTTTTCCCCATTCTGGGAGGATTAAGGGAATTCAAAATTTAAAGGTGTGTGTGAAACAAAAATAATTTTTCAGAAAATTGAGATTTCAAAGTTTGTAACTAAAATTTCTAGAGAAACATTCCCAACATTTATGTTTTTTCAATTAAAGGTTTGAAAGGAAAATGACACCGTGATTCTTTGTGAGTGTGATAATGTTTTTAATGGCATCAAGTTAATCATCAACAGTCAAAACCGTCACTGGCAAGACATGTGTCTCACATGTACCTATGCTATATATCTTATATTAATGCTATGAGCTTCCCTCCTGATTAACATGACTAAGGTTTTCACCATGGAATTGTAAATACGAATATTTCAATAAACCAGATCAGATGATGTGTACCTGTGAAAACTGGGTCATTTTTCAGTCAAACATAATTTGTTCCACTGTGCAATTGTGTTCTCAGGTTGTAGCTGAAAACTGACTTGATTGGAAATACTACCTAATCCAAGTATAATTCTTTTAATGTAAAAGTGTTGGGTTTAAAAAAAAAATCATCACATGGCTGTTCTACTGAATTGAATTCTATCTGTACTTTATATGGCTGACAGATCCATGATGTGAAGTTTCAAGTTCAGACTGCAGAGGAGAAAGAAGCCTGGATCAAAGCTCTGAAGGATTGCATCAACCGAGCGAAGAACAAAGTCTTTGATGAAGTAAGGAATCTGTGTCATCCAAAGTGTCAAGGGAACATCCTGGCCAAATGCTGAAAAACATGGCTCTCCTGGATGTCTGAGCTCCTCACCAGTCTCACCATCTCTAAGGCTCTGTCCACTCACCCTGTGGAAAAATCTTATTTCTCCCAAAGCACTCCCCAAAGGATGCTGCAGGGACATGGTCAACTTTTCTAGGTCCTCTTGAATCTGAGCTAACTGAGGGTACTCGAGGTCTCTCAAATACCAGCCCTAATTTCCCAGGGAGGCTGAGCTGTGCGATTCCCCCTACAATAACAACCTGTTCTCACTCAGCTTTCCTACAAAAAATACAAAATCTAGACTGGGAAATTTCATAGTATTTCCTACGAATTTTTTGTCACAGTGCCCTGGTCATGTGACCGGTGTGCTAAATGCTGGCTATTAGAGACCATCCGAATATAATTTACATTACATGCATTATGACTTCAAAAAATGATCATAAAAGTCTAGGGCAAAAGTTTAGAAGCAATTGATATAACAAAATGTTGGAAAAAAACAGACCGAAAAAAACATCAACCGTGTGCAGACATAGGCCTTAAGGAAACATCCATCCAGATGGACATGTGTAACCATGACATATATGTTTATTCAGTTAACGTAAAAATTACGTTAGTAAACATTTTTTACGTTAGTAAACAGTTTTTAGTAATAGTTTAGTGGTGATTCCTACGTCTGTTTTGAGAAAGACTAAATATGGAAGTTCAGCAGCAAATCACACAACTTTAGATGCATATGTGTCCGTGACAAACAGGAAAACAGAAAGCTTCTCCATGACGATCTAGAGCTCATAGACACTCATGGAAAGAAGATAATGGAAATAAATGTTCATTGGGGACTGATCCGAGACATAACACATGAATGGGGAGAATTGAAAACTACGAGGAATATTCAAGGGGAAGGTATTTTTCTCTCCCCTCCACCTTTTGACTTGACGGCAAACTACGAACTGTGTGTGTTTTGCAGCTATTACGTCATGAAAAGGTGCAGCGCGGTGGCTGCTGGGAGTTTGAGTTGTGTCAGAGAGAAAATGTGTGTAATAAATGGTTGAGCAGACATGTCTCCAAGAGTGCCAGTTCCTGAGTTTCTGTCACAAGCGCAGTTCTAGGAGCCGTATACCTTGAACTCTACATTACTTTAGTGGCAATTCCGATTCGATTGAGTTGTAACAGAAGTCCGAGGTATACAGGATGAGGAGGAGAGGGGACTGTTCCCTCTGGGACTTCGTTCCCTTCAGCCTGTCGCATTGTGGTCTGTTATTGAGGTAATCGGAGATCCAGTCCACCTGGTGGGGGCCCACTCCCATCCTGCTCAGTTTGTCCAGGAGTGTGGGGGTTTGGATGGTATTAAAGGCACTCGAGAAGTCTAAGAAAAGAGTCCTTGCTGTGCCACTTCCCTTATCCAGATGGGAATGGGCTCTGTGTGGCCTCTGCAGGTAGAGCACGTTGAACCTGGGGTCTGAGGAGGTTGAGAAAGAGCTGCTATAACATCCATACCATAACCATAAGATGTGACGTGAGTCCCACTGGTCGTAGTCATTCAGCTTGCTGGACCAGTACTTCTTTGGTACTGGAGCAATGCATGATGTCTTTCAGAAGGTGGGTACTCTACCTAGCTGCAGCCTAAGGTTGATGATCCTCTGTAGTGGCTCCCCCAGTTCTGCAGGGCAGGTCTTGTCCAGGCCTGCTGCTTTCCTGGGCCAAAGCTTGCGTACATAGGATACAGAAAAATACACAGAAACATTCAGGGACGATTCTTCCAGGACATTCAGTGTCCCGAGATAATTGAATGTTGTTTTTCCCCGGGACAGTCCGTGAAAATGAGGACAGGTGGCAACACAAGTCGCCAAAAGAGTTGTTAACGTCTCGTTCTTCTTCATGTACTCCGGGTGGCAGGACAGGCCTGTGTATAGATTGGTACGCTCCCCTTGTGGTGGCCAAGAACATTACAGAGCTTGGAAGAATGGTTGCAGAAGTGTGATCGAAGCAGGACGCGCGGCACACCACGCGGCGATCTGCGAGCCGTGTGGTCGCGGAAGCTTGTGACGGCCTGTAGTCTTGAGATGGAGGAGGAGGGAGGGGGGTTGTTGTGCAACTAATCCTAGCAGCACAGCTCCTCCCCTGCAACATACACCCACATTCACTCACACTCATATGAGTGAGGATAGATGAGTGAGTGAATGAATGAATTCAGTTGAAAAGTGCCTAATTTCATTGCTTTCACAGGTGAAGGTTGATGAAAGCAGTAATTTAGAGCATATTACACGAACAAGACCGAAAGGGAACCGTAATCGGCGGCCACCAACCAGGATTCACATGAAAGAGGTATGCATGAATGAAGTAAGAATCCATTGGTTATCTCTTTCTGTAGTAAATAGGTCTCGACTAGTGTCTCACATTACTCTGGATAAGATTACTTGCCAAATGGGTAGACTTCACCACTTCAGTGATGGACATTTTTCCTGCTTTTGAATTTTAAAGGCTGAGGTACCTAAATAACATTGCAAAGCAAGCTAGAAAGTGCATGGATAGATGATATCTAAATTCTAATTCTAATTCGAGCAAATGAAAAGAGATAATGATAACATTTCAAAAATTTGCCTGCACCCTTTTAAAGGGAAAGGAGTCACTCTGAGCTGCATGTGCGTATTACTGTGTGTGTGTGTGTGTGTGTGTGATAGAAGGAGAGAGACACACAGACATGCGGCTGTGTTATTGAGAAATCACATTCTCAAATAATTCTGCATGTCTGTGTGAGCCGTCATTCTTGAGATCAGGGACAAAATGGGTTTTAATTTTCTTTAAAAAATCTCCTTATTTCCAAGACATGTTCATATATTATGGTTGCACAAGGTGTTTGCCTTCTTACGTATGGTGTTTAAGAACAATCTTCCAGGTCAATTTATAAATTGTATATGTAATATATAATTCCATAACACAAAAATCCTTTGACGACTTGTGTAGTTGACAAAATAATCAATTCTTCATCATAACTCTTTTTTTTTGGCAGCAGCCTTGTTGTTTATCACAAGCTGCTTGTGCCCAAAACCATAAAGTTAATTAAAGCTTTCATTATTGTTTTTTAAAAGATGTATTGAAGGAAAAAAATATGAAATCTTAACTTACCAGACCTGTGGCCTCATGGCATGTGTACCAAACAGGAAATGGTAAAAGGGTTGCTTTAAGTGTGAGTTGGCCACAATAATGCCTTTTTTTTTTTAGAAAAATCTTATGATGTTGACATAAGTACTGGACATAACTTAAATCACTCAAAAGTACATTCAAATGTTTCTTAAATTGTAAGATTTAATACAGTTTGAATATATACTTACAATACTTTATGACAATACCTATGATTTTGTTTTATTTTACTTTAAGCAATTATTTAAGTATTTTGAAATTATGAAAACTTCTCTCAGACAAGAGATTTTTAGGCGCACTGAGCCATAAAAGATAAAATATATGTGTAAACGGAATTCATATTTTATAGTACAAGTCTGTACATGTTCTTTTATTGAAGATAATTATGTGGCATATTTTATGTAATTTTTTAACCACAAAAATTAGTTTTATCCCTCGGACATGTTTTGTCCCTTATCTGAAGAATCACTGGTATCAATGAAAAACAAAAGGCAGCATAATATGTCTCCTTTAAATGTTCTCTTTGCTTGGGACTTTTTCCTTAGGTTGCCACACCTGATGGAATCTCAGGTTTGGATCCAGACGATACCTTAAGGACTAATGGGGTAGATAGTGCTGATGGTGGTCAGATCTCTAAAGAGGCAATCGAAGTGACATCATCTTCATCCAGTGATGCTACAGAGAAACAGGCAGGACCGACTGCCGATGAGGAAAAAAAGCCTGAACCAGATGTCAGTCCCAAGAAGAATGTCATTAAACCTCCAATGCCTCCTATTAAAGAGGTCCAGTGGGACAAACCCAGTACACTTCCAGAAGATGAACCTGATAATAATGATGTGTTAATGGAAAAGGTCTGCATAATATTATATTACAACATACAATGCATTGATAAGGTCTTTCAGTTTGGATAACATGACATCTGAAAGTTGAATTTTTAAATGTTATTGAATTTTTAAGGTTCTGAAGACACCTATGCCTCCATCTAAAGATACCAAGCCAGGTGTGCCATCTGTTGAAGAGCCTCCAGAGAACAGCAAAGCTGATGGGGTGCCTGAAGAGAATACACCATCGACCCCTTCCAGTAAACCCATCTCCAGAATGAATCCTGTTGCAGAGACCTCACAGTCTGAACCACACTCCAACCCTCCCACTCCCCCATCAAAAGAGAAAAAACCCTCCTATCAATCTGCAGAACCAAGTCCAGAGGTTCAAGGCACATCTGATGACAAGAGTAAAGACGATCCCATTCATAAAGAGGCTGGATGTAGTGTCAGAGATGAAGGGAGTCCCAGTATGGAGGAAGGGGTTTCTGAAGATGAATCAGGGCAGACTATAAGTTGTCACATAAACAAGTCATCTGACAATGAGCTACAAACACCAATACAACCACTCAGAAAAGGTCTTACTCCCCCTTTAACCCCCAAGAAAAAGTACAAGGATGTTGTTCAGCCTGACACACAAAAGGTTAATGAAAACACCCTAGCTCCAATGCATGGTACTGAGGGACAAGATTCTATTGCAGCCTCTGATACCTCAGCCAGCTCTTACTCAGAGGAAGTACGCAAGAGTGAAGTCTGCTCAATAGTTGTCTCTGTGACTCAGCCAGTCAGTGATGATCTCAACCTCAGTCCACTGCTCAGTCACTTGGATGGGGAGGGGAAAAAAAAGGAAGAGGAGAAATCTGTAGATAGTGGTCAGCACTCAAATGATGACAGTGAAGGCTCTGGCAGTGAAGACACGCTAGCCACATCCACAGCTGTGTTGAGAGGAAGCCATGCTTGTCTGGATGTGTTGGACACCAGTGAAGATGGCATTCAGGTTAATGTTGATCGCCAAAAGCCCATACCCCCTCTCAAACCCTCAGCCAAGGCCAGGTCAGCCTCCATTGGAGATCTGCTGTCTGATTCTGCATTCTGTGTTGAGGTCAAACAGCACAGCAGAGATCTAGCTGGAAAAGAAGGGGTTCCTAATGATGAGGTCATGATGTTAGAGGCAGAAGTGTCTATGGAGATGGAAAAGACAAGCAAGCTCCTGAGCAGAGTGTCTCAGTCCCAGAGAAAAGCTGACACGGAGGACCTGCCAGAAGATTTGCTGGCCAAAGCCATGGAGAAGTTGAAGAAAGCCGACCATGTTCTCAGGGAGGTCCAAAAACTGAAAGCTCCTAACAACTCCACCAACAGGAAAAGCTGGTAAATCATCAGTCAAGGCAGACTGACTTTGGATTGACCATTTGCTAAACCAACTCGACTAATCAATGATCAATCACAGTAATAATAATAATCATGACAAGGATTAGCAAGTTTGGATCTATCCACATACACCTTTCTCGAACTGTTATTATTCGATGAATATGAAAGCAGATGTAGAAGTGATAGATTAGATGCTACAGTTGCTATTTAACCATCTTACCTAGAGTGGTAAAATGCCACATTCATGAATCCAGACTGCAGATGATGGCTCTGGGTGAAATCAGAGCTTAGGCTCAGTTTGTGGCCCTGTTTTGCACTTTATTGGATTTGGGAAACTTTGCACTCAAACAGCAGCAGCCAGCATAATTTTGTAGTTGCCAAATTAATTAGATGCTTGAAAGTAGAGAGATACTGATGAACTCAAGGAACTAATCTTTATCTGGTAGCTCTTGCTGATTGAACTGGTGAACTGCAACAGGGAGGCATGGTTCAAAATTTGTAAATAAATGTGACATGTAGCATACTGCTATATATTTGATCATATAGCAAAAAGAAAATGTGTGGCCTTGAAAAACCTGACAAGTGTTACAACATGTATTAATGAATGGTCAGGTGAGTACTAGGGCAGGACTCCAGAGTTTTGAAGACAATGCAACACATGCAACTGTTTGCTCAAAATTAAAGTGCACTCTCCAGCTGAACATAATATTTGATACACACAATACAGGGTATTGTTTGTTTTTTTTAATATCAGAAATCAGGAATACTTACTAGATCCTAAGATGCTGTTAGAAATTATTATTAGAAGTCAGAGTACTGTCATCCAACATGTGACAGAGTCATAATAATTAATACCATACTTTAAAAAGTGCTCTTCTTGGTACAGTTTTTGGATAACAAAATACTTATTTCACCCTTTTTAGACACAGCCTTTTTCTCTAGTGGTGTATGAAGTTTTTTGCGAACATTCTTATTTTAAAGATGGAGTATGTAGAATGAGCCTCTATGTCGCCAGTTAGTATCTCAAGATAATAGTTGCAGCAACAACAAAAAAAATTAGCCCCAGTATTTGGCCGCCAGGTGAATCATGACCATGTCAAGTGATGAATCTTTCTGTGTGCTGGGATGAGCAAGCCCTGTCCAGGGCTCTGAAGCAGCTGCAAGACTTGGAGAATTCCCTGTTTTCCCAGTGTAGTTGTGTAAGCCTAGACCATACGTGGCAACCTGCCACTATTGGCTTGTATGATGTAAACAGTTATTATTTGCTGAACACGTCAAAATTGCTTAAATAATTTCATTCAGACATAATAGAACCTTTCAAGTTAATGTCCTGTGGATGTTTTTTTAAATATAGCGTTTAATAAACATTTTACGTATACATTTATTATAGAGAAATGAGAGCAAATGTCAGTGTGAAAAAAATCTGAAATCGGTCTTTTCTGACTCCTCTCCTGACTTTGTAAGAGTGAACCATAATGAACAAATACATGTAACAAAAACATGCACAAATAACAGATTTTCTCGAATTATATTGTCTAATATTGCGTCTCTTGTATACATTGCACAAAGGCTTGCATTTAAGCCCTTATTAGTCCCTCTGACACATTGTATTCATCACTGATCCCAATTTTAATCATGCATTTGTGAGAAACTCTAGAATTTGTGCTTTGTGTAAAGATATAATGGTTATTGAGATTATTTTTTATCATGCCATTCAATTTAGAGAATCAATTTTCTAACATTATAGATATCATTTTGTACTTTTGCATACAATTTGCTAATGCCCAAATAAAGAAAGGGAAACTATGTTTATGTTTTGTTTTTTCATGTAGTTGCACCACTAGAAAGCTTCTAAAGGAAATATTTTTCTGTTTGTATCAGTTATTATATCCCGGAATGCGAAGTGCAGGGGTATATGTAATAGCTATAGAAATAGCAGAAGTTGTATTAACAACAACTAACCGTAACTCTGATATTCGGTGAATAATTTCCTGAACGGAGTTCGGTCCATATATTGTAGAGTTTTGGTCCACATATACATATATATATATATATATATATATATATATATATATAGAGAGAGAGAGAGAGAGAGAGAGAGAGAGAGAGAGAGAGAGAAATTAATTAATTTTTAATTTAAAATTAATTTTTGAAAGAATACTGCATTGATTGAACCTCTTTTTTCCGTAACCTTATTTTGAAGGTTTTGGGCGGATGTATCTGTTACAATTGTGAGAATAGCTGTGTGTATCACTTTCCGTCTGGCCTTCTATTATCCGGAAAAACATGTTGTAGAGACAAGCGCAGCAGCAAAGACATCAGTGTACAGGATGGAGACCGAGCTGCAACTGGAGGAGGAAGATGTCTGTGAGTAGTCTGTAGTGATCTTTGGCTGCAGCCTCTGGGAGGGGCTGCACGTCCGGACACGGCACATACACAGAACACGTAGATTCCAGATTCGCTTTTCGCTGCGGCTACTTCTAAACACTTCTGAGCAGCTGGGGAGCAAGTTCAACCTAAGCCACTGCATCAATGTCCCGCTATCTTCAAAAATGACGAAGAAAGGCCGGTTGTTATCCAGAATGTGGTCGCCATGTTCGTGCATGCGAATCCATGTACTGTATGCGACTATATTGTAGGAAGCTGGTATGTAGTGGGAACGAAGGCTCATTACAGGAGTAACGAGAAGCAGCTGCATAATGGTATATTTTAAATAAAAGGTGAAGGAATCTTAGTCATACACAGAACTCCACTTATGGGGTGGGGTGAAAGCGCCTATTTCCACAACAGTAGGAACACTGGAACACTGTATAAGTGACAGTATCGTCAATGACTCGACCAGAAAACGTCCGTGGTGATTCAGAACGCAATTTACATGAAGTTATGTTTATGTAATGGTGTACATCTTCACTGCCCTCACGACTCAATTACGACGATTAATCGACGACAATTCGATCCAAGATTCATCACAGATAGATTCATCACATCCTCCATTTTCTGTTACCACACATGGCTTTTTTCATCAATTAACTTTTACAAATTCAGGTAAATATGAGCATTATTCACGTTATTTATCCAACAGTCACATAAAGAAAACAAATGATTTAAATGCATTTCCAAAATACAGCATCTTCAAGTGCACTGAATAACTGAATCTAAATCAATTTCAGGTACAAATGTCTCTCGGAAACTTCTCGGAAACTTTCTCACAGACCCTTAGATATTTGGTTGGGATAGGTAGGTAGTGCTGGAATCACTGAGAGTCGAGGCCAACATTAGTTAATGTAGTTCCTCATTCAAGTCGTTTTTCCGAAAAATCTTGTTTGTGTGACACTGTGCAGATAGCGTGGGTCCAGCAGTTGCCTGCCGGGTTTTGGAGCTATATTAATTTTATTTCAAAGTTTATTATTACTTATTGTTTTCCTTATCTTAATAATATTAGAAAGAATAATTTGTAAAATACTATTTTATTTCTTTCGTGAATTGAATTGCATAATAATATGTCTAGTCTTTATTAGGGTCCGAGCAACAAAGTTTCGAGAACCCTATTAAATCTGTAGTGTTTCTTTAGTGTCCAAGCAACAAAGTTGCGAGTACCTTATTAAATCTGTTGTGTTTCTTTCGTGTCCAAGCAACAAAGTTGCGAGAACCTTATCAAATCTGTAGTGTTTCTTTTTATAAGGGTCCGAGAAATGAAGTTGCAAGAACTCTATTAAAACTGCAGTGTTTCTTTTTAGGGTCCAAGCAACAAAGTTGCAAGAACCCTATTATACTTCGAATGTTTCTTTTTATTATTATTCTTTTTAGAAAATGAAGATCTCCTTTTTGGTGGCCTGCACATGCTCAGAAACTCACCATTTTCGGCATGCACAATAGGGCGGGCAAAAATGTTTGTATTTTGCAGTGGTTGAAAATGCACAAGGCAGAATTGCACAATAGCGCCACCTAGAAAATTTCACACTGCCAGCCCCACTTCTGACTTTTGCCTACATGCATGCAAGTTGGTGGGCTTATAGAAAATAGTGAGGCGCACAAAAAAAATCTACCCTCAACCAACAGGAAGTCGGCCATTTTTACTTCTTTGTTCTTTCTTTTTGAAGGAGCTGTTCCCAGGGAACAGCCTTATGTCTGATTGACTTCAAATTAGGTACAGATCATCCATGGTGACTAACACTTGTCAAAAGAATGTCTGTATGTTAAAGGGCGTGGTTGCTAGGATGTGACAAATCCCCATAAGTTTTTTTTTTACTTTGTTACATTCAAATAAAAATTGGTACACAAATGCATCCGTAAGGGAGCTTCTGCCAGGTTTCTGACAGGATGACACACAGCACATCCATTTCCATTCCAGTTCAGTTCTTCTTTATGATGTTATAATATATGTCCAAGGTGAACCTCTGCAAAGTTGCACAACATGAACTACAGGGTCCAAGACTGTATATAAGAGATGGATGTAGTCTTCCGGTACTGCCGAAGTGACTTGCAATACCAGTGAGATCCCCTAGGGGTGGCTCCAAATTAAAATTGTTTCACCTGTATTAGTTTTGCTTTTAGTTGTGGTTACTTTTGTTAATTAGTTTATTATTAATTTTCTGATATTAGTAATATTTTGAGCATACGCTTTTACTAGCTATTTGTTAAATTGCTTTGTAAATGTGGAGTCTGTTTCAGTTGATTTGATTTATTGTTCATTTTTATTGATTGTTTTTTGTGAACCTATTTGTGAATTTCATATCTGTGAATGGTGTTATGCAATAAATGTATTGTTGTTATGAAATCCTGACTCTGCTTTTGTTGTGGTTCCAAAGAAAGGCTGGCAGAGCAGACATACATCATACTCACTTAAACCTCCTCCTTCTGACATTCCAGTGCTGTCGTCAGAAAAGGCTTTCCATGATGCTACAAAGAGGAACGACACAGAGAAAATGCAGGAACTAATCAAGAGGGGTGTGGATGTAAAGGCGAAGAATAAAGTAGGTCTGCTGGAGGGCAATTATATATATTTGTATATATAATTATCTGTATAATATTTGACACACTGCTCATCACTGCTTTCAAATTTGTAGTGTTTTTGACAGTGGCCATTTCATTTTTATAGCAGGTTGAGAAGCTAACGATGGCTCTTGAGTTAATGGCATTTCTCACTGGCATTTAGATCCTGACATCTAAATGCCATTGTATTGTTCATTTTTTCTGTCTTTCCCACTACTACTCTCACTATCTTTCATTCGTATGCACGCGTACAACTTTCTTCAAATCCCAAACCCTCAGTTTAAAAACTATTGTGGAGTGGTGCAAGCAGTGGAAGTTTTGCCAGAATGTCAGCTCTTGAAAAGGTCGACTATGAAGTGTTGAAAGGTTGTCACTATTTAATCATGCCTTGCATGCACTGTGAAGAGCATTCAGACACAACTCTCTGTCTCTGCACAGATTGAGAGAAAAGCACTCCACTGGGCAGCAGGTGCTGGGAATGAAGAGGCTCTACGTCTCCTATTGGGCTATGACAATGAAGTGGATGAAAGGGACACTGTATGTGCAAACATTGTAGTACAATTCTAATTTCATTCATTGACATGAAAAATCATTTGTGAGTTATTCTACACAGTACTGTGGCTGTGATTACAGTCAGAGCCGGTTCCTTTATATTTTAATGTTTGTTGATATTTTGCATCAGAGACGTTTTTGATAAACTGAGCCTGAAAGAATGTATTCAAGTACATCTACGTTCACAGGCTACTGATCTGATCTGCAGAACTGTCAGACTTTTTTCTGACACATTTCTCCTTCTATTCTGACTTATTATAAAAAGAAACACACTTTTTGTCCGCAGTTTGGCATGAACCCTCTGCTTCTGGCATCCTGGTTTGGACACCTAAAGGTCTTGCAGATTCTGGTATCCTGTGGAGCCAAGCTGAACTGTGAAAACAAAGTAAGGCTGGGTCATGGTATTGTCTTTACAGTTTAATGCTGCGTTCACACCGAAAGGCGGCAGATGCGAAAAAGCAGCAACTCTACATTCAAAACCAATGGAAATGAAGCAGATGAAGCGTGTGACGCGCCGCAACTTGACCGTCTGGCACGGCGCGAATGACGCGTTTGATGCGAATGAACCGTCTGGCGTGGTGCGAATGACACGAATCTAGTGTCTGCCGCTGCCTGAATGATGTGAGTCTAGCTTCTTGAAAAGGTGGCATTGCGCCATGGCATCCAATCAGAGACCGCCCAACTTTACCTCACTGTTGTAAGCAGGGAGGGAGGCTTGTGCGGGAATATGGAGGAGAAACTAATTTTAACTGAGTGTGGACACCCGGTCCTACAATACGGCTGCAGTGTTTTACTGGGATTGCTGCAAAAAAGGAGAGGCTTGGGCTGCAGTCAGCGAGGAGGTGGGGTTATCTGGTAAGTTGTTAGACCCTCTTTGTCATGTTTTATTAATTACTGACTCTTGGAACGTTATCAGTCGTTTGCACAAGCATAGCAGACAGTCCTGTTTGTTATCAATTAAAGTTAATGTGAATGCTTTTATTGTCTAAATATTTCACTTGGTTATGTGCTAATTGTTCAAAGTAAGTGCATGCCTCTCTCTGTCTCTACGTGCGCGTGTGTGTGTGTATTTGCAGTTGAAGTTTGTAGAGAAAGGTGGAAGGGGCTGAGGGACATTTACCTCAAGAGAAAGAGAAAGAAAAGGAGAGAGGAGGAGCGGGTCAGCAGGAGGACCACTTAAAAAGTGGCAGTTCTCTGCAGTTCTGTCTTTCCTTGACCATTTCACCACACCCAGTGAAACTAGTGGTAACATGGGTGTGTAGGAGGAGGAAGACTGGATTGCAGAGAACCCCAAAACGGAAAAAGCAGAAGATGAGGCAAGCAGCAGGGCCATCAGAAGATGCAGGAGCTTATGACAGTTGGTCACAGTGACGACGGACACACGCACCAATACACCCTCCTGCTTCTGCTGCTGTTCCTGCACCTGCTCCATACCAGTGGTATGTACTGTACAAAAGATGGTTTGTTTTTATTTGTAGGGCTCCAGGCGCCTCATACAGGTGCTTGGAAAGGCAGGAGAAAGACAGGGAGGGTGTATGGCAGGGAGAAAGAGCATGAGAAACTGATGGAACAGCTCCTCATCCAGAGGCTGCAGGTGCGACCTGCTCCCCCCTGCCTGGGAAGAAGAGAAGTTTCTTGTTGGCCCGCCTCCTTCCCTCCATAAGCTGCCCCCAAGAGCAAAAGAGTCAAATTCCAAGTCAAATTCCAAATTCGTAAAATAATATACGAGTCGTCTACAGTAACGTCAAATTTGGACAATGTGGAGTAGCTGGGTTGACAGCCTCTGCTGGAAATGAGCCAGGCAGATTTTTATTTGTTTTTTGTTTCAGACAGTTTTTTGTTTCTTTCTTGTTTCTTCTTTCTATTTGTATTTATTTTAGTGGTGGGACATAATCGGCATGAACGCGCTGCATTAATTTAAGACTCTTGTCGGGCGATAACAAAAATATTGGTGTTAATGCATTCTCAAAGTTGGGTCGGGAGCTGGGTCTTTTACTACGCAAACTGATGACGTTGACCTTGATATTTTAGCGTGAATGTATTAGTCCATGAGCCAGACCACCAATCACAATCAAAGGGGTGGGCTCCTAGACTCCTAATAGCAGAAACCTAAGAACTGTGCATGGTACATGCTTGGTATTATGGGGCGTGGTGATTTTTGTGGACCACTCGGGCGTTCTAAATCAACCTAATGTGTTCTGCAGAATATATGACAGAATTGAAAAAAATGTATTACTGGTTGCTCAGATCATATATGTGGTTATAATCCTTTTCTTCAAATTATGCTTAGGTGGAAATAAGAATTAAATTTTTCTTCTGTGTATCTATTGACATCAGAGACACTAGGTATTAGGTATATTGACATTCTTTTAGCCACCAAATTTGAAATCTCACAGGTCTGAACTTTCATCAGGTACCAGTAGCTCTTATAATTTTGGAGATATACTCATTTGAATGTTGTTTTGGCAGAATGTCCATAGAATATAATCAGATCATAATAATCCCATATATGATGCACATGTTTCTGAATTTGATGAAAATTCCGTTAAACAATTACATAAAAAACATACTCTCAAAACATGTCTTGAACATTTTTGCTTTTGAAGCAATATTTGGAACAAAGAAAGGTATATTAGATAATACAGATGATAATTCAAAGGTATTATCTAACTGTTGACTCTCAAGATCAGTCTTTCAGAGTCAGTCAGGTCTGCATCTGTGATCAAGATTTCATGGTCATCCTCTTGGGGTTGATTGTCGCATGTTTGCAAGTTGCACATGTCGGTGCATTTCATGCCATTGCTCATGTTCTGTCATGTACTGTGCTGTCGGGAGCTTACATTTATGGCTTGCATTTACAGGACAGCAGCTGTAGCACAGCCTCAGGTGCTGGAGATCTCTGCATCCATTTAAAATGAGCTGACCATTATTTCTGGCCCAGCCATGCTCAACTGGGCTCTCCAGATGCCAGCCTTATAGTTGGCATGCATAGCATGCATAAGGAGGCAGTCCTTGCATGGTGGCATAGCAGTTATCCAATTTGTGTTTTAAATGAGTTGGGCAATCGACATATTAGTGTAGTGTAGGTAGATGGCTTAATAGGTCGCATGAGTTCATGAGTTCTCCCAAAACAAAGACAGGCTGATCAGCTGTGAGCGCATTGTTGTTGGAAGTGCTCTGATTTTGTTATGAGTTTTAGGGCTCCAAGCTTCCCCCTACCTGCGAAGGCACTCACTGTATCACACCCAGTGTATGCATGCATACACTTTCTCCAAGTCCCTGATGTAGCTTGGTGATATCAAGACACCTCACCCAGTTCTTTGTTCCACATTTCTGAAACAAAGAACAGGAGATATTTGCAGAGAACGCCAGGCAGAGCACTACTACAATAGCACTGTAGCGTTCCTCAGCAGCATGGGCTGCATGCTCGTATTATTCTCCTCTTCGTGGTTTGACTGCAGGTCTGCAATGTCTGCCAACTGATCCTTGGTGATGACCAAACAGCTTTCCTCACTGGGTACATACAGATGCTTGTCATGCAGCTTGTGACTCAGCTTTGATGCCTTCAATTCAGCCACCAAGAAGCTAATTAGGTTGGTCTTGGCTGAGCTGATGAGAAACTTTCTCCATTGCTGCATCCGGTAACCTGGTGCAATTTTTTGGAACTGAACTATTGTACTGTGCTGTTCTTGATTGAGTCCTCCCGATATACATCAAAGACCACATCAATCCTTTGGCTTCTGGCTCCTTCATGTGGGATTTGTGTTAGGAATGGATCTACAAGTTGAGTGAAGGTTTGCTCATTGCCCATCATCTTTTGAACCAAACTCATTCCATCAATGATGGTAACAGATAGCTCAGGGATGTCTCTGCTGGTAACACTTGCTTCTCCAGCTCCCTGGAGTGACTTTGCTTGTCTTCCTCAGTATCCTGTCTCCACTTACTAGGGCCCATGACAGTGGCCCGAGTGGATGGGAAAGGACCTCACTAATCTGGAGATGGCAGCCCTCCACTGCCATGACCATGTGACCAAACAGCTTTCTGTCAGCCTGAAAACAACCTTGTTCAGATTGCTTGTGGAAGACTTCTTTCTGATATCTGAAAATGTCTTCAGTTTCTTCTTTGTTGTTGGATGTCATGTTGCTGGGTCTTTGGTCTCTAGTCGATCCTGCTTGAAGGTCTCATATGCTTCTGTGCCAATTTTGTTGGCATCAACTCTGGTGATTCTGGTTGACTGCAGATCTGGTAGGTTGAATTGGGAATGTTCACGTCCCGCCATTGCTCTAAGCTGCTTTAGGAACATGCAGTGGTCCTTAGAAGTGAGGTAGTACCTCTCCACAGCTGCCTGTTTCAGACAGAAGCCTTTTGTGCTTCCTACTGTCTGGGTATCCCCGTTGACTGTTTCCTCAATGGTTTTATCCACAGGGACCTGGCCATAAGGATTCTGGCTACCAAGCTGGACACTGAACCCACCCTGCTTGAACTGCTGGTATACCTCTGGGTGATCAATTGGCAGACATGTCATTGTGGCATAGTAGTATGGCATTAAATGTGCATAATTCAGCTTGACATAAGCAAAGCACCACGCGATCATAATGTGGATTGATGCGAGGTGGAGCATCCAATCCCTTTCTCTTGTGTCAAGAAGCAAGCCCAGCATGATCTCAGCCAGGTCGAGGTAGAACATCTGGAAAGCTGGCAGTGGGTGGCCATTCCTGAGGGAGTCAAGATGCTCTTCAAACAACTTGAAGATGAAAGTTTAAGATGCATCATCCATGAGCATTGTGAACGAGGTCTGGGACACATTGTTGTGGAAAGCAGAGATGCTCTCAAGAACATCCAGATGCTGCCCTGTGGTTAACTTGGATCCAAGGTAGAGAACCCTTCTACCCTCATGAGCGCCTCATACACAACCTTGTGAGGCCTGACAGCAAGGTTATACTGGCGGCCTTCCATCACATCAGCTATGGATCCCTCTGCAATCACTCTGGACTCCACACACAGGTCACGCAGGCCAGCATCCTGAAACCTTTTCCCAATGATTGACAAGAGGATACATATGGTGTGATATGTTCCAGTTCTCAGTATTATGTTCTGAAACCTCTCTTGCTTCCTGGTGATTTCTGCTGTCTTGGCAAAGAGTGCTTGGTCAAAGACACAAACAATCTCCCAACAGTCCCAGGGTCTCCATGATGTCCAGAGTTTGTGCATGCATATCATTGCGGATGAGGATGTTGAATCCAGTCCAACTGCTAATGTTTTGCTCTTCTGGGCTTGACATTTGTGTGAGCTTCCAGATGAAGTTCTTGACTCTTGAGTTCTGGACCTGTTTGTCTGCATCTGTGTCTAGACTGATGGTGGTTGGGGGCCCCACTCTCTGACCAGCGTTGTACATGGGGAGTGATGCTGGTGGTGGGGAGATGTTTCTAGAATAGAAATCAGTTCTGTATTCCCTGTCAGAGACTTGGCAGCAGGATGTGTTTGGGTAGTTTTATTTTGCTACCTGTGATGGCAAACGCAAGATCACTGCCTAGGGAGCTGGTGAGTCAGTCAATCTATTCAGATGGCTGAGGATTGTCTGACTTCCCTGTCAGCAGGTTTTGCAGAAACTTGCTGATAGGTTGGGGGATGATGTCCTTGTCCTGTTACTCATCAGGTGGCCATGCTTGGTTGGTTGCATTCTTTTTTATTTCATTCCGCAGGAGAAAAGCTGCTTTTCTGACATAACTCGAACTCCCAGCAGCCACTGCGCCACACTTTTTCATAGCTGCACCACACCTGAGGTGTCAACTATGCAGTGCCCTCTCTTACACTAGTGCTAATAAATGTTTATGATTTATAATGTACCGTGTCACATTAAATTAACATATTTGTCATGGTTATACATATTTCTTTGAATATTGACTGGAAAGAGGTTATCTTAACTTTGATGAAAAGCCTTACCCGGAAAATAACTGCATTGCAATACACACACTGCGCCATTTTGTTTTGTAGTTTTAATGTGCCTGAGTCAGAGGGGGAGAGGGGAGAGAAAAATACCTTCCCCTTGAAGTTACGTCCTGGTTTTTGACTATGCTGCTTGTCACAAGGTTTTGTATTAGGATCTGCGAATCTAGCGAATGTTCAAATCCCCATCCTTTGAAAAGTATGGCTCTGAAGAGGACCAAACCAACACATATCTGCTCGTCCTGGCCCCCCCTTCTACATACTAAAATCTCAGATTCACAGCACCTTTAGAAACAGATCTTCTCTGCAATGGCCTCCAGAATCTGATGGTCTAGTTGGCTATAGCTTTTACAATTCATGATTTGTGAACCTGGTTCTTAAATGTTTTTTTTTTTAATCTCCTCAACACTTTGAGGTAAGACACTGAAATTTTACTATGTTCATCAGGAGGTCAAGAGCATCCAGTATGCCGAGTTTCAGTCTCCTTCTACCTCTGGAAGTGTCTGAGAACCAGAAGTCAGAACGTGTATAGCAACTGAATGCTCTGGTTGCTATGCATACGCTGGTTCTGACTTGGTTTGCTCCATCTGATGAATTAAATTCTCCCCATGCATGTGTTGTATCTCAGATCAGTCCCCAATGAACATTTATTTCCATTATCTTCTTTCTGTGAGTGTCTATGAGCGTTAGATGGTCATGGAGAAGCTTTCTGTTTTGTGTATTTCTGTTTGTCACCGACACATACAAATAAAGTTGCGCAATTTGCTGCCGAACTTCCACATCTGTTCTTTCTCAAAACGGGCAGAGAAATTGCCGCTAAACTAGCACTAAAAACTGCATGTTTTCATGTTAACTAATGTCAT
The DNA here is from genome assembly GCA_029224185.1 of Karalla daura. NCBI lineage: Eukaryota > Metazoa > Chordata > Actinopteri > Chaetodontiformes > Leiognathidae > Karalla > Karalla daura. Next base: position 27,561,872 of record CM055190.1, on the reverse strand, counting down.
TTTTCTCACTAATGTCATGTCATGGTTACACGTCCATCCAGATGAATGTTTCCTTAAGGCTGATGTCAGAGCATATGGTTGATTTGTCTGTTTTTTTTTCAACGTTTTTCTATATGAATAGCTTTTAAACTTTTACCCTAGGCTTTGGTGAATTTCTGATGTCATAATGCATGTAATGTAAATGATTTTCAGATAGTCTCTAATAACCAGCATTTTGTGCACCGGTCATGTGACCAGGGCACTGGACAAAAGAACTACTATGAAATTTGGAGGTCTAGATTTCGTACATTTTTTATACGAAAGCTGAGTGAGTCCAGGTTGAACTGATTGAGCTCTCAAAGCCTCCATCTCAATCTGCAGAGCATATCATCTTCTCACAAGGTCACTCTTGGAAGAAGTCTATTCATTGTCATCAGGGCACAGCGATGCACTGAGACTTGAGATACTCAGACACAGCGGCAAGTGGCTTTCCGGCGTTTCTGGTAATTGTACAATATGTACAGTGATGCAATGGTGGTTATTTCCTTGACGTGACGTGAGTGAGAGGAGCAATGAGAATAGCGTCAAGAGTGTCTAGAGTGTCAAACATGTCAAGCGCAAATGAGACGATTTTTGCAAAAATGGTCCTGCAGCACGACTCGAGCATCTTGAGTGGCACGAATTGAGCATTTTTCTGCGATTTTTTTGCATCTGCTGGTTTTAGGTGTGAACTTAGCTTTATGGTAAAGCCACACACTTTTGTGTCAACAAAATTGCAGAGGGTCATATCGCATCTCCCTCCCATTGAGAATACATTGGGTCGCGCCATTGGAGTGTTGCATTCATTGCATGATGCATGCTGGAATACCGTACGACAATCTGAGATTGTGACACACTGTATTCTCAGTGGGAGCAAAACAGTGCGATACAACACTCTTTAAGGTCATTGTTTAGTTGTGTCACTGTCTGTGTGATGTGTGTTAGGATGGCCTGAGTATGCTGCACTGTGCTGCCCAACGTGGCCATATCAATATCTTGGAGTTCATCATGGAGGACTTGGAGGGCATCTGTCTGAAAAAGGTTGACAAGGTGACTCCTTGCCTGTCTTGATTTCCAGTCTTCTTCTTGTAAAACGTGTTATAAATTGAAATGAGAATCATACTTCAACTTCTGTCTATTTGTTTGTGTTATCTCCTATCATAATTAATGATTTGCTGGTAGATTGAGGTATCCAGGTATGTGCAGTGTGTTTATACAGCATCGCTCCAGTCTGTAACCTGCTGATCTCTGTCTGAACAGTTGGGGAAGACAGCACTACACCTGGCTGCTGAATATGGACAATATGAAGTGGTGGAGTTTCTGATTGGAATGGGTTGCCTTCATGGTTTAAAAGACAAGGTACACACACACACACACATACTGTTGTATCTATGAGTAACTGTAGTGTCCTTCAGTCATTTGCCTATCTACCCCCAAATAGCCTTGGCAGTCCCCCTTTCTGTGCTTTTCCAATCTGCACTTGAATAACTTTGTCAATCGTATTAGAATTTAGAAGTTATGAAATATGAAAAATTCCAGTGCACTGAAATTTGAGCAGTGCTCCAGGATGTGTGCTGGCCTCAGACGAGGAGCCAGATTAAGAAGGCCTGGATGGAGGGCCTGTCAGTGAGCATCTGGTGGCCGGGTCTGCCATGGGGCCTGGCCAGGCACAGCCCAAAGGAGCCACCACCTGCAAGGCGAATGACTGGGGTCGGGTGCAATGTGAACTGAGTGGCAGTTGTGAACGAGGGCCGATGGACCAATCCTACTACAATTCTAGCTATGGGGACATGGAATGTCACCCCGCTGGGGGGATGGAGCCGAAGCTTGTGCGGGAGGTGGAGTGGTACCGACTAGAGATAGCCGGGCTCACCTGCACGCACAGTCTGGGCTCTGGAATCCAACTCCTTGATAGAGGTTGGACTCTCTACTACTCTGGAGTTACCCACAGTGAGAGGCGGCGAGCTGGTGTTGACTTGCTTATAGTTTCCCAGCTCAGCTACCATATGTTGGAGTTCTCCCCACATAACGAGAGAGTTGCATCCCTCCGCCTTCGGGTGGGGGGTAGGTCTCTCACTGTTGTTTCCGCTTACGGGCTGAACAACAGTGCAGAGTACCTGAACTTCTTGGAATGCCTTGGAGGAGTACTGGAAAGGGTTCCAACCAGAGACTCCATTACTCTGCTGGGAGACTTCAATGCTCATGTGGGCAATGACAGTGTAACCTGGAGGGGCGTGATTGGGATGGCTTCCCCAATCTGAACCTGAGTGGTGTTCAGTGTGGTGTTGGACTTCTGTGCTAGTAACAGTTTGTCCATAACGAACACCATGTTCAAGCATAAGGGTTTCCATCAGTGCATGTGGTCAATGATCAACTTTGTAGTCATGTCATCTGACCGGCCGTATGTCTTGGACACTCGGATAAAGAGAGGGGCCGAGCTGTCAACCGATCACCACCTGGTGGTGAGTTGGATGCGCTGGCAGGGAAGGAAGAGGGACAGACTTGGCAGACCCAAGCGCATTGTGAGGGTCTGCCTGGCGGGATCCCCTGTCAACTCCCACCTCCAGGAGAGCTTTGACCAGATCCCGAGGGAGGCTGTAGAAGCAGTGCTCAACCAATACTATTTACAGTAGAAGTGGAGAATTGCTGACCTCGACTCGGGACATTTTCGGCCGGTGGAAGGAATACATCGAGGATCTCCTCAATCCCACTGACTCGCCCCTCCTAGAGGAAGCAGAGGCTGAGGACTCAGAGGTTGACTCATTCATCACCCAAGCTGAAGTCACTGAGGTCGTTCAGAAGCTGCCCAGTGGCAAGGCACCGCGGGAGGATGAGATGAGTATCCCCTGAGTATCTCAAGTCACTGGATGTCGTAGGGCTGTCCTGGTTGACACACCTCTGCAACATCGCGTGGCAGTCGGGAACAGTGCCCCTAGAGTGGCCGACTGGGGCGGTGGAGTTTGCCAAACCAGTCCACACGTGTTTTGTGGACTTGGAGAAGGCTTTCAACTGTGTCCCTCAAAACATTCTGTTGGAGGTACTCCAGGAGTATGGGTCTGAGGGCCATGGGCCGTGCTGTCTCTGTATGACCAGTGCAAGAGTTTGGTTCGCCTTGCGGGCAGCAAGTCAGATCTGTTCTTGGTGCATGTAAGCCTCCGACAATTATATAGAAAAGTATGAAAAAATGCGTTCATTTGCATTCTTCACATGGAAGACGAGCCTCAACTCAACTCGCTTTTATTTGTTTATCTCAAGGCACTTTACAAAGAAAGGAACAGTATGTACAAAGTGCAAAACGCCTGTCCTTAGACCCTCGCAAAGGCTGAGGAACAACTCCCAAGAAAATCCCCTGACAGGGAAAAAACAGGGAGAAACCTCATGGTGAGAGACAGAGGAGGGGATTCTTTGTAAATATACAGTAGCAATTTGTTCTCAAAGTGAAGCGCCTCAAACTGGCAATGGGATCAGACTGAAGAAAAAAGTTTAACCATTCTAAATCATGTTCTGTAATCGGTCTGTTTATATTTGGATTTAGAATGTAGAGGAAGTTGAGATCAGGCTCTGGTTGTAATATTTTGTCATTGTTTTTTCTCCATGTCGGTACAACAGGAAGGTAACACAGCCATGCATCTAGCAGTGAAGGGTGGCCACACTGAGGTCCTGCAGAAGATTCTGGACACTGGTATCAACATCAATGAAAGGAATGCAGTGAGTGTCATGAAATGCAATGTTTAATTTGTGGTGGAAATTGTACATCTAGAAACATTTGATGAATAATCTTAATTTTTTTATTTGTAGCCTAAACTCTGTGAGCTGTAGTCATCAAAGAGTCAGGAACTTAACTGTACGCTGTTATGCCCATGGAAGTGTCCATCCTCAGGATAAGGGTCAGGATAAAATGCACGATGCACTACCTCTTCCTCAGGGAAACAATTCTCTGATCTTCTGGCTGTGGTCAGAGAGTGATGTCTTCCTTCTCTGCAGAGAATAAACACTTGGTACCTGTCCTAGTCTTGCTTTTTGATTTTGAATTTTTCCACAACAGATTGTTAATTATGCACATTTCAAAATTTCTCAGTCGTGCTTGTCTCAGTGGCCTTCGCTAATACAAATGCATTCAAAATTATTGAATCATTGTTAACCATCCATCCATCCATCTTGTTCCGCTTATCCGGGGCCGGGTCGCGGGGGGAGCAGTCTAAGCAGGGATGCCCAGACCTCCCTCTCCCTGGACACTTCCTCCAGCTCTTCCGGGAGGATCCCGAGGCGTTCCCAGGCCAGCCGGGTGACATAGTCACTCCAGAGTGTCCTGGGTCTTCCCCTGGGTCTCCTCCCGGAGGGACACGCCCGGAACACCTCCCGGGGAAGGCATCCAGGGGGCATCCGATTCAGATGCCCGAGCCACCTCAGCTGGCTCCTCTCGATGTGGAGGAGCAGCGGCTCTACTCCGAGCTCCTCCCGGGTGACAGAGCTCCTCACCCTATCTCTAAGGGAGCGCCCCGCCACCCTGCGGAGGAAACCCATTTCAGCCGCTTCTATCCGGGATCTCATTCTTTCGGTCATGACCCAGAGTTCATGACCATAGGTGAGGGTAGGAACGTAGATCGACCGGTAAATCCAGAGCTTCGCCTTTTGGCTCAGCTCCTTCTTCACCACGATGGACCGATACAGTGACCGCATTACTGCAGCCGCTGCACCGATCCGCCTGTCGAGCTCTCGCTCCATCCTTCCCTCACTCATTGTTAACCTACCTTTTATTTGTTTGGTTCCATTATTACCCACTTTATCAGAACACCCAATGCGGTGTTCTGATTCCTCCCTCCACCTCAGACTGGGTAAAGGTAGGGATCTCATACTCACACTCAATTTTGAGTCTCCATTTTACCCAATTGACTACTATTGTTATAATAATATATAAATAATAAAATAGATAGTGTATCACTACTTTGGAGACTTTCACTCTTTGCGGGGGGTCCCGCAACACATTAACTATGAGAAACGATGGAATACTGTATCCCTACTCTGGTGGTGGCCCCACCAGAGGCCAAAAGCTGGCCACATTTTTTCCTTAAGAATGAAGGGAAGAGCCATTGAAGCAGAAACTTTGTTTATATTCAACTCAAATCAACTTTATTTAAGTGCCTGTTGATAACAGACTTTGTCTCAAGGCACTTTACAAAGTGAGCTACAATATGTACAAAGAAGTGACATAGTGAACACCCCCTGCCCCTAGACCTTCGCAAAAGCTGGGAAGCGAATCCCAAGAAAAACCCTGACAGAGAAAAAAAAGGAGAAACTTCAGGGTGAGAGATAGAGGCGGGATCCTCACCCAGGACAGACAGGCGGAAGCCGAAGCAAGACAGTATACAGATATACATGGATTGGGACATGGTACATTGGTACATGATGGCTAACAATTTAGATCTATAGGTCAAATGATCCATAGTAGAAACAGTGCAACAAAACAGGAAGAGCCTTGATGAGGGAGTCCAATTCAGCATCTATGCGGACCCAGCAGTCTCAACCTATAGCATCTTAGCTAGGATTTAAGGTCTACCGGTAGGCTTTGTCAAAAAGGAGGGTTTTTAACCTACTCTGGAATGGAGAGAGGGTGTCTGCCTCCTGGACTGAGACTCTCCTGTGGAACAGATGTTCCACAGGAGAGGGCCTTGGTAGCTGAAGGCTCTGGCTCCAAATCTAGACTTAGATGTTCTTGGAACCAAAAGTAGGCCTGTATTCAAAGAACGGAGTGCCCTTGTGGGATAATCAGTTTTATCAGGTCAGAAATATAAGAGCCAGATTATGCCAGATTATGAAGAGTTTTATTGACAAGGAGAAAGATTTGAACTGAATCCTGAATGGTACAGAAAGCCAGTGTAAAGAGACCAGAGCTGGAGAGATCTGACCTTTCTTTCTAGTTTTTGTCAGGACACAAGCTGCAGTTTGTTGATGAGCTGCAAAGTTCTCAGCGACCTATTGGAGCTTCCAGCCAGTAAAGAGTTGCAGTAGTCCAGCCTGGAAGTAACAAAGGTATGGACCAGCTGTTCTGCTGTGTTAAGTGGGAGTATATGCCTAATTTTAGCAATATTGCAGAGGTGGAAGTACTGAGGGTCTGTGAGATATATTTTAACACCTAGGTTCTTTTCAATGGTGCCAGAAGGAGTAGCGAAACTAGTTTGTAGTGCCATGATGTAGTAACTCAGTTTTTTGAGTTCAGAAGAATGAAATTAAGGGTCATCCAGGTCTAAATGTCTACAAGGCAGGATTGAAGCCGCTGTAGATAATTGTGTTCACTCGGCTGTATTGATAAATATAATTGGAAATGTATTGAATAATTTCTGATGATGTTGCCTAGAGCAGGGGTATTCAATTAAAAGTGACCAAGGTCCACTTGCTAAGATTTAATCCAAGTAAAAGGTCCGAACCAAAGTCCATCTTATGTCTTACTATTGTGTCTAAAATACCCTTATGTTCACATTTTCAAATGGTTTCAATAATAATTTATTGTCAATGCAGAAAGCCCCTAACAGAGTGCACTTGCATCGTAATATAGCTCTTTTACCAAAAATAAAAGTAGGCAAATAAGCCAGGCAAATAAAATTTAAAGCCTTTATTTCATATAAAAAAAAATCCAAAACCTCAGAATGAAATAAATAAAACAGCCTAAGAACTATTTTTTATATTAAATTAAAGTGATTAAAGAAATGGTGAACATCTTCAGGAAATAACAAATATGAAGTGGCTCTTTAAGGGACAAAACAAAGGCAAACATTGCATTGACTGGACATTTTTCTTGATTCACAGACGTCCCAGCCTGAAGAATTGACAGGTCAACGTCTTAAGAAAACCATAAAAAAAAACAACAACAAAAAACACAGCTTGGACACCACATTTCCCCTTTGATCATTCTTTTTCTCTTAATGAGAAACGTGGGCCTGTGACTGCCAGTGATTTAAATCTTAGTTGGAATGGAGTCAGGGCCATTCTTATGCAGACATGCCAGTGGCTATGTGTCAGCCTAGAATGATACAGAGGCGGAACGTTACAGAGATGGCACGGACCCATGCTGGAGGCTCGGTCTGCGCCACGCAGCAGGCACAGACTTTGGCGCAGAAGCATACTGGGGCCTTCACAGGGGTGCCATCCGTGGTGACAGAGACAACCTGCTTCAGATCTATGTTCCTCTTTCTCAGCATCTCTTTTGTTGTCCTCTCCTCTTGTGTGCATTTCAAGTGGTGTTGCACCCAGCAGGTCCTCACTGAAAAAAATCTCACATACACCAAAAGCTGGGCATTATCACTAACATCTGTAGATTCATCAGTGGCCAAAGAAATGCATTGTGCACTATAATTGGCTGCATCCACCTGTGCCAGTACATCACCTGCTAATATTTCAGATTTTCTGGTTGCTGTTGAAGCTGACACCGGGATTTGTTTGATTTTTTTTCACACATCTCATCTTTTTGTTTTCCCTTAAATAATGTCTTAGCAACAGCATTTAAGCACTCCTTCACAACTGTCCCATCACTAAATGTTTTTTTGTGTTGCCCCAAAATCCACAACATCTTTACTGAACATCCGTTTGGTCATTGCTGGGCTGTAAATGTATGCATGATGAGTTGGGTAAACGTGTCATACTGGGATTTCAGTTCAGTTATTTTGGACTTCAGGGGAAAAAAGAGCTGTGTTTCGTTTCATAGTGCCACTTCACATTGCCACTTTCAACAACAACATTTTCAGAGCCTATGAGGCACCCTGGTTTCAAACGGCCTGTCGGAAGAATAAACATAAACTTCTTTGTTCATTCCTTCTTAAAACAACGGTACCTTCTGTCTTTTGGAACAAGCCACGTCTCTTCTCTTCTCTTCCTCTCTTCTTCTTCTTATCTCTCCCTCTCTACTCTATTGCACTTCCACAGAGTAAATGGTTGAACTGAGTACATCGACATGCGTCAGATTGGCGTGCCATTTTCCTGCGCTGCGCGGCAGGATTTGTGCAGGGAAAAATGTGAGACCCCGTCATAATGACGCGTTGGTTGCGTATGCACCCCACTGAACCCGCCACACCAGTAGGTGGAGTCGAGCAGTGAAAACCCTGTTGACAACGTGGGAGAGCTCATTTTTCCCTACCAATGAGCAGTTTGCTGTTTGTTGTCATGGACGACAGACGAGAGGCTTTCCGAGAAAGTCCGCCATAGACGGCGCCTGCTGTGTACAGTTGTGACCGTCAGAAAAAATGCTCCATGGAAATCATCTATTCTTGGAAATTTGTCAGAAATTGGTCACGGCTTACAGGTCCGGACAGAACCATCACGCGGTCCAGACCGAGGTCCGCCATTTGGTCATGCCTGGCCTAGTGGTAGCATATATAAAGTGGGGAACTGAAATGAGAAAAAAAGGGAACTTGACCAAGCGCAGATCCTTGTGGAACCCGACTGACTTTAGTGTAGGGAGATTGATTATCATTGATACGAACAAACTGATTTCGGTCTGAGAGATTTGAACCAATCTCAACCAACCTAAAACTGCATCTGATTCCAAGCAGATTTTCCAGTCTCCTTAGTAAGATCTGGTGGTAACATGTATTAAAAGCAGTGCTAAGATCTAACAACTAACTGTTAACTAACTGTTTAACTAACTGTTTACATCTGCTTACGACCTGCTCTCTACGCCATGTAGTGTTTGATAGGATACCATGGGAACGAATGGACAACGTTGCTTCAGGTAGTCTACAGGGTTTCCCAAAAAATGTATGCATGTATCTGTTGAAATCCAATCTATTCAGTGTCATCGTTGCTTCAGTACCAATTCATATGATTTACGTAGATATTTAGCCAAGCCCTGTTTAATGTCAGGGGTTGGCCGGGATATTTTCACCATACTAAGCCATTTTTTGACGGAGGTGGGCTTGCTCTCCATTCATTTACATTGACTGCTGAGCACAGGTTCACTTGCACAAGATGGCGGCGTTGCCGACTGTTGCGCCAAACCAATGTTGTGTCCACTCCAGCGCAGCGTCAATTAGGCACACCGCCCCCTAGTGTATTAGATGCATAGCACCGCCACAGCCAGAGGAAGAAGAATGGCCACTGAACTCACTCTCCTGCGCCTCCTGGGATTGCGAAGTCAAATTGAGTTGTGGTATACACAGGGACGTAAAACAAAAAAGCAATGAAAATGCAGTGTGGATCTTTTATTACAAATTTTATTTGAGTCAAATAATGCAGCCATAACCTTGAAATGAAAATGCCTTTTTGCCAATACATACCCCCTGGTGCAACGTACAAACGTACATTGCACCAGGTACGTACAACGTACAAACCTACAAACATAGCTGAGACTGCAAGTCCCACTACGAGGGACCCCAAGTCTGTCAGCAAAAGCGGACCGCTTTCATGCCCTCTCCGTGCCCACAGTCTACTGGCTTGAACTTTGTGAGGATTTTGGATGCACATATGACCCCAAAGTATGGGGGAGATCCAAGTCGTTACTGACCTGTGTCTGACCTGTGCAGAGGTGCGTGGTCCAGGCTTCTGGAAGAGCCATGTGAGCCATGGTCCTCCAGAAGAGAGGTAGGTGATTAAATCTAGGTTCCATCCTACATGGGGACAAAGGCAAGCTGCTGGACATCCCCACTGTCCCAGAGGGAATTTTTGGAGCAGTGCTGGCCTCCATGCAGGGACGCTGTGAGACCAGGAAAATGGACGACAGGATACTCCAGATCTGTCTCCAGTGTGAGATTTTTGGATGCATACATGATCCTGAAATATGGGAGAAGATCTCAGTCTGATCTCATTACTGTCCTGATTATCCGAAATGACCTGATCCGAGATGTGGCGCGGTTGCAGCGTGATGCCAACCAACATGCAGGTTGCAATACTTAAATTACAGGTTGCAATAGGTTTTGCAATAAATGCGGAGCATGTTATTCCTGTCTCAAGTTGTTTCCTTTCTGGGATTATGTCTGAACTCAGGTTCAACCTGCACCCGGAGTGCCTAGCTCACAGCTTTCACAGAATATGATAGATAAGATAAGATAAGATAAAATATTCCTTTATTGTCCCACAATGGGGAAAATCCACCATTCAGAGCACTTGGGCACCCTCCCTTTGGTCATTTTACAACAATAAGTGCAACAGTCAAGGAGTGTTCAAGGAATGGTGCAAGGACACATCCCTTTTCAGTGATTAATTTTGTCATTCTTGCAAAGTTTGATTTACAAAAGTAAAGCGTTCTCCACAGTGAAGGTGCACTTGCAGTCAGCATTCGCTGATCTGTCGCTTCATGAATGGAGTGAGCAGGCTTTGCCTTGTGTACAGACCTTTGGAGCAATGGCATCTGATCGTGGTTCTGGAGGTATTTAAAGGTCCCACATATAATCCATTGGAGAAGGCTGACTTAAAACTCTAAATACTCTGTTGTTGCTGCTGCTGGCATCAGCCAATAGAGTCAGTTGCATCTATGCAGTTTGTTTGCACTAACCACTTGGCTCACAGTGGAGACAACATAAGGGGAGACCATATTGAAGGTAACATTTACAAACATGTTCTTTATGAAAATACATAAAACACATACTAAATATAGTCAGGAAGTGTATTTAACCAACTGGTGTGGTGCAAGCTGGCGTTGTGGAGAGTCAGACCAGACCTGCCAGGGCAAAGCCAGAGTGAGAGAGGCTGCAAGGCTCCGGAGCTGGTTCCCCACTGGCTCGCCTCAGCTAACCCATTGGCCATCATGGCCAGCCATCTAAGTGAGCAGCTCCCCCTGCAGCCTGGGAGCTGGTACACCGGCCAAACAATGAATGATGTACAAGGGAGGAATGAAGCAATCACAGCACAGCAAGGCTGGTCACAACACACTCAATTTTTCCTTGTGAATGCTAGAAACATACTGGAAACGTGGTACGTCCTTCATCCCGAAGGTTGTGGGTTCATCTAGTGGCCTTCACTGCTTCTCCAGAGGAGCAGTGGGCACAGCTGTTGTGTCCTGTGTAATTCGCATGTATGTGGACCAAAAGAAGAGCCTCAGGAGGAGTAATTTTCTCCTTGTTTCCTGGGCTAATCAGCACATGTAAGCCCATTACAAAGCACCCAGCCCACGGGGTCGTGGAGACAATTGCTTTAGCCTAATCGAGTCAGGGCCTCGGGCCTCCAGGAGGTCTGCGGGCCCACCGCCCACAGACCGCACTAGCAGGACGACTGTGAGGACACACTCGGTGTACTGCATGTGAGTCAGAGGGCCAAGAACCACTCGGCCAAGCCCCACCCAGGGGCACTTTTGGTGGAAATGTCCAGGCTGGCCATACCTTCCATAGCCCCACCCCCATGCTGGGGAAACCCCAGGTGTGTTGGGAGCAGAGGTGGCTCAGAGCCAGCACCTCCTCCAGGCTCCCTGGCCGCTGGACCCGCACCCAGTCCGCTGTGGCTGTCGGTAGTCACTCCACCAGCTGCTCCACCACGGCAACCCCAAGCATGATGTTTTCCCCCTTGGTCTCCCCTTGCTGCAGCCATGCAGTGGTGGCATCCCTCAACTGTGGAGCCCCACCTGACAGAGGGTGCCATTTTGGTTTCCTTTTGGTGTGTGTGTGTGTGTGTGTTTCTGGTGACCTATTTTCCCTGCCTTCATCTTCTTTGCACTGGAGACCCCCACAACATGGTTAAGGTCCAAAGTAGCTCAGATAATGGATGGAGCTTTCTGTCTGTGGGACAAAATGTGCCCAGCTAAGACCCTTGTCTCTGGCCATATTAAGTTGAGTTAACATACATCATCGTGATTTGAAATGAATTCTGAAATTCTCCAAGTTGATTTCACAGTAACACTATGCACTTGTGTTTTTAGGAGGGTCTCACGGCATTGCACCAAGCATCTGATGGAGGTCACTATGAATGTGTGAAACTGCTACTGGAGTCTGGCTGTGATATTGACGCACAAACTAATGTAGGCTCTATCTTTTTAAAGTCTTTTACAACTTCTCAACAAATACTAGACATGACAAAATCCTTTCAAATGCTTAGACAGGCTGCATAAGTGTTGCCCTTTGTTTGCAGAAACACATGAGTGCGCTTCATTATGTGGCAGAGCGTGGCTTCTGCAGAGAGGCATGTTTGCTGCTGGAGGCAGGAATCAATGTAAATGCTGTAAATAAGGTGAGTTCTGTCAGCTTACTGGGGCTTATTTCCGTACTTTTATTAGTTTATAGAGTTGTCTCAAAAGTTATCAAGAAAGTAGGCATTTTTTTACTTGGAAAAAAACAGCTTTAATGAAGCTGTTGTCCTGAAAAGCACTATAAGCTATTTTGACAACTCTAGAAATTACCCCTGTGGGGTCTATGGTCAAACAAACCTGTGATCTTAAATGGCTGAGGTTTTTCTTAATTGAACTCAATCTGTGTATGCCTATCGCCAGAACATTTCATATTAAGTAAATATTCTTTCTGTTTCTTATTTCTTTCTGTTGGCATGAGACAGCAACTCAACACTTCTCTTCACCTGGCTGTGTACAACAATCACATAGAGGTTGTGCGGCTACTCATTCAAGCTGACTGTGACATGGACATTACTGACAATGTAAGTAAAGACTGTTGGGGACAGTTATTCACAATTCACTGTCTGGAGATGGTCTGTAAAGAAGCTAATAGATGTGTGTTACATGGTACAGAGACAACAGACTGCTCTGCACATTGCAGCAGAGCATTGTCGGCAGGACATAGCCGAGATGATGCTGATCTCTGGTGTTAACCTCAGTCTCACAGACAAGGTACTACACACCACACCCTCCAAGCAGGAACAGAGTTTAAACTGTCCAAATGAGTATCCAAAGCCTTCATTCAATTCATTGTAATACCAGTGTTATGAAAAATGGGTTATTTTTACTAGACAATGTATTGAATAATAAAAATGTTACCTTCACAAGCAGCATTCATGAATCCATTTTAGAGGGTTTCACTTAGATGCAGTCATAGAAAATAGAAAAATTAATTCCCCTTATAGTTAAGACATTTTGCATTTGGAGATGACTGCTAAAAAAAAGTAGAGGAGGATGTTCATGAGGAGAAACTGGCAGAAAGACAGAGATAGAAGAATAATGTTTGTTAAGAGAATATTCTTTCATCTAAATTTGGACTGCTTGCCATCAAGCACTGTGCTATTCTGGTGCATCATGTACAGTGTTTCTATCTGTTTTGTTGCTAATCAGATTTCAATCACTACTATATTACAGCAGTTAGAAAAATAAAGGAAAAACAACTGGGAATTGATAATACAAAATAAATCATTTGTTTTCCCTGAAATTGTTGGCAGGACAACATTGCAGGGGCTCCCTTCGCTCCAATCAGTCAGGTGTTTTCTCCATTGTACGGACAAGAGTATGACCATGAAGACTGAATGGGCAAATCCTTTTCTCTCCTGGCTCTTGATATGTCAGTGTGTTTGTGCTCCCCTCTCTGTCTTTGTGCTCTCCCCTCAGTCCCAGTTTTCTACTCCTCTATGAAGAAGCTTGATTATTGATGTGGCTCAGGTGGGCCACTTCTTCTCTCTCCCAGGGAGTGACTGAGTTGTAAGTGTGGTACCCCTTACAGCTGGATAAAACTAGGCTATATAAAGCGTTGATCTGCTGTGGAGATGGAGGCTCTGTTCTTTGCTTTCACTTCACCATGGTGAATGCTCAATATTTCTGAGGCTTTTTGATATACTCATTTGCACCAATACTGGAGAAAATAGATGGCTTAAGTTAAAAGTAGCTCTGTAGGTGATTATTGAGTGGGAAATCAGCAGGCTGCTGCAGTTCTGTATGTGTTTGGGGAGAGAGAGTTGTGTTTTTACCTGCGGGGTCACCATCCAAATGTAGTCAAAGTGCCGTATCTATCCTTTAGCTTGATCTATTTCTTATGCGAAAGCACAGTGCTGTGAGAATAAGAAAAGGCCATGGGTATGGGATTGAATAAGCACGTGTGGCTTTTGACAAATGGGAGTATTGTGTATGTATTGTATGTAAGGCTTTTGTTTTGGATGCACTTGCTCAATACGTAGTTCATCTTTATCCTTATTTATTTGTATGTGCTGTGTCACTGTGTACTTTCAGTTCACTTTGTTCCAATTACCATATGCATAAAGCAGGGGAAAACATGTCTGGAGGTGGCAGCAAGAGGAAACAACATCATCCTGGTTGACATGATCATTAAAGCCGAACGCTTCTACAAATGGGAGAAGGTTAGTTCATCTGCATTGCACCTGCAGTGGTTCACAAATGATCTCTGTAGAAAAACATACATGGAAGGAATGTTGGGTTTTCAATGGGCATTATTGAATGCTTTAACATAATGCGTTGCAGTGTTAAAGAAATTGTGTGGGGTCTGTGCTTCAGAGTCACCTGAGCATTGAGCAGAGCCCATGGGTAGCCAGGCCTCTGAGCTTCAAGCAGGACCATCAGCTAGAGACAGAACATCTCCGCGCTGTCATCTGGAGCCTGGCCACCAGGCATCTCTGCCGGGGCGAGTGGAAGATTCTGGCACAGAACTGGGACTTCAGTGATGCACAGATTCGAGCTATAGAGCATCAGTGGACAGGTGAGATACTTGTGCCTGCTGTTAAATGACCTGAGATGTGGATGAACCTGTGGATGAACCTGGAAATGTCAATGTACCATCTAGATATGAAAAGCTTCAAAGAGCATGGTCACAGAATGCTGCTGATCTGGCTTCATGGAGTGGTGGTGGCAGGAGAGAACCCAATCAAAGGCCTCTATGAGGGCCTGGTGGAAATCTCCAGGACAGACTTGGCAGGTGAGTATGTTCATCTGCATTGTAAGTAAAACTGTCTGTTATTGTGTGAAGCTCTCGCCAGTGCTGTGTGGGAGTGTTTCTTCGCTAATAACACAATGGGGTCGGGGTAGAGTGCTATGACCCGTTTTTTTGTAGACTCTCAGATTTGTGCCAGTGACTGACCAGTAAAGAATGATCTTAAGCCTTGTATATCTGTGAATCTTCCAGAGAACATCCGACAGAAAGCAAATGCTGAGGCCAGCTCCCCCAAAAAGTGCTCTGCAATGTGATCAACACTGCGAAGGCAAATGTGAAGAAGATGATGATGATGATGAAGTCCAAGGCTTCCTTCATTTTCTGATGTTATTTATGTATCATAGAACAACATTGAAGGATTCACTTGGAAATTCCATTTGTTTCATTCATTTCTACTGATGCAATAATCAATTATAGTTATATTTTGTTCAATCCACCCATACTTCTCTCACTCACAACCAACACACGTTGACAGATCTCCAGTGATGGCTATTAATGGGCTAGAGGGGCTAAGCCCTGCAGATGAGAAGAGGGAAAAGGTATTTACATAACATGCCAAAGATTGTTAAAAGGTTTAGTGAAACCTAAAGTGAAACCTAAAGTGGCAACAGCACTAAATAGTTAAAGGATATCTCTTAATGGGCTAATTCTATGCAGCCTGAGCGCATCAAATCTGCTTTTATTTTATTTATGGGTTGAAATGATTGACAGGTATCATGCCCCACCCTCACCATTTGCTGTCTATAGACTCGGATGTATACTAGGATGTATGCCCACATATTGTGGCATCATAAGTGTTGTTGTTCCCCATTTATTCTGAATGAGACAGACAAGAGTGGAGTTGCGCTAGCAAAGCGTTTCCAGCATCAAAACGTCTGGTTGTTGTGTTTACAGTTTACAGAATTCAATTGGCAGAGTAAAGTTTTGCAGGGTTCCAAGAGAATCGCAACCATTTCAGAGCAATCGACAGCGTCTGTGGCTGAGGACGTGGACTCATGTTGTGATGATCATGGAGAATTTTTCCTCCAGGTCTAATGGTGAAAAATGTGAATCTCTGATCCCGGCGAGTGGCCGAATATACAAATGGCAGATATATATATATACGTATTTAATTGAGAAACCAAGAGAAACAGAAAATTACGAGCCTATAAGATACTGGATGCATACAAATACATTGCCTGTGGTCATGTACAGAACAACTTCAACTTTATGCTGAGGAACGACTCCCAAGAAAAACCCCGACAGGGAAAGAAGGGGAGAAACCTCAGGGTGAGAGACAGAGGAGGGGATCCTCACCCAGGACGGACATGCCGGCACAAGCAAGACATTACAGAGAGATACATGTGCAGAATCGCACCTGTATGGCAGGGTAACTTGCATTTTATTTGGAGTTGTGAGAATTAACTAATGTAGTGCAGAGCTCTGTGATATACGTAGGCTAGTTGTTGTAAAAAGATGAATTAGGATTCTTCCACTCAACGGTGGAGTGGAGCTGGCATCTGCTGTAAAAAGCCCACAGGCTGATCGGTTCTGACCAATCAGCTGCCGCTAATGCTGGGTACATGATTGACAGGCATCATTACATGCCCTATGATGGGCTGTTTACAAGAGGTAGAGGTAGAGAAGAGGAAGAAGAGGTGAGGTGCATTCAGGGATCGGAAACTTAGTTTTTAGGCATCATCCTGGGACAACTGATTTGTCCACCAAAAGCACCAGTTGTGCTGTTGTTCATTATTTTATTCACTAGCTACATGATAAGAGTTCAGATCCATGGTCATGCATGTCATCCCATTATTCTAGCTGTGCAAACGGTGTGTGTGGCATTCAGTGGTGTGTCCGTAATGAGGGGCATTCAGGTACTACAGGAAATATGAGGGGAGTTCAGGTATCATAGTGAATATGAGCATCTGATGATTATTGTAGAAAGTAATGCTTTGATATTAATGTACAGTAAGATGGAAAAATTGTGTTTTGGGCATGTCCAGTAACATGGAAAAATGTGATGTACTTTGTTGAGTGAGCTGTAGTATGTTTGGCCTCTTATATATAGTTCATTTTTCATTTCATATTCAGTGTTGTTTTCTAATGAGTTCTCATCATCATCTTATGTTGTCATGAAGGCCAAAGTGTCGTGATGGCCTCATTTTATTCACAGGTATTATTTTCAACATATTCATAATGGCATAAAATGGTTGAAAAAACCACTTAAAGTTATACTGTATTGTGAATATATTAAGGTTGATGATGGCCTCTAAACAGAAAGACAGTGATGATGATACAGGTTTCTAATGAAAATTGAAATTATACATTTTATTTTGAGACATTTTGCGTACTGGTAGCACTGTATTCTTGTCCAAATTTATCTGTGAAATGTTTTCTTGAAATACAGAGCATGACAGTAACTGTGCTCAATGTCCTCTTTTTATAACAAAGATTCATTCATTCACATTGTTTAATTTGTAGTGTTGGAAAATATTGGAAATAAAGGTATTGTGCAACTCAGGTGATGTCATTGAGTAATACAAAAGTAATGCAAGTAAAGTGATTTATATACCAGTGCACTTATATTCTGTATTTTGTGGCAATTGGGCAGGATAGAAATGATTGTCCTTTGTATCCCTTTCACTTGTTTGTCCATTGTCCTTCTGATATTATTGCAAACATGTTCTCAGCTCACATTAAATTGCTATTGGACTTCCACATACGTACCACATCTGCATGGATGCAGATACAAAATATTTCATGTTTTATACATGTGCAGTAGAAATTCACAAATGTGTGCATGTAAAAGTATTTGCAACTTTCATCACATTCATATTTGTAAGTTGTTACATTCATGTTTGAATTTGTGACCTGCATTTACAGTTTGTAAACCTCCCTGTATTCATGTGCAAGACTTCACATCTCACATCACATCACAGGAGCCAATAACCAGTGCTGTTCAAGGGGCCTCCAGGGCAAATATCTTTTTTCTAGTTGTCTTCTTTTGTCCTGAAAGTCATAAATAAAATAATTTATTTGGTTTGAAGGAATTTGTGCATGATCAGATTTATATGATAACAGATTATCTTCAAACACATTTCACCCCCATCTAACTCCAAACTAAATTCAAAACTTGAGAGCCCTGGTCATGCAGTATGTACCCCAAGAGTATCTTTCCTTTCTCAAAGCGATGCCTACAACAGAAGGCCCCACTTCCGATTAAATGTAAGAAAAATACACAAGCATACATCTGCTCCAAGGCATGGCTATGTTACGCTTGTTAAGCTGGATACAGATGGATGGATAGATAGATAGATAGATGGATAGATGGATAGATGGATAGATGGATAGATGGATAGATGGATAGATAGATAGATAGATAGATAGATAGATAGATAGATAGATAGATAGATAGATAGATAGATAGATAGATAGATAGATAGATAGATAGATAGATAGAGGGAGGGAGCCGGAGAAAGATACTCTCTTAGCTGGGCATCTGTCATGAGGTGTATGACACTGGAGTCGATCTACAATGAAGAAATATTTCATTCGTTTTTAGGTGAAGTGCATTCAATTATAACAATGAACTACCTGCATATACAGCATGAGACTCTGTGTGAGCTTCTGTGTCCTTATTAATCTCCACAAACGGTTATACACAACGCTCGGTTACAAGATGTTTTCACGTTATGACGTGATAATTTCATAATAATCATAATGATAATTTCATAATTTTACATCATTTCTGAGCAACTTTTTTTTCTCAGTGTGGCAGCAATAAGCTTCCTGATGTGATAGACTACTTAAACTGTTAATTATCTATCCTGTCCGAATTTTGTAACTGTCTGTAGCTCCGCTCCTTCCTTTATTTACCCGTCTCCCTGGCAACAATAACCATGGACCTACAGACGTAACATTCTGCTCTGGTACTGGAGCTTCACAATAAAAGCATAGCATGGAACGTCATAGAATACTACACTTCCGTACATACGGGATGCCTTTACTGAGAATAATCAGTACGGTTTCACCATCGGCACTAGATGAGCTGGCTAAATTGGAGACGACAAGGGACAACTGGGTGCACATGTAATGTTAAATTATATTATTATATAATTATGGCAATATTTGACTTACCAACTCCTGGCTGTAGAGATATGTTACGGCTAATGCCACAAATAAAGCTACTCCTCGGCGCAATAAAGTGAACACACATTGTTGTCATTTCGGGGTCGCCATCTAGTGGCGTGAAATTCATATTACAGCGAAACTATGGTTCGCTGATAGTCACATATACGAAGCTAAATAAACAGACTTAAAGAAGCTGCTATTGTGGCGCATGCGCGCATAATTTTGACCTTTTATCTCATAATTTTGACTTTTCTATCTCACAATTTCGACTTTTTATCTCATAATTTTGACTTGCTTTATCGCTCTTTTTTTCTGGCGGAAATGGACTTCCATAAAAGTGTGCGCTTTGATAAACTATGTGGTGATATTATTGTGTTGCAGGATTATATGACAGGTATGCATGAGAACGTTTCTAAAATAAACGGCATGTTGGACTGTATGGGTGCCGCTAGGGGCGGTAATGCAGTTCAGTTAGGTGGCAGCCGCCACCAGACTGACAAAGAAGAATAGACTGGCGCTGGAGACCATAGATATATACAGAAGGCTAGCTGCTTGGTCCGCCTTATGGAGTGGAACGTCCGCGCGTGGCAGCCATCTTGCCACAGTCAGATCGCTCACCCATTACGTTGTGTTGGTACTGGTACATGTACTTTTTAAATACATAACTTGCTCAAATGTCAACCTATTTTCAGAAGGTTTGGTTTGTTATAAACATCAAATATGTATGTATGATACTGCATAGTTGTGTCATGTCTTAAAAATAGATCGTTTTTACGCGTTTGTAAACGTTTGTATATCCATCAAAATTTCAGCGAGATAAGAGTAGTAACTTGTGCAGATCATTGACCTTACCCCTGTTTACACCAGGCTACACAGATTCTGCCAGAAAGCGTACTGTGGTAAGATGGCCGACCTGTGAGGACTTTCTTTTCTCCACCGTGAGGCAGCTAGCTTTCAATATATTTCTATCCTGGACACTGCCTTTGTGTTGTGCGTGCGGATCGGTGTCAACACGATGGAAGGGATGGAGATCCAGGCAGCAGAGGCTGGTCCCGTAGGTCAGTTATGTTTAAACACGTCAAAGTTCACTGTGTGGATCACATGGAGGCTGCTTGCTGAGCCTCTGCATGCGCACGCTGTGTTTCACAATCAAAGTCCTGTTGGTTTGTTCCAGGGAACAAGAGGATGCCATGTCCTCTGTACGGCTGCAAGAGGGTGTACGCGGATATGAGCAGCCTGGAAGCCCACATTAAGGACCATGAGATTCCAGCCCAGTCTCTTCCAGGTGAGCTACCACTGTCTCACTCACTCTATCTGTTATCTCCCACAAACCTACAAGCCAAGCTGCAGATCATCCTGGATCTTCCTGACAAATGACACCAATGACAGGAGGAGTGAAATTGCAAACACAAGATGCGGAAATTAGTTTTCCTCTGCAGTGGCTGGGCTCAGCCTTAGAGATTGGGTAAGGAGCATGGACATCCAGGAACGCCTCAAGGTGGTCCTCCTGCATAAATAGGGACATGATGTGGTGGTTCAACATCTTGTCCAAGGAGGTGTTCCAGGCATGTCCATCTAGGTGGACACCCAGAGGCAGACTCAGGACTTGCTGGAGAGATTATATCTCAGATGCCTTCGAAATGCCTTTGGAGCCTCCCAGAGAAGTTGGGGGGGCTCTATGACCCAGACTCACATAAGAAGCTGGAGATGAAGGACATAATTGGACATGCCTTTGATTTTGGTTTATGCACTTAAATGCACTATGGACTGTGCACTTGGACTGGCAACTCCATTTTCATTTGCTTGATGTCCATTCTTCCATGGAAGGGCACAGGCATAGGTCACCCCTATACATAAGCTGCGGATAAGGTGTTTTTCCACGTCAGGCGATCAACTTTAAAACTCTGACAGAAAAAGTTTTGCACTGGACCTTGAAGGCAGGCAGACTAAGCTTGGGTGTAGATGGAAATTGGGATGCAACAAGTCATTTATTTGTGCACAAATTCTAAAATCTGAGGCCACTGTGACAAAATGACTCACATGGACACGCAAAACAGTGCACTCTTACTGTCTTGTATGACACTACACCATCACAACTCTATTAAATTGCATCAGAAGAGTGCCCTACACTCTTTCAAAGTTCTTACTCATCCTCAGACAGCTCTGTTCAGTTTGTCAGTCTGTTTAAGTTTCATTTTTACATTTCATGTAATGTTTCCTTTCTCACAATGCCTTTAGTCTATCCTAGTTGTTTGCTGCACTCACTCTAACTTTGTGTGCCCTCTCCCCAGGAAAAGTCCTGCTCTGTTCTACTGTGGGCTGCAGTGGTTCCTTCTCCAACATGCAGACACTGATGGAACATATGAGGCACCACCACAAGCCTAACATCTACTTCCTGTAAGTACTTTTCTGCATCACTGCCACTCCACCCTTAGCTAACAGCCTGTGAACTTGTTAGTAAAAATGTTTTTTTCTTTTTTTCTGAAGGTGTGAGAGCTGTCGCACCAAGCTGCGCTCCTACCGTGGTCTGCTAACTCACTTACACACTTGCTCCAAAATGCCACGGGCCAAAGCAAGGGCAGCTGAGCCTGTGGCCCCTCTACCTGCTCCAGTAGCTGAGCCAAACACCACCCCTATGGACATGGACCAGAGCCCTGCTCAGCTAGAGCCCACAAACCAGAAAAACATTGATGTCCCAAACTCAAATGATTCATTTGCCACTACTGCAGCTCAGCCACAGCCAACTGCCCAGCCTGTCCTTGCTCCCCCCTTATTCTCCAACCCAGACACCTCCCAGGTGCAGCTCGCTTGCCAGCAGCTGCCAGGCACAGGTCCACAGACTCAGCTCAGCAACAAAGTCACGGATATGCCTCTGTCTGCCAATGTAATAAGACTGTCAACAGCTCCCGACTCCCCTGATGCCCACAGTCAGCTACAGACGCAGACCAAATCTCCAGGATTGGCGCCTCTCTCACCTCCTGGATCTGCAGCTGTATGGAAGAAGAATCAAGGTGAGCACAGCTTTACTTCCAGAGTTCATGATGAAGTCATTCCTGATGCTACATGGATCATCTGAGCAATACATCCATGATCTGGCCCATTTTGTACCTTAACATTGTGGCAGGGGCCTGCCGGAGTACTTATGGGGTTAAGACAGGGAATAGACCGTGGACAGGTTACCAGACTATCACAGGGGACGCACACACACACACACACACAGGCACCATGTTATGTTCTGAAATGGTTTTATCGCACATTACTGCCAAAAATGAACAAAATATATGAACCTCTTCAGGGTGTTTGGATAATCTTTCCCCTCAGTATGACCCATATACAGGATGCAAACTTTGGCAACTCACTGGCAACATCTTGCATGTGAAAAAGTTGTGGGGAGTTCCTCTGTTTAGACGTTTGTCTTTAAACCCATTCAGGTATGGCCTGCAGCAGACGTGTCCTCTGGGAGCACACTAGGGGGCGCTACACCTGTGTTCAGTGTGGTTTTGCAGTTACCAACCGTAAGGACATGACCCATCACATCAGTGCTTATCACTCCAGCAGCAAACCTGCCGAGGACATAGGTAGCCCTGGCTCTACTGTGTAGAGTGGAAGATACAGGTCTCTTTTCCGGCTTCATGATCTCACTGAAGTAATGGAAGATCTATGAATGAAACTTTGTGTTTTTGAAAGGATCACTTTTCACCACTTTGTCTGAACCTACAGAGCACTTAAAAGGGCTCACGTCGACAAATCCTTACCCGTGAACTAGTGCAACATTCTGCCACATTCTAGGATTTTTCTCACCTACACATGCATTGATATTACAAAAACAAATCTGTTTCATTAACTGCAAATGACAACTGTAGTTGTTCAGATGTTTTAGGGTGAATTACTGAAATAACTGCATTTTTTAAAAAGAAAAGCTACAAGTTGTGTTGACTTAATGGATTACACGGGTACTGTTTGAACACTTTCTCGCAGCAGTCCCTGAGACTTGGAAACCTGTTTTCAGTTTGACTGCAAATAAAGACTGTGCTGCTTGTTTCTCTATACTTTATTCTATGCTATAATAACCATTTCTTAAAACTATGAGTCAGTTGGCTTTGCCGCGTGCAGGATCCTTTCTTTTTGGTACAGGCACCATCGAGTCCCTATCCTCTGCAGCGTCCTTAAGGTGCTCATCTTACACTTTCCTGTGGAAATGCACGTGAATGGTTGGAAACGCTGGTTATAACGGACTGTACGCTTTCTCTGCCTCCAGTGTTAACGTGGCTCGTGCCTCTGTAGTGCTCTGTGTCCACTTACCATCAAATGTACATTTCAAACTCCACCCAAAACAACTTGACAAGAAAGACAAGTTGAAACAAAAGCAGTTTTTATTTGTGCCGGACAGACTGAATTGTCAGCCGACTTTGGGTCAGCTCAAGCTGCTGTTTTTGCCTGGCTACATCCACACATGCTCTTAGACACCCCCCCCCCCCCCCCCCCCCCGCCCCCTCATCAGGCCTGAGAGTGAGCATTAAAATAATGAACACAAGACAATGCCACATGACAAAAGGTCCCACTTAATCATAAAACGTGTATTAGTAGATGTTACCACATGCAGACAGGCTCCATGATATGTCCCTCCCTGACTTTTTGTGCATGTGGACTTTCAAAAAGATGCAATTGTGCACCCGCTCATGTTACAGCCCAGCAATTTCAGTCTGGAAGTTTCCGTTAATAAAATAAACCCTGATTGAAATTAACTGAAAATTAATGCGCTTTTATTTCACATGGTTATTCACATGTAAACAAGTGCATACAAAAAAGTGCTGACTGTCCAACCCCAAAAATCAGGCAATTTTGATTTTTTTTTTTTTTGTTTAAATCACAACTTCATTAGCTCAGTTCTCTTGCGTTTTTAAAAAAATCTTTTCTGGTCAATCGCGTACATCTTTCCCACTGGAAGCTTCCGGAAAAATAAACTGTTGCCTCTGCTCATGTTGCCCTGGAGTGAGGAGAGAAAAAAAAAATTTCACGAATTAGGATTTACGTACACGGTTATGGTCCATTCCAACAGCGAATGAGAAGACAGGACAGCTACCGCATGCCGAGTGTGCTTTCAGGTGTGCAGGGGAGCAAAAACAGAAACTTCCATTTTCCATTTTCGTTCCCAAATTGTGAGTCGACTCCAATACAATCCGCAATAACGGGGATATTTGCCAATCACTAAGTTGTTTAGAGCCGACACACAAGTTGTACAATAGTCATCTTCGGATCGGACGGGGAAAACATTCTATAACTCTGCAACGATTGTGTTGCGAATGCAGAGTTGCGTGGACTCTCGGGTATTTTACCTCTCTGCTTAGATGTCTCCAGCACTCCACCCAGGTTGGGTATACTGATGCATAAGGTGGAAGGCCTCCAGCCAGCCTGTGGGGGGGGGACAACGTCACAATTTGAGTCTGCGCAATCACAGGCTTGTGACGATAAACGGGTCATCCACTCACTCACCCGCAGTCGTTGACAGCCATAAGGTTTGACACCAAAACAAAGGGGTACGTGAGCATACTGGCAAAGAACTGCGGGAAAAGAATAGCGGGAGAATGTTCATTGGGTGAGCGTGGAAGTGGCGTGCCCGATCGAGTGTCCCGACCATCTTTAACAGACTCACCCCCGTCACGGCCTGTGAGCAGTTCTTAATCTCTCCCGTGTGACTCATCTGCACAGACAGACAACGCAACAGTGTCGGTTCGGCGTCTGAGGACGGACCGAGGACAAGCCGTTTGTGTTGCGGGGCGGGACCGCGAAATGTGACATACCGAGTCGTCGATGGCGTACGTGTTGATGAAGTGTGCCAGCATGTTGCAGATCCACAGGGACAAGACGTCGCCAAGCAGGCGAGGGATCAAACCACTGTGGGACGAAATACGACAGTAGAGGAACTTTCTGAGCAAAAAAAGGAAGTGTGGGGAACAACAGTGCCATATGAGACACACACAAGAGTCTAGAGTCACAACCATCCTAAAGTTAGTCACTCAGCCAAACTCAAATCCGGGGTACAGAGCTCTGGTGTGAATGCAACCAAAGATGTTTTTTCAGCTTTGATTATCACAGCTCAGGGTGATTTTGATGGCATGATATGTGAACTAGAAGATTCCAGCACGCTGAAATTCCGAGAGCGCTCTGGGACGTGTGCCCGTCGGTTTGCAGCACTTTTGTCTGCCTTTGGATTACTCACAAGACACCTTTCTATGAGTGTGTCTGTGTATGAGGGAAAGAGAAAGGGAGGGAGAGAGAGAGTGTGTGAATGTGTGTGAGAGTGTGTGAGCAACAGACACACTTGACCACATGCTTTTTGAGAAGTTGCGGCCGAAGAACAACGCAACCCATCAAGCGTTTGAGGTACGGACGACCAAAATTTTGCTATAATAATAATAATAAGAAGAAGAAGAACACACACGCAGAGGAGCAATAGTGCTCCTTCCGGGGCACTACTAACATTTTTTCAGAGTATAAAAAACAAGGGAGAAAATCTTACGCAAAGAAGCCCAAGATGCCTTCTTCCTGATAGACTGTGACGATAGAGTCCAAAACTCCGCTGAAAACAAAAAACAATCAATATATGTCTATGTATCTTAACAGAAAAGACTTCATATCATTTCACTGAGGCTTGTGTTAGAAGCAGTAAAAGCCCCACCTGTATTTTGTTTCTCTCCCAATAAACTGCACCATGCATCGCAAAGTGATCACTGCGAACCAAGTTGAAAAAGAGACGCTTGACATTCTTCCCCACACACACACATTTACCAGATCAAAGTTTCATTCTTGACCAAATCTCTTCACGTGTCGCAAGCATCATTTTTTGGCCTAAAGAGCTAAAGACATTTGAAAGATCGGAGTAGTTGTGAACATTCGTGAAATACCATGGAAGGGATGCGTGACGAGTGTGGCACAGGAGCGAGCGATCATCTCTTTGGTTGTCTGTGGACGAAACAGAAGACGACTCCGAAGAATGAGCAAAGTTTTGAAATCCCACTAATTTTGGATACGATTGCCTGCCGGGGCCGGTCGGCGGAGATGAGGCCATTGGGTCCAGGTTTTACCTCATTCACGACATGCTGCAGGGAGCCCTCCACAGCCTTCTGCTGGCCGCCAAGGACCTGCACAACAAGTCACAACCGTACATCAAGCCACTCTTGTCCGTGTCATTCCAAGGTACAGGTACATAGTGATTTTGTGTCCCCTTCCTTACTCCAGGGGTGCACTGACACATGACCAAGGATATTTGCCTCCTTGAAGTCCGGATTTTATGGCTAGTGTGAGTGCAGCTGTACGATGCAAGTACAGCACGGTTGGAGGAGGTGTGCTTGGGCACAGATGGTCACGCGCACATGCACGTACAAGACGCGCGAAAAGGTAGACGACAACAATGGCGGAAGCGGCAAAGGGGTTGACTTTCGAAGGAAGAGGTGGAGTGTTCGGTAGAAATCTGGTTGATCATTTAACGGTCATGTTGTCAGGTTCCCCCTCCATCTGCTCAATCGCGTATGGTAATCCCTTGCTATGTCCCACCTCGACTTCTGCTGAGTCACCGTATAGACGCATGCAGACATATAGAAGGCGTTGACATGGGTTGGCTGAGAAGCCCGTCAGTCATGCGATTCCATGACAATGGTTCATAGGAAGCAGGGGCGGACTGGCCACCAGGAGTTGGACAGGCCATTGATATGATAATCAATGTTAACAGTCTCTCTCGTATCTGGCTAATGGCTCTGGCTAACCCACATGGGTCAAAACCCTCAGCCTTTGGCATCTGTCAATCAATCGGCCATGTGAAAAAGGAAGGGTGATGGGAGGGGCGCAATAAATACGAGGAGAAAAAAAAAGAGGCACACACTACAAGCGGCCAAGTGTCAGGAGCTGCGGCTCTTGTGTTGCAGTGGGGAGGACAACATGACCAGGTGGGTGATGCTAGTCAGATGGGTGGCTGTGATGTGATTACATTAGCTTGCTAACTTTGAGCAAAGCACATCTGGGCTAGCTTGTCACCTATGTAAAAATGTCATCTAAAATGTCATCTGTGTATGCATCGCCAAACGTTTGTCCTTAAAGCCATTTGACTTTTCACTTCTGACGGCCTTCCCTATTTTTCATCTACAATAAGCTCAATGTTGTGAATGTTCATCAGCGCATGACTTATGAACACTCTCATGAATGTGTGCATTTCAGACATCACTACTCTCTACGAAGGCCGGTAGTATACAGGTGGTGGGTGACATGCAATATGTTAGTGTGCACTGATCAGAACCAACTCTTACCTGAGGTGTGTCTTGCTCCTGGCATCTCTGTACAGAAGAGAGATGGCCAAAGTAAATAAAGACTTTGTGCATGATATTAAGAAAAGTCCTGCTCTAGTAGCATATAATCATTTACATATGCAAATCATCCCTGTTTGATCTTTTTCCTGTTTGTGCATTTTTGAATACCAACTGATTGGTAAACAGGGAAAAGAAATTGAATAAAGTGGAATTAAAATGTATTGCTGCTTCAGCTGTAGGAGTTCTCCCCACAATACCATTAATGTACAAAGCAAATGGTGAATGGATTTGATTGATAAATATATACATATATATATATACACATTTTCCCACTCATTTTCAGACATGTTGAGAAAATGACTGTACCTGCAGAACTTTGCTATGCACAACAGTGCCAATAGTGCCAGCACATAGTCTTGGACCAAGCCCTTTGAAGAGACCAACTTTTCCATCTATCTTGATGATGTGTTTTGCTGAAAGAGTCACATGATACAAAGCAAGACAAGTTGGAAGAGTCCTAGAAAGGATTTTACAGAAGGATGAAGCACCTTAAAGACACACCATATCATTACAGAAAATACGTTGTCAAATCCTAGTTTACGAGTTACAATAGTTACCCACATAGCAGTCAATTATTTTGTATTTTATAAACATGAGCATCTACATGCTCTTGGCCTACACTCACCATAAGCAAACAGTCCGGGCAGCTGGTAGACCTGTCTGCCAAACAGGTTTCTGCCCAGGGTGGGAGGGAGTGGCTCGTGTCCTACCTGTCAAGACGCACAATAACCATGACTTCGTATCATATCCGAGTGCTGCTCAAGCGGCTGTTTACATTGAACATTTCGAGACTGTAAATTAGTATAAAATGTGTTACGAATATGAGCCAGAGAAAACAGTCTGGTAAAGGAACCACATTTGCAACACTACTGGAATTTAAGTTAAGAAGAGCTTGGGTTAAACCTTGCCTCGTTTAAATTTTCCTGAATTCACTAACTTTTTTTGCTCACAAAACCAAGACCAGTCGTCTGCTTCCTGAAAAATGTTGTTTTGTTTGAATTTCGGATTCAAGATTTTCATCTGTCGCTTGAAACACTAATAGTAACTACAGAGAAGTTCTTTTGGATTTTTGCCCTTTAGAATACAGCACAACAAAGATATACATAGGAAGATACGTTTTACAAAATGTACCGACAGAAAAGTTTTAAATGAAGTTCAGTTGAGACAAATAGGCTTCGGCCTCTACATGTTGGGGGATTATGCTTTTGGCCCATCCACCGCCGCATGGTCCTCATGTTAACACCGTACCTTGAACACCATTTGGATTCCTGGCTACCAGGGGCAGTGCTTCGGGCGAAAAATTACATTCGCGCTTACATCTCCAGAACCATTACGCCAGTTGATGTCAAGCGGCGTCAAATGTGGCAACAGTGACTGTTCGATCGTGCCCCAGGGCGTTTGGGACATAACCCTTACATTTGGTGCCGAATGCACAGGTCTAGTAGTTCTACAAGATGGACAGGTGTCATGTCCCGCCCTCAGCTCTTGCTGTCTGCTGTAATTTCGTCCACAGGTGAATCAGTTCCATCAGAAACTTGAGGGCTGGCGATTACAGCAGTTTTTTTTTTTTACAGGATAAATTATTATTGTCATGCACTAGCACCGGTTGTGCTATTTATTGTTTTTTTTCAGAGTATAAAAGTAGCTACATGATAAAGAGTTCAGATCCATGCATGTCATCCAGTCATTCTACCTGTGCAAACGGTGTGTGCATATGAGAGAGAGAGGGCGAGAAAGCGCAAGGAAGTTGCCCCCACACAATCAATCTCACTGCCAGCCGCCAATGGCAATACACATCTTCGAGACTGCCTGAACTGCTAGATATTGTGTGTTATCATGCACTATCCATTCTTGCTCTGCGTGTCTAATCAGTAGTTTTACTGCTTGGCTGAGTTTCCGAGTGGCCAAAGTACTACTACGGCACAACACCACCTGACTGCTGGCCACGGATTTGCCAGTGTTCTCCGTGCAGACTTTGTTTCTATATCGCAATCGTGACACTTGATCAGGATACCGAATGCATCGTTACATGAGGCATGTCTCCCCACTATCATGCAGCCCGAGGAGAGACAGTACATTTTTGTGTTCATCACACTGTACAAAGGAACAGCTCGCCAGCAAATTAGATTGAGTTCTGTAAGCAACCTTTCGTTAACCCAATCACAAACTAACTCAGAGAAATTCCAGGTCACACACAACACAAATTGAAAAACATTGTTACAGAGGGATAGGATAAACTGCCCATGAGGGATATGAAGTAAGTATTCCTATTGGAAGTTCTTTGGTGGGCTATTAAATATTTAATAAATAATGTTTGTATGGTTTGCTAGGTGTTGTGGATGGTCTTCAGACATTGTTCGTCTTCCTACATACAAACTGTCTCTGGGTGTGTGCCAGTTTAGTTCAATACAAAGTAAGTGCAGCTCTTGGACAGAGGAAAAACAAGCTGAAGTGGAACAACACACCTCGTTATCGCCCACTACAGAGAACTGCAGAAACGGAAGGTCATCGGGACAACGCATAGACACACGAGAGAGACAGAGACAGACAGAGAGAGACAGAGAGGGAGAGAGACAGAGACAGACAAACAGACAGACAGAGAGAGACAGAGAGAGACAGAGAGAGAGACACCCCGAGCTGTGTGTGCTATGTCTCTGGTTCACAGTAGGTGTGAGTGTTGGGCTTAGCTGAGTCAAACAGCGAGCTGACCCACACAAACCCTCCAGTCCAGTGTGTCGGCAGAGTCCAGTGGACCCTGGCTCTCCCTCGGCCCCCTTGCCCCCGGCTCCCGCTGCCCTTACCTGGATCAGAACCTTGATGTACATCAGCGGGTGGGAGAGGACGGTGAGACCCGAGCCCAGCACAACCTGACCACACGCGTCCGCCATTTTGGAGCAACGGAGCGACGAGGAGACAGGAAGTCCTCGTTCTTCTTTTAGGCTTTTTGGCGGTTGGAAATCAAACTTTGGGTGCGTTACCGCCACCCCCTGGCCTGGAGTGTGAGTCAGGATTTTAATGTATCTTTTTATCACTGCTAACAAAAAAAAAAACAACAAACACAGACTCCCTGCAAATGCCCACTAGCTCCGTTTACCTGCCTACCTACTTATATATTTACCCATATACTTACATGCTTTCACAGTACATACCACATATACAACTATACCCAATATCTAAATAGCTCAAATTCTTTACATGAATTTTGTCTTTCTTATCCCCTGAATGTCTTTGCAACATTTCTCTTAAATTACAATTAATCTTTCTTTTTATTTAGAGTAAACCCTAAGCCTAACCCATTAATTATTTTAAATCCTGGTTTGATTATGTAAATGTCCTTGAAAAAAAAATCACATTATTACATTATATTACATGATCTGTCAGTACATTTGTAGGTAAAATCATATATAATATACCCTTTCTAAAAATGTGGCTGGGGACCATTAGAGTGCAAGACTGGTCAATCATCTGAATTCCTCATTTGTTTATTCAGTTTGGTTTGATTGCTGACAGTTGTAATGCAGACTGCATCATAAACCTGCTGACCTCAGATGTACATTGACCCCAGGTTCCTCTAGAATTCCTCCTGATACTTTTTCCATTGTGTTACATACGTATTTAAGATTTAACTACGTATTAGACACGAGAAAAGCAAACACCTGATTATAACTACTAAACCACAAACAAGGTTGAAAAAAAAGATTGACAAATTCTGTGTTTCCTTGACAAACATTTTATTCTTTGGTGCCCAGCATCCTTCTTAGAGCAGGCTAAGAAGACAGTCATCCAGTCATGTGAACAGCCTCTGGAACCGTGAACAACACAGATGTCCATTAGTTTGTATAAGGTTGTGTGCTGATGCCACTTTGTTGATGAACATTCATAATGCTCATGTGGATACTCACAGCACTTGTAGAGTCTGTTGAGCCTGAGTTTGTCATTTTGACTCATCTCCTTGGCATCACCAATGGACACATTAGAGTTAGGGATTGGGACCATGGTGGGTTGGTTGTTCTTGGAGAAGGCGTACCTACACCAGCATTCAGAACAGTTAGACTAAACTGCATCACACACGAGTGTGACAGTCAAACCATGAGTGTAAATGAACCTGACTCACTCACCTGTGGTATTGCATGACAGAGTTGTAGTCGTAGGGAGTACCCTGGTTCAGTGTTGCAATCTTCCTGAAATTGTGTTCCATGCCTAAGAAACAACATGGGTACAATTTGTTAAAAAATAGCTTTGCTTAACCTTTTGCACTCCAACCTCATTTTGTAGCAAATGCCAAAAGTGACATGCCCAAATTAAAAAGACTGCAACTGCCTGCTATGTCTATATGTGTCCATGAGGTGCTGTCAGAGAACAAAATTCTCTGAAGGTTCTTATGAAAGTGTTAGAAACCAAGGGAGTAGGTTTGGTTTTGACAGTGGTAGGGAAACGTGGTAGCGAAAAGTGCCCCATGCAACACCTTTGAAATATATGTTTTTGCAATTGCAATCATAATTTCATGTAGAGCTGATCAAACAAGTAAACAATCATGGTCAGAAAGAAAATCAGTAATTGACATTTTTATAATGCATATCTGAATATCTAAAGAAAATACAAGAGTAAGAAACTATGATCTTAAGACACGAGATGACGGCATTCCGGCTCTTTCTACATATTCAACCTTCAAAGCATGGTTTATTCTCCCATTTTACGTCCCAACCATACCTGAAAGAGCTTATGGATGTCTCTCAAATTTTCTAACGTGCCTGTAAGTGCAAGCACAGTGATAAGTCTGCCTGCATCATTTCTAGGACTCAGATTTACCAGCTTCCCCCTGCTGCCAGCCCTTCATTTTTTAATTCTCTCATGAGTGAACACTGACCAAATTGAGTGCATCATCAAGGAAGTCAAAGGATAAAGGTATTTGTGCTGCTTGTCATCCCCTTATTTGTCGTCTCCGCAGTCATTATGGCGACTTGCAGAGTCTATGGGGGGTCACACTGAAGTATAAACTAAAACCTATGGTGGGGGGGGGGGGTTACAGAACAGCCACTACTAAAAAAGCCGAAACTAAGCTTCAGGCAACTAATGAAAGACAAGGAGGGAACAGGCAACAGCCCACTCACACTTTCACTCTGCACGCGCATGAG
Organism: Karalla daura; assembly: GCA_029224185.1. Classification (NCBI taxonomy): domain Eukaryota; kingdom Metazoa; phylum Chordata; class Actinopteri; order Chaetodontiformes; family Leiognathidae; genus Karalla; species Karalla daura. The sequence goes on along the minus strand of CM055190.1, from coordinate 27,529,454 downwards.
AGGCAACACCCCTCCACACCCGCAGGGAGTGGTACACTGTATTTTTCATGCAAAAATCAGGAGATTGGAAGACGCTAACGGTTACTTGCTAACATCTTTTGTCGCTGAGTAGCACAGGTAACGTCCACTAAGTCTCCTGTATGTATCAGCCCAGAGGATATGATATTTTGTTTAGGAAGGTTGAATTTATTACAGATGATGTACTCGACTCAAAGAGGATAAAACTAAGTATGTCACGTCCGTTCCCTTGCCAAAGAGCCAATCAGAGTGATTTCTCTCACTGGGGGGCTTCTCCAACACCGAAGGCAATTCAATATATTGACAGCGATGGCACCTCACGCCGATTTGGCAGTTTAACATTTAATCAGCGGAAAAAGGCTCTGCCAATGGCCACTGACGGATAACGTGAGGGACACATCAAACCGACTAAGCCTCCACCAGCCACAATGTCCAACTGTTGGTTGTGTGTGTCCAGGTCTTTGGCCAAGAATTCTCATCAAGTATCAGCATTTCGTTTCAAGCCCAAACCTAGTTGAGATGATGACTATTAAATGAATAAACAAACAAACAAACAAACAAACAAACAAATAAATCGTTGTGATTGTTATGTTGTCAGTGTTTGTAACATGAATTGTGTCCTGCCATGGATTCTTTTTCAAAATAAATCAATCCTTATGTTCTTGTTTGTGATACACTGGCTCACATGTCTACAGCGCTATTATGGATAGCAAAGACTCCTTACCAGACTGAACATTTTGCAGCAGGACTTTGATGTGGTTGTCCCTGTCAGAGCGCGTCTGTTCATGGTTGAATCCAAGAGCGTGAAGGAGTTCGTGCTGGACGGTGTTGTGATAAAGGCACCCACGCCGGGCCAGAGACACTACCTGCTTCCCACCACGACGACCAACATATGAGTAGCAGCTAGAAAACATGGGAAATGAGGAGAGCACCCCACAAATGCTTTGAACTGGAACTTAACTTTTCACAGCAATCTTACCCATTCTGGGACTCAATGCTGAGCCAGTCACGGTCGCTGCTTCTGCTGGGTCTGAAACGGATGCAGGAGAAGGAGGAGAAGGACTCCAGTCCACGGGTGATGATGGCCTTCTCACGGGAGGCTGAAGGGGTGACATTATACAGCAAATATGAATCAAAATGACCTGCATTTTATCTTTACATGGTCACAGAGATCTATTGATGCCTATCCCAGCACACAGTTGCAGACAGTGTGCACAATACACCTTGGACAATTGGACATACGCCTTTTTTTTTTTCACCCCTTGGTGCGTGGAAGAAGAGAAACATACTGACCACATTACCTAAAATGTGGTTGTGCATTTATCTCTGGAGACCAGAGAGCCACTTTGAGTTCACTATAACCATTGAACTGTTCTGTTAAGATGTCTTGTTCGACTTTTGAAAAAAACATGAAAATGTGTCACATTAAGACATATCAAACCTGTTCCTTTAATGGTTAGTACTTACTGAAGTGATTAGTGATGTAATAAGGGATGTAGACCTTCCCATCAGTCCACTTGCCCCATAAACAGCCACGGCCAGTGCATGGGTCAGCATTTCTTTCAGCCTCACTGTCGATGAGGATGTCTCCTTCAGAAAGGAGGGGACCAGTCTTGGAGTTGACTGTAACGTCATATTACAATTCGTTAGCGGGGCGATGCTACTCTCAAACTACAACACTCAGTACAAGGAATATGATGACTGCAACATGTCACACTCACTCAGATTATGGTTTGCTCTTTCCAGGATTTCAGAGACAGATAACTCCTCCCCTGCAAAACCAGCACAGTTTTCGGTTGTGCACAAGTGTCGATACTGTACGTTTGCAAAACTATAGATCGAGTTTGTTTAACCTATTTCATACCTGTCTGCATGTCCAGGATGGGATGAAGGCAGAAAAAATAATGTTAGAAAAAGACAGAACTGTAAAGCTAATTATGGTTGAAAGTGTAGGAAGAAAAAAGACATAAAATACAAGTTTCATCTAGGTCAGGCGTAGGGAACCTGTTCCACAAAGGGTTTGCATCCTTTGCAACCCTGCAACCCTGGCAGGTTTTTGTTCCAATCAAGCAGCAGCACGCCAGATTTGGCTTTTTCATTCAACTAATCTGAGTGATTAGACAGTTGGAACAAGAACCTGCAGCCACATTGCTCTTTGTGGAACAGGTTCCCTACCCCTGATCTAGATCAACATCTTCAGATGATACAGCATGAGAAATGATTGGCCGCACACACATGATCCTACCTCATTGTCAGCCCAACAACAGGCAGACAGCAGCAGCAGGGCCAGAGCAGAGAACCTGAGAGCAGCCATCATAGCAGACCTGAGAGACATGGACAGGGATCAACTACTAATAATTTAAAAGAGTTAAATGGTTAAATGTCTCCATTTCACACTGCTTCAGACACTCACCGGTCCAAACCAACCTTGGATTAACTTTGTGGACATGTGCTGACATTTTTATATGCGCTCACCCTGTCTGGAGGCCCATATTTGGAAAGATATACATCAGAAACACCCCCATACCACTACTGGAGTGATTATGGTCACGTTGCATTTACTGTAGGATATGTCAGAGTTTGTTGATCATTTTCACAGACTGTATTTTTGGAACAAATGGTGCAAAGTGAGAACTTACATGATCTGTTTCATTAATTGATTAATTGAATTCAAATGAACCTACAGTATATACTTTTATCACAAGAGCGATGACTGAGAGTATGGCACTCAGTATATTTAAATGCGTATTATTTCAGGTGACAATGATAAGCAAAATAAATTCAGCATTTTACAAAGTAGAGCAATGTAGTTTTTAAATAGGTGTGGAATGCCACAATAATGGACAGATTGTGTATTATGAAGATCTTCATATTTTTAAAAAGTCACACGTTCATCACATCATCACCAAACGTGTTCGTGGGAAGACACACTATGTGCTGACTCAAGGGCTTATCACCTCTCATATGTGCTTAGTTTAATCAACTGTTAGTTTATCCAGCAGCATTACTGGTCCCTGGTCATGAAGGCCGTAAGTGGGAGAATACCAGAAAATGCTGACACCTGCATCCCCTGCATGGGTTTACACAGAGTTGTACCTGCAGGCAAAAATCGCCTTGTTCTTCAATTTAAAAAAATCATATCCTTTATGGCACTGAATACCAGTACAATGCTGTTTTTGAAAAGTGAAAATATGAATAGATTTTAGAAAACAGACATACACAGGCTTGAGGTTCAGATATGTGGTCATAGATACGTAGAGCCCTCTGAGGTAGTTCAGGTATCAGGCCAACCCTAACCCACTCTATATGTTGGGCAGTGCATGCAGACCTTGTGTATGCAGACACATTTACTCTCATGTTTCTCTACTATGTTTGATTCCAAGAGACACACACACCAGTCACACTCTCACATTTAGAGTAGAGTAGGGGCAATTTAGAGTGTTGATTCACCTTGACACATGTTTTTGTACTTGGAAACTGGAGGAAACCAGAGAACCTGGAAATAACCGACACAGGCTGACCAGGATTTAAACTGTGGACCTTTTTGCTGACAGGCTACAATGCAGTCTACTGTGTTTGGTGTTTTATTTTTTGTAGCTCATCTGAATGTGTTGCATTTTGATTTATTTTCAGTTTTGCGTGTATGAGACATAGAAACTGTATGAAATGTATTTAATGTATTTGTCAGCTTTATCACCGTGCTTGTTTTCTTCTGTGGCTTGGATAGTATTGAAAACAGTGTGCCGAATGTCCCACACTGATAAGAAGATAGGACTGTCCTTTTTTAGTTCAGACTCACCAACAGATGTTCCCGACTCAGACTATGAGGCTGTTGGTAAAAACACAGTCAAAATGTTTTTGGAAATAGTTTCCCAAATGTGTGTGTGTGGTTTTTTTTTTAACAAAGTCCAAAAAGAAATGACTGCTGACAAAAAAGTGTAAAATGTATCAAATATTAATTATTATATTAAAATATATTATAGTAAATTATTTATTGAAAATTTCAGCCTTCAGACCCTCATTGTTGGGTCCAAAGAGGTTTAGATGATGGACAAATTAGGCTACTTTTTTTAAATCCATACACCATATGATGAATTTCCCATATAATAGTATATAATATGATGTAAGTCCTATCATCTATTTCTATTTTATATATACTTTCATACATAGACCTACAGTACAAAATAAATGCATTTGGAAAATGAAAATGTCTCTTGCATCTGATCCAAGAAACATACAATGCTACAAATTTGGACTATGTAGAATTCAGAATTTCTTTATTATTTTGTGCAATTACAATGAAACTGGCTAAATAATCTATTTGAAATATTCATATTCAATCATTATTTGAGGACAAAGAGTTTCTGCCACAAAACAATTCTATTCTACCTGTGAGGGAAACCTTAACAATGGTTCATTTTATTTGATAATATTAGTGGATACACCACTGAAATCCACTGCACACACCCACAGAGAAACAACACATCTGTGAAAGATGCAGTGTTTCACACATGTGGAAAATACTCAGCTGTTTCCATTCACAATGATAAAGTTTGCTTTTACCTTGACACAATGTACCATGTTGTCTGCTGGCTTGCAGTCCACAATAAGGGTATAAAAACTCTCACTGAGTTACAGTGAGACACTTCTGTCTTCAGGCTATCAGGTAGGACTCCCAGTTGCCTTTACCGGTACACACCTGAAGAGCTGCATACAAATGCACGCATGCACGCACGCACGCACACACGCACGCATTCACTCACTCACTCACGCACGCAGGCACGCAGGCACGCAGGCACGCACGCACGCACGCACTCACTCACTCACGCACGCACGCACGCACGCACGCACGCACGCACGCACGCACGGACGCACGCACGCACGCACGCACGCACGCACCACATAAATACGCACATTACCAAAGATTTAAGTGACACTGATACCCTTACTCTGGCTTGTTAGGTTGATATTTATAGATATGTAGATAGATGTGTACCGTATGTTTCTTTGTTGCAGCTCTGTTGCAGTCATGTTGATGTTCTCCTGGTGTCTCGTGACCTTGCTGCTGTCCTGCTCATGGGCTGAGGTAAAAGTCCTCAAAACCACCAAATTTCAGTGACCTGAAATGCCTGTAGGTCCAAATATACATATGAATAAACAACTTGGACACAAAGTTAGTTACAAAGAAACAAATGTGGGCCTACATTTACACATTATAGAAAATGAACTGAATCTTTAAACTATTTTTGCTGGAAAAACATGGTGTCCCCAAGTGAACATTAAAGTTAGGTGACTGTCCATGGAGTTTGTTTTATAATTTTTCTCGATTCCTCAGAGTTAGTCAATATCAATTCATATTCGATACTCATTCTGACCCACTTTTTGAAAATTGTGCCTGTGGGTTTTCTCCAACTTTTTTTTTTTTCCTGTTGCCATTTTCATTAATTACTTTTATTTCACATTACGACCTTTTTGTTTCATAATCAAACGTAAGCTCAACCACCCATGATGTACGTCTTACAACGATTTTGATTCAGACATGTCCAGGTAGTTCACAGACAAACCGATTCATTGCTCAGCTGACATAATAAGGCTGCTTTTCATCAAGATGAAAATCAAATTTGAATATGAGAAACAAGCCGTAGTTGCTCCTTCAGACCAAATTCTATGTTGAAACAGACACATGCAAACAGTTTACTGTATTTCCATTAAAAAGATCAATCGTCTTTCTCTTTCTCTCTCTGGTTACATTTGCCCCTATTATTACTTATTAATATTTGTTATTATATCTGTTTTTTTCAAATTGTAATGATTTGTGTGTCTGCACAAAAGAATCACAAGCACCAAAATGCTCATATTATTAAGTTCATAAACTCTAATGAAATTGGATGTTTTCATGAAGTGACATGACATTTTGCTTTCTTTTCCAATGTTACTGTTGGCGAGTACAGGAAGGTAAGAAAGTAAGATTTTACAGTGTAACTTATTGACTAATGTAGGATTTATCTAACTGAACTATGTGATGGAAATGAAAAACAATGAAACAATTTCATGTTAAGTGTATGTGGTACAATGTGCTGTCCAGATGTTGCTACCATTGAAGAGGACACTTCCAGGGAACTTTCTGTGGGTGAACTGCTGGAGAGAGCCAACAGAGACCTCAGTAAGTAGTGCTACCATTGGGTACAAAGCAGGTAATGGATGGATGGAATTTATCAGAATTATCAGGTGGTGTCAAGAAAGATGACTCAGCCTCTGACACTAGTCTTTTTCTCGGTACCTTGTTCACCTTAAGACATCCTGTTCTTACATACTGTATGTGAACGAGCAGGCAAGGTAAGCTAAAGCAAATAAGTTGTAGAGCATTTCATGCCCAGGGGCAACTTAATGTGTTTTACATACAAACAAACATGTAACAGTGAGAAGTGAAAAGGCACACGAGGGGATAGAGAACACAAAAAGAGAACATTTATTACTTGCATTGAGCCAGTAGCAAGTAAGCTCAGCAGTATACTGCTGAGATCCAGTACCGAGATTCAATTTGACCAGGACCTTCAACCTTGTCTGAGTCAGTGGCCCCATGTTATTTAATGCTCTTTTGAGAGCTATTTATGTATAGTACAATACATTAATAAATAGATGTGCCGATTGAAACAAATGAGTTTGACAAATGGATACAACAACAGATGATTAGATTAGTTTGGACAGAATTAAGTATAGTTTTATGGTGAATAGCTTTATTCAAGTCAAATGCTATTACGTCAAGAGAGCATCTCAATGGTTTAAGATGCTAAGCTTGCTTTTCATTGACTCTATTCATCTTTGACATGGCAATTAAATGATCCCTGATTGGTTTTGGAAATTGCATAATGTAGTGGTTGAGTGCCCTAGAGCTCAACACTAGGCACTGGACTCTGCTGCTATTGCAGAGCCTCCGACACTAGTCCTTCCCTTGGCCCCGCTAGTGGCCAAAAACTGGCCAAAAATTCCCATAAGGAATGAAGCGAGCCAGCAAAAAGCTTATTTCTCATTCTCAAACAACTATCAGCTGTGTAGCCGTACTTACTGATGGTACTGTCGTAGAAACTTTATTTAAACTTTAAAAGGGAGGAAAACTTGTCCTCTCGCTAGATTTTTCAGCATATTGATACGTCATGTAATTTTTTATCCATGCTGTCTCAAAGACCATGAGGTCTTTGCTTTTTTGTCTCTGTTAGAGTGGATCAGCCCAATTGTGCTTAGGATCCCTTGATAATTGAGTGAGATTTTTCTTTTTACATGCCGCTCTAAGCCACAGCTTATGCAGTAGTCAAATGATATTTTCTAGTTTTTGAGGAAAATTTTGTTACAAAATTTAAACGATGAACCTTCAACTCACCATAACCATTCTCACCCTTTTCTCCATAAGGTGCAATTCATTTTCCGTGTACTGAGAGCAAACTTGAAATTTACATTTTAACTTGTGGCAGTGGAAGCCAGATCCCTGAGGCTTTCACCTAAATAGCAGTTTGCTTATTTTCCTGGTAGGGCCAATAAAGCCAAGTGTTTACCATTCACGCACTTTAGTTTTTGTAAGCTCATCAACAATCAAACAGTGTGTTATTGACAGACATAACAATCACAATGCCATAGACTACTAATTTATGTGTAGCTAAGATGTGTGACTCATAGCTGTGTTGGTTTTACAGCCCTTGACGTAGATGAGCCCCGTCTTATTGGGGGAGACATTGCTGTGAAGGACGTCGACAGAAATGCTGACCCCTGCACAGCAAGAGGCTGCCTGTGGCAGAAGTGGAGTGATGGAAAAGTCTACATCCCATACTACATTGCAAACCACTACTGTGAGCGGACATGACTTTATTCTACTTCTATTTTAAGGCATAAACAAATCTACCTTAAACAACTGACTGATTACATTGACGGTGTATTGTAATCTACATATATTTCTCTACAAATACTTATAGCTGCATTCTAAAGTTTAGTTGATCACAGGAACCTAATTCCTTTTCAAAAGTAATGTAAAATTGAACAGTTGTATAAAATGTTGCTAATTCATGTTATGTTTTCCCTGCCAGCCTCCCGTGAGAAGTCCATCATTGTTCGTGGCCTGGACTCTTTCGCCTCATTCTCCTGCATCCGTTTCAGACCCTACCAGACTGGTGATTACGAGTGGCTGAGCATTGAGTCAAGGAGTGGGTAAGACTCGCTCACCTGCCAGTGGCAAGATCCTCATATCTTGTGTATCATCCTACAGCATAAGGATTAAATCTGTATTTTTTAAAGCCTGTGAAACAGCTCAGTTAATATAAATTTACATTTGGTTAGTACAAAAAGTTCATTTAATTGCCCATGTTGATAATATTCAAACCATGTCGTGGCTCACACTCAAAAGAATGTCAATAATCGAACGCTTACTTAATGAATCAGGATGCACAGCAACACTTACCTCAACTTTCCCATAATAAACAAAGCACAATTTATATTTTACATACTACATTCTTTTTAAGTAATTTTCATTGTGATTGATTGTCTGATGATTGTCTGATAATATTTCCATAGCTGCTACTCCTACGTAGGACGTCAAGGCGGTGGTCAGACGGTGTCACTGAGCCGTCAGGGCTGTCTCTACCACAGCACCGTCCAGCATGAGCTGCTCCATGCCCTTGGCTTCAACCATGAGCAGACTCGCTCTGATAGAGACAACTACATCAGAGTGTACTGGGAAAACATTATTGATGGTTAGTTTGCCTTTTTTTATTTAAATTCCATTAGTCTTAGCAGGGCAAGTCCTTGAGGTGGACTCAAGGCTTGGGCCAGGTCCCTGAGTCAAGTTATTCTTGTTAGGCCGGCTGGGAGGAGACCTCGGGGCAGACCCAGGACCAGATGGAGAGATTATATTTCATTAATGGCCTGGGAACAACTGGAGCCAGAGTTAGTGAATCTTCTAGAGCAGAAGGGAAATGTTGCACTCTTTGCTCAAGCTGCTACCCCTCCAACTTCAGATTGACGATGGATGGATGTATAATCTCACTGGTCCTTGAGCATGGGGCATAAAGCAGCTTGCATAAAGCATTTAAAGGAGGTGAAAGGACAAAGGGAAGGAAAAGTGGAGAGGAAAAGAAAAGGAGATCTTGTTACACTAGCAAAAGTGTCTTCATTAGATGATAAACTAGATGTTAAGCTAAGACTGCATCACCTTGGGTATCAGTCTATGGGACTTGAAAAAGAAAATTTGCTTGTAATGTGCTTGTAACACAGCAGATTAAGTAAGAGATTAAAACAGTTTAATAAAATGTGTATGTCTGCAGTTCAATCATTGAAAAAGTTGATGCAGTGTTAACCTAACCTTAAATGTCCATAAAAAGCTATGCTTTTAAGAGCTGCCATGTACAGAAGATGGCATTAGAAGAGCTACAGTTTAGAGTGTTTACAGGGAGCTGGGTATTGCAATTTACTCAATGAGTTTGTGGTTGTGAAATTATAATTTGAATCTTCTAACTCAATTTGCAAACATGTTCATTTTCTCTCATTTCTGTAGACATGGTGTACAACTTCAACAAGATTGACACTCTGAACCAGGGAACTCCATATGACTACAACTCTGTGATGCAATATGAAAAGTATGACTCAACCTTGCTTTGTGTCATTTTTGACATTTTAATTCACTGCAATTGTAACTGCAAACAGATGCACGCTATATGTATGTAGCTACACTGCTATAAGAGTATGCCAAACTCTCACTCACTCTAGGCTTTCAGGAACAGATCCAGCAGTGGCATTTCCAAAACTACTTTGTAGTAGTAGTGTGAAAAAAGTCCTCTGAACAAGCAAGACCCACCTGTGACTGTTTGTTTTTAGATAAAAATAGGCATTATTATGTATATATTGATACTCTAAGACTTTGAGTACTAGTGGCAGATAAGAGGCAAAAGGAGTTGATAGAGCTGAATGAATCTATGAATCTATGAAATATCTGTGGCATAAGTCTCTAACTATCCTCATCTGTAGTGAATGCCATAATAACAATCTACAAAATGAACACCCTCACTTCAGAATAAAAACAAGAACTACACAACCATCATAAATATGAAGTTTAAATAACCAAATTTGCATTCTGACATCTTTGACTTTTTAGGTATGCTTTCTCCAAGAACAACTATCCCACTATGGTCCCCATTCCCAACAGCAATGTAGCCTTCGGCCAGGCCACCCAGATGAGTCAGAATGACATTACCAGGCTCAACAGGCTTTACAATTGTTGTGAGTACAAGTGTGGAGTTTGTGAAGCTGCCTTTTGATGAATAATAATTTGTAATCTTAAAGTAAGTATTAGACCATTGATACTACTAACCTCTGGTCCCCAAACTCACAGTCTCCATGTAGACATAGTTGATTTATTGTTTGAATGTTCATCCATCTGGTTCACATCTGCGGACACATGTGGACACTATCTGTGAGCCTCTTCCACCAATGTGGTGACTTGATAGAAATAAACAGGGGGAGTCGAAAACTGATCATTCTTTCCTTTACAGAAACTGCACAACTGGATGTGGTGTCCGGATGACATCAGAATGAACCAGGGAAGCTGAGGATGTTGGTCGCATGGCTGTCTTATAAAAATAAACCTGCTACCTTCAGAAGCATTACAAACTGCCTCCTGCCTTCTTGATGTAATCATGGTCGTGGAATAATGAGATACTTGTCAAATCTGAGTTTATTTTGCAGAAGAAGAAGAAGAAAAAGAAGTCTTTTGAATATAATGTGAAGTCAGTTTCTATTATTCCAAAACAGAAAAACAGTGTAACACTTTGGCAGCTGTATGTTTTCATCCATCCATTCATTTCATTATCTCCTTCAAATGGTGTGGAGGGGGGCTGCTGGTTTGGCAGAAAACTTTCTTCTTCCTATTCTCATGGTGGTCGGTTAAATATAAAGCAACATCAAGCAGCTGACTCTATCTGCTGGTAATCTATCTGCACACCAGCACCTCTGAAAATCAGGTTAGACAGATACAGTATAGTTATATCTTGTTTTTTTTAAAGTATACCAAATCATGGTGGGTGCAGCCTGTAACAAATACAAACATGCAATAATACAGCAGTGCAATATTTTTTTATCAGTAATAAATGGCTCCATCTTTCCTTTCCTCACCTTAACCCTTGCATTGCCAAACTAAAAGTTCATAGACCCATCTCCCCCATTCTCTCACCACAATGAGATAGAGTTGATATGCTGATATGTATTCATAATGGTCCACTGCTAACTGTTCACATTTCCTGTCCTGTTATATTTCTAGTATTTGATGAATTGGAATGTAAAATAATTTGAGCAACTTGTTCTCTAAACATACTCTAAACAAACACTGAAGAATCTGCATGATTTTAACTCTTTAAATATCAGTGTAATCACTTAAATTATTTTCTATTGAAAAAATAATTATTTTCCATATAATCAATACTAGGTTGATGGGGTGTTGGTGGTGATAATTCCTGGATGTGTCAAAGATGAAGATCGGCAACAAAATTGATTTCATTGCATTACTATTTTTCTATGTAATTTCAGTTACTCCCTCTGGACATTTCATGGCCAAAAATGTACACGCATTAAATCTGCAATGAAATCTTCATATATTCATATTTTTTTCTTTGTTGTTGCTTGAATCCCTTAATCAGCCTCAAAATAATCTAATATTTCATCATTTCTGGATTTTGACACTCTGAATCTCTTTTTAATCATTGAATTAATAATTCATTCAAACAACACAACGCGTTAGTATTTTTATATCATATGAAAACCTACATGCCATTCCCCATCCCCAAATCCCATTGACTTCCATTAAAACCACATTTTAATGGCACTGCCATTACACTATAAAACCATGCATTCTCTAATGTCAGCATTTCATTTTGAAAAAAAGTGGTGATATTTTACATTTGTACTGTATTCCAACATTTTCCCATTGTAGACCAATAATATTGGTCATCGTAGACCACGTAATATTTGTACTTCTTCCTGTTATATTATGGAATCTGCCAGGGTTGTGGTGGAATCTGTTAGCATATTCTAATCATTCCAGGGGTAATGAAAGGTCATCTTTTGAGGGATGTGTTTCATGTGTCTTTCAAAAGACGCTGAAAGTAAAAACAAGGCCTCATGCCTTTGCTGAACTTTAAAATACACAAGTGTGTTTAACCTGGATGATTTCCTTGGCAGCTCTTACGGTTGAAACACTTTTCAAAAACATTGCACAAAACATTTCAGAAAACACATTCGTCGAAATACATTACAGAATAAAAAATTCAAAAACATTTCAGAAAACAAAGACAATTCGGAAGACGCATTTCAGAATTTCAGAAAACACATAACAGAAAACAAAACATTTTACAAAACACATTTTACAAAAAACATCACAGAAAACAACACTGCAGAAAACATATTTCAGAAAGACATCTGACGAAACATGACATTTCACAAAATCCAACATTTATCAAAACATTCCACAAAACACACTGCAGACAGCACCTTTCACAAAAGACAATTCACAAAACACAGCATTTCACATAACATTACAGAATACACGTTTCACAAAACACAAAAACTTATCACAAAACAGATCTTACAAACACATTACAGGCAACATTTCACAAAACCCAGCATTACAGAAATCACATTTAACAAAACAACATAACAAAAAATGCATTTCAGAAAACACGGTATTTCACACATTACAAAAACACATTTCACAAGACGCAAAATTACACAACACATTTCTCAAAACAAAACACATTTTACAAAACATGACATTGCAGAAATCACAACATTTCGTGAATCACAACAGAAAACAGATTTCACAAAACACAACATACCTCCCAAGCTCAGCCTCAAGCTCCCAGAGCTGGCTCTTCCTCACAGGCTCCTACACCCCCCTCTGTCTGACCTGTGGTCAGGTTGATCTACATTTTTCTGTTGGAAGACATAGGTGGGGGTGCCCCCCATAAGCAGGTCAGCCAATTCCCACGTTTATCCAGGTGTATCAACAGCGCCTAACATTACCGCTAGGTCCTGCGCTGTAGTTTGCCTCTGCTTATTCCTTGACCGCTCTGTTTATATTACCCCAGTCAGTTTTAGGCCCCTTAGCTTCTGTTTCTATCCTCTCCACCTTTGCCCCTTCAGTGTCGGCTCCTCAGCCGTATTTCAGTGTGTCAGTCCTCATTGGCTCAGCCTCTGTATCTGATCTCTTAGCCTCATTTTTCCAGTATGTAACTGCCTGTTTCCAACCCCTCAGCCTCTTTCACAAACAAACAAAAAAAAACAGTACCAACCCATAACAACCCACAAACAGTAAAACCTTGAGATACAAAATTTATTAGTTCCAGAGGGGCTTGCATATCTTGAAAATTTTCATATTATGAAAATATGAAATCCGTAGGTAATATTAAAATATATAACTGTTTATAAGTGTAAAAAGGACTGGGGGGACTGCGGTTGGGTGGCACTTCCAATTTTTTCAATATTTTTTCATTAAATGGGATGGAAATTTCTTTGAGACCCATTTCATATTCTGGATTTTTGGTAAGTTGAGGTTCCACTGGTGAAGAAAGAGCAAATTTGCATATTAACTATAAAATAAACCATAAAATAACAATAAAAGCAACTATAAAATCAACAGTGTGCACACATACAGGATTAACAATTAGCAACAAAAACACAAAAAAATAAACTGCATCCATTAATGTTCACAAATGCATTAAAATGAAACAAGATATTTCCATGAAAATATAACAATAACTCACACAAAAAAAGTGCAGTAGTAAGTACAAAATCCAACAGATTTTAAATTTGTGCACAGTGAACATACTAACCCTAACCCTAAAACTGGAAGTTTCCAGTTCTAACACACTTAACATAACACAACTTATGTTGTTATTTACAAAGTAATGTTTAAATGTGTGTACAGAAGCTACAGTTGTTAAAGGCCTTGTCATGGCTCCGCTGCACACACACACACACACACACACACACACATGCAAACACACTGTTACGGCCTGTAGGCTTAAGATATTTAGAACCCAAAAGCAGACACTGGGAAGCAAGACGTGAACTCAAAAAGGGCTTTCTTTAATGAAAAAACACAGGAGACAGGTGAAGAACATAAATGGCCGCCAAAAGCACACTAGGCAGTGGACGTCAGTGGGTGTGAGAATCAGTCCAGCAACTCAAAATAGCAGAGGCAAAAATCCAGCCCATGAAAACACAAAAATCACAATCTTCTTTAAGAAAAGCAAAGACCCACTTCAAGAGACAGGATGACAGCAACAGAGAGAAAACACCTCAAGACGAAAATCCAAAAAATACAAGATCTTGAAGAGCATGTAGCAGTCTGAGTGAGAATGAGAATCTGGCAGAGACTGTTAGTCCTGGCTGGGTTTAAGTACTGAGGTTGACAAGGTGATGAGTGGTTGCAGGTGTGACACATGCTTGGGAGCACTTCCTTGTCAACTAGCAGGGGGGCGGGGCACTGGGAAAATCCGGACAGGAGCACATGGAGCAGGCACAAGACAGCGCAGACATGACAAGAAACTAGGGAGCATGGATTAAGGAGTGGAGGTACAGGACTGGGCTGTCACACACACACACACACATACACACACAGACACTCCCCCTGCCATGTGCACTGAAGACAACTGGTTTCAAATGCTATGTTAAAAAGGCTCATTAAAACTTTATTTGAAAAGTAAGAAAATAAAATCTTTTTTATCTTGAAGAAAATGGAAAAAAGAAAACAGACTTTGGCAAACTGTTTATAAACAGTAATAATAATGCAATTAGAGACAGGCCTCTATTTCTATTTTAGCAACAGACTACCAGTCGAATGAAGAAAAAAGAGATTTTGTGTCTATTTGAAGCCATAAAATATTGCGTTCCTTCCTGAGATTAACTTAACTCATTGGAACACCCTTTTACAACCGACGTCATCAAAAAGCTGCGCACGCATAGTGGCAACGGAAGTGTCGACGTTCCCCATTCATTTTGAATGAGTTAGACAAAACCATTGAGGGAAAAGTTGAGATAGCAAACCCTTTCCTCCATTAAAATGTCTGGTTGCCGTGTCAACATGTGTCAGAACCGATATTCTACCGGCAGAGTAAAGTTTTATAGGATTCTGAGAGGATCACATCCATTCAGGCTATTAAACGTGTTGACTGGAATCAGGACGTGATCAGAAATGCTCGTGTCCGTAGCACCCACTATATTTGTTAAGGTAATCCGTTATTGTGTGCCGCGGCCACGGTCCATGGTCCAGTCTCTCTGTGTCCGCGGCCCAGAGTGTCTCTGTGTCCCCTGCTCCGAGTCTCTGCTCCCCGCAGCAGCTGCAGCCTCTGACTGTCTCACCCCCCTCATGCTGCGCTGTCCCCCAGCTCGACTCCACCGCTGAGTGGAAGAATCATAATTCATCTTTGCTAGACAACTTTTGAGTTGGGAGAACTTTTAAGACAGAATGCGGAATCTATGTCACGGTATCTCATGTTCTGTACATGACCACAGGCAACGTATTCGTAAGCTCTAGTACCTTATAGGCTCGTAACTTTAGTTTTTTCTTGGTTTCTGAATTAAATGAGTATAAATATCAGGCAATTGTTTATTCGACCACTTGCTGAGATCAGAGATTCACATTTTTGACCATTAGACCTGGTCTCAGGTCCAGAGATAACCCACAAGCATCACAGCACATCTCCATGTACTCGGCCACTGCTGCTGTTGGTTGCTCTGAAATGGTTGGAATCCTCTCAGAATCCTGTAAAACTTTACTCTGCCTGTAGAATAAACACAACAACAAGACATTTTGACTCTGGAAACATTTTGCTAGCTCAACTTATCTCCTACTTTCTTGTCTGTCTCATTCAGTATGAATGGGGAACAACGGCACTTCCGTTGCCACGACACCCATATGTATATATATATATATATATATATATATATATATATATATATATATATATATATATATATATATATATATATATATATATATATATATATATATATATATATATATATATATATATATATATATATATATATAATATATATATATATATATATATATATATATATATATAAGGCTAGATGTCTCACTGTGGAGTGAAAATCTGTGAAATCTGTGAATCTGTGAAACCTCATGTAAACAGAGGTACGGTTAGTGATCTGCACATAAGTTATGGCTCTTATCTTGCTGAAATTTTGACAGATTTACAAATGGTTTGGTTTCTTAAAAAGGTTATTAGCGTGGTTACAACCCAGGATGTTGAAATCCCAGCTTTTCCCTTAAAAAACGACTAAGTTGTGCAGTTTAGTCCAAGTTGTGCATCATGGCTAGGCTACTAGCCAATAATTTTACATGGAAGGGAGAAGAAGAATTGGTCTTTATTTTCTGTGTAACTGAAGTTGCACATGATTTTCATTTTCAGAGCCCAATGTGTGTGTATGTGTGCATGCGTGTGTGTGTAATGCATGTGTATATGTGTAAATGTAAAAATGCATGTGTATATGTGTACGTTTATATAATGCATGTAATTGCTTAGGTTAATGTGTAATGTTTAGGTATTTACTAAGCCTAAGCAAAATCTAATTTTAAGTAAAATATATGCATTCAAAGTGTATGGGTTAGTAAGTTGAAGTATGAAGTATCAATGTCTCAAAGGTGGGTAAGCTGTTCTACAGCCCTAGTAGTCTTACCTATTTCTGAACATGAATCTATTTTTTAGGACATTATCTACACACATATTCTACAATATTCTACACACACTATGCAGTATCATAAATACATATTTGATGTTTATAAGAAACCAAACCGTTTGAAAGTCGATTGAAATTTGAGCAGGTTATGTATTTTAAAAGTACATGTCCCAATACTAACACAATATAATGGGTGAGCGAGCTGCCTGGTGTAAGATGGCCGCCATGTGCGGATGTTCGACTCCATAAGCGAGAAACGCGGACGAGGCATCTAGCCTTCTATATATATATATATATATATATATGTATGATGTTGACTGTGCATACATCATTGTATACAAACAGTGAAAGGGTCTATTGGGTTTATGATTCGTTGCATTGTTGTAACACACCCTGCATTGCTGTTTACATCGGCATTGCCCTGATAATGTTGTAGTCTACCATAGTAAATTCTAAACGGGCTGAAGGACATGTTTGTTTCGAAGGCAGAGGATACAACAAGGAGGATGAGGAGCATTCCAACTGTCATTGAACTAATTCACAATAATACGGTAAGCAAATACTGCTCGTAAAAGTTATAGTGACAATTTATGTGCTCTGGTGGCTTTCTAATGAGCTAAACAGTCTCATCTGTATATTCTTGCGTTCAATTAGTTAAATTATGTGAGGAGCGCAGGCATCCGAGAGAGGCTCACGGTAGAGAGCCACTGTTCGTCTACACTGAGCGTAGGCAGCTGAGGTGGTTTGGGCATCTGGTCAGGATGCCTCCTGGATGACTTCATGGGGAGGTGTTGCAGCCACCCAGGAGGAGAACCAGACCCAGGACTCACTGAGGAGATTGCATCTCTCGAATAGAGATACACTCTCTCGATTAGACATAGAAACGCCTTGGGATTCCCCCAGAGGATTTGGTGGAAGTAGATGGGGAGAAGTAAACTGCTGGCACCTCGACCAGGATCTGGATAAGTGGCTGAAGAAGAGACAAGACAATTCAAAATCATATTCAGTCCCTTTTTTTCAGTAATGTACTACTGACAATAGTTTTATTATTTGTAATTGCAATTATTTTTCCCATACAAAATTGTTTTAAAACATTTTTGTAAAATTCACACTTTCCTGCAGGTGTTCGTGGGTGGACATATCAAGCATTTGTAATACATACATACCAACATTAACATTGGCTTTCTCTATCAGTGTGGAGATGCTGAAGTCATCATCCTCAGTGGACATAGTGTATGTGCCAACTCAAGCAATTACATCAAGCCCAGATATAGGGCTTATTTACCTTATGTGCTTAGTTGAAGTACCTGTTTATCCAGGATTGTTACTGGTCCATGGTCATGAAGGCCCTCATATATACATACATACACACATATTTTCAGGTCAAAATACAGATAGTAAAAAAAAGACTTGAAGTTAAGATATTTGGACATGTTTTTATTCATTTCTTAATATTTAGATAAGCATGCAAGCAGTGATATACTATAGATAGATAGATAGAGATATTTTATTGATCCTGAAGGAAATTAAGGTAGCTATGAACACCAGCAAGCATAGATCTGAAATTGCATATTATTAGTATTTGCTAATTTAATCAACTTCTGAATTAAGAGCATACTCATTAGGCATAAAATTCATCTCTGGTTTTGCTTGTAGGTAAAAGGTTGCATCAATGATCTTCATTTTCTCGTGATATCCTGTCGGAACATTGGAGGATATGTTAAGATATGAATATATCTGCATATACAGTGCATACATCTACATGCATGACCAAACATATAAATATGTCAACACATAAATGCAATTATCATAGCATTATCATATAAAGACCAAAAACCTAAAGAAGGTAACTGACAACTTATCATGATATGAATAGTAAAGGGTATTAAAATAGAAATGGCATTTGTGATTTTACAGAACACCTGTCACCTGCCACTTACTCAGTACTTTTCCATTAACACCCCCTCTCAACCCAATTCCACTCACCTGGCTGCATAGCTGCTTCCCATCAGGGGTAACCAATCTCTTGCCTTCCTCTCCTGCTTTTCCATGGATGTCTGACTGTTTGGACCTTGCCTATTAGATTGATGTCATCTGCTCTGTCTTTCCTGGTAAACCAATCTACTTCTCTGCCCCCCCAACTACATGCAAGTTTTCTGCTCAAGGGCACATGACCTCCTTTTCTGTTACTTGATCTGTCATTTTGATTTCCTGGTAATAAACCACCTGCAAACTGTGTGATAGTTGTTTTTATGTCTATCCAAACACAGCAAAGAGTCTTACATATTCCTTTCACTTCTGGAAGATGTCTTTTTGTTGAATGGATTTCAGGTCAGGTCTGAAAGCAGTTGTATCTGAAATAAATGCCATAAAACCGGAACATAAATAATCAATGGATTATAGATTTACATGGCTTTTCAACTTTCTGGCTTTGCGATCACCAGACTGTCCAACAAGTCACCAAGAAGATAGTATCTTATATATGTTATGTGTCTGCTAGCTAGTGCATGATTTATTTTTCTACTGGTGAAGATAGTTAGCTAGAAATATACTTACTGCAGCGATAAAGGCGGTTCACCCGAAGGATGTCAGTAGGGCTCATTTGGGTGGCTCTGCCAATAGCTACATTGCTGTTGGGGATGGGAATAATGGTGGGCTGCCTGTTCCTGGAGAAGGCAAACCTATTGTGCAAAGACACAATAGTGAGGATTTTGCATACATTTTGCTCAACATCTGAATGTGAGCAAATATCTGCTTGATAAATGGCCCACCACAATAAATTTCCAGTTTGTAAAACCTCATCTTATTTTTGGTCACCCAGGTTTAGGTTTTGACAGTAAAGACATTCGATCTTCACAGCCTGTCCTGCCTCGTCTGGATCGACATAGCTAAAAGAACTCCCCATATCTTACTAAGAGAGGTATTAGAGGTGGATCCTGACCAGATACCTGAACCACCTCAGCTGGTTCCTCTCATAGTAGAGGTGCAGCAGCTCCTCTTTCTGCCTCTGTCACGTTAAGTCAAAGCTAGGGAGCTACAGTTAAACCCACATTTTTTCTGCCGCAGACCTGGAAGCAAAGGAGAAAGAGAAGAAAAGAAAAGCTACCTTCCATAGTGCATTACAGAGTTGTAGTCATAGGGAGTGCCAAGGTTCCTTGTGTTGATCCTCCTGAAATTGTTCTCCATTCCTACAGGGGATCCAACACAACTCAGTCAGACTGTGACTCTGTTTTCTTAGTTATTGAGCCAAAATGGCTGAAAATTGAAGTTGCCAGAACTCTAATGTGACAGACCAGGTATGACATTCTGCAAAAGGATGCGAACATGCTGGTCCCTGTCAGACCGAGTCTGTTCATGGTTGAAGCCCAGTGCATGGAGCAGCTCATGTTGGATGATCTGCTGAAAAATACAGCCCTGACGATTCAAGGAAACAACCTGACTTCGACCTCGACGTCCAATAAATGAGAAACACCTGAATGAGAACAGTAAATTAGTCTTCAAAACATGACAATGACCCTTTTGTGTATGAATATTTGTGGGCTGTGTACATTCAATACCCTGAGCGAGACTGGATGTCCACAAAGTCGATCTGACCATTTAAAGGGGTGAACCGGATGCAGGTGGATGCCGCAAATGATCGCAGACCTCTTATGATGGTATCTCTCTCTCTCCGGGCTTCACATTAAAAAGAAATCACCATTAAAAATATCACTGCTTTACCTCACTGTTATACAAAACAACTTCTGCTTCTACTTATGAACAAGATAAGGACCACGACAAGCCATCCCAGGTGAGGATGCCTCCTCTATCCCTGACCCTGAGGTTTCTTCTATTTTATGTCCCTGTGAGGATTTTCTTGGGACTTCTTCCACAGCCGATGCGAAGGTCTAAGGGCAGGGGGTGTTTACTATCTTACTGCATTGTATGTGTTGTTTGCTTATTCTTGTAAGATTCCTTTAAAAAAAGGTTTATTGATGAATGAACTTGCAATTTAAGTAAATAAAAGTTGATGTTGAAGTTATATTTACTGTATAATGTGTGCCTATGAGTTCAGTCGATTGCAGGCACATTATCAACTATATTTTCTATGTTCCAACAGCAGCATGAAGCTCTGGCTGGTTTCTGGGACTTACAGAACTGATTGGAGATCCGATATGGCACATAGACATTGCCATCAGTCGCTTTAGGCCACAGGCATCCTCGCTGTGTGCACGGATCAGCATTCTGCAAACCTGTTGGCATTGCTATGTCGCCAAACATCACCAGAGGCTCATCCAAATTCTTTCCTGGAAAATGGTACAAGGATGATTGACAAAGTGAGTGTAAGTGAGAGACAATGGACTTTATACCACTTTTAAATTTTGCACTATATTTAAAATTAGATTATTTTAATCTATATTTTTTTATATCTATATTTGCTGCATATACAGTAAGTGTTTAATGCTGTAACAATCATTACATCCAAAGATACTAATCAAGCATTTGTAATACATACATACCAACATTAACATTGGCTTTCTCTATCAGTGTGGAGATGCTGAAGTCATCATCCTCAATGGAATTTCCTGCAGAGTAGCAACAATTTAATTTGCACGATGCATAACGCTACACTGCATATTTACTGATTGGGAAGTAACTATATCTTACCAGAGTTGTCATCGGTTGTTTCAAATGCAGCCTGAAACAAAAAAGCTAATTAACACAGCAAAGCATTTGTATGACAGTAAGTTGAGACAGTAAGTTCTTTTCCTAAATTTGAGTTTCTCAAGGTTGGAAATGGAAAATGCTTGCACTGTTACTACATGATAATAATGTAGGCCAAAATTACATTTGATTCTTTAATTCATCAAATACTTGATTTGTTTGTAATATATCACCCAAGATCGTACTCCTTTCAAGTATTTCATGAAATCACCGTAACTGATTTTAATAGTAATGAAGAACAGTAGTAGAATTTCATTTGATTTCACTGCACTTGCATTCAAAATCTCATGAATAATATGTATGTTTAATGTAGTGTCATATGTTATTTACCTGGAGAGTAAAGCTGTGGACATTCCAGAGAAGGATACTGAGTACAGCTGTTCGGAGCATCATGAGTGGCTGTAGGAACAGCAGCTGCTGCAGCAGTAGTAGAAGAATCAGATGGCCAAAAAATCCCTCTGTAAAGAGTTGCATTTGGACTTATATAGGAGGATAAGTCAACAAAATTTCATCCAAATATGGTGTGCTGCCCAACAAAGCTGTATTGACACATCCATCCTGATGAAATGGCAGTTATTACTTAAAGGTTTGTGTAAGAGGAGGGTTTTGTATTGTGGCTCCACCACAAGACACAAACAGTGCATTCAGAAAGCATTCGTGCCTATTCCTGCCTCTGACATTGCAGTCTTGTGTTAAAATCATACATAGGACCATATATTGGTAATGTCTCATAACTTCATTATAATCTTCGATCACCTAAAAAAAATCTTCAATCTTCAGTCCTTGTCTGGCACTTTTCTCATGCAATAAAACCAAAGTGTGTGGTGTAACCATTTAAAAAAAATGAACCCTTTGATTTCAGAGAACAAAGAAAAAACATTTCCTTCTCACCCCCTTTGGGGTGGTATCTGTATCATTCTCCAGCTTGGGTCCTGAGAGAGAGAGAGAGAGAGAGAGAAAGAGAGATGTGTGTGTGTGTCTATATATATATATATATATATATATATATATATATATATATATATACATCTCTCTTTCTCTCTCTCTCTCTCTCTCTGTGTGTGTGTGTGTGTGTGTGTATAACAATCTAAGCTAACAAAGAAACAGTTGTTAGCCCAGTGTTCCAACGTCTACAACCACAAACTCCTATCACAGCCACAAATGGATGAGATACAACAACAATGCTTCGGCAAGGGGGAGATACCATCAGCCTCAAACCCAGGCCTGCTGACCTGAGAAGGAAGATCATCGGTCAATTAAAAACCTGGACCCCCGACGACTACCGAAGATGACTTGACTTCTATGTGCTAGTAGATGTGAATGCTGCACTGACGACAATAACCACGGAAACCATCATGAAGACCAATGAGCTGACACAGAGTACAGCAACAGTAATCCTAGAGATGTTTGGGTACAAGATGGGCTCAGCTCCCAACCATAATAGGCAGGACCCATCATGGAAACCATTAAGGAAACCAATAAGCTGACACACAGTTCAGCAACAGTACTCCTAGAGATGCTTGGGTACAAGATGGGCTCAGCTCCCACCATAGCAGGCAGCACCCACTGTGGAAGATTCGGTTAGAGACCAACTTAAGGGCAACACAGAGAGATGGTAGCCAGCTAGCAGAGCTACAGAAGGGCAACATGGCAGATAAAGGGGTACCTAGAAAGTACAACAAGCTCTCCTGAAGCACTCGAAACTGCCAAACAGAGACTTACAGCTCTGGCCACCCGGTTGAAGAGATACACCAAAGAAGCAGAGACTAGAAGAGTAAACAAGCTGTTCTCCACTAAACCAGCCAAGGTGTACTCAGTGGCAGAGAAATAACAACCGGTCAGACCCACCAAGAGCTGAGATGGAAGCATAGTGGAAGGGCATATGGGAAAGAGAGGCATCACATAATCCAGATGCCCAATGGTTAGCAGACCTGAGAGCTGACCATAGCAGCCTCCCAGAACAAGAGCCAGTAACCATCTCAATAGCAGACATCCAAGAAAGAGTGCCAAAGATAAAGAGCTGGACTACAGCAGGCCTGTCATGATCCAAGCCTTCTGGCTGAAGAAGTTAACTGCACTCCATGAACGTCTAGCAGCATAGATGAACCAGCTGCTGCGAAGGCCCTGAGACAGTTCAGCATATATAGTAGCAGGGTGTAAGATACTAGCCGGGTCAGCATGGAGAAGCACAACCAAGTGGCTGGAATAGTGTCCAGGAACATCTGTGCCCAGTATGGAATAGAAGTACCCAAATCCCAATGGACCGCACCACAGAAGGTGGCTGAGAACAGCAGAGCCAAGGTCCTGTGGGACTTCAGCTTCCAGACTGACAAACAGCTTCTGGCTAACCAACTGGATATAATGGTGGTGGACAAAGTGCAGAAGAAGGCACTGGTGATAGACGTGGTGATACTAGCTGACGCCACCATCAGGAAGAAGGAACACAAAAGGGTTTAAAAGTACCAAGGATTGAATAGCTGGAACAGATGTGGAAGATCAAGGCTAGAGTGGTCCCTGTGGCAGTAGGAGCGCTCGGGGCAGTGACCTCCAAACTGGGCGAGTGGCTCCAATAGATCCCAGGAACAATATCTGAAGCCTCAATCCAGAAGAGTGCAGTCCTAGGAACAGCTAAGATACTCCGCAGAACCCTCAGGCTCCCAGGCCTCTGATAGAGGACCTGAGCTTGAGAATGACACAGATGCCACCCCAAAGAGGGTGAGGAGATTTTTTTATATACAAAGAGAAACAGAGAAACAGAGAATTCTAACTATAAAGTATGACTGTAAATATATGAACCACCACAGATTTCATCTGTATTTTGTAATTTTTTGTGTATTTCTTGATTTTATGAAAAATGTCAAATTGATTATTGATATGACATTGATCAATATGAAATGTATACACAACCCACATGCAAAGGGAATGAATCCATCACACAGTCTAAATGTTATAAAGCTTGAAGACTCATGACATCCAGGCCAATATAGAATCATGGTAACAGGGTTGATCATGACCAAGCCAGATCCTGCGTTTGTGAAGAATGATTCTGTGTTAATATACAAATAAAACATTGTCATTGAAATAACATTGCAAATTGTCAATGGGCTGCATAGTTGTACAACTGCTTTGTGTGGTTAAAGACAATGTAGTTTATTTAATATGAATGTACAAACATGCCAGGTGCCTAATCTCTGAAATTGCCATGGAAAAGTATTTAGCCATAGTACAGACCTTCAGTATATGTTATTGCAATGTGACTGCATAGTTGTACAACTGCTTTGTGTGGTTAATATCTGACATACACAGTTGCAAAAGCCATGCTGTGTTTATGGGACTTCTCTAGATTGTGGGCACATTGCACTATGAGTTCAGTTAACACACAGGATTGCAAGGTGGTGCAAAAACAGGAACAATGACCTTGAAAAAAGCAGAGATTACTTACATTTAAATGTGTTCCTGAAAAATTGGTGACAGACATGGTCATCCATCCATCTATTTATTCATTCATTCTTTTCATTCATTTTCATGAGCCACTTTATATCAAAATTGAGTCACAGGGGTTTCCTAAAACCTCTTCTAATGTTCATAGAGCAAGAGGCAGGGGCTACAGTGTAGACAGGGTTACACATACCATTCACACACAAAGTCGCACCTAGGAACAACTTACCCATAATAATAACAATCCCCATGTGGAAAAGGCAGTGCCCCAGGTTATTTCTCACCCTAGGTCACATTTGAATATAAGTGTGTGATAGCTCATTTTACCAATTGTCACCCTATATTTTACAAGTGCAGAGATCCCACAGTGCAGAAATGTATTTTCTGTGCACAGTGTCTTCACAGAGTCGGAAAAACTGTTCCATTGCTTTCCTTGTAGTAGGCTGTTATGTAGTTTGAAAAGTGACAACAGCTTCATAACAATAGGTCTGCAAAAAGGATTATTTTTGTATACAAAGTCCAAAATAAGGTGTTGATAGGCATGTTTTCCGTCAACATTCAATTTTCTGTGCTACAGGACTTTAGAAATAGAAAATATTTACATTCCTGAAGCTGTCCCTCTAGCTTTTTAATACTTGAGTAAATTATGAATTATCAAAATAGTTGTCAGTCTTTCTATGAGTTGATGAATGGATTACTTTTTGCAGTTCCAGAGAACTGGCAGTTGTGGCCCAAATAATGCCCCACGGTTGCGCTTGCCTGCTGCTGGTAACCTCAGCTCCATGGTAGCTTCCATGTCCTGCCAGGGTTGGGCTCTTCTCTTTTTGATGCAATTATGGTCTTGGAAAAAATGAAATAACTTATGCCAAATTTGAGTTTGTATTGCAGAAGAAAACTGCATCAAGTCTTTTGAAAAAAAAAACAAGTCAATTTCTATTATTCTGAAACAGTGAAATGGTGCAATGCTTTATTAACTGTAGATTTTCATCACTTCATCCATCCATTTTTTGAAACTCTTTCAATTAGTGTGGAGGGGGTCTGCTGATTTGGCAGAAAACTTACAGAAATTATTTCTACTCTCATTCTGGTCAGTAAGATTTAAAGCATCATCCAGCAGCTGACTCCTTACCACCTTATCAGGTTAGTCCGGTGGTTTATCTGCACACCAGCACCTCTGAAAATCAGGTTAGAGATACATCTTGTTTTGTTCAAAATATACAGTGAGAATGAGGATTTCTTAACATTTCATAAACATATAATTTACATTCATATGGACGACTGAAGGCTGGAATACAGTGTTGCCATCAATTTACTTAGAGTAATGCATAACTCCCTCTTTCACCTTATTCACACAATAGACATTTTTCACAACAGGATAAAATTGATGTTGCCCTTGTTCAAATGTGTCTACTGTCAACTGTTGACATCTCCTATCCTGCAACATTTGTATTATTTGATCACGTGGAATACAGTGATTCCGTTCTTCCGTTTCCATTTTCAGGCAAGAAACCAGACACAATCAATATTAGCTGGCAGCCTCCTGTAAGTTTTATTAACCCATCTTTTTCCACTTATGCATGTTTTCATAAGTCCAGTAGTTCAATGAATTTTCTTAATTTATTTTTCTCACTAAAGGCTTTTTTGCACAATTTATTTCAATTCAAGTATCGCTTTGAAAACTTTAATTACTTTAAACCATAGGCTTCAATTCAATTCTCCATTCTATTCTTTGTCTTTACTGTCTTTAAGTCTCTCAATCATAGGGGTTCTAAGACTTCTTCCACTTTCTCAGCTGTCAGTTTGAGCTGGCAATCTCTCAGGGCTTTAATCAGCTCCAGTGTCTGTGCCTGGGCTCCTCGTTGCTTTCTCCACTCCTTCAGCATCTCCACTGCTGTCTCATCCAGTTCTGTGGGATGCCTCTTAGCAATGGACTCTAGTTTCACCTCAGTCAGACCCAGTTTGCGGCCCAGTTTTCGCCAAGAGCTTCCCAGATTCTCAGAAATCACCATTGTGGCCTTGTCCAACTTGGCTAGAAAAAAAGAGAAGGAGACATTAAGGCATACATCCACAATCTTAAATAATGAATTTCTGCAATAAATCAGATCTGACACCAAACAGGCAATAACTATTTTATGTCAAAGGCCTGGTAAACCAACTCTCCAGTTGCACCAGTACAGCGAGAATTCTTGGAAAGTGTAATAAAATCATGATATTGTCTGTACTTGTCTGCTATTGTATATAACTGTCTGCATCTTGTAAGTAGCCTGGATTACCCTCCCCAGATCCTGGGTGAGAAGATACCCTTCGACCTTTGCTAAAATCGTAACGTGATAAAAACTTGTTTTAATGACAGAGCTGTCCTGTTTATCAAATTTAAAAGTACAATCAAAGTTGACACCATCATTTTGTACAGATGAGGGGAAATTTCCCCATTGTGACGCATGAAAACATATTCTATTCTTGAATTTCATTACTTTTTTTTTTTTTTAATTTATGAAGCCAATACATCATTTTAAAAACAAATGGCCAACAGCTCCATGCCGTCTAGATGCTATTTCTGTATTTTTGTCTCCAGCCATTTGAAATCTGGCTTTACACACTTACAGCTGCTGTCTTGCACACAGGTGACTGACTGGTTTAGTCAATTTGTGAACCTATATGTGACATCTCCACTTGCCCACTGGCTCAGTGAGGTAAAGGATAGTTTTTTTGTGTTGAAGATTGTGGGTTAAAGGCCCAGCCTGTGCAACATTCCTATATGAGAAGTCTGCCTGCAACTTCCGCCAACAGGGCCAGTCCTATTGCAGACGTCTTCAACAGGAAACACAAGACAGTAGTCTCTGAAGGTGGCATTTCAGCAAGCCTCTTAATTTCAAAACTTCAAAAATTCATAACAAATTAACTATCTGTGCTACAGCTTCGGAACTTTCATTTTCTCTCAAATTCCCTGGCCCGACCATGGCTGCACAGCAGCTACTGACTTGAGGTTTGAAACTGAAACTTCTCAGTTTCATCTGCCTTGACGAGATGTCACCAACATCCGATCATTATGTCCCCTGGTAGTGCGAGATGGTACTTTCATGTGTACAGCTTCCTCTCTCCTCTCTCTCTCTCAATCTGCTCTTAAAGATCACGTTTATGATCGGAAAGGGCAGATATGCTGACCTTTCTTAACAAAAGAGAGACAGGCTATAGTTGAGGTTTTGGTTTTGTTTGGTTTAATATAATATTATATGGGCATGAGTTGCACTGCACTGATACACTTATTTTTGCATTTTACTAGCACTGTAGTTATGGGCGCGACACTGAATGGACTTTAATTTGAATTTTCCTGCTACTGGATGTTCACAATAAAAATATTTTAAGTTACCTTAACATTGCTTGACCTTTTTCTTTTTACAGCTTTCTTCCACCCTAAGGCAATCAAACGCCAGCATCGTAAAAAAAAAATCGGAATCAGAATCAGAACTGTGAAGATTCAAGCGATGCCCAATCCTAATCAGCATTTGTCAAACGTGCTTCTTTGCTCTTTTTCAGTCACCTCTTGGCCAAGTCCTTCTAGTTTCTGATTGGGTAGCTCAGTCACGTGTAGGTCTAAACGGCGGAAAAGAAAAGTTGAAGCGTCAAAGTTGTTTTGTAAGTGGCAGTGTGTTCCAGCCTACCGGTCTCCTCCGGACCTGGCTGCCCGGAATTGGACTCTGCTCCCCTCTCGTACTGAGTTAACTTGTCGTGTAGGTCTTGTCTCTTAATTTGCAGCAGCAGCCTGGAGAGCAGACCAGTGTTGTCTACTCCTAGCGTTCCTCTCTCTGTTAGGGCGTTAAACAGCATAATTCCTGTCTTGATTCTCTCGAGGTCTCTCTTCCCGATGTCTCGACACAGGAACTTCATCTGCTCCAGCTGTTCACCGTCCAGCTGGTTAGAAATATCCAGTAAAAGCGAGGTGAACGGATCCATGTCTGACAGAGATCGGGCTGTGCTCAGTCTGAGCTCGGACCCTTTACATTCACTTTCACTTCCGACTTCCGGATGCCTGCGTCAGTCCATGGTGGATATGGAGCGAGGGGTGTTTTGGTCAATTCAATAGTCTTCGTTTCAAATGTGACCATGGACGTTATTAAAAAGTAGTATTCAATGTGTAAAACGTATAAGCCGAGTCAAACGCAACCTTTAACACATCTCTTTAATCTAGCTTTTATCTCCATCTAGGAGGAGCCTGTTCCTACTCTGGTCTTTGGTTGTGTATGTTTCCCCTGATGTTTTGCAGTATTTTCTTACCGTCTGTGTTTGAATTAGCACCTGGATGATGGACTTACAAACTTACACACAAATTAGAGTGATGACATCACAATACTTTGAATAGAAAACAGTAGCAGTAGAATAGGCGTTTTTTTTTATCCCACACCGGTGAAATGGGTTAGGGTTAACCCTAACCCTAACCCTAGCCAGGCTAGATGAGGATAAAGAAATAAAGAAGTCTTGGTATTAAACTATATGCCAAGTGTTTTCACATGATAGAACTATTTCTTTTTACAATAAACAGCTGAAACCTGCTCCATATTCTTATGTAAATTCATTATGGCTTCCTATGGGTTTCATGCAGTAACTTTTACTATTGTATAGTGATTACAAGTACTGTGGTCCTTCCCATATTGCTGCCATGGTGTTTCTGGAGCACTTCATGGTACCTGTGGCACGACGACATGAAAACCATAAAAACCACGATTAATCATTGTTAATATTTGTACGATAGTGGAAAGAGTCACAAGATGGTGTGTTCTGAAATGACTCGGATAGCTCAGTAAGTAGGCTCAGACCTGACTAAGGCTGAAGTCTCATCCTGTGATACGGATGCCCACTATTCTCCGCCTTGTCTCCCTCCAGTAGTCCTGTCTCACAGGACTTGAAAAGTTGATTAAAAAAAAAAAAAAGTTCAAAATCTGTGAAAACTCATTTAAATTTGTGCAGCTAGTCATAATACTGCTACACTGGATTATTATCATAACTGTCTTAATGAATTTGATGAGAAACTGCAGAATCCCCCTCAGGGAGGGCAGCCATCTGCCTGGACTGGCTGGGTA
Source organism: Karalla daura (assembly GCA_029224185.1). Classification (NCBI taxonomy): domain Eukaryota; kingdom Metazoa; phylum Chordata; class Actinopteri; order Chaetodontiformes; family Leiognathidae; genus Karalla; species Karalla daura. Next base: position 27,499,479 of record CM055190.1, on the reverse strand, counting down.
GAATTGTAATGACAGTAGCAATAGTCAGCACAAATTACTGGCATCTGTAAGAATAGCAAGTGAAAGTAGCTTTTCTCTACCATTTACTAACACGGGCCAAATCAAGCATGCTGTATACTAAATACTTGACACTTACAGTTGCCATCTTATTGGGATTGGCATGGTAGACAACAATCACAAAAGATTAATAAAAACAAAGAACACATGAAGAGAGTAACCATCACTATAAATATAAACTATACACTATAAAATAAAAACTATAAATAAAACCCAAAGTTCATTAACAGTATATTAGATTTGAAAACTTTAAATTTGTAGTAGTCAGTTTGAATACATCAAAATGTACTGTTCTGAGGATGTTAAGAGCTCATAATACGGTTCTCAAGTACAACTAGAACATTGACAACTGCATTAAAACAAAGAGATCTATAGGCAGCACCTTCCTCATTTATTAATAGTCACCTAAAAACAACTCATAACAGTGACAATACACGCATACACTCATGTTGTGAAATGCACTTAAACATACAAAACAATAGACAACACCTCACAACTTGTAGTGTTTTATTGATGCTGCAAATAGAACATGGCTAGATAGCATTAGAAAGACTTCTCTTGAGGGGCATCAACACCACTCCTACCCAAAGACTTACTAAAGTCACTGTTAAAAGTTGCTTATTGACCTAAGAGCAATCTCCCATTGGCTGAGTCCTTTCAACACATTGATACACTTGAAAAAAAAAGATAAACATTTAGTTATGCATTTGTATATAACATGAAATTTAAAACGTAATAATGCATTCCATACATTCTATCAGCCTGGTTTAAGGATTGACCTTTGGGTACAGTAGTATAATGACACCAGGGCACAGGACTTGATAATGAGTGTAAAAAATACATGCCAATAATTAATTCTACGGAATGTTTACATTTTAAAAGTGATATCCAGTCACTCCCATGTTTTTGCAGTTAAATACAAAAAAATATATACTATTCAGTCTTTGTGCTTTAGTAGTTAAAACATTGCAGCTTTATGATAATGCCAGGTCATTTATATGGTTAAAGTAAGGCAAGTAAAGCAAGTTGACATCGACAGAGCTGCCTTTCCTTTTTCAACACTGGAAAATATTAAACCTATGAAAACTGGTAAATGGAAATCACACAGAAGAATTAAAAGTTAATGGTTTATATACCTGGGGAAATTTGGACAACATAAGGCAAGGTAGAAGCGTAACAATGGCACTGGTTTTTAGAGATATCAAGACATCAATGCTTCCTGCTTTAATACAAAATGCCCTTAAACTCACCTTACAGCATCTGATGTGAGAAGATTCTGCAGCCCCATTTGTTCCAATAAGCAGTTTGTGATGTTATACGAGCTTGATGTAACACACTGAATATACAGTATATATTAACTACTACACTGTAAAGCACAAGCACATTTCCACACAACGTTAAATCTGGCAGCACATCTACGTTGTAAATGCTTAAACATACAGTTGAAATGGAGAAATGAATTTCATTTACAGTTTGTTAGCTCTGGGTTGAGTAGCTGGTTGAGTAGCTTTACAAAATGGCATTATGAGATGATGTATAGGGCGACATGTTTTACTCCGTATAAAGAGTAAAACTGTTTCTAATAAAGCTGATTGAAAATATGCAAAAAAAAGGCTTTTTAAGTAAAGGGAATGTTTGCTTGCAGGTCTTAAAACCATAGCAGTTTTACTTTGGACCGTATATAAGGTGAATGTTTTAGGTCAGACAGCTGCATTTTAAGTCCTTTAGTACATAGTGTGCAACTTCATGCTTCATCAGGAACAACATTGATAATTATGGCATATTATGGGCACATTATTTGCCACAACCCAAATATGAATCAGCAGGTGAATGTATTTTCCAGATACAACTTGCAGCGTACTACCTGACTGATGCTTAAGTACAGAACAGAAGATATGAAGTATAATTTGTTAATTTATTAACTTAACCAGAGTCTCTGGTTGTTTGGGCTTCAGGCACAGTAAAAATTGGAATACATCCTGAAGCTGTTTTAGCTGACTGTATACATAATTGCCAAGCAAACATGCATGCAAAACACCATGTGCCCGCTTTGCTTTCAGTTGGCTCTGCTGCCCCCAAGTTGTCAAGATAGAAAGTAATTTAATGACATTAATGAAGCCTGGCATCAGCCATTGTTTAGTGTAAATCTTGCGATTTGCATCTGAAAAAAGTTCAAGTTTATTAGAATCAACCAGAAAGGCTAACTGCATTTCCACTAGGGATCTAATTTCTATTCAAGGATGTTTTTTCATTACAAGAACAGTAATATTTTTTTTGGAATAGGTGAGGGACTTTGTGTCTTTCATTCAATGGACATATATAAATTACTGCATTTGTATAGGATTGTGCAAAAAATAAAGTAAAATAAGGCAGATCTGAGTTTTGTTCATTATTGGCAGGAGGAATGGATGTCATTGTGCTTTGTCACCAGAAAAATGCTAAAATCTTCTCAGTAGGACCATTTGGACGGAATAAGAGAAGTTGTCTTAAGAAAAAAAAATGTTTCAAAGTCCTGAGGAAGAGATGGCAGGTATGAGCCTAGGTTCTAGGCTTTGGTACTCATTTTCTATTAATTAATCATTTTAAAATAGAAATTCTACCCAAGTCAAATGAAGTTTATGGCTTGTTCCTTTAACATCCAACAAACAATGCTTAGTAATCAGAAATAGTTGCTTGATGCTTTCATCTTGTGACATTTCCACAAGTACTAAAATAGCCAAACAACCAGTTTCAGTGATGAAGGAATTCTGATTCATAAATGTTGAAATTAAGTTTAATCTGTCTGCACTGCAAATATTCTCATTGATAAGAATGCAGCAAAAGCTTGGCTAATTATCAAACACGGATTATGTGCTTATGTCTTTACCTTTACCAGCTGGCTTTAAGCAGCTAACTAAGTTATTTATAATTTGTATGCAGCTGTTGAATTTGTTTGTTTGACATCTGTGCTTGTTTTCTTGCGCAAACTGTTTAAGAGCAATTAGCATGAGAGATGGGCCGTGCACGAGGTTGTGGTGTGCTGGCCGATGATGGTGACGTGCAGTTGTCTCGGTTGTGGTTCTCCCGAGCTGCAATCTTTTTACCCTGCTCCTCCTTCATGAAGAGCTCCACCATGAGGATCTTCTCCTTGTGCATCTGGAGGCTGATGTCCTTCGGTATGTCTGGAATCAGCCAGTCCACAAAGTCACTCATGAGCATTACCACGTTCTGCAGAGGGGACAAATGGAAACTCCTTAGTTGAAGAACATCTCATTGACCCACAAATTGTAGAATATGTGCAGAAAGAAATGACAGCCCATTGAAATATAGTTCAACATTAGCAGAACACGTCACCAAGCTCACGCATTAGCTATAGCTATATATTAGCAATATAATGTAATGATACATAATTACTGTCACTTATGTTATGTTATCTGCCTCTTTCAGATAATTTTGGGTTAAAATGAGTGTACTCATTGCATACACTATAATAAACCCTTATTTTGTGTTTCACACACAACAGCCCCAGTATCCTGGGTGAATACCATGACAGAACCATCCATCCACCCTACCCATTCACTTATAAATGGAAATGACCAAGGGTTTACACGAGATTTACGTGAGATAATGTGATAATCTGTTATCCTGATCCATCTGCATATCTTAACATCATATCATAGATGATGTTGCATTAGAATCCTAGTTTATTTATTTTAGTCAGACATCAGCCTTATTTCACTTTAAGGCCATGAAATGGTCTTGGGGCTCCAAAAGACCCCCATGTCATGACAGTGTACTGTGATGGGTTAACTTGTGATTAATGAATTGAACGATTATTTACTTTTCATAAAAAGTAAATTCATAAAAAATGTGTCTTTGAAAGCAAGTGGAGGTGTATAATATGATACACAAATGTTATTTCAAACCTGAAAGACAATGACAAAGGCAAGGCGTGCAGCCAGGATGGCCCAGAACTCCTTAGAGAGTTCATATGGTGTGCTGGACCACGGAGGCTCTCTGTAATCTTTGTATCTGGTAAGAGACAAAAAACAACTAAAAACCAAATATATACAAATACATTTACATACACATACATTTATGCTTAGTTACAATATCTTTACATGATAAACATGATACAAAATATACAGATGTGTTTGTATGTCAGTTCATACACATACTGTATGTGAATCAACCCCTACAAAATCTAATGTACCTTACCTGCATATCTCAACCTTGTAGCCCAGGTGCATTGGCTGGAGAGGCTCTGTGCCTGGCTGAAAGTCACTGACATTGAAGTATGACATTGTGTGATTGACAAAGCCCCGCATGGTGCCGTCAGGGCTGTACATGTACTGATAGACCAGTCGTGGGATGAAGTCCGACGTGAAAGAGATAACAAAGGCCTGTGGGGGAGGAGGGGGGGGTAAAATGATTGATTGATTTTTCATGTGTGTTTGTTTGTTTTGTAGCTGTGTGTTAAAACATAGGTAACATTAGGCCCAGACAGATCTGGAGGGAAAACTGTCAAGTGACTGTGACGATATAATACTTACATTAACAATGACTGCTACCTTACTGAGGCCTCTCAAGAGGTTGTACCAGATACCTAGAGAGAGATGACCCATGTGTGATTACTCACTCCAACAAGGGACATCAAGCAACCACAAGATGACAAAAGCACTCTGCATTGATTATATAGTGTTTAACAGTCTAACAGTATACCCAACACTTTATCCTTTATATGATAGGTATTTTCTAAGAACAAATTCTAAATTTTATGTGCACTTATGTACACTGCAGTCTTAGCTTCATTTTATAAGTATGTTGTGTGACCTCTGTGTGCACCTGTCTACTATATAATCTTCAAAAACGTTTAATGACATTAATAATGACAATTAAGTTAAGTTAAGATGGTAGTTCTGGTCAGTTTCTGTAATTCTCTGTTCATTCTGTAATTCTCTCTTCACCAATCGAAAAGGCAAAGCCCTCTCATAGATTAAAGTCATTTCTAGAGTTCTAAATTCCAAATCTAAATATAAATTTTGAATGAGAAATTAGACTTTGTCCTTAATTAGCGGTGAGCCTACCAAGTGAGTTGAGATGAGTTTTATCCAAGGGGATGTAATGTCTAACATTAAAGCTAAGAGCAGTTTAAATTCAGGTACTGGACACCTACCAATGTCTTTGGCTTTGGCTGCAATTGGCCTGCGCAGTTCCATTACAAACTTCTTGGCATCCAGGCGAATTTCAATGATGTTATTTAGTAGTGCAAAGAGTGGAGCCAGGGGGAATGAGGCCACGAAAAGAGTTACCATCCCAAACTGGATAACTAAAGACACAGACCAGAGGAGAGAAACTGATGAACACAGCAGATTTAGATTTGAGTTTGGTCACTTGGAGGCAGAAAAACATCCACGACACAGCCACCTTGTTGGTGTTTTCAGTTGTAGGCTCCATCAGCTTTACATTTAAGGACAGCAATATTAAAAGCAGGCCATTTCAATCCAGCCCAGTAGGGATGTAATGACATCAGTAATATTGAAATATCGCAAGAATAAAAGTGCCACTGAATTACCGTGGAGTACCTTGGTATTACCGCAGACATGTAACGATAAAAAAGATAGGACTCTAGGCAAAAACTGGGGCATAAAAACTACAAAGACCATGACCCTTTGCGCTTTCCGTGATCCAATGTGCTCCTGCTTGCAGACCTTGTACTGCGAAAAAAAAAAAAAGTCACATACATAGGAGCGAAGTGAGACCATGGATGTATTATAAAACTGCAATGGGTGGCGTATGACAACATGGAGACCGATGAGGACACTGAACAAAGGAGGACAAAGGAGAGAAGATAACGGAGACACAGGACACTGTGAAACACTGCCAGGCTGCTCTGACATACACTGGGGATGTATATATGTATATCAACCCTGCACATTTGACTGTGAGGAGGGCTGTAAAGCACTGAAGTGCCCCCCAGTGTACCTGGCAAGTAGTTACTTGACAGCATGAGACACTGGAAGCTTCTGTTTAAGCTGTTTTTCCCAATCTTCTTTTTTTCTGCATTATTATTGTTGCCTTACAATGCTGCAATAAATACCAAACCGTGGCCCCATTATTAAATATTGTGAGATTTTGATATTGTTATGCCCCTATTAGACAGACTCACCGACACAGGAGATAAACAGAAATCGCTCTTACACAAGAGTCCCAACATTTGTTGGTCTACACAAGGGAAATTCCCTGAGGTGGTGTGACTGTACGGGCTGGCAAATCAACAAGTTAACAAGTTAAAACAAGACATGAGTCAGATTGCAAAATATCAAAGATCAATCAGATGTCTGTGAATAATTTTTAAGAAGGTACAGTAACTACCGTGTTGCATCCAAATAAAGTTGAGTTTTCTGACTACTACAATATGACAGTTATTGGGAATTTAGACTCTTGTGTTTCACTGGCGTTTAGAATGACTATATTTCTTGGCAATTTCAAACACATATACAGTACATATATACAGTACTTAACGCTGGAAATTTTTTTATACAATGGGAGTTCAACATAGTTTGCGCACAAAGAACACAGAGATTATTTCTGTAATGCAGCTATTATCTGACTCTGCTGAAAGAGGCTGGCATTTACAATTCTGGTCTGACATGCAGAATCAGTGTTTGTTGATACCCACACTGCAATTGCACATCAGGGTAACAGGATCAAAGTTCTCCAGTTTTAAACACAACTTGACTTGCTCTGAAAGGATAGTGCATTAAAAAGGTGGATATTGCCCTATAGCACATGTGTGTCATGGGTCATCTTTGGATCTGAGCTGAAGACTGACTCACAGATTGCAGATGGAGATGACCTTACTCCATTATGTTTGTACCTAAAGGAGTGTTCTCCATTGTATATAGAGTGAAGGCAGAAAATAGACCCTGGACAGGTTGCCAGCCCATTACAAGGGATAAATACACATCTTTCTCTCCCTCTCTCTCTCTCTGTCTCTCTCTCTGGATGTTTATAAAGCAAAAGGAATGATCAGTACATAATGAGCGAATTAAAAACAAAGCATTGATAGACATTTGTAAATGAGAAGGAAATGCTACATTAATATTAAACATATAAGTTTTTCCTCATCTGGAAAACAATGGTCAGCGGTAATATAATGATTAAATAAATGAAATGTACACAGTTCTAAACATTTAAATCTGTTTGCAAAACCAAAATTGAAATGAAATTCATGGGAGCGTTCTAAATGTTGAGTGTCTACATTGTCATTGAAACTGTAGTGCATTGACAGATACATATCACTGTTGAGGGGCTAGAATTGTGACTGGTAGGGTGTGAATAGGAAGGGTCCACTTTTATTTAAGTAATGCAAAAACTGGATACAGACATTCAGTAATGTTAACACATTAGTGGATGATTTATACATATTTATATATATTTTAGTTAATGGCTTTCATTTCAATCATTTTTATTAATTCATTATTTACCAAGTGTTACTCATGCTTTATAAAAATGCCTCATTCTGAAGTGTTACCTATCTATTTATTTTATTTTATGAGACTATGAGAGGAAACCGGAGCAGCAGGACTGGCCAGGATTCACACCCAGGGCCTTATTGCTGTGAAGTGACAGTGTCTGGCTCCTAGCCACTGTATTGACGTCCTGATTCTAAGTAGAAGACACTCATGATTTAATTTACTCTACTGAGCACTACGAGGAGTCCACATGGTCATCTTTGGTAAACAGAAAATAAGGCTACGTTACAACTATTAACAACTATCTTGGATTTATACTCACTCATTTCCATGTACTCAGGGCTGAGGCCAACAAAAGGACCAAGGAGGTGATCTTTCTCATGGCGGTGTAGGGTTTTGCTCAACTCCTCCTCTTGCTTTGAGTCCAACTCTGACTTTCTCCTCCGGAGCAGTTTCTTTAGCTTCCTGCAAATACGTTATAAACAAAAGAAAGAATGAATAGAAATGTGGCGTCAACAAAGCTTATATGACTTAAATGTACAATTCTAAAAACCTATCCTATTTTTTAATTCTGTTTTGGATATAAGGCTAATGTGATTTTTATAACTGTAATTTCAATGTATTATTTTCTGGTAGTATTCTTGCTCATGGTACCCCAAAAAACTGTTGACCAATCATGCTGAAATGAAGTTTGTCCATCCATCCATCCATTCATCCATCTCTCTCTTTGCATGCGTGCATCTGTTAAGATCTATTATGTGGCTGCTCGGTGAGTGAGCCTTGTGGGAAAGTGTATGTTTGAGCACGTCAGTGTGTATGCTATGACTCACGGTATCCCAATCTCAAACAGGTTGTTCTGGATTAGCTGCTTTCCAAGCATGGTGATGCACAATTGGATGCACAACTCCATTAGGCAGCCTGCATGGGCGCACTGAAGAAAGTGGAAGCAAACGACAATCAGTCCATTGGTTTGTTTGTTGAAGTGACAACAGACAATTGACCTTTTTTCTCTGATGATGAGAAACAAGCAAGCATGATGATGTAAGTGAGCAGCACAGGAAAAATCAATGGTCTTTTCTGTTATGGCCAAGAGAAGTGGAAAAATGATTTTTCTCATCTTTGCATGAGATTTCTTGACATGCGGTGCGACAGGCACTGCTTTAGTGTGAATTACCTCTTCCATTCTGTATGATCCAACAACATACAAGTAATTTCCAGGTCGCCCAACAAGTCTGTAAAACAAATTGCAATGTTTACATGCTAAAAGATGAACGCACAGAACATACAAATACATGGGATATCATTTTCATTAAGAGTGCAAGGATTTTAACAGCTATTCAACAAAACTGTGATCAAAATGCATGAATGCACAAAAACAATCGTTGGCACTATTTTACCTGCCCCGGAAAAAGGCCAAATATACGATGGGTGTGAAGGCATTGACAAACTTTAATATAAAAGTTTTGAAGATGAGGCGCTCTTCAAAACTCTTGTCCGTCTTTGGAACCTCTGAAAAAGACAAAATAAGACTTGTTTGATTCACACATTTATTTCACACCTTTAGGTCACTCACTCATTCACACATACATGCACGCATGTGCACACGGAGCACACACGCACTTTTCTTATTTCAATCCAAAGCACTCTTCACTATTATGAAATATTATTACTATATTTATACTGTGTATTAATAATACATTATCATGAGCTCATTTCGCATACTAAAATGCAGCATACATAACATCTGCTGCATCGCAGCAGCTGGTACTGAGGCTGATCAAATGGAAACCTTCCATATTCAGCAGAGGAGATTTGAGTGCAATTATTTACCCTTGTATTTATCAAATGTCTTTTTTTACACAAACATTGTTCAGATGGTGCACACTCCAGTAAATGTATAGTCAGAAAAGACTCTTGGCATTTGCTTTGAGAGACAGTCACGCCTGTGAGCTGCTGTGGAGCAATGGAATATGCCTCACCCATTGTGGTGAGCCAGCGGGCGACTGCAGCGTAGATCTCGTCTAAGATGATGATGACGATGAGATTGATGATGGCTGCAGTGGTCTTTACTGTGGCTCTGATGTTGGACCGTGCTGCTGGGTAGCTGCTCATGTGCAATGCTGCCTTAATACTAATCCGATATAGGATGACACCAAAGACTATAACGAAGGTCACAGCAATCTGAAAATTGACAAGAAGAGCTGCTCTTAATCTTATGACGACAATGCAAGCACAGAAAGAAAAATAAATCACTGCAGGTGACCAAGATTACAAAGTTTATCACAAAAACTTGACATTTTTACATCTGTATTCATGTAAACTTGAAGACTTGAACCAAGTCTGTGATGTTTCCCTTTTTTGCTGATATAAAAAAAAGAAAAGGAAAAAAACAGCACAGATACCAGGTTACACAGATTCAAAGAATCCCACTGTCCATCATTTTAGCATGATCTGATTCTTAGGTGAACTCAGACTGCTGTGCTCTTGTCCCAAGAGTGGTACATGTGGCAGACATACAGATATTACTCTCTAGGCCAGGGGGACTGTTTAGACTCACCATAAAACCCATCATGGCAACAGTAGACAGGTAAGCTGGCAGTCTATCTGTACATGTCAGCTTCACCTTTTCACCCTGAAACACATCCACACACACACGCGCACACACACAAAGTTATATGAAGGACAAAGTACACCACATGACTGAGACATTTAGCATGTGTGTCTGGCTATGTATATTTGTGTTTCTACAGCCACAGCCACAGGAGGTTATGTTTTTATGTCAGCAGCATCTACTGTGCCCTGGGCATGCAGATGCACACAGTCCACAAATGCACATACATATACACACACACATACGAACACGATGTGACTGCAGTAAAGCAAGGCTCACCCTGCCCTTAGCTTTCATGTCATGTTCTAGCTTGGAAACAACTGGGGCAGAAAGCTTGTGTGACTAAGTGTGAGAGTGTGTGTGTGTGTGTGTGTGTGTGAGTGTGTGAGAGAGAGAGTGTGTGTGTGGGGGGACCAGGGATAAATGTGACCTTCATTCAAGACAGTAGGGTAATAAACATAAACATGCTCTGTTTTTTATTTCAAAATGCAAATGATGCTGCCCTTGGTCATGTGTTATTCATTGTAAAATATTGCCTGGATGTTTCCAGATGCAGATGGACAGTGTTTGCTTTTTGAGTACTACTATGTGCACCTATCTGCGTCTCAATTTTGCAAGAGGACTGGTAGAAAGCATGTGTGTTGAATGGAAACATTAAGACCTAAAAATGGTTTGAATTCATGAAAATGCCACATTGCACTATATCAATTTACCTGTCCTGTCTATCAAAATATCTAGAGAATATTGTTGTGCAGGCATACTGCAAGCAACTATATTTGTATATCATTAGTCTTACCTCTTGGGTTGAATGTTCCTCTCTTGCTGTCTTTTGCATGACTCGGAACTCGTATTCTGCTCGATTGTGGTCCTGCAAGAGTGATAAACTTAGATGCTTGGCTGATTATTAGAAAACGGGAAAAACAGCAGAGGAAACTCTTCTGAAACCCAAAAATATATATACAAGGTTTTCAAAAGATGTTTAAATTCAAATATAGTGTCATGCAAAAAAGAAAGAACTGTATCCATCCACCATGGAAAGGTCAAGCAGAGGGCAAAACAATAGGCAAGCTAGAGCTGTGTGTCATTGATGCTGCAGTGTGTGCTGTGTGCGTGTGCATGCATGAGCAAAAACCTCCTTTAAATGCAGACCTAGGCTCAGAAATAAACTTTTTACAGTAAATTAAATGATTTACTGTATGTTTTAAGTGGGGGAGGCAACGCAATAATAGATCTAGACCCTAGTGTGAAACGTGAGCATAATAAATCACCCTACATTTTTTTTTTTTTCACACACGCACACCATTATTGTGGGGTTGGTGTTCAAGAAAAATTTATGTCCAGTAGAACTTGAACAGTTGACTTTTTGTAAAAATCAATTTTGTTGACTTCAACTTAGCGAGTCAGTGTTCTTGGAAACAAAACAGCTTCTTTCGGTATCTTTAACGTGTGGCTATAGTGTTTGCTACCTCTAAAGCAGGGTGTGTAGTTCTTGCAGGATTACTAATCTGGTTTTGACCATTCAGAAGAGGATACTGCTACCACAACGATTCAACTATATACTAAATAGTGTTATCACAAGCAAACAAGAAAACTTTGTTTTCTCGAGATACGAAATTTAGTTATTTTACATTTAGGGGACTCTCATCCAAAGGCACTTACAATTGCAGGCCAGCAATAGTGTTTTATAATGGAGCAATGGGTAAGGTGCCTTGTTCAAGGGCACTACAGCCATTGAGTGATTCAAACCTGTGATATTTGGGTTGCAAAACCAGATCTGTAATCACTAGACCACAGCTTTCTCACTGAATTACAGAGTTAATGCGTTATCACAACCAAAAAGACTTTGATAACAAAATAATACGAGAAAACAGAGGAAACAGCAGTAACAAACAATAAATATGTGGTTGTTCTTGGCACCTGTAAATGTATTTCTAGATTATTGAGATTTGAGGTGCTTGACATTATCCTATTCAACATATCTCTTTTTTACCTTTTGAATTATAGAAATTGTGTGTAAATTGTGACATGGTATCATCAGGGAAGGGAACTTTTGTTCCTTTAGCAGTATATCAAAAAGATTCTTTTCATCTGACTTCAAATTCATGTTCATTAACTTTTCTTGCATGTTTCACATGTAATTGTTTTTATGGATTTAGAGGCACTAAATCCAAGTTTTACAAGGGAAGAAATATGGAAAAAGGTAAAGCAGGGCACATAAACAACAGCTATTGGTCAGATCAACTTTGCTGTCAGAGGCCACACAAATAGATAGAAAGAGAATGCTTGAGAGAAAGAGGAATGCCTGACATAATGTGATGAAGACAATGTCAAGTGAAAAGACCTGAGGCAGACTGCTTGAAACCTTGGACAAGAAATTGTTAGTTTTAGCAGCTGTGGAATGCACCTAGATTAGTAAGTAAAAAGGAAGAAAGTTTTAATGAGTTTTAATATGAGAGAAGTTTCAGCCAAACCTTATGCTCCTCCTGTAAAATAGACCACATACAGAAACACATGAGAAAATGTCAGTCTCAGTCATTGTCTGAAAAGATACTATACTTGTGTGTAATTTTAGAGAAAAGTAGGAAGATTATATAAAAAGTCACAGTTGTTCCATTTCATGGCTTTTAAGCAACTAGCGTTCAATATGATGATTATAGCTGATTCACTACATGTATATACATACTAGCACAAGAGTGAAGCAAAATGTGTGGCTTGTGTGAGCAACAAAATTTGAACAGGTCGTGTTAGAGAAATGGTAGCAGCAGCATTTCATGCTGTCATCAGCAGGGGCACCAGTTTATTTTGAAAAGTGATGGGGGATAACTGAGCAGGAAAGGCGGGGGTGTGCCAGCGGGTGACGTGGAACCATTTGTCCCGATTCACAGTTTTGTCGTACTGGCTGTTGGTTAATAGATTATTAAACTATGCTTAATACTATACTAAAAGAGGTGTGTCACAATCCTGTTTCCTCTCGTTTCACTATCACCTCCTGTACTGTTGTATTGTCTTGTCTTTTACTTCCTGCTTCCATTGTGTGTTTTCTAGCTTTCCTCTGGGTCCTCACAACTGCATCTCATTCAGCCTAATCACTGGTACTTATATTCTGTCTCCTCTGGGTCTCCCTGCCAGTTTGTTTTCTCACAGCATACCTGTTCACTCCTTCCCTGCAATTTCCTGTTTTTCCTGGGCCTCTGGTTTTACCTGTGGTTCCCCATGGACCCCTATTGTGTCACTCTACTCTCCAGCTCTCTGATTTGTTTCTCTCTTCTCTCTGTTTTCCATTTTTACAAGCCCTCCCACTGTTTTTTGCAAAATGGTATATCTGTGGTCTCCCCTTTTTTTCCTCTGAGCTGCTCTCCTGTTAGTTTTGTTTAGTAACCCTCACTACCTAAGTTAACTGTGTCAGTAATGCATGTAGGTCATCTGCTATCTCTTCCGACTCCCAGTCGTCTGACAGAAACAGAATGAACAAGCCAAAAATGGACCCAGCAGTGCTCCCGGCCCAGACTGAGTGTTTCCCCTGGTTTGAGTGACTACTCAGTGGGCCACAGCCAGCACTGCTTCATGCTTTTTGTGATAAAGATGGATAGATGGACAGACATCCTCAAGAGGCAGATGGAAATCGTCATGTTCTAGCTTTCCAAGATTGAGGTCCAACCTCTGAGTCCTCTGCCTCAGCTCCTGTCTCTCCGGTCTCCTCAATTTTTTCGTCACTCCTCTAGTATCCCAGCCCAGCCTTCAGCGGGCCTTCAACTCAACTCAACTTAATTTATTTTAAGTGCCAGTTCTTAACAGACATTATCTCAAGGCAAGTGAGCGACAACATGTACATAGTAAACACCCCCTGTCCTTAGACCCTCTCAAAGGCTGAGGAACGACTCCCAAGAAAAACCCTGACAGGGAAAAAAAGGAAAGAAACCTCAGGGTGAGAGACAGAGGAAGGGATCCAAACCTAGGACGGTCAGCCGGAGGCAGATGCAAGACTATACAGAAATATGTGGAATGAGGGCGAACACTTTAGATAATAGTTCAAAGGTCAAATAAGTCCACAGTAGAAACAGTGCATGCAGCGGGAAGATCCGGCTGGAGGGATAGAGTCCTGGATCCAACTAAGCATCTATTGAGTCTGGGAGGGGGAAAAAGCACAAAGACTGGGGACGCAAGGTCCCCAGTCCATATGTTAGTCCTGCATAGAACAAGAATAGAGAGGAAGAAGTGGAGGAGAAGGAGAAGGTGGAGGATAGATGGGGAGAGATAAAGAGGAGGGTGAGATGAAAGAAGGAACGTGTGCCCGATCCACACCCACAGAGAGAACGGAGAAGATAAAGCTCAATGTACCGGGGGGGGGCCCCCGGCAGTCTCAACCTACAGCAGCTTATCTAGGATTTAAGGTCTACCTGAAGGCTTTGTGAAAAAGGAGGGTTTACTTTCTCTTGAAGGTAGAGAGGGTGTCTGCCTCCTGGACTAACACTGGTAAGTAGTTCCAGAGGAGAGGGCCTTGGTAGCTGAAGGCTCTGGCTCCAAATCTAGACTCTAGATTCTTGGAACCACAAGTAGGCCACAAGTAGAGGGTGCCAGCCGATGGAGTGATTTATATACAAGGGGAAGGATTTTGAACTGAATCTTGAAAGACACAGGAAGCCAGTGCAAAGAGGCCAGAACTGGAGCGATATGATCTCCCTTTCTAGTGTTTGTCAGGACACAAGCTGCAGTGTTCTGTTGCTCTCCGCTGCTCTCCTTCACTTCCTCGTCTCCTCCTCCCGTGTCCTCATCTCCTCCTCTGGCTTCCTTGTCTTTTTTATTTCTTCCATACTTCAGTCCAGCCCTGGTCAATCTGCCAGCAAACTCTGGCAAACTCTTACTGCTTGCCTCCTTGTCTCCTTCTCTGGGCTCCTTGTCTTTTTTGTTGCGTCAATGCTCCAGTTCTGCTCGCAACTGGCTGGGCTCCTCCAGCCCAACCTTGTTGGTCTTCGGTTGCCTCTCAGGTTCCTCTCCCTCACCTGTGGTACTTTTGACCCACATTTTTTAGTAACATAGGCTCCCATCCTTACACCTGTAGTTCATCTCAACTCTGAGTTTTTGCTGGAAGACACACAGACAGGGTCGCCCTATCTACCGCTCCACCAATTCCTATTTTACCCCGACACACCAGCAGAGCCCAGGTGCTTTACCTCCAGTTCCTAGCTGCACTTTTCCCCTGCTTCTCCCCCGACTTACACTTTATGAAACCTCAGGCTTATAGTTCGGCTCCACAGCTCCCTCTGCTTCCGTCAACCTCTGTTTCTGGCCCCTTAGCCCCCATTTCTTGCCCCACAGCCTCTGCCATCAGCCCATCAGTCTCTGTCCTCAGCGCCTCAGCCTCTGTTACTGGCCTTGGCCTCTCAGTCTTTGGCCTCTCAGTCTCTGCCTTCAGTGTCTCAGTGTTGGATGCCTTTGTCCTCAGTGCCTCAGCCTCTGTTCCCAGCTCCTCACCTTTAGTGTTCAGTGTCTTAGTCCTCGGATTTTGGAGCCTCAGTTCCTGGTGCTGACTTAGCGCCAGCCTCTGTCCAGTCCCTGCCCCCCAGGCCTGCTCTGGTCCATACCCTGTCCTCAGGTCCATCCTCAGCGTCCATAGCAGCCGCGACTCTATACTCAGTGGCCACAGCCGCATTCTCAGCATCTGTTGCAGTTGCTGCTGCCTCCTCCATGACCAGACCAGTCTGAACGACTTTTCCAGGCCCAAACTGCTTCTCCCGTATTCCAAGCAGCCTGAGCCACATCTCCAGTGTTCTGAGGAGCCACGTCTGCCTCTCTTGTGTTCAGAGCAGCCACCTTAGAGTTTCCATTTTCCAGAGTAGCCTCTGCCGTGTCTTCAGTCTCCAGAGCAGCCTCCACTGTTCCTCTTGTTTCCAGGGTGACCTCAGGAGATCTTCTAGTCTCCAGGGTAGCTGCTGCTGTCTCTCCAGTCTCCAGAGTAGCCATTGCCATATCTCCGGCCTCTAGAGTGGCCGCTACTATGTCTCCAGTCTCCAGGGCGGTCTCCGCTACTCCTCCAGTCTCAAGCCTGCAGCTGCTGAATTTATTGCTTTAATACTCCCATACATGCATTGCAGCAGTGTGTAAATAAATAAGCAACAGCATAGTGATGCTCATATGTACAAAACTGGGTTATGGTATAACTATACTTATGGTAACTATTAGGGATATATCACCAGTATATCATTGCCAGAAAGTTTAACTGCTGTTTAGCATATACACATATACACTGTGATGGACTGGTGATCTATCCAGGGTGTAGTCCCCGCCTTTCGATCTATGTGAGCTAGAAATAAGCACCAGCAGACCCAGGAACACCAGTGGGTGTGAAGCAGTTATGGTGAATGTTTAGAAGATGCATAAATGAATGAATGAATGAATGAATGAATGAATGAATGAATGAGTCGCATATAGTGCTGGTATGATATGCCGCCATCTTCACTACAGGCCCCGATAAGGGACAAAAGCCTTTTGTTGCAGTGTCTTTTTTTAAAGACAAGATCAAATGAGATTACACTTTAAACAAGCAGAAAAAGTCAATTAAACAACTACTACAGCTGTATGTTTTTCTTCATCCTCTGGCCAGGGTGGGACCGACCAAAATATGTGCCACTGTCTTGTTGCAGGACATTACGTAGATTGAGGGAGCTATCACAGAAGTAGGCAGTGGAGTGAGCCCCATGCAATACGACGTGCAGTAGAAGACCCCAGCCTTTACTGAAGGAAACTTTTGGATTTGCAAAAGATGCCGCTCTTGGACCGGTTGCATCAGACCCTCCAACACAAACCCAAGCCTGTTGATCATCCACGTGCTGTGCTATGGTGACTGTGTTGACATTTTACGCAGTCTTCTCTGAGCACACCACCAAGGTAGCCCTTACTTGGGCTGCATTTAACAAGGTCAGGCTTCCAAGGCATTGAAGGTTTTAGACCCAACATTTTGATGATAAGGGTATTACACAAGTCAAATATTTAATTGTAAACCGTGTTTTTGACAATTTTGCAATTTTGTCGCCTTTAGTAACCAAATACTAACCTTAAGAGTACAATGGAAGGGAAGTAATGGAAGGGAGTACAAATACAGGAGTCCTCGGAACAGCCCATATAAAACATATGATATACCACCTTTTGTGCTGTTCTTGTACAGGGTGGATTTTTCTAAGTCTAGATCATCTGAGCTGTATCCAGAAGTGGAAGATAAGGTTTTCTGGGTGGGTTATTTCTCACCATGTCTCCTGTCCTGGGATTCCTGACACTTCACTCTCATTTACACCTACACAAAAGGACGCCTCGCTATTGGCAAGACATTTCCTATAGTTACATTCAAAGGCGGCTCATGTTTTTTTTAGACTTGAGAAGATAAAATACACCTTGAGAGGATGTACAGACAAGTTTTTCCACAAATTGCAGCTCTTTATTTCTTATTTACTAATTTAGAGGTACTACCTAACTGATTCTGTGCCTTGTTACTGTTATACTATTGCATAAATAACCAGAAATTTGTTTTTGTTTTTTGTTTTTGTTTATTACATTTAAATATATGTGCTTGCGACTATGTATATACATTATATAAAAATGGAAAAGGTAAACTGTATTTATGTTATTGAAAGTTTTGAATTGCATATTTCCTATCAAAATATTTCGGGGGGAAAAATTGACACTATGGGATTTGCAGTGTGAGGTTTTGTGGAACTGTTTCTGTTTTCTAAATTGTGTGTTGAGACAAAAAATGATAGGATCCTGCATTATACAATTATGTCCTCAGTTTCTACATTTAAAATATGCAAAGCAATAAAGGAATGATTTCAGAAACTTGAGACATTTGGATT
Organism: Karalla daura; assembly: GCA_029224185.1. Lineage (NCBI taxonomy): Eukaryota > Metazoa > Chordata > Actinopteri > Chaetodontiformes > Leiognathidae > Karalla > Karalla daura. Next base: position 27,481,510 of record CM055190.1, on the reverse strand, counting down.
AAACAAAGAAATCAAAACCACTTACTAACTGAATCGGACAAATAAGCTATAACCATGTGACACTGGCTGGGCAAAGAAACAATGTTAACAGCTTGTAAATGCTTTTAGACTGCTTCATCCATACTGTTTTACAAACAAAAATACAAAATATGACAAAAAAGGCGGAACACCAAGTACATACTTTGTACAAAGCTTACTTCTTCTTAATCAGGCTACAGACATGGAAGTGGAACTAGACCTTTGCATTTAACTGTTGAGCAAGAGAGTGAAATATCAGGTTCACTAAGTTTGGAGTGTAGAGACTCTGTTTGTGGTGCTCTCTTACCTCCTCCTCCTCTCCAAAGCCTGTCAGGTCCCACACATAGTTGAGTCTCATCTGTCGTCTCTTCCAGTGCTCCATGAAGAGAACAGCTGCAGTACCGAGGAAACACAGCTCACCATGTAGGCTAACAAACAGGCTTAGTGTCTATGAGATCTTTCAAACTATCAGTTTTTGTGTAGTGTGGTGGAAATTTTGATTAGATGTCTTTACTTTTAGTTTATCTCCAGTCTTGTATTTTTGGCTCTCCACAGACAAATCAAGGACATTTTTTTCCCACAACAGTAGAAATGGAACCGATATATAATATATCCACCAACTCTGATCAAACAAGTGTAATGATCTATTAAATCACCAATGTATAGAACAATACTAATTCTGCCAACAAATCATTAACCAATACTCCATTATTCTGCTGTACTCTAGCTCCTGCGCCCCAGTGGAGTTGACCACTGGGTTTAATAACAATAAAAAAAGTATATTTGCAGGAGATTAACACGCTATTCTTTGCTTGTGTTTGTGGCAGGAAAATAATCTGTTAGATTAACTGAATCATATCAGTGTTCACAGTACATTAAGAATATACAGTATTATCTGGTCCGACAGCATTCCATTGATATGTTTCAGAAAACTCAAAGAATGATTAGGAGTGCTTTGCAAATGTTTCCCCTCATACATAATTTGTTTTATTTATCAGGTTTATAAGTGATAGGATAGTGAATTGTCAAGTCATTTCAGACACAAGCTCCATCTACACAATAATAGCTCCTTCAAAGCTGTACAGCCCTGCTTCATGCTGGCCCTCTTTTTATGCAAGGTTAGATGGATGGAACTGTATTGTAAATCCCCTATGTATCATAGAAATATCTATTTTTCTGCAAAAGCTGATTGCTTTGAATATTGCTGCCGGTTAGATGTACACTTTATATTTGAAACATTCCTCTTTTTTTCTATTGTTCTTTATTGGACTCCTATTATCATTGGAATTCATGGATACTTACCCCAGAGGGCCATAAAGATGGAGAAGAAAACTGTGGCTGGGTTATCGAACAGATGGCTTGCTCGAGCTGTACCGCATGCTGTCACCAGCTTCCAGTAGCTGCAGGCACGGTCACACAGTGGGCACATGGTGATATTGTTCCTGGGATCACAAATCTCCATACTTGGAGAACAGGAATAGATGGAGAAAATTAATCATTGACAGAGACAGAATAGGGCCAGGAGTTAGGCCAACAGATCAAAAGACATGGCAAACACCACAAATATGCTTATATTTCAATGTAAAGAGATTGCTCCAATTCAACTTCAGACTGTTGCCCTGAGACACTCAATATATCACACTATGAAAATGAATACCGTTTCTTTCACAGAAGAACAAAACCATATATTGTCTGATTGATGGTGCTATTGCCTTCATGAATATTGAATTTGAGGTGTGCATCAAAGTCCAAAAAAATACTGGGAGGTAGAAATGCAAATAGGATGATGACTATAATGAAAACATTGTGATTTTAATATAATAACATGTCATTTTCACACTATGATCCTGTCCAAATCACATTTTTTGGAGTAATATACTGTTTTTAATAATTATAATATAGCTTCAGATGTTGCACATGTTGCATACCTTGGTATGTTATCATCAACAGTGGCACAGCCATAGAGGAACACAATAACTCCAACTATGGCTGCAGGGATCAGCATCTGTGTGTAGACTCCTAACCAAGCAAAGTACAGGCCAACCTTCTCCCCAAAATATTTCCTGCGGTGGGAGATACCAATAGAACACAACATGGATGAAAGAGTCAAATGGTCTGGTAACACACTACCACAACACAGCTTCTAATCACTGTATCAAACATAAATACAACATTCTCACTTCCAATAAACAGTGTTCAACAATGTTTATATAAAGTTATCAAAATCACATCTATTGTTGATGTTAATGTGTACAGCAGTAGACAGTAATATTCTTTCAACAATCTGAAAGTAGAGAATGTGGACAGTCTTACACAAATAAATCACCAATAAGACAAAGAATTTAGATGTAGATATATACATAAAGAATATGGTACTTAAAATATGTATATATGTATATATATATACTGAAACATCACTTTTTTTAAAATGATATAATGCCTATATATATATACACACATTTACACATTCCAATATGACCTTTTTTAAATGTTCTAGTCCTGTCCCATTTTAATAACTATAACACATTCTGCTTTATTTAAATTTACAGTGACAATTCTGAGATCCCTGTCTATGTTTGGTCATGTTTGATCAGCTGTTTTGGCAGCTTTGAAACCATATTTGTGCTTTAACACTCTGCAGGAAATCATCATTTGATGAAGCATATCTCAAACCGCTGACAGTGCTGCAGCCGCTGAACATAGGCTAGATGATAAAAAAGTGCAGCAGAGCATCATTTGTTCAGGGAGAATCCTCATATGTCTTCCCTGCTTGCAGGCTGCAGGCATCAGCCAGTAAACAAATTGTCATAGCAATGTGTTTGAAAATATCCATGGTAGTCATGTCTGAGTGTCTCAGTCTGAGAGGCTGTCTAACCTGATCAGTCCAATAGGCTGGTACTTGTAGAAGACACTATAGCTGGCCCACTCCTCATACAACAGCTGTGAAAAGATGCAAGAGTGGTTAATTGCCATCATATATTTTATGAGACCATTCTCTCATAGAAATCTAGTTTCAAGAAGCATTTAGAGCTATTTCTTATTCAGATGAACAAAATCATTGACACAAGAAAAGGATGAGTTTATGACAAAATATAATGATGTAAGTTGTATGTGGATGTATACTCCATGGTGAATTAACTGTAGGAGACAGCAGACTAAATTAGACCCATTAGACCCCCCCAATTAGACCCAGACTCCACCCATTATCTTATTCACTTTATGGCCGTGGCTCTACCTCTTTCTCAAATAGGGTCAAGCCAGGGAATCCACCCTGACAGGTCAACAGTCCATCATAGGACACACACCAGTCACTCTCTTATTCATACCTAGGGACCTATTGACCTGACCTTAATGCGTGTTTCTGAACTGTGGGAGAAACCCTCATAATTCATACTTCACTGCGTTTATAGAGTCTACTCCACCTGCCACTCTGCAGTGTGAATATTGAATTCAGATGTCATTATCATGTCATGGCACACACAGGGTAGGAGGACACGCTTGAGAAAAAGGGCGATTTACATTTGCAGTGAAAGTGTTAGGGAAAGAGGAGAAAGCAGATTACTCCCCAACTAGATCCTCACTGATCAGCAGCAAGCATTGAAAAGTAATGGAAAGCCAAAGTAAATGTTAGACAGTTCATGTTCAGGCAAAACAGTGTCACTCATGGCACTCAACAGCTAAACAGTTAGCATTATGAGATTTCCCGGTGGAAGACCCAAAAGCACCCTCAGACCAGAAACCGAGGTTAAATAGTTTATTTAACAAAGTAACAACACAAATAATCCTGGGGCCAATGGCCTCCGCAGGAACAAGAAAACACGACAAGAAAATCTCTCTGACTGAACAACAGAAATAAACCTGGGGCTAATGGCCTCCACAGGTACTAATCTAATCTAGAGAAACAAACTAAACAAAGAAATAAGCCTGGGGCTAAAGGCCTCCGTGGGGAAAAACAGATCTAACTAGTCTAAATAACAAATTGGTTTAACGGGGAAAAACCAAGAACCCAAAGTAGGAAAAGGAAAAAAGAAACCAACCCAGACAGGAATCAAAATGGGCAGGACAGCACAACATGAGCAGAACAGGAGGCACGGAGAGTTGCAGGCAACGGTCTGGCAAAGCACAGGTGGGTATATATACCTGGCTAATGAGTCAACTGCCAGCCAATAAGAAGAAAGCACATAGCACAGACAAGACAGGAGGAGCAGACCGAGAGGATGAGCCCAGGTGCAGAAAACAGACAGAAGCATGACAGCATTAGGTCACGCCATAGCTTTTATTACCATTACATAGTGGTACAGCATAGGATTGGAAAACCATACAATAAAAGTGCCTGCCTAACCATGCTCTGAGAGCTGCCATAACAAAAATAGGTTTCATACCTCCCCTCCTCCAAAAAGAAATGTCCTTGTTTCATACCTCCCCTCCTCCAAAAAGAAATGTCCTTGTTTCATCGTAGGAACAGCCACAATTAACAGGTCAAAACAGTACATCTGCATATCTTAACTCTCAATGTGTAATAGTTAAGAACACCACATCACTCCCTACCACTAAACAGTACCATACCACTTAACAGCTCCTTACATACTTGTATAATACAATCAAGACACTGTAACCCCCACAGGCATTCACCAAACATCACATACTGATAACCAATGAACACACGAAGCATGAAGACCAACAACCCTGAGAACCAACAAAGAAAACATACAGATTCAAAACACTATGCACATATTGCAAGTATGATAGTCACTGATAAGTAACAAAGTGCTGGAAATAAGCAGGCTGCCTCCCAGCGCTCTCAGACCAAGAAAGCTGTGGCAGAGGCTGACCAGAACCCATAGCAGGATTTTGTCCCCACACCTCCATTGAGGAGCATTTCCTTAACCACCCAGTCCCCAAGTACTAGGCCGTGGTACAGCTGTGAGCGGACCAGAGGAGGAGAAGAGATGATGAAAGAACTGTGGGCCAGAGCTTCAGCCAATCGTAGTAAACATACTGCTCCAGGATCTCCCGGAGAACCCAACACAGCCAAGACCCTGTACAGGCCCTTCCAGTGAGGTGCAAGTTTCATCCGGTCCTCCATGGGATTATGGAGCCAGACCAGACCCCACAGGGAATATAGTACTGCCTGTGAAGACCAGCTCCATCATGATACTTGATGGAGCTTGCTGCTTCTCCCAAGCACAGGTGCTGAACCGTCAAGCAGCACAAAGGCAGTCTCCAGTTTCTCTACCAAAGAAGCCACATAATCATCCACTGGGACCTGGGCTTCGTGTCTGTGAACCAGAATTTGTGGACTGAGAGTTCGACATACAGTTAAACCCTCTCTATATCCTGGTGTGACAATTGTGAGCTATTTTACAGTAGCTGAAAGGTTTTTCCCCTAAAAACATGGCCTGATATCCCCATCAACTGCCACTTAGGTTACTCGTAAATCAGTGAAATAATAACAGCTATGTCTTACACTGGAATATTACAGAAACCCTCATGCCTTGTGATTACAGCAATGTAGCATTCTACCAGAGCCTGACAGAGGGAAATGACTGCCTGAAGGATAGAATCTATTGACTTTTACCTTACTAGTGATTAGCTACTTCATATGGTTAGAAGGCACATACTGTACCTTGTAACCATGGGGTGCTGGGTGACAGGAAATCAATGCAATAGGAAGCCTGAAGCCTGGACACATTTTCACTTGCTCACAAGAAAGGGAATTTTCTAATCAAGAGGGGCTGTCCACCCATAGTTTCACATATCGATGTCAGTAGCATAATGACAAAAGTGCATACTGTAAATGACTGAAAGAGTGGTAAATTGACAACACAATCACAGATTCCATAGACATGTAGTGAATAAAGACACAACAAAACACAACTGGCCTGCCCAGAGAACTCAGATCATAAGCCTGAGTGAGGAAAAAAAGAAAAAAAAAATCACACATTTCATGTTCATCCTGGGATCCCAGTGCTGTCATTACCATCTCTACGAATCTCAAAGGTGTGCACGTAATTTCTGGTGTTTGAGACATAAAAATAAATAAGAAATAAATAAGAATGTTGCTGTGGATAGATTTGGAAGCACCAAGCTATAGCTCTTCTTATGCACAACAAGAGGGGAATTACTTATCTGGCAGTTGCCGTAGTGACCACAGAGCACAGTGTAATTATGTGTCAGTGTCAGTGGAGATGGCTTCACACTCAGTGTGAGCTCTATTTTACTGCCCAATGCACAGTAATGTTTTATGAGAGGGTAGGAAGAAATGTTGCCTGAGGTTGATACGTAGTTCACCCTGCCTCGTTAATTTTTTTGGTTTCTAATTTATCTCAATAAGCAGGATCTTCAAGATTTCTCCTGGTAGTCTAGTTTCCTTCCACAGTTCAAAAACATTCAATCAAGTCACTACAGACGCTACTTGTCCATAATAAATGAATAAGTAAGTAAGTATATTTCAGTCAGGCAACTCACGTTCAATTCTTTATTAGAGGCAGAACATATTTTGAGATTGGCGTCTAGGCTCCGACCTCATCACTCCCTGCAAGTATGAATACATAGGATATTGGGGAGTGATGAGCGAAAATATATGAACCCCCCCGTCTGAGCCTGCAGGTGGATGCTGGGGCAGTGGCGGGACTGAATGATCTGGCAGCGATATGAGAGCAAGGTGGGCACTGACATGCAGAGGGGGAGATGGGAAATTCTGCAGTTTAAATAGCCCGCCCATTGAGTGGGTGTGTTTTGGAAGATGATTGGAGTATGCGTTATAACACATGTATAGCGTGTAGCTCGAGTTGACTGCCTGAACTAGCTCGCAGGCTTCGCTCCATTTAGTAACTTAAATACTTAAACTAATACACTAATAACAACTTTTGACCTAAAAGCCTGAATGATTGCCCTGAGGAATATGGAGTTAGAGATCACAAATGTATTGTGGGGCTTGTCCACGTATGGACCTAGAAGTCAGAACTGGAAATTCAAAAATCAATAGAATTTGAATGGAAGCCATTGTAAGGCAGATGAAGTTGGAGTAATGAGATCCCGCTTTTGTGCACTAGTTCTTTAGGTGAAAAAAGCAGTTCCTTACCAGTTGCCTTGAAAGGATTTATAAAACACCCTGAGGTTTCTGATGCTTGACTGGACCGTGGGGACCAAGGTGTTGTTTGATATAAGGAACTTTTTCCTCAGGGGTGATTATAAGTGTCTTTTTTGAAAGGAATCAATTGAAGGAGGTTGTACTTGAGAATGATAGATTGACTGGTGTGTGTGTGTGTGTGTGTATGTCCTGTGATGGACTGATGACCTGGTCAGGGTGTATTTCCCCACTTTCACTCATCTCCAAGAGCTGGAAATAAGCACCAACATATCCCCGCAACAAAAGTAGAATGCTTCATGCTAGTAGTGTAAGTAAGTAGTGTGTTACTGCCATAAAGACCTCAAAGCTTTTCAGGGGAGCTTTGGTCAGTTTATTGCAATGGCTAGAAGGAGCGGATGGAATTTTTTATCAAATCAAATGTTAAAAATGTATGGTTTTATTTTATGAAATGGTTTCATTTCAGTGAGAAAGCAATCCGAACCACTTGGTACTTCCCAGCTCTCACACATCTCTGAGATGAAGTAAACAGATCCGCAGTCGTGCTTTACAAACTAACAATAATATTATGGATAGAGATTACCCAAGTTGCACAATAACAGAAATTCTTCAGTTTGCACCGTCATTTAAGAAGAATGATAATTTTTCTAACATAGTACTTTGAATAAAATGAAACATTTTGCATTATTTCATTTGATAGAGACAAAAATGTCAGTTCATTACGAAACGGTTGATTTTAACTTGATCAAAAATGTTACCCGATTAGATTTACTGGCTGTTGCGTTGGATCTACTTACCTTCCGGTCATTTGTTTCTGCGTGCACCCCTTCAATGTCTCCCTATCACACACACACATGCATGAACACATATTCACACGCACCCATACACGCAGACACAGACAAACACACGAGCAGACACATGCACGCACACACATACACAAAATAAAAAAAAAACATATACAAAAAGTAATTTATTCCCTGATTTTCAAAATAGAGACTCAATTGAAATATATCATATATTTCTGATGTACATAAATGACAGTTCATCTTTGACAATAAAGATATGGAGAGGTGAAGGTGATACTCACATCATGCAGAGGGTACGCAGCTGTGTAGACACCATTGGCTAGCAGACTGGTAATCCCTGTGAACAGGCATATTTGACAGGATTAAATTGACAACAACACAGGGAGACAAACAGATAACAGAGCTGCCAAAACTCTGTAAGGACAATCACATGTTCTTTTGAGTTTCAAAAGATATCGGTCACATGCAGCCAAAGAGTAAGTGAGAAAAAAGCTGAAATGGATCCTTATATTTAAAACATCTTTTTTCACATTTTGCCACTTTCAGTTGCTCTAATGTGTCCATCCCAGAGAGGTGGCATTCAGATGGACAAGGAAGGTAAACACAGATGTCCCATGTACTCCTGCAGTTGAAATTATACCATACCTTGTTGAAACACCACCCTAGATTAATTGCTTATTGATTTACCAGTTACACAGACATAAGCCTTACCCATGGAGTATTTGGCTCTTGTGCATCTTGTCCTCTTCAGTATCTCATACACCTGATGATACAACAAAAACATAGGATGCATTACTTCATGAATTTCCTCTTCATAGCATGAAACTGTATTAATTTGTCTTTTATGTAATTTACTGTCACAATGGCAAGTAAAATTGTTCGAGAGAATGGAATAGCCAGTCACTAGCCAGGTACTGTGAAGTGCTTTGTAGCAGTATATTTCATTACAGCAATGCAAAGATTCACAGAATGCGTCTGTTTCTCATGGGAGCCACAACCATATAGGAGGTGCATACACATCCATTAGTACACAATGTTTGTTTATAGGTAATTTTTGTGATATAGGTATACATGAAAGACATTTTTGTCTCCAGTTAAACATGGAATTCCAACATTTATCTGCCAACATGTCTATGCACTGATACAAAAATCAAACACTTAAAGATGAAAGAATCTGGATCAAGTGGAGCCCCCTAAGAGCGCAACCAGTAGTAATTAAACAGTACTTACAATGGAGCTCCTAGTTTTGCTGTCAAAGAACTTGTCCCTGTCAGACAAGTCAAATCTGGAAACAAACAGCAAAACGGGTCTGCTTTAGAAGTGGAGCATAGATTGACTTTTTTCTTGATGTGTAGAATTGAAATAAAATTACAGGAGAGTTGAGATGAATGATTGATGAATGGACCACACAGTGAATGAGTGGCTAGGACTAAGGGCCTCTCTGTATGGATGTGTCATGTTTTCCACATGTATGTGGGGTTTCTTGAGGTTTCTCCATTTTCCTCTCACAGTCCACAAACATCCATGTTTAGGCGAACTGGACACTCTAAATTGCCCCTAAGTGTGAGTGCCCAGTGACAGGCTGATGGCCTGTGCAGGGTGTATTCCTTGGCTTCAACCTGTCCCCTATAGCATAGGCTCCAGCAGAGCCCTGCAACATCATGTAGGGACAAAGCATGTAAGATAATGGATGATGATGACGACTGACGAGAGCAAATCCCTAATGAGCAATGTAAAGCAACCTCTGTTCATGTTCTTTTTCTCCCTGTCTTCACCCTGCAATAACTTGTGTACTTCTTTTTCGAAATTGTAATTCACAGTTTAACCCCAGACTTGTACAAGCACTGGCTGATGAAGCTATACTTCAATGTGGGTTGAAAGACTATAAACAACATTAGCTATAATCTTGGAGAGCTGGAGAGGATGTGGATGGAGATCTCCTGCTAACCATTAGTCATAGCTGTAAATATAGCTGCCCACTGCCCACTCTGTCCTCCATACATACCAGCAGGCTGCTGTTAATGCCAAAACACTACTCCTCTCTGACTACGCCTTCTAGCAGGAAAGCCTAACAAGTCACCTTTCCTGCTTTCACAAAGCTTTAAAGGCTTAATGGCCATGCTGCTTTATGGATGGATGGATGGATGGAGGGATGGATGAACAGACAGACAGACAGACAGACAGACAGACAGACAGACAGACAGACAGACAGACAGACAGACAGACAGACAGACAGACAGACAGACCACAAATGACACTGGATACACACCAATGAACCTAAACCTGTATGTTTTTGGATTGTCTGACTTACATTTTTATGCCTATTCTTTTCCTATTGTTTAGAGTCACGTGGCTCCCAAACTTAATGGAAAAAATCTTTATTTAACCACCATAGTAGTAGCCCTCAACCATCAAACACAGAATCTAAAAGTCATTGTATTAACTAGCAAACTGAAGATTAAGATTACTGACACAGTGCAGCCTCAGATGGCAAGATAGCACACACTCTCTCTCTGTCTCTGTCTCTATCTCACACACATACACACACTGAGTGACAGATGTACACAATCAATGAACAGCATAGCGGTCACCACCATGATGGAGAGAAGTGAAAGGTGAAGATTTGCTTGATTTTAGTCATTACAACATTTTTTCTTGTGTATCGTTTGATGACATAAAGTGCTGCTGCATAAAGTATCTGTAATATGACCACTAATTTAACTCAGTATGCTCCGAATTGTCATTTAATCAGGCACTATTTTATACTCAAACACACACACACCTCTCTTTCGTATGTATTCCAAAACAAACTGACCTCTGCACATATTCGTAACCAAACGATGCTCCAACACGGGCAAATCTAATTTTCTCTTTTTACACAAGCACAAATATTTAATACACCAAGCTAACAGTTTAATTACTTTGTTACTCCAGAAAGATGTTGTTTTAAGAGAGTCTCCATTGTCTCCCTTTCTATTTTTCTATTATTTGACATTCATCAACAGAGGTTACTCAGCATTTGAGTAGCTTTTTCACTTAACTCTTACTACTCTGTCTTTTACTCCAACTCAAGTAATTGATTGGGTGACTACTTTTAACTTTTACTTGCGTCATATTATTAAAAAGTAAACAATATTCTTACTTGAGAACAATTTAGGGTAACTAACTACCTCTGGCCCCAACTTGATAATAAAAACAATGGGGACGTAACGGTACTGGGAATATCGAAGGTCCTTCACCCCTTGTTATGTGAAAGTTTAAGACAGTGGAAGCTTCTGTTATTTATTTCATAATTTTTCCACGTCTTTCATACTTGAAAAAAGGAATGAGCACCATACTCTGGGCCTTCCGACACCATTATCATTGACACAAATTGCAATACCGCAATAAATATCAAGCCATGGGCCTGTAATTGAGATGTCAAAATATGAGATTTTGATAACCTTACACCCTTAAAATCCAGGTATCACAATCCTTATCTTATCGTCACATTCTTTATTATTTCCTTCGCTTCCTGTTTCCCCCTGTGTGTGTTCCAATAATCCTTGTGTGTCAGACCTGAGTTTTGTTTTTCCCTAATAATTTGTACTTTTAGTCTGTGTCTGCCTGTGTCTTGGGGAAGGTGTGTTTGGTGTGATTTTGGTGTCTTTGGTATCCTGGGGTCCATTTCACAAAGGAGATTTAGAGAAAACTGAGTTTGTAAACCCCGAACTCAGGGTTCATTCATCCATTCACTCAATCAGTCACAGTCTGGTCTGTAATGAAAAATCTCATTTTTGACCATGGACTTTCTGTTTCTTGATCCAGTAGACAAAAATGAATTATTCTGCAGGGTGCATTTGCAGGGTGCATTTACTTCACAGTCCATTAAATACATCCATAACTTCATCCGTCCTCATGTCAACAACATCACTCACTGTGCACATCCACTTTCATTGGAGCAGATTCTTTGTGTGCATTACGTTTCTTTGTGAATGGTAGTTATTTTTAATGTGGGTTGCAGACTTATCAAGGGTGAGTTTCACAGAATTGCAGGTAAATGATGAAGAAAACAGTTAATATTTATTATTGTGACTCATTCTGTTTATGACATGGTGCTGCACCCTAAAACTGGGATGACGGATCTGAATTTCTTTTTCGCTTTCCCAGCGACTGCATAGATGGAACATATTCTTATTACTGCTTCCTCACAAAATGATGCAGATTATGGCTATAGGAAGTTCATTTAGAAGATTAAAGTACAGGTAAACTGACTCAAATTATCAAATACTGCATCACATGCAAAAACTCACACTCTCAAACTCTACTTGAAATACGTCCAAAAATCTGTCAGTGAGTTATTTCTAATTATTTCAATTACAAATGTGCTTGAAACAAGTGAGAATTGTCTAAACACAAGTCACTTTTTGGGGGACGTGTCTCATTTTAAGTGTAGTGAGTGAGTACGTGTAAGAGATTTGTTTTGACTAGGAATATCTCATTTTCAACACTATCCGTATATCTCTTCAAATTCGCTGTAAGACCGCATTAAAATGTCCAACTCCAGTGGAGCGAAATACGAAATACTTTGTTTCCCACTCGTTGCCATGGTGTTCTGAGACCGCAGATCCAGTTACTCAGTTACTAGTAAGTTAACTGAGATTTCAAGATTTAAGTTTGTTGAACCTGCTTCCTGAAACGGAAATCAGGGGTTTGTGTGGAACCAGCAACCAGTATTTCATCTTTTTTGTGTTTTTCCTGTTTGTTATTTTGTGTTCTTCTCTGCCTCTTAGTTTAGAGCTCCTTGTGTTTTCTGATCCTCTGGCTCTTTGTCTTTTTGTATTCATAGTCACAATACATTTACGGATATTAATTTGTCCCACTGCAACAAGGAGCTTAGGACAGTGAACGCCCACCTGTCGATCACAATCAACTGGTCTTGCCCAACAACGGCAGGCTACCGGCACTATTGTGGCACTCTTATTTTGAAAGGGCAAGTCGGAATTTAGCTGCCGTTATGTTTTTGGGACAGTTCGACGGTTGGCTGGTTGGTCAGTTTGCAAAACAACTTGCCAACGCGTATCGTTCTGAACGTTTTGCTGTGAAATTTTCACAGTTGGTATGTACAACGGCTCCAGTAGATTCTTTTTTGGTGATGATCTGTGGAAGAATGCGCAATGGGCAGTACAGAATCTATTGCGGCACTTTTATTTTGAAAGGGGAAGTAGGAACTGAGCTGCCTTGGCGGAGGTCTGTGCTCTCCGAGTGCTTTTCTAGTTTACAGTTTGCAATGTTCATCATTGTTTACTTATGATTTCTGGCTTTTTAAGGCAAATCATCGCCTCATGTGCTATTCCAAAAGTCAGTACTTGAGCGCTCGTTAGAGCCCAAATTATACCAAAATAACTCCTCGAGTTGAAATGATTTGATGACAGCTTGGTCCCCCCCAGTTAAAAGATCCCATCTGCGCCCCTGATTTGTATACTATAACATCCAGGCACACACTTTTTTTTTAAAATTCATTATACGCCCCCTTCAAATGATACCAATCACATGCATTTTGTGACACAGAAGGCACTGGCACTTGTCCTCAATCAAATGAAGTTCTTCCAGTTCTTCCTTTTGTCTGAAGTACAGTTTTGTGTATTACGCATTTGAGTTAATGCATTTTTTGGTGCACCTACGGATATCTACCTATTGAATTTCAGTATTGTGCTTAGAATGGCCTTGTCTAAATTAAATATATGGCATCATTGGCCTTTGAATAGTATTTGCATATCGTTGCGATTGATTAAGCATGAGGCCTATGCACTACAAGTGAGAGTATGCTTACATGTAGCCAGCAGGTGTGGGTCATGAGGAAGCTGCTTTGATTAGGCCTGGGCCGCAGGAGTTTTGTCTCAGCATTTTATGCTTCATTTGCACGATAAAAGAATAGTAAGGCCTGTTTTAATGACAGAAGAAAGGGATCTACAAATTAAATACAATTTAAATCAGTAATGTATTTACCACTCAGACTTTTTTTGAGGTGCAGGGTGATGGAGGATTAGGTGACTTTGAGACTAGTTAATAGTCATGTCAGTCCTTAACAGCACTCAAGAGACAATCCTCAAATAATAGCGGTCATGCAATTGCTACATACATTTGATTGCATCCAATTGATGAAAACTGCACTGTCTCTGTAGTGTTGTGCCTGTTGTTGAAATGGTTAAATCCAGAAGCTGAACCTAGTATGGAGCTTATGTTATGTTAACTACTCATGGTCTTGACTTGGTCGGTCTTGATCTTGGTCTTGTCTTAGTCTTACTACTTGGCAGTGTCTTGGTCTTGGTTTAGGCAGTCTTGACTACAAGTCTAGTCTCAGAAGCATGCAAGTGATTAGAGGTGTTATCCTAGATTCGTCTGATCCATTTTCACAACTCTGAAAACATGGAAAGGATAGATTTTACTCACAAATGCTGCTTTTCTCTGGAGAAAGGGTGAGAGAGGGGTTTAACACTTTGCGTCCGGTTGGCATCAACATTTGGGTGAAGCGGAGCTGTGACTTTGTGAATGAAGAGTCGTATCTTCTCGACCAGATTATTGCCTTGTTTCACATCATACACCTGCAGAGGGGGATAATACATTTAGACAAAATCCTTATATTCTCTGTATGTTGTGAATCCAGTATTCAAATAGGTTAGGATATGCTATCTTTAGTTTTGCAAGAATTAAACTGTTATATTTTGTATAATTACTGTCAAGCAGAAATAGGGCAGTTTCTCCAGCAGCACACGAAGGCACTGCCCATTAATATTGGGAGCCATGAAAGGTTTGGATATGTGGTAAAATGCTGCTTAATACAACTACTTGCTGTGTTCATTCATCCTACTGGTGCCTGGGGTGTGACATCTAGAAGAATGTGATGGAGAAGCACTAGTTCTGAGACACAGCATAAAACAGGAGACATTCTTTTAAGTAGTCCCTGAATGCATACCAAATACAGATGTGTATATAATGTTAGTGAATCATAGTGTCCATCAAAACAAATAGAAAAGAAAGAAAACCCCAATGATGTCCTGCAATGCCTTTGATAAGTTCTCTTTATGCAGAGATTAGATAACCGACATCCAGTTTCACATGACCACTAACAGAAAGGTGTGGCAAGTGCAAATGAAAAGGTATTTTTTTATTCTGCTAGAACAATAGCCCGCAATGTCATCTGGATATGCGAGTGAGTGTGGGAAACTCTCCAGGCTTTTGAATATGCAAAGTGAACAGCAAAACCTCAACATATTTTCTCTGACAAAAGTGGAATCGTCTGAAATACCACCTCACAAAAGTCATTGAGCAGCCAAACAACAAATTGCTACTGAGAGTAGTTCTGTCAAACTGGAGTGACGGAACTTTTTTTCCACTCAAGACTGACCCAAACCTGGAAAACCCAAAGAATGAAGCATCTGCTGCATCACTAACAACTGCTATCAGATGCTGTCAGTTCCAGTCAGTTCCAATTCAGAGGCTGGCATGACAATGAAGTTTAACTGAAAAGGAGGTGAGAAAAAGACACAGCAAATATGCATGTAACAAAATAGCAGTTTGCAAAGAGTTAGAGTACCTTTTTTGTTGGCATCTTGAGCTTCATGAACTCAGCCTCTCGACAAAGTACGTTCCACGGAGCATGGATCTTCAGAAAGCCAATTCCAGGGATTTTACTCTAAAAATTGGATTGGAAAATTGAATGTTTTAATTGTCATCATTTCTCAATAACATTTCCCCATATTTTTCCAAAATGTCCAACCATCCCCAATAAAATAATATAAACATAATATAATCATTATAACAAAAACATCCCTGCTGGCAGTGCAGCATGATACCTTTCTGTTATATTTAATAGTCTGCTGAAATCCTGTGAATCCACTTCAGCATGAACTTGCCTATACATTGCAGTATATGAGGTTGTCTCTGCAGCCTCTTTTGTTATGTAAATGCACTCAGAGGATGCCAGACTCAACTCACTCGCACCCTTCAACTATGCGCACTGTCAGTCATCTGGAAAACAGCTTCAAACTAACAGACTTTATTTATATGACGTACAAATTGAACAGTAAATTTGTTGTATCGGCTGTTGCTTTTTTGAAAATTCAAAACATGGCTGTACAGCCATGCATTATTCCCACACCTACACATTGTTCAGAGCCCCTATAGGGACATGGGGGGG
Source organism: Karalla daura (assembly GCA_029224185.1). Lineage (NCBI taxonomy): Eukaryota > Metazoa > Chordata > Actinopteri > Chaetodontiformes > Leiognathidae > Karalla > Karalla daura. Next base: position 27,465,417 of record CM055190.1, on the reverse strand, counting down.
GGGGGGGGGGGGGGGGGGCGTTACAACAACTACAACTTGTGCACATTATGTGGGAGACCATCCACTGCAATGCAGTCTGTGTTTCTATGCAAAAATGACAGTGCAGGAGTAAGTCCATGAGCAAGAGAAAAATAAAAGAGAAGTCCTCTTCTGCTCCTATTCTCCCAGCTTAGCCTGGACAGTTGAGCACTAGTGGTGAGCAGATCAATCCAAATTATAGCCTCTGCTCAGAAATGTTTTGAAATGTAGAGGCTTGCTGTAATGCCACCTTCAGGACTACTGAATTGTGTTTCCAGTTGACGTCACGGCATGGGACTGAACCTTCTTCAGAAGTTAAGGGACATTTCTCAGAGGGAAACCTTGCACAAGATGAAATTTTAACCCACAACCTTTAACACCAAGAGCGATCCTCTACCTCACTCATCTAACTGGCAAGTGAAGATTTTACATGTAGCTTCACATATTGACTAAGCCAGTCGGTCAGCTGACAGACACCATGTAAATGCAGAATTCAAACAGCTGCGAAAGGTTCAGTTATTGAGACAAAAATCCCAAAATGTTTGAACAAGAGCGGAATTCAAAATTCTATTAAAAACATTTCCAAATTTCAAGATAAAACTCATATTTTCCAAACATCATCTTCTAAGAGTCTAAAATTTTGTCATTTCTTGTAATGAACATTGAAAATAATATTTAGACAAACTGTGCAGTAAGAAGATGCACTTCGTTTGGTGTCAATTGAGAAAAAGTTGCGGTTTAATAGCTTTGACAGTTGAAGTGTCAGAAGTTTCTTCAGTATTGGGGCTACATTTTGGTGAAAGTGGCAAGTCTATAGCGCATACAGTTCAATTGTTGTGAATTTTCAAAATTTTGAATTTTTGCAGCTGACTGGCATGGGACTGGACCTTTGTGCAAATCTATACATGCATGTGAAGTTGGATATTCTCAGATGAGGAAGAAAGAAAGAAGAAGTACATGCAACTAAACAATAGAGTCCTAGGCTGCCTGGCCCCTAAATATCACGAATATTTGCTTATTTGCTTGTGTTTCCAACATTGGTATTGATACTGATCAATACCACTGTTATGAGATTCATACTTTAGTGTCTATTTTTCTCTGCACTGCTCCAGTTTATAATCTGGCTGTCTGTGCCAGTGAAGGTACCACTGCTCCTGTCATAGATGATTCAGAGCCACTTTTCTGTTTTCTGTGTAAAATAACAGATATTAAAACGTAGCAAAATAGGCTGAACTCGTAGAGTTGAAAAGTCAGCATCATCGATACAGGCCCTTTATTTCTTTTGTGTTTGATCAATACTAAATCTTGCAGTATTTATGCTATAATTCAGCGGTGTACAAAGTGTTTGTAGCGCTCACAGAGAAACTTTGTCTTAAGCAAACAAAAGTTGTTTTTTTTTAATTCCATGTCCCTTGAGTTGAATGTTGATAAACTAATTTTCTATGGTTTCTATGTTAACGCCAAAGATCAAGGTTAAATACCTTATTTGTTCATGTAAAAGTAAGAGAGAAGGGATAGACAGGCCCTGGTTCTCTAATATTACTTTACTACTTACATTGCCATTATTATTACTGCCAAAGACGTTATGATTCACTTCAGATTAGTCGGTTATAGTCAGGGTAATTGGTAGTATTCTATTTACATATGGGTTAGGCTGAACAGTTAATGCCAAGCCATCTAACAATTTGCAAAGCCAATCATTTTTAATGTGCGAGATATAGCCCAGACTGTTTTCATCCCACTCACCCCTTCATCTTTTTCTACCTCCAGCCCTGTCTCGAGGAGGTTTTCCTCAAATTCTTCCCGCCTGAAGCGTTTGTCATCCTCGTGATAATCAGACCGTTGCTCCTGAGCAGCTATCTCCGGGTCTTCTTTTGGCTGCAGTGGAGCACGACTGCCTCTCATGCTCAGACTTCGGCGTAGACGACGAATGAAGTTGTTGTCACCAAGTCTGGACGATTGGCGCCGGATGCTACTGGGCTTCTGGATGTGGTATGCCAGGACATAGTCCACCCGTCGTTGCCCATCAGAGAAGTGCGGACCCAGCCGAGGATTCGCGGGGGAGCCATCATCCAGGTAGAGGTTTTTCAATGGCTTGAAGCAAGACAGGCAAGCAGGCAAAATGTCACTGGCTGATTTAAATGCACAGAAAGCTTTCATCCTTTTTAAAAGCTCTGACTCCAAGTAATGCTAGTCTGCTTACAGTCACTGAAGTAGAAATTCAGATGTGCAAGTTTTCCTAACCATAATTTTACATATACAATGACAAAGATGGAAATGGAAACACCCCTACAATATTGCGGCTCTGAGGTTTGAACTCGCTACTCATATGAGTAAATATAATATAGATACAGAATATCTGCATGGTATTAGAGACACAGTTCAAAGAGTCTGGTGTCAACAAAGCAGTTAGTTAAAAGAATACATTCCCTTCATGTTTATAGCTCAACGATGACTCCAATGCACCAGATACTCAATTTGTCTCTCTGTGTGTCTGTCATAGGGAGTTTCATGATGGGCTGGTGAGTGTGTGTTGAGTATACACACATATACTGTTTACAATCTGAGCCTTATCCACAAGCGTACACACACACACACACACACTCACTCACACATTAATCCTCAGTTCTCTCTCAACAGGAAGTAGTCATAGCTGTAGAGGTCAGAGGCTGTTTCTCAGAGGGCACATGAGGATGTGGTGGCGTATGACCAGTTTTCCAATAGGAGATTTTTTCTCAACAAACTGTCCTTTATGCTGGCCCTTGATATGCTCACAATGTCAGTGTATGTGTTAGATGCTAAATATTGTAGGAAAATGACAATATTATTTAAAAGGATAATTTCCTTTATTTCTTTCGGGATCAATAAAGTATCTATCTCTATTCTTGTTCATTAGTTTCATTAGTTCTAGATAATTCCTATATGGATGTGTTTTTAATGTGGCTTCCCTATTATTGACACTGTTTTGTTGTCTTGGTAACATTTACTGCCTGTGAGCACTGTGCTATTGCTGTCAGGTCCACACATTAACTCAACAAAATTGAATTATTGATATTCTCAAAATCACTCACAGGCTGTGTCTTGGAAACTCTGGCATAAAATTAATAAACATGATTAAAAATATAATGTCAATGTGACGTGCTTGCTTTAGCTTGCACAACCACAAGACACAAAACAGTAACTCAAGTGTAATTTGAGTTACTGTTTGGATTAGAGTATCAGAAATGTTGGGTCTGTGCCAATTTATCTCAGTAGTAAAGCAACTGATTAGTTCAGTTCTTTACTGTAGTAAAAGGATTGCCATTCTACATGGCATTTTTTCCCCTCAGTGCTATAGTGGGTCCTGCTAATAACAGATTGTCAGGGTTGGATCCAGGACTCTGTCCTGCACCACGGCCCTCTACCTACTGTTGCTACTGTAAACTCGGTTGGCTCGAAGACTAAAGCCTAAACGGTTAACCATCAAACAATAAATCTTTGTATATTGTTTTGCTTCTGCTCGCCTGCCTGTCCTGGGTGGGGATCCCTCCTCTGTCTCCGTTTATTCCATTTTTTTTCCTTGTCAGGTTTCTCTTGGGCAGTTTTCCTCAGTCACTGTGAGGGTCTAAGGGTAGCAGATGCTTCCTATGTTACTTCTTTTTATGTTGTTTGCTTGCTCTTGTAAAGTGCCTTGAGATAACATTTCTTAAGAAATGTCTTTTTAAATAATTAAAAGTTGAATTATAGATAACCTGTAAAAAAAGGATGCACAAGTGGGCATAAATATGCTTGCACTGACTTTTACAGACACAGGTTCTTTTGCTTTCCTTTGCTTATACTATTACAGGATCATGGGGTCGCCACACTTTTCATATATTTAATTTTTTTGATGTATGTATGTAATGTATTGTAAAGTGTATTTCTATCATTATCATAGCTGTTACTATTGCTTTACATAACTCTCTTTCTTCCCAACTGGTCACTGCAGATGGTCACACACCCAGATCCTGGGTTGGATCCAGGTTGTATTCTATTACAAGGATGATTTTCCTAACCCTTATTGAACAGGCTTTGATCACTGAGGCAATCTGATTTCTACATTGCACAGAATACGGCTCAAGCATGAATGTAGATTGTTAATCTATAACTTCTGCTGTGAGTAAATACAAAATTGAATTGAATTTCATTGAAACAGACATTGCGTGGTTACACTTCATTGTCCCCCTGCTTGCACCAACATTAGACTGTCACACACTACGTAGTAACAATACAATGCCATGCAATTATATTTGCATATATGCCACAGGCTCCCTATTTACCTGCATCACAGGAGATGGACCCACTATCAGTTGTGAATATAAACATTTTAGGGGATATGTGGAGATATGTGGCAACAGGGCACATCAAAATATTCTTTACATAACAGACAACAATAGTTGTTTCATGTTACTGTTTTTTTTTCCATGAAGTTCCGCTTTGTGTCAAAGGCCACACACAACTGACAAACTTCACCTGATTGTACTTTAAAGGACATGATGGCGACACGCACAGCTGCAGCGGCTCGAAGCTCCTGCTACTTTTGCACAATTTTGTTATTTATATGTGTTTTCTATGTCTTCTTATTCTCTCCGCGACAAACCCTCCCAATTTTGTACCCCCGTACAATGACAATAAAGACTATTCTGCTCTAAAATATTCAGTACCCATGACAGACTTTCCCCCACCACTTGCAAAGCTTTTTTTGATTGGTTAAGAAGAATATCAGTGGCGTTATACAAGATAACATGCATCACACCTGCTTTGTAAACATGAGATGTAGTCTCAGTGGCATTAGAGTTAGGTTGCTCTTGACTAAACACACAGCTATGAAAATGTGACAATGCATCACAATGAAAATCTAAAGTCAATTAAAAAAAATCTCAAAGCTATTCAGTTTTTCGTGCAGTATATTTATATAGATGTTCACTGATCTACAGGTGACAGTACAGATCTACCACCATCAGCCTGAACCCGGCAGTGCTGAATGACAACAGGGATGAAATGTCTTACTATAGATTCATTTGTCCTGGGCTTCATGTTGACCAAGTCAACACCAAGATTCTTGTCTTCCCCAGGGACTGGCAGATAGCTGTCGTTTCTCCTCGTCATGGTAGGCTCTTCCTGCTGCAGGCTGCCAAAGTGGTCACCGGCCAGGGGAGGAGAACCTAGGAGAAAAACATACATCTGCAGTTTGTTTTATGTATTTGTTTTGAAGATAACGCTGCCAGTGCAGCTTGTTAAGGGATGTAAACTATTTTCAAACAGTTTTCCTTTTTGATCTAGTATTTTCTAGTATCTTCATGCCATTCCTGCCACATAAAACACATTCTCCACTGAGTCCTACTTAGCAAAACTGCCACTGCCAAAAAGGACCATATGAATGGAAATCCACAGTGACACACCTCTGCGTACTCTAACAAAGTTCTTATGTCTTATGAAGTACTTGGACATGTTTTTCAGTAGTCTTCAAAATGTGCTAGAACATACACTGCCACCAGTGCTCTGTGCCCTTATTACAGCAGATTTTTGAGCAAGATAATTTCAATTACAAAAAACACAGTGACTGCTCATCATGTGTAGTGGGGGACGAACTGCAATCAAATTAAAATCTAATTTTAAATGATCACTTTTGCACTTCATTTTGTATTTCATTAACATGCTGGTACAAAGGGCAAAGGCGCCAAAGGGCAACCTGAGAGTACCTGGAAGTTAGAACCATGAACCATGGATAAGTACTGGTAGAACTGGTAGTTGTGTATATATATTATTTACAGCTTTGTAAAGCTGTGAATAAGCTTCACTGCATTACAGAAAATCTCAGTCAAAGGCGTTTGAAGCTCTTCTCTATTGTGGAGGTTGAAGCAAAGGCCTGCAGGCCAAATTAAACTAACAGGTTGTCCTCACAAAAAATGCATTAGCTGTGTCAGTTGCTTAAAAGACCTGTGGTTCTATTCTTCTCTCCCTAACATACCCAAATAAGCAGTGCAGCAGTGTAAACAACCCAAGATTTCAACACCCAGAATTATCATGGACGCAATCTAGCATCAAAATTACAAACATGCTCTGACATTTAAACTTGAGGACATTTAAATCTATGGACAAATGTGTATACAATAAGAGGAAAGGGTGAATAGAAAGTGGGGTTTCCTATTTCTTGATAGCAGCTTCACAATGAATTTGACCTCATGACTGACAATTATTTGTCAGTCATGAGGTCAAACCAAAGATATATACTGGCTTGGGCATGACAGGACTTGAGGCGACAGGAACTGAATCATAGAAAAAACAAAGGAAAACAGACGAGGCATGTATCTGAACTTGTGAACTGACGTGAACGTTTGTACAGTACATCTTTCTTGTGCCCATATTATCTGTCAACTCTTGTGGCAGAGAGCCAAGACAAGTGACAGAGGAGGAGCACTGGACTTCCTCTCTCTCTCTCTATGTGTGTGTGTGTGTGTGTGTGTGTGTGTGTTTCACCTCACTAACAATGCGCAGGAAAAAATTAGCACCAGCAACTATAAGAACCTTCTGGACAGGCATGACATTAACCACAAACTAGCAACAAGCTAACAAAAAGAGTAAGACACTACTGCAGAGAGTGTGGGCAAGACAAAGTCAATAACAGTAATTCATTTTGACAGTAGTTATATGCCACTGAGTTGCAGTATTCACAAAGCAATGGTTTCATCTGTATGTTCACCACAGAGCGCAGCTTAGTGATATACAGTGCAACTCTAGTACAATTGTATAATCGAATTGTTTAATCCATACAGCCATCATCTTAACCGCTATCCGCTATATATCCAACAATGCTGGGGGGGTGTTTGTCACAGGTCAGTCAAAGTACACTAGCAATCACACCTAGGGGCAATTTTGGAGTCTTGTATGTATGTTTTTGGACTGTGGGAAGATACTGGAGAAAACCTACATGCACACAAAGAGGCAAACAGAAAGACCGTTGATCTGACCAAGAATTAATGATGTCACAGGGGTCTGCAGGCTGTTTTCTGCACAAAGGAAGGGAGTACACCATGGACAGGTCTACAGTCCACCACATGAACACACTATTCACTCAAACTCTCACACCTAGCGATGACCGAGAGTCTCCACTTGACCATTTCAAAGTGGAATTCAACCCCTGGACCTTCTTGCTGTGCTAACCACTCATCCATCATGTATTATGTTAAATAATTCATTACCAATAATATATGACCAGATTTGTTTATTGTATGAATATTACATGTTGAGGTTTTGCTTTCAGTGTTATTACATTTACATTACTTTCAATCTGTTGAACCAACCTAGGTCCAACAGTTGAAGACCCCTGCAGTGGAGTGAGAGACTGTGCGTGCGTGTGTGCGTGTGTATGTGGATAAAAAGATGTGTGCTTAGGCTAAACCATGTCTACTGACCTTACTGGATGTATCGTGGTTTGGCTAATATATAAATATATATACACATACATATAAACGAAGCAAAAACGAAACAAATGGGCAAAGCTCGATCCCCCAGGCTACCATCATGACCATCATGACCATCACCCAGCAGCAATTCAATCTGTGAGCACCTCAAGTCCAAGCGGGCTGAGCTGAGCTGATCTGACCGATTGGTTTTCCAGCACGTACGCACATTAGGGGAGCTGGTATTGCGTGAGCGCACACAGAGCGTCCTCCGCACACCAACCCTCATTCGTCCTCCTTCTCACATCCGCACACAGATCTGTCAACAGCGAGGTCTTACCGGCCGGCAGCCTCCCCGCCAGATCGCCCCCATCCTCCTGTGGCTCCATCGGAACCTTAGGTGCGTGGATTTGAGCGCACACAGCTCCCTGACTGAGCGTGACCGAAGGCGCAGCACCGCAGCATATAGCTCCGTTCCTTCACAGAGGAGATTCCTTCATGGTTGTGAAAAGCCTGGACACTTCTATTAAAGTGCTCCTTGGCAATCCCCTCACAGCAGGCTGATGATAGCTCTGCTGGCTGTCAGTGGGCAGTTTATGGCAACGAGATAGTTTCAGAGACTCTGAGCCGAGTGAGACAATGCATCCCAGGTGACATGATCCTTTCTATGCCGTGGACATCTCAGCTGTCGTTCTTGCTGATGGTCTTTGTCTGAATAAGATGATCCACTCACTCACTACAGTGAGGAGGCACCGGGAGGCTGAGCCCAATTCCTGCCAAACGGACCACGATTTTGTTGCATTCATTTTCCACGGGAAAACATGGAAACCTGGATTCCCCCCCATCACCTGACAACCACCCATCCAAAGTTCACCCCAGCTAAGATGCCCAAAAAACGATCCTGTAAAAGTCAATTTGGCTCAAATTGTCTGTAACACATTCTAATTTATGCGGTTTTACATGGAAAATTATTTGGAGCATTCCGGCGCGTATCCCCGTCTCTTTTTCGGGATTCAGGGTAAATCCTCAGAACATCAATCTAGAATTATTAAAAGATTTTCACCTGGCCCTCTGAAAGTTAGACGTAATGGCGGAGGACTGACTGCAGTACTTTGGTCAAATAAACGCGTGGAGGACGCGCTGGCGGGGTTCTGAGGCAGCGGAGAGGGTTTGTGTCCGATGTTCCATGAACGCCTCATCACTCTCCAGCTGGTGCCGCCCCCTCACGCGGGGGTCTTCAGTGGGAGCGACGTGACGCTGTGGCGATGGTGATGCCCATACCACACTCACACAACTAGGCAGTACTAACGAGGAGTAATAATGCTAATAATGATATGATGGTACGACATGATGAGCATGACCATAAACAATAATGATAAAAAGTGGTACTTACAGAATATACCGTAGTACAGTGACTGAATTATAATAGCCAGAATCCAGAGTAACCAGGATTTCTTCACTAACTAGTGTTTCTAAGATAGAGATAGAGATAGAGATAGACAGACAGAGACAGAGAGAGAGAGAGAGAGAGAGCGCGCTCATATTACGCTAATTCCCCCCTCCTCCGAGCACACCTTTTCCACCACGATTAAGCAGTGAAATACTGCGCACCACCTGATGCCCCTGCTTGAGTTAGTACATTATTGATCGAAACTGACTGATACAATCGCATCGCCAAACAAAACCAAAGCAACAAACCAAATCAGAGTTTAAAAAGTGCAAGTGCGCCCAGGACAAAGCGTACACCAAGTGTGAAGCAGCAGCCTACTGTAATTGGCGTACATTTATCAAGTCAGTCTGGGAAATCACAGTCTACACGCGTCTGTTTAACATGGCACCTAAGAAGTGTGGCTCCCAATTTGTGACGCCTGAGCCAGGCTGTCACTGACGCTGAGAAGGACGACGAAGACGGTAAAACCAAGAGTTTTGGGAGTAGTAAGAAGATTAATAATGAGTAATGCAAATGTGACATGTAAATGAGTATTTACCTTAGGTCCAGGGTTCAACAGTGGCCGCTCGGGTCGAATGGAAAGGGGCTGCGTGCAGGTGTTGGCCCGGTAATGAGACTCCCCATTCACCTGCGTGCAGACGGGCGGAGGAGGAAGTGTTCCAGGCCGCCGCAGGTAGCGTCTCTCCTCCCACGCAGCTGCAGCTCTGGGAGCGCACCAAGTCATCGGTGGGTGTGCAACGTGACAAGAGAAATGGACTGGAACTGTTGACTGGGCCCGAGACAAAGGAATATATCCAAAATAAACTACAATATACCTCCAGTAATAGCTAAACGGCCAAATCTATTCTGATTCAATAGGAATTCAAATGTTCTGCATTCGTTGCCTACATGTTATCTGTATCATCTGTCGGAGTGTGCTCTCAGCTAAGCTGACAGAAAGTTGAGACAGACATTCCCATTCAAGCTTCAACTTGCAGTGGACCACCAGGACATTCCAAAACATGGCAGTGGCTCAGGGCTCTGCAGTTTAAAGAGAATGCCGGACACCCAGAGGACACTTTTCACAACAAAGTTAACATTTTAGATAAATATAGATCCAGGTATGAGAAGTAATTTAGTTACACTATAAGACCCATGTATGCCTGCTTCGTATTTGTGAATACATCACAACCTTTCACTAACACTCAACATTAAGAAATGTGATTCTGTATCTGAACACAATGTTAGACTTTTACAGATCTACCTATAAGAGCAGTTATTATAATCACTGGTACTAGGATAGGCAGCCATAAACAATAGTCTGTGGTTATCATTAGAATAATTGCAGTAGTTTTAGGGATAACCCTAACACGTAAGTTAATATTGCAACCTTTTTTCACTTAACTACCTCTACAGCACTGTACACTTTTACTGCTGTGTTGCTTGAACCCCACCCCACCCCTCCCCCCATAGTTGTATTAAGTGGAATTGTCACACTTTGGAGCAATGTAGAGTCCCCAAACAACCTAAAAATACATCGGTGTACCTGGAGAAAGAAAGAAAGAAAGAAAGATAGATAGATAGATAGATAGATAGATAGATAGATAGATAGATAGATAGATAGATAGATAGATAGATAGATAGATAGATAGATAGATAGATAGATAGATAGATAGATAGATAGATAGATAGATAGATAGATAGATAGATAGATAGATAGATAGATAGATAGACAGATAGACAGATAGGGACATTCCTTGGAACTGACTGAGTCTGAGTGGGGGCTGCTTGGGATGGGTGCTGAAAAACTGGTTAAGCCCGTTTCTCCCCCAACCACTCCTTAAATCTATGGAAACCAGTCTTTCCTTGCATCCCTCTCTCTTGGGATTCCATCAGGGCAGTAGAACAATAGTAGCAACAGGGGGACTCATGAGTAAGAACAATTGTAGATGCTGCACAGCAATGGTCATGACCAGACAATTTTAGGCAAAACAAAAGTTCCAAAGCTGTAGCACATACACTTAATTTGTTCAGTTATCAAGACAAAAATCACAGCCAGAGGATCGGAGAAGCGCTTCCCTGAGGGAGAGGTGAGAGGGTGCATTTTATCCTGACACTCAGGAACCCACCCCCAAGTGGGAACACCTTTTGTGCACAATAAACAAACAGTCAGGAGCTGAGCGAGACTTTACAACTAGTGTCCTGTGAGCAGGACACTTCCATGGGTGTAACAATGGAGGTCTTCAAGAGCAGGAGTACAGGAGGAACTACAGTAAAGTTCCTCACTCTTTGATGTCTGCAGCTCACAGAGTTCAGGGTACAAGTACAGATTACTGAGATTAATCAAATGTTCTAGATGCAATAAAAATGAAAGGGAAAAACCGTTTTTTAAAACCTGCCTGAGAATGAAATTCAAATGCTCTAAAAAATTCATTTTTTTAGACACCCCAAACATTATCTACCATGACTCCAAACTTTTTAAATTTTTAAAATGAACACTGAAAATGTATTTAGCAAGAAGTTGAAAGTATATGTTTAATATAACATTTACTGTCAATCATGTTGATGCACTATTGACTCAATTTTTGTTCAATTAAAAATGTGTGAGGATCGTTTGTGTAGAACAGTCTAAAGATGTTCTGCAGTGTCAATTAAGGTAGTAAAATAAGCAGACCATCAAGCAAAACAATAAGAACAAAGAATCCGCATAATATATGAGCACATTTAAAACAAACAAAAAATGTTAAGTCTTATCTGCAAAAATGCTGTTTGAGAGATCAAAGACTGTTGGGCAGATATATAGCAAGGTGTAACCTGAGTAGCACATTCTGACACCTCTGTCTGTCAGAAGATAGGACCCATAGTGAGTATTTCTCAGGTGGGTGTTAGTGATGACACTAGAGGGAGTCTGCTGGAAATTCTTGGCCTCTAAGAGGCCAAGTGAAGTAAACTGTGGATTTACATCAGCTTAGTCCACCTTTTGTGTTTCTTTAAAACTCTAATACCAAGATTTTAAAAGCCTTGGGTGTTGTTTTACATACCACACCCAAACCTTGCAGGAGACTTGCAATGCAAATCAGGATTTGCCTGCAGCATGACTTTCCTTTTTCTTAATGCTAATACTAATAATAAAATTCGATTCTGTTTAGAGGTTACAGGTCATTCTAAAACATGCAATAAAAGATTTGACCAGAGAAAAATCTAATACATTATTAAACAATTATTTTCCCCTTATAATAAAAGCAGTATTTGTTAGTGATTGTCGAAGTGACTTTGAATGCACAATAATCACATCCAGCAAGGGCTTGTCTCAATCAAGGGGAAGGACAATTATGGATGTAGGGGTCTGGAATGGACGTGAACATGAGCAAATTAAAAGTCACCAGTGAAACAAAGCACAAATAATGACAGCCAGTCGACGTGAACAGTCAATAGAAGTGCCACAGAAAGTGAATGCCTACTATGGCAACGAGTGACAGAAAATGCTGGTCCTTTATACTGAAGATGGTGGAATGAGCCCCACATGTTTGATAGGTAGTTCTCAGTTGATACTCTTCCCACACCTGCCCAGTCAACACCCAGACACATGACACCGACGTTAGACACAGGAATACACAGGAATGGTTTGTAATGTAGCTGGTACATGTGTCACAATAGCTCCTAAATTTGAACACAGGTAAATGTTTTCAATACTGCTTTGCTGACAAGCATTCTTTTCTTACCAATTCAGACATGAAGATGCATGCAAACACGAAATATGAAAATACATTTATATTACAGTACATTCATAACATTTTGTAATATTTGTTATTTTTCTTTAGATTTCATTCAGTCATTGTTAGGGGTGTAACCGTATTGGTAATATTGAGATATCGCGATAATGAAAGGGCCTCGATAACACCATGGAGTGCCTCGGTCTTGGAGCATAAAAACTACAAAGACAATAATCCATTCCTGCAGGGACTTTTTTCCCCTTTGTTACTTGAAAGCTTAAGACAGTGGATACATCTGTTTACGTTGTTAATTATTTTGTTATTATTTCTTAATACTTGAATAATGGAATTATAATAATTATAATAGTTGTGCTGTGGAGGCTTCTACATTATTATTGCTAACATGCCTTACAATGCTGCAGTAATCATACCGTGGGCCTGTTATTGAGATATTGTGAGTTTTTGATATTGTTACATGTCCAGTCATTTAATTATTTTTATTGGTGTATTTTCATACTGTCACACCTGCCATCACCAGTCAGTTTTCAGAATTTCTGTACTTGCACTGATCACATCTTCACTCACTGGCCACTTTATAAGGGAAACCTTGCTAGTAGGTTGGAAAAATTGCCCTAATTCTTTGTTGCATGGGTTCAACAAGGTGTTAAACATTCCTACGAGAGATTGCTCCATGTTAACATGATAGCACCACACAGTTGCTCAATTTGTTTGGTGCTGATCCATGAGGTGAATTCCCTGCCACATCCCAAAGATGATCAATTAGACTGAGAGCTGGTGACTGTGGAGGCTGTTGGGGTAGAGTGAACTCGTCCAGAAACGAGTTTCAGATGATGTTATAAAATAGGGTGACCAAATGTCCTTTTTTTTACTCATGTCAAGAAAAACTACAGATGTCACTATGCAGCCACTTCTGGGAATGCTTGGTTTTGGCTGCTGCTTTCCTATGATTGGCTTACTCAGTGGAGGATTCCTTATAAACAGACAAAGTTTCCCAGCCCCGCTCCCCATCAGTTCTTGTTTACCTTCTTGGGCTGCAGTGCTGCTGAGCTCTGCACATATACAGACGTGCATTCCATCTCGTTCGGGGAGACTGAAAAGCATATAAAATCTCATCGGTGGGTTACGGCTGGATCCCTAACTCTTGGTGTGCAACGTTGCATATGGTATCATCACGCTTTAAATATGTTCTGAAATATGAAACTGCACAATGTCTCCTTTAAAGGTTTCTTGGACAGGGTCCTCCCCCAGATGTTCCCAGTTTACTCACACTACCTTCAGCCTGGGTTGCTGCAGCACCATTTACACTTCTGAGCATCCATGTCTTTGAATGTGGTATTTATTACTGCTAAACTGTGGCTAGCACAGAAGTCTAATGATAAAGAACTGCTTGGGTTCAGACAACCATTCCTCCCAATCACACACATCCAGGTTTCTCCATCAGTGCCGACACAGTAGGACCACGGGGTCCCCTGCTGGAGCCCTCTGAGGGACTCCAGTCTCCAGAGTACTCTGATTTGCTGTTTTGTGCATACTTTGTGCACATGACAGACAACAGTCAGTTTTCCCACAAGCTCTGAGGCATTGGGAAGTGACCCAAAGGTGCCTCACACCTTTGGCAACATCAAGGAAAAATAATGTGCAGCCCCCATCCTGCACCCTGGATCTAGAGCTGAGGCTGTGTGTGGAAGTGAGCCCCACCAGATCCAAATGGATCTGGTAGGTAAGGTATAGGTCATGTTGTCACAATTTTGGCTGTTTTATTCTGATTACATTAAACTAATCTAAACTGGAGACTCTAGTCTGCCCCTAGTCCTGAGTGGGTATAAGGTGAGTAAGAAGATGGACGGATGACTGCATCCTTTGTTGTGTTTCTCACATCACAGTAGAATGTAGTTGGTGGATGACCTTTAACTTGAAGGAGAAACAAACTCTTGTATTCCAGGTCCTGACCTCACTCCTGCAGCTTTGTGGGTTGTATAATGCAAGAGTAATTTGTATGGAAAAGTACGAAAACTAGTGCACCAAAATTTTGTGCATTTTCAAACGATTTTCAATTGCGTGCACTACGCACCATACCCGGAAACACAATTGGTACCGCATAAATAAAACTTAAAAGTTGTTTAAAGCAGAGGATTCCTGTGAAAATCATAAATTACTCTTATTCCACTGGCAATTTTGCAGCAAGATAGACATATTCACGGACCACAGGCATTACTCCTCGTTACTCATTTGCCACTGGCAATATAGAGGCGAGGTTGACGTATTCTGGTCCGCTCTGGGAGTCTTAACTGCAGACAGAGACAGGAATGACTGACAGCTCCACCGTTTATTACACACGTTTTCTCTGACACAACTCCAACTCCCAGCAGCCACGTCATGGCTGCAATACACAGCCATGACGTCTATTCCTTTCTCCCTTGACAACCCCTTTTTACCCTTTTTGAAGAGATGGCAAACTGTGCGAGTAAGATGTGAGTTTCATCATACCTTTCACTGCCCACACCGTTTGTCCCAAAAGGATGAAACATGGATTGTTTTGTAGAAATGGCAGGAGGAGTATTTGGAATGGTAACACAGCAAAACATTGCTTGTCAAATTATTACAATGTATTTGATGCTCTGATCAAATAGGCCACTCAGTTGAATACGTATACAGTGGTTTGAAGATTTCACAACCATAGAATGGAATTTTAACTTAATATCTTCAATTTGCTCGACAGCTTTTGGCTGGTTCCCTTCCCTCAATTGTCACCTTATCGTGGTGGAGGGTTTTAAGCCTTTTGTCTTTTTTGCTTAGGGTCCCATTTTGGTCAGGGACAGCACTGGTTTTGAGTGCCATACTGATCCTAGGAGCTATGCAATTTGCCCCTGGTATGGTTCTTGGTAAAGGGTCAGACAAAGTATGGCAGAGAAGAACCTTGATGACAAGCAACCACTTGCATAAGGCTATGTTCACATGGCATTCTGGGGTCTGGGGTCACATTTGACCTTATGAATGGTGCAAGTCATATGAAATATGATTTTTTTGAAATCCAACCAGGGTCTGATATTTTGCAACATGCCTGCCATTTGACTAGTCATGTTGCATTTAATGTCAAGTCACTTTAGAGCAACAGAGTAACAATCATAAGAATTCTGCACCAGAGTCAACTACAGGCAGACATGGACAATGATAACAAGAGTGAGAGTATATGAGTTAAAATTTGGTCATACTGTTGTCGGCTTCCACTGCTCTAAAGCTGGAAACGTATCATAGGAAAATTATCAACAGCCAAACAACAAAATCCGATCTATGTAAAAAGAAAATCAGAATTGAGCATTCATACCCTCCTAGTGAACTAAGCCTTAGTGTACCCAGCCTTGGATGAGAACACCCTGGAATACCCTAGAACCAGGCCATGGTACGGGCCCAACAGTGAGAACCTTGTGGCCAGGCCTGGTCATCCACAACCAGACCTGACCCGGGGTCTGGTTAGGTTCAGCCTGAAAGAGGGACATGGGTACATCATCCAGTATGACCTCCATGAGAGCATCTAAATATGTACACGAGGATTTAAGTGGCAACTGAACATCAACAGAGAGGTAGATGAGTGTAAGGCCGTTATCAAATCTCACCTATAGCCCATTTTCTCTCACTAAAAACAAAATTTTTATGTCATTTGGTTTCTGTAATGCACCTGTTCATCAGGTCTGGTTCACAACATACTGGTAGTAACGCAGTGCGCAGTAACTTTCTACTGTAACACATTTAGATAACTCAGCTCCTACAGAAGCCTGTACTCAGCTGTACTCAGGTCGTCTGTGTGAACATAATGCAGACCAGATGTGCAGTATCACCTTTGTAGCAGCAACAGTTTGGTTAAACACGAGAGACAACTATATGCATTTTATCTCTCGTGAATTGTCTGCATCAGTTGGGAAGCATCAGGTCATCTTTCTCCTAAGCATAAACATACTGTATAAGTTAACTTGTGTGTAGAGAATCACACAACTGAACAATAAATTACAATGCAAATCAAAATCCATTTTATTCAGAAAATGTCCTGGATTCATCCAGAAAAGTAGCTCAGCTGAAGAAAACAGCTGAAGAGATTTATTAATTCGAAAACATTGTCATTATCACTATTTTTTGTGTTTTTTATCTTTTTGTTTCATCTATATGGATTTGCATTTAAGAGAAAATACCATGAAGACAATCAATCAGATACTTAGGCATGACATGTTCAAATACAAGATGAAAAATCAATGAATTAGTTACATCTGTTATTTTGCAGTCCTCTAAATAAATACAAATCAGTAGTCTTTATGAGTCATCCATTATTTTACCTGTTTTATAACCAGTGGTGATACATGGCCCTGCCAGAGTCTGCCTCTAGCTCACAGTAGGGTCGTCGAAGCCTGGGACTACATATGCATATTTTTCGACTGTGGGAGGAAAACTAATTACCCAGACAAAAAATCTCAGGGACACATGGGGTGAACATGCACAGTCCACACAGAAGGTCCCTCCCTCTGTCCAGCTGAGCTGGCTGCAGCCAATGACCTTCCTGCTATGAGGCAACAGCACTAACCAGTGCACTGCCATGTGGCCCCTGTGCATAGACAGGTGTATAAAAAATTTTGTTAGGGATCCTTTTCACAGTTTATTGCAGGGTTGAAGTAAGACATTTTCTCCCTCTACAAAGACATAAAAATTCACATTTATAGCAAGTATGTAATAATTAATTGTTTTGTTATCTCAGTGTAAATTCTCTGTTGAAAACGTTTGCCTCAAACCATTTTAGTTTTTAGCTTTAATTTTAGTTTAGTCCCACTGAAGCTCTAAAAGAATTAGCTGACTAACTGTCTGACTGGTTCTGCAGGTCTTTACCTAAATCCTTACATTAAACTGGCTTATCCAGTAATGTGGCAACACTGTGGTGAATACATCATATCCACAGGTGTGGAGGTGTGTTGTAAGAGTTTGTCCATGTGTGGTAAGATTATTGCAGTAATTACTGCAGCTGTTTTCTTATGAAAAACGGGTGATCATGTTCCACACCAAAAGTCAAGCAGCATTACTACTACTATTTGTCATGTTGTTCCCTAAACCTGTCCAAACTGCAACTTCAGACTACATTACTTGGGAAACAGGTGATCAGCAACAGACAGGTAGGGAAAACAAACAGTAAGGAGTGGTGTGTTTGTTCTTTCTTTTCAGAACTGCACAATTCTCTATGTGGAGTCCTAAATTACAGACAGCCCCTCTGGCTCTCTGGAATCATCTCATAGCTGATTGTAACTGTCTGTTACTCCTCTTCTTCAGTTGAACAGCTAACATACTGCGTGTATTCCAAAAGATGGAGTCATTATGGCTACTCGCAATAATGTGTGAGTGGGAGGCAGGGTAGAGCTGAGGATTTAGGGCACCCAAGGGTCCCTGACCTTGAATATGATGTCAAGGCTGTTTCATCTGATGCAAAACACACATGTAACAGTATAATTTGGGAGCAAAATTTGAATTGTTCCATCACTTATCAATACCATACAATGATTGAATTTAATTTGTAAACTTTGATTTATTAACATTTCTATTAGCTTTTCTCGCCAATTTAACTTGAGCTGTCTAGTGAGAGACTAATTCTAACACTAATGTCAGTTTTGATTCCATGCATGTTTTAATATCAGTGTGAAGAAGACCTGTTCAAATAGCCTTCATCACACCAAAATCCCCAGCAAAAATAACTCCATTAACTGTTTCCCATGCACCATCGTCTCCACTTCCTGTTGTCCCCCAACTCCTCCAAACATGCACTCTCTATCTCTCTCTCACACACACATATATATACTCACTTCCTGTCATGACAAGGCTGAAATTAAAACAGGCTGTTAGTTTGGACCCCTCCACAGCCAAGAGTGAGATTAGGGGTATTTTCTCACAGTCTTAAGAAGATAGTCAGTGTGGGGATGTGACACAGTTTAGTGTAGTGTGAGTATGTTTTCACAAACAACAATAATTATATTTGCTATCAAGATGAATTTAATTGTATAGTCATGTCTTGCAATAGTTGTGTACAAAGTGTAAAAAGTCAGTCCGCCAGATTATGATGATCTAATGGGTTTTTGTTGTTCCAGACATTTACCCTCATAAATTATACCCTGAGGGCAACCCTATTTCCAGCCACAGTACAACAACAAAGGCTTATGAAGAGGGTGCAATCGATCATTACTCAGGATTTGTCAGCAGTGTAAGCACACCAGGACCTGACCATATAAACTAGTGTCTTGATTTCCTTCATTAGCCAAGATTACAATGAGGTTTGGTGGCTCACAACTGTGTAACTGTATAAATAGCTATTTAGAAGGAATACTAAAATCAAATAAATAATATGTAGATAGCTGCTGCTTAGCAATGGTTGAGGGTTGGCAATTTCAGGCAAAATGAAAATTGAAGCTTACGCACATACCGTTGATTTGTTGTGAATTTTCAAAGTTTTGAAATTTTGAGGCTTTCAGGAAGCAGATTCAACAAACTCCGAGTTAAATCCTAAACTCTGAGTTGAGCCACTATGAGATGGGAAATACACATACAAAAAGCATAAAAAATGATACAAACAGCACCAATCTGTTAGAGGGATGTGAACTTATCACATATCTATATATATATATGTAATTTAAGGGAGAGGATGTTATAGATTGATGTATAGATAGAAGGTGGATGGATTAAAGGGTGGATCCATCTACTTGCAAACCAAAGTACACAAGTTTGTACTTGTAAACTTGTGAACTCTGGACTTGGCAAGTTCACTTGAAAGTGCAAACTCCCTGAGGATGGGAGGACAAAATACATCCTGGGATACATACCTTCCTAATGTCCACAAGTCTCCATCAACCCATCCTTGATAAAATGGGTGGGGTAAGTTCACATCCAGGGTATTGGCGCATACTTGAGATGAGATGAGAGACTATGAGATGCGTACTTCGAATTGGAGTAGTTTCTTAAGTCCACAAGGACAGAGACATATACACATATTAAGATGTATATACATAGACGCCATATAGATTGTGGAGGAACAAGCTTAATGGTTTCAAATTATTGCCACAACTATACTTGGCAATAACCAATGTGACTGAGGTGCCCTGGTAGACATACCTTACTGGGTTGATAAATAAGTAAAAAACAGATGTACAGCTGTAAAACAAAATGTGTATATGCTGTGATTTCATTAGATACAAAGCTGATTTTTGCTTAGCTACTTTATCTTTTAAAAAACTATTTTTTTTGTTGATGGCTCAGTTTAACTGAATGTCAGCTGAGCCATGCATTTCAGCTAAACTGAGCCACCTTTAAAGCTGGGTTTTAGCAGATATTTTGATGGTTAATGTTTTTAAAGAATGAAAGAATTGATATATGAATGTTAGTGTCATTTAATAATTACATGCCTTTTCAAATTTCCTATGTATTTATGTTGTATGTATTGGTGTTCGCTTGGTGCGGAGTGGATCATGAGCTACTGTATACAAAACCACACACATGCAGACACGCATACATGCAGTGATTAAATTGGGCCGGAGCCCTTCCGGAGTTCAGCTCCACCTCCTCACCTCAGCAGTACAGCCAGCAGGAGCTCAGCTCCCTCTGCTCCAGTGTTTCATTATAATCATGAGTGTAACTACCATGTATTAATATGTATTAAGCTGATGATGTAAGGTTAAAAAACGTATATTTTGAGAGGTAATGGCTGCTGAGTGAAGAAGGGCTCTCCCTAGCTACAAAAGTCGGTTTAATCACTCCATACATGCATGCAGACACATGAACACACACGTACGTACATGCATGCACACTCATACACACACACACACACACAAACTGGCTTATTCATGCAAATATTTAACGTTTTTAATGTATCTTAATTGTACATGAATTAGTTCATAGTTATTTTTAAGGCAGGCAAAGACACAAACATGCACGCAATAAATGAATGAATGAATGAAGTTATTTTTAATATGGGCCTATTGGCCTCTCAGATGGCCCATTATACCTGAACAATGTTTTGCTATGCTGTTTCAGTGGCTAGCTTTAGCTGATCAGGCGGCCCATTTTACCTGAACACTGCACATTTAAAAAATGTCCTGCAGGTGATGTTTCAGAAAAAAAATTACATTGATTCAATAGAAAAAATATTAACAACATTACGAACTATGAAAACAACAATTCAATGACCAAATGGCCTTTTCTTAGTTTTGTAAGTGATTAACCAAAAAGTGTCTCAATTCACCGTATGTATGTACGTTTTGGAGTCTCAGTGGAAAACTACCAGCCCATTACCATTTGTTCATGGACTCCATTCCACTCACCAGTCAAAAACCAGTTGGGCTGCTTTTAGCAGAAGATGGGAGCTGGGTGTGGTCAAGCGAAAGAAAACAACACACCTACCACTGATTCAATGTCTATTCATACCATCACCATAATGTCACCACAAACTCTGTCACTAATGTGGTTTGTTACTGCCATCATGTGGAGGCTTGGACAACACATCTTAAATAGACCCCCAAAACAGATCACCATTTGAATACTGGCAACTATTGCAATGAATAAATCTCTATGTTGCAGATCCAAAATAATCAAATAAATAATCAAATAAATAAATAAAAACAAATCACCAGGTTAATCAATTATTTAATCAATTATTCACCAATTTGACCACCTGGTGAATTCCTGAACTACGTCAATCCATATAACAGATATGGATAATTCTCAAAAGAGAGAGAGAGAGAGAGAGAGAGAGAGAGAGAGAGAGAGAGAGAGAGAGAGAGAGAGAGAGAGAGAGAGAGAGAGAGAGAGGGAGAAGTCAGGGCTAACGCTGATCTCGTCTGATGCATTGCTGTGCTCTGAAGTGGCACGCCTGGAGAGAACCATGGAGGACTTGCAGGAACTTTGGAGGGAGTTGATTAGAGATACAATGCACTTTGAGAACGATGTGGAAGAGGGTCCTGCAGACCCAGAATACGTTACTTACCAACCAAGATACCGGCAACAGAGTGTCAGAAATTTTTGAGGAAATACTTCATCACTTCTCTGTAACCAGGGGGAGGGGGCAACGTGCACGGCAGACACAAGGACCAGGGCGTAAGACGACCAGCATTCTGAGTGCAGTACTTGAGCAGCAGATTTTTTGTGGATCGACCGCTGGAGACATTGCAGAGATGTTTGATGTCTCAAAGAGGACCATCAGGAGGTGCTTGATGCAAAATGGGTTAAGGTATTTGTAGTGTGGTGTAGAGAGAAACTACCCTTCACTACACATTTACTTCTTAGTTTTTTTTTATTCTCTTTTGCTGCGAAGAGCACAAAAAAAGAGAAAAGACCTTCACACCAGCGTTCACTATTCAGCAACAGCTTCTCAGGGGAGGTGTGTGCTCCGCTCTCTGCAGACACACCCTATAATCAATATAATCAACACAATAACGATATAATCCATATTCTAATACAATGTAATCAATGTACACAGAGAAATTATGTATATATATAAACCAATGAATCATTACAGTTACCTCTCCATTCAGATCAGTTTTATCATGTACATTCAATACCAATTTATTTCACCAATACAGTCAGCTCATCATGTCTACTAAATATTGTCCCATTAAGCCAATAAATCATATATCATATTTACAGTTACTTATTTACTCTATTTAAAGTGAATTATTTATTTATGATATTTATGAACTACTAAGACTCAGTGCGCTCCCCTCTAGCCTTGCGCTGGTCACGGTAACTAGGCAACCAGTGCAAACTACCGGTTAACCCTTTTCCGTCTGTTCATCAAGATACATATAAAATCCATCCCTAACCTAACATGTTCATCCAATCAATTCTACCACTCCAACTCTCCCTCCTTACCTGCGAAGAGCACAAAAAAGAGAAAAGATCTTCACACCAGCCTTCGCTATATTGCAACCGCTTCTCAGGGGAAGTGTGTGCCCAGCTCTCAGCACACGCACCCACGCGAGACTCCCTCGTCATTGCATTGAACACGCTCTCCGCAGGTAGAAACCGGATATGAAAACATACACAATATACACATATACACATAAAATAATAATAATAATAATAATAATAAGTAAAGGTACAACAACCTGATGGCTCTATATACCATGTATTGACCCCGAAAATTCATGAGTCTTCAGTTTAAGAATTGCATGTCTTATCCACTCATGATATTACATTTAGTGTTACATTACTGTTTATGTCTTTCTGTTTGCGCAGAAAGAGAGACTGCTACTCACCTATCAGTGATGATGAGTTAGACCACATCGTAAGTGAAAGTCAGGGAAGGCATCCAAACACCGGCTACAAGCTAATGCGAGGTCATCTAAATGCAAAAGGTGTGCATGTTATTCAAGTAAATTGACGAGAAAGCAGTTATAAAACTGAACAGAACAGGTAAATAAACGTTTAACCTATAGTCTACATCAACCTTACCCGCTCACCTTTTTGTGTCTCGACCTACCTCCGTTTTAAGTACGACTTGTTTCTTGTAATATCATGACTTCAATCTATGACTTTATTCTCGTTATTAATGACTTAATTCTTGGAATTTATTTTAATTTTATTTACTTTTTCTTTTCTAAATGTGGCCCAAATACTCCATCAACAGTACAAGCTTTCCTTGCTTTTGGTAAATTAGTTGTTTCCCACTAACCTGAAGGTCCAAGTCTTCAAGTATGAAGGTCCACTTTTAGCAGTACATTTGGAACTTCATCCGCCTTATGGTCTGCCAATCAACAGCATGTGTGTGTAGATTGTTCGACCAACTTGGACTTGTGCTGGTCGCCCTGTCATAGTCAGCCAGACATTACCATTTTAAATTACTTTTTCCTATTTAAAACAGTTGTAAGACTTCCAAAATGTTGAGAGGGAAGCAGCCCCCCAACAGAACAGGAGATAGATAGGGCTTTGGAAAATTTTAGTCATTACAAATGAGACTATGAGACTAAATGAGTCTGTTTTCTGCACACATAGGGTGAAAGCAGGAAAACACCAGCCGCCCATGTCACAAAGCTGATTTAGTGAAAACTAAAAAGAGTGGGGGAAACTCTGGATTTTCTGTTTCAGAAAGAGTCCCTTACCACAGCAACTTATTCTGTGAATCTTACCTAGTTTTTAAAGCAGGTTTTCTTCAAGAAACTTTGAGTTTCTAGCAATCACATTCATTCACTGTCACATGCGGGATTTAGTAGAGTTTCATAATCCAGTTCATCCTTCCAGACAATTTTGTTTTTTGAGTGGTTCTTCAGTCTATAACCTTATCTCATGTCATATCACCCACCATGGATGTGCATTTTCATCGGAGCAGATCAGGGGCAGCGCTAGGGAGTGCTAACAGCTGCGATGGGAACTCCAATAAGTTGCTCAGCAACCACTGAGCAACCCCAAAAAAACTACTTATTTTCTTTAAATACATATACAAAATACTAATAGTACAAACACAAAAATGTACATCTATCATACAATGATGATTTTATAGATAAAACAAATAGAACAAAAATGTTCAACGTGAAAGCGGACACCACAGGATCTTGTGCAATTGACGGTCAGAGAAAGATTGGAGGTCACTGCCTCGATGGACAGTCTGTGCTACTTAATTCGATTTAATCATTCGTATGTCTTGTTTTGACCGACAACCCCTAGCACTCATGCAGCAACTGCTAAGCAACTGCAATGAAAAATCCTGGCGCCGCCACTTGAGCAGATTCTTTGCGTTGTGCCGCGTTTCTTTGTGAATTGTGGTTTTCTTTGTGTCAGTGATGCAGAAGTTATGCCACTGTATGCAGAGCTGTCAGTTATCAAGGAGGAGTTCCACAAGACTGCAGATAAATGATGTAGAAATCAGTTAAAATGTCAGGTGCCTCAAAGGCTCCGAAATAGGTGACCTGGCTCATTACAGGACAACAGCCCGGGCGGAGATGACCATAGACCTGCTGAAAGCCTGTTTCCAGTGTCTGTGTCATCTTAGCGAGCCGAGTTGTGGCCTGTGTCCTCCATAATATTGATACAATAACAGGAGAGCAACACATTGCCCCACAGATGGAAGACCCTGCTGATGACTCCATCCACACCGCAGACATCCAGAATGATAGGGCAGACGGAGACATCATCAGATTATCACTTAGTTAAATCACACTCCACATATCCACTGTAGAGGAAAAAACATTTCTAGGGGTGAGATAAAAGACGACAATAAAATGTCCGTAATTGCAAGATTTTATTACAAATAACATACTCATTTAAGTTAACAACCAGCAAGCATCCACGATAGAGAAACAGCATGTGCACTTATTAATCATTCAAACATTCACATAGATTTATTATTGCTTTGTTTATCCCCATGGGTGGCCTAAAAGAATAAATCCACCACCAAAGTAATGATTACTGAAAGCCAAGGAGGATCGGTTGCAGGCAAGTGAATCTGGTGCGCAGAGATGGAGACATCAAGAAACCTGTGACCTTAGCATGTTGTTTAAGTCATCCACTTAAGTTAGGAAGTTAAGAAAAAGTTAAAGAAAAACGTGTTGTTTTGTTAGCATGTTAGCTGCTCATGGGTTGTGTACTGTTCTATTAAAAAGGAGAGAGTTGAGGTTAGTCTGCCGAATTTGATTCAGCTCAATACAGAAAGCAATCACAGTACTCACTTCCCGTTGTGTTTACATTTCGGTTCCACGAGAATGATGTGAAGGATCATTTCAGTTTGGAAATATCAGACATTGACTGAAAGCAAAAAGAATGTAGCGCTGATGAGGAGGGGCGAAAAAAACAGTAAAGCATTAGAGACGCCAAAAAGTCAAATAACAAATGCTAAACCTAGAGGGCAAGATGGGTTATCAAGAAAGAGGGTCAAGCATGCAGTCCAAACCAATGGAAATCTAAACTAAATAAACTCCATGAGCTGTCATCAGGGTACTGGAGATCACATGTGTAGTAGCTTACAAAAAGTGCAGCTACTCCATTGATAAAGCCATTGTGTGGTCCCATCACAACCTCTCCTTCAACGTACAGCATCCATTTACCTTTGAGAAACACTTTGAAATTGCATTGGGCTTGCAGAGTGTACAATAACTTCGACTTTGTTCCTGCTTCATGGCTACAATTAAAAACAATAATAATCATAACTATAAATTAAAAAATATTACGGTTTTGAAATTATGCCAGTTAGCTGCTGCTACTGCTGCTATGGTCTACTCATCTGAACTTAATGTTCACACTGATTAGTGGATAATTCACCGTAGAACTAACTATAACCAACTAACTACGCAACTGACACACCTAATGGCAAATCATAACAATGTAATATTTTGAATGATGTGAACCTTCCCTCTTTGATCTCCTGGTTTCTCCAGCTCTTATACCACCGGTGTCGACAATGCAATGTGCTTTAAACTTATTTTTCCACTGAGGTGTTGTGTTGTCACAATGGATGGTTTGAATAAAGTATTTTACTGTGAAAAAGTACAGTCAAGGCTTGTGAAATTTATCTGCACAGTAATTTAATGTGCCAGAATCTATTTCACAGCAGAATACTGAATTAAAGTATTATATTGATGAATATTACTGGAGGATGGTGTAATATGCAAACGCAGTAATTTACTGTGAAATATTACAGTTAAATGTCGTGAAATCCTGGTAATATGTTACAGTGTAGCGTAAATCATGCCTACTTTTAGTAATGATTCAAGTGCTCGTGTGACGTCATCGATGGCTTCTGTCTTTAAGGGCACTGTTTCAAGCATGGCCTATGCTCAGATTTGAGGGTGCACCGCCAAAGGCTCAACTCCTTTATAAGCCCTACATCATACCAACAGGAAGCCCAGAGTGACGATGATACTTCAGACAACTCTGAAATATCTTCTGGTTTCTGCCAATTGTAAACAGATCATTGCATTCCTTTTCCAACACTGTGTTGTCCAACATCGATCGATACACATTTCCCTCAGGGCTACACTTTACCACAGCATCCTCTGCAGCTGGATTAAAGACTGTTGAGCTGAGTCAGTTCAAGCAACCAGGGACCCAGCTCTTGCCAATACGAATCTGTTGGCTTATCTAATAACATGTTAGGGGGAGCTTCATGGAGAACCTTTTCCTGGGATGAAGTACACACTTGCAGCAGCACCCTTCTCTGTCCAATACCTGTTTCATCCTCAGTTCCTCTAACTCTATTTCAGCATACCATACTTTCCCATACGCTCAGTCTGGCCTCATCGACATAACTTGACACATGACTTTCCACTACTCGTACCAACTCTAGACCTCGTTCGATTCAGGAAATGTTCTTTCAAATGAACTTCGTATGGCTCAGGTGATTCAGCATCCATAGGGTCAGGTCTGGTCAGGCCACTATGAACGTCAATGAATGATGTCAAATGTGCCAGGAACGCACTGCATATTTCTTGCGGTCCTTGTGTCATAAAGGTGATGGCAGACCGAGTTCAGTCTTGAAGGGATTTTCTTCCACAAGCTGTAAACATGTGACAGCATTTGCCACATCAGAATCAGTCTAAATAGTATCATGCCTTCAGGACCAGACACCTCGACCACTGGCATGGTGGTGACAGGAGATCAAAGTTGGGCAAGGAGGTTCACTTTTTAGCCAAAGTTAGGCTTGATGGCAGAAACATATTTACTGATGTTGGCTGACAGCAGGGAGAAGGCACTGGGGGGGCAGAGTCCAGATCCAGGTCCACTGGATTCCTCAGTTAGAGAATATTAAGAATAGGAGTAATATTAAATGTAGGTGTGGGAAACTCAACTAATTCCACCCTTTTAGGTGCTTTAAAATCTCTAACCCTTTGTCTTTCTCCTTTCTCCACCTTATCTCTCTACGTTCCAAAGCTTTTCCAATCTGAAAACACTCGATTCTTCTCCTGTTTCCTCTTGGACAGGGTACAAATGCTGAGCTGTGCTCATAAACTCTTTCTACTGCAATTATGTCTTTAATCTCTTTAGCTGGTTCTTACTCAGGGCTCCAAAAGCAACGTTTTCTTTTTCACGTTGTTCCGATCATTGACACACTTGCAGTTGCGCACGAATTCCACGGAATTACCCGCGACATCTTACTGTGTCATCTGTGCTGTGGAGTTCAATGGACCCTCCTCCTGCTGTCCAGCCATGCTCCATTAAAAAGGACAACATATATTAATAGTTGAGTGTAAGCTAAACGGTACTCTATAAACCATACAAGAATGTGTAACAGCATCGAGAGGTTGCCTCCGTAGGCGCCCTCTCCATGGCAGCAAACAATGTGGCCTCATTAAGCGTCTGACATTTCCCGATCGGTAGCCTGCAGTCGGGGTCTTCTCCGTCCGCCCGGAGTAAAACAAGGCGGGCCCTTCGACTCTGTCACTTCCTTGTTCTTGTGTTGAAAGAGAAACTCCGATACCAGGACCTCATCCACATCCAGACTCGACTCTGTAAAAGACTAAATGTCGGAGGGAATCCACCGATCGTGAACTATCCGTCGTCGCCGTGGGCTCGTTGAAAGTTTCGAAGTATGTCAGGCAGTCGAGAGGAGGGGGAAGCCGAGGAACCGCAGGGAGCAGCCGGCGGAGAAGGTACGTGGAGCCACGTCAGGTTCACACCGAGGGGACACGGTGTCTCCTCGCCATGGGCACAACTGCTAAAACACTCCCGCGGATACTCTCAGCTTGTTGCAGTTTCTAGATACTACTGCTGTTGACATGGTGTCGGTGCGCGCTCCCCTGGACCCACACGGCAGCGAAGTACCAGCGCTTAGTTTAACGAGAGAGCCCTGCCCGGGGGAGAACCAGCAGGGTGGGTTCCCCCGGGCTCGGGAGCCGAAATTGGGCCCCGCACCGAGCCGGGGAACGGGCGAGTGGGGCGGCCTAACTTGGGCGTATTTTCACGTCGTTGCTTCACATATGAGAGCCTTTACGTGTATCTAAATAGCGCCGTCCGTCCCCTAGCGAGCGCAACCCACTTTGAAAGTCTCGAGCCATTATCGGGAACAAAGTCTCTTACGGCCGCTCAAATGCTGTCGTTTTATCTACGGGACCATGAAACGTGTACAGATATGTGCCTCTCTATGGGTGAATTGTATCATTCGCCCGGTGTCCGCTCCCAGTGTCTCGGGTAGGTTCGGTAATGAATCCAGCAAAGTTCTCGAGCAGGCCGGACAGGACCAGGTGCGGGAATGCCGGAGCTGGAAGGCTGTCGTGCCGCCCCCTGTCTCGCACAGCTTTCACACTTGATCTCTCACACTCACGAACAGTCCGATAACTTTGTCATGGGGTCAGTGTGTGGGTTTCTTTCCACACTTCGAAACACGCATTAGGGTCAACTGGAGACTGTAAATTGCCTGTGGTGTGAACGAGTGAACGGTTAGTGCTCCGTGATGGACTGGAAACATGTCCACAGTATATCACCTGCCTTCATCCGCTGAGAGTTGGAGATAAACGGGTGAGATGGATGGATGGATGGATGGATATCCACACACGCTCACACTGAGAGACAATTTTGAGTCTCCAGTGAACCTAAACATGCATGTTTTTGTCTGTGGGTGGAAACTGGTGTACCGGGATGAAAACCGACACAGATGCAGGGATAACGAGCAGACTTGACACCCTGGGACAGGGACACAAA
Source organism: Karalla daura (assembly GCA_029224185.1). Classification (NCBI taxonomy): domain Eukaryota; kingdom Metazoa; phylum Chordata; class Actinopteri; order Chaetodontiformes; family Leiognathidae; genus Karalla; species Karalla daura. The sequence goes on along the minus strand of CM055190.1, from coordinate 27,436,177 downwards.
CCAACGACCCTGCTCTGAGGCGACAGCACGAACCACCGTGCCACTTTGTGGCTCGGTTTTGAATTTATTTCAAGTCACTCACTTGGAGCCGGGTTAGAGGAGGCGTCTGTGCGGGATTTCCTCAGGTACTCCAGATTGCTTCCTCCGAAATGTGCAGTTCAGGCCAGTTGTCTAAGGCCTCCTGGTCGGGCCCATCGATGACCACCTCACTGACATCAAAGTGCCTCTCCTTCAGTCTGTTGTGCAGATGTGTCCTCGCCTTAAACAAAACAGTTCACGCACAAAGTATTTTTGCGTTTATTGTGATATGGACATGAAGAGTGACGATGTCTTAATCGTATATTACAACTTTTGAGCGAAGAGAGAAGAGCCTCCTCACATCTGCAGTCTGGGCAGGGGCTGGTAGGGCTCTGCAGAAACGAGTCAGAGAAGCACCTCCTCCAATGATGTGGTCTGATCAGAGGGGAAACGAACAAGAAATCATTCGGTAAAACCAGACTGTTGTGGTGGTGACTGGAGTTAAATTGACTGAGCCGCTGCTTGTCAAGCCCACTGACTGTGTTTTTGTGAAGATCTGGAAAGCTGATTCAAAAGCAACGTTCAAACCACGTACACGTTGGCTCTACGTTGTTATGCTCCGAATGACTTGAAAACGGACTTAAACCTAACATAACCTCGCCTGGCCTAGCCGACTCGTCGCGTCCTGCATTCTGACCCTCTCCAGAGACGTTCTGACCCTCGCTGGACCTCCAGTGAGTTGAGAGATGATCAAAATAACCGTGTCCATCCACCCACAGGGTTAAGGGAGGTTGTAAACCCCGGACAGGTCACTACGCTACTGCAGGCCACGTTGAACATGTATTGTCACAGTCAGACATTTGGCAATTTAGAGTAAGCACGCTTGGGTTTTGTACTGTGGGAGGAAACAGGAAACAAAAGCAAACGCCATACAGGAAGCCACACATACTGACCAGGAAGCCATACATACTGACCAGGATCCAAACAGCCACCCATACGTAACAAATGTGCGAAATCTACCTAACAGTATGCTAGTTAAACGTTTTCCGACTTCCACCTTATGTCCCAGTAAATGCATACAGTTACATGACAAGACAAGGTGACCAGATGATAGTCCTGTAACCCAGGGCAAGCATGTACAACTACTACAGTACTGTGTACTTCCCAAACATTGACATATCTAGGCCGCTCAAAAACGAGACAAATGTAAAAGGTGGTTGAGGCGGTTCAAGACGTGAGTATCATTTGGTGTTAAACTTGTGGATATGAAGTGGAACATTAATGGTCTCATTTTTCCAGATGTTATTGATGATCCTATCTTGGAACAAGGAGCAGCTGTACTCAGAGGGTAAGCCTTGGCAACGCAACTTGATTATTAACAAGACGCATGTAGGACAGACCGTTTCTGCCCTCTGTGTTGGTAAAGAAAATAACATGTGCAAAATGTATACTCTTTAATGAGCTGAAATACGGTGATCTAAACTGTTTTGAAGTGGCCCATCATATGAAAGCTTAGTTGTGTAGACCAATGCACACACTGCTGTTCTGTACATGTACAATGCATGGGGTGTCGCGATCGTTCCTTTTTACATTCTAGTACGAAGACGTTTGCCCGGATGATCTCAGTACGAATAATGAGCAAAACCCACAATCCCGAACCTTTTGTCCATTTGCCAGGTACGTGATCGAGCGCGTGAACACGGTGGAACCCGACCGACGCATCTCCTCCGTGGACCTGGGAGGATCCCCAGATGAAGTGGACGACCCGCACATCAAAGACGTGGTGGACCATCTGCTGAAAATCGCCGAAGAGATAAACAGGAACGGTGAACTCCAACGGTGAGCTGGGCGCCACACGCATCCAGACTCTGGAGGCACAGTAGGGGTGGAGGGGGGAAAGAAATCCATTCATATGCATATCATGACTTCATTGCGCGTGGAATCACAATTGTCCAGAACCGTGATACAAAGCACATCGCGTCATCCCTACGGAATGGGCGAACCCACCGAAACGATGCCTTTTGTGATTCCATTTGTGAGCGTTCGTTCCTTCTTTCGCCAGACTCCTAAATCAGGTTCAGGGCAACTGCGCTCAGGACATCTTCATGAAAGTCGCCAGGAGCATTTTTGCCGACGGCATCAACTGGGGTCGAGTGGTGGCCCTCTTCCACCTGGCCTACCAACTCATCTACAAGGTAATACCGTCTGGATCTTTTGTTAAGATGGCATGGCGTGCGGTTCAAAGCTGTTTGTTTGGTGACAGCGCATCATCTTTTTTTCTTTTCCCCTCTTTTTGCTCGAAAGGCTCTGACCACCAACCACAGAGAGAACATTAGGATGATCATCAGCTGGGTCCTCCAGGTCATCCGAGACATGCTCTACCCGTGGCTTATACAGCAGGGCGGCTGGGTGAGTGTGGCGTCTCCCTCGGAAGTGTGTCGCGTTCCATGTCATGTCTCTCGCGATGATGCGGGACGACTGAGATGTCAAAATCTTCCGACAGCCTCCGCACTGCGGATCTTGATGTCAGTGTCTCGGTCTCTTTCAGGAGGGGGTGCTGCGTGGCTTCTCACGGTGGAGGACTGTGGCCCTGGTGGCGTCGGTAGCGCTGGTGGCAACTATTGTTTACTACAGGAAGACCCGCTGATACCTCATGCCTCGCGCTCCGGCCCGCAGTCCTGGCCGCAGGCCGGACGCGCCCTGCGGGGAAGACTGCTTCTCTCTACATCATCTACAATCACTCCTCATCCCCAATCACAGGAGGATGGCAAGAAACTAGAAAAGGGTGGGGGGGGCGTGGGGGTGGGGGGGTAAGGGGGGGGGGGGGTCACTTTTTGGTTTACGAGATCATCAACGGCTCTTGTACATCGAGCATTTCTGTCCTCCGTCACCAGCAGTTCTGTGTTCCTTCCACGAAGCTACATTGGCTTCTGCAGGAGGTTGCAATCACTGTCCGTATCTCAGGTTCGCCTTCCTTGGGGTGGGGGGGAGGGGGGGCAAAATTTGGAATGCCCTGAAAGGCACCCGACACAATCTGAACAGCCGACAACCATCAGCTGCTTTGTTCGTGAGTCAGTCGACCTTCAAACCGCAAGTGTGCGGCATGTACAGTCGTTCTTTTTTTCCTCACCGTGCACTGTTCATAGTGAGCAAATCGGACCCGTGCCTCGTTTAACTCGGGCATACAATATTTTTAAGTCGTGCTTTTTCTAGCTTTTTAGATCAGGATAGAGGAACACATGCAAGCGCATTGCCACGTTGAGGCGAATGTGCCTAAACCAATTTTTGAAGATTACGAATGGGGGGAAAAACCTCTCTCAGGTTCAGGTGTACAATCAAGATGGCGTCGTATGCTTTTTAGATCGATTTGTAAAGATTCCAGCGTTGGTCCTCTGCTTGCCACTGCCGCTGAGCAACACAACGGCTTTGTTCTGACCTCAGTTCTGTGTCACCCTCGCCTTAGTGGGCCTCGGTCGCTGTGGTCGTCGCACGGGGAAGAAGGCCACAGGCCGCGCCCTGTTGTGGTTGCGCAGGCTTTTGAGAAAGATCACTTGAAAAACTGAATTCAGCGAAGTTTGAGCTACGTCATCATCGCATTACGTCAGAGTATTAATCTCGGGCCTCAGCTCACGGCACAACAGGTGTTCTTGATTGAAATACTTTTTTATGTCTTTGCTTATTTTCATGTGCGCACTCCTGAACCATAGAGCATTTTGAAATGTATTGAAAATATATTGAAAAATTCAAAATTTCAAATCTTAAATATATTTTGTGACGCAACTGAGGAATTATTTTGAGAGGAACTGCAAACGTAACTAAATGGTTTCATGTCTGATATTGGGGAATCTCAAGTTATCTTTGGAGCAAACACTGAGGAAGTAATGGCTGTTGACACTGGGACAAAGTGTCGGTATAGATCACTCCTACACAAGGTAGTGACTCTGGTGTTGCCAGAGTCTGTTCGTGGAGGGGGGACTGCACACGGTCTGCGAACGACCATTGTCCTGTGAACAGCGGCCGAGGGATTGAGCCAAATCTGTTTTCCAAGCTTTGTCTGTGACCGTCGCGTCTGTCTGTTGATGAAAACACAGCCGGTGTCCTGTGTAGATGTGCTTATGTGATATTCCATAACAGCAGTGTTACGTAGACGACCTCTGCTGCCTCTGTGTGTGCATCCTAGGCGGTGAATGCAGTTCGTCGCTCGGAACGCGATTCACTCTGATTCGGATCGCGCTCATCGCATTCCTGCAGGGGCGTAAGATAACCGTTCATTCTCAGAACCAGAACCCATCCATGGGTGGATTAGTTTTGATCAGCTGTTAAGTCATTCAGCCATCTGAATAAACACAACACCAATGACGCGATAGACAAAGATGGGATGGAATTTTAATTTCTGATAACACGGGATGGTTGATGAGATGGCTCATTAATTGTAGATATGGTGTCCATACCTCCGACTGTCTCTCTTTTAGCTGCGCTGCATTGAGTAGTTATTTCGACTTTATTTTCAACGAAAACGTTCTTTTTTTTAAAACCTATGGAAGTTTTTGGAAAAAGCTCTCTGGCCTGTCCACCCTAGTTCTGCCGTTTCCCCGTTTCAGGCAGATTCATAGAACTTACTCTCCACGTGCATTCGTGGAAACTGGTCCAAAGATGGATGCAATCAGGGTTGATTTAAGGGCTTAAACGGAAGTAGTGGATTGTAGCATGTAACATGTTTTTTTTGTTTTTTTTAATTCAGCGCCAAATTAATGACGTCAGTGTGTGTCTTGCTACCAAATTGATCATGCACTTTTGAAATGGTTATCACACTAGTTATCTGCTGTCCTGTGGTGTCATGAAATGATGAATGTTAGAAGAATGGTCTGCCCTATGCAATTTCTGTAATAAAATCTATCCAATATGCCACTCATGTAGCAGTCTATATTTTCTGATCAACCGGGCGATGGGACATCTACTTATCAGTGATGGCTGCTATCAGTGGGCTGGCAGGGCCAAGGCTAGGCCAAGCATACGATTTACCATTACGTTTTACTCAAACCTAAAGTGGCAAAAGCACGAAATGATAAAGATGTGTCTAAGTTAAATGTAACCAGAGCGTGTCAGATCTGCTCTTATTTGTTCTCTGGGTCTAAATGATTGAAAGGTGTGGATACACCCCCCGTGATTTTCCTGCCATTTTGGCTGATATCGTTTAGCCCCCAGCCCAGCACTGCCGTCCATCATGTGGTCTCTCTACCGAGCCGGGGGTAATGCTCTGCCGCCAAGGCAAGTGTGGGGGAGTGGGTGATGTGGAGGGTAAATTTGGTTCATTTGGTGCAGCCTGTGGTGAGGTGTCCCACATGAGGTTTAGAGGATTTTCTCCCTGCATCATCAGTGCATCATTAACCTGGAGGTCGCCGTGTCGGGGATACTGTGAGGTGAACGCCTCTGGATCTGAACGAAAGGGAAAACTGCGCTGGATAAATGTGAATGCTACAATGGAGGAATGTCCACAGATGACACAGAAGTTCATAAAGGCACAGTACAGATTCAAAGAAATACAGGTCGGGACTCAGTCCACCTCAGTGCATCAGATAAAAGAGACAGTTTTTTTGAGAGGACTGGAAAAAAACCCAGATAGGACAAGATTCCAGTGCAACAATGGCGAGCTCACCACCTTGAAGAAGAATCCCTGGAAAACAGAGACACACGTTCATGCACACATTCACTCACACACATTTACATCACACCCCCTTGAACTTTTTCTTTTAAACCTTTTTAGAAATATAGAAATTTTAATTTTATTGCTGTTATCCTGTTTTTTTGTCTTGTATAAATGTCGTTGTCTTGTGCACTAAAAAACGAGTAGCTACGCAAAATCATTTCCTTTGTCTGACTCATTGCTGCTCAACATATTGCCTCAAATGTGTCTTCTGGCCTGATTCTGATTCTGGCCAGGATTTTATCATTAATTTCATTCATGATTATTATATAATCATCAACTAAAATTCACGTTCTATGTACAAGATTGGTTACACACTCATGGTTGTCACTCATTTTTCTTCTATTATGTAACCCTATCTATGTCTATCTATCTATCTATCTATCTATGTATATGTACTGTATAGAGAGAGAGAGACAGATAGATAGATAGATAGATAGATAGATAGATAGATAGATAGATAGATAGATAGATAGATTCTTTTTATATATCTATATATACATGTATATAAATAATGTATTCAGATATTGTTCCGTTATCATTCAACTGAATGATAACATGAATAGAACTTTCACTGCCACTTTCTGCTTCTGCATTTCGTCTTTGGCAAAATACCTATCATACGTCCCATATATCATATATTAGAATAATATATTACTGTTAAGCCCACTTTGAATATGAATATGCGCCAAACCATGTGTCTTGTGTCATAACTATATGTATGATGTTTGCAGAAAGAAATCATCTGTGAGGTATTCAGCAAGTTATGACTGGTAAATTGTGCTGACATGTCACTGGGCCTTCACTGGGAAGACAGGCGCTTCATCAAACAAATTGGAATCAGAATGGGATACATTACCAGGTACAACAGCTGTACAGTTCTGCAGAGAGATTTGCATTAGCGACTGGTAAGGAAAACAGGCAGCTTGGGTGACATGAGTTGGCAGTGTAGTGCAGTAGGGGCTGAGAAGCGGCGGGTGAAGCTGTTCTTGTTGTTCAGGTTTTGATTCTGCCAGAGGGGAGCGTCTCAAATAGGTTGTGTCTAGGGTGGGAGGGGTCTGCCACAGTTTTTACACTGTCAAGTGCATTTGTCTGTCTGTATTAAAATACCATTTTTTTGGGCTCTGATGCCCCTGTTTTCTCGTTATTCATCCCTGCTCTGAATGAGTGACCTTGTATGCCAGAAAGAAGAAGAAGAAAAAAGACAGTTTTGTGATCCTGCTGAGCATAGAGAATGCATTTTTGTAAAAGAAATGAAAACTTTTCCCTTTTTTTAAGGATCGTGTCTGTTTCAGTCTGAAACAATCTTAGATTTCTGGGTTGTTGTCAGGTTGTTTAGTCTTGACTTTTAATAAAACATAACAAAAACGGGTATTACATCTTATCATTGGCTTCACGATGTGCAAGTGACGGGTACAAGACAAAGCTGTGAGTGGCAAGCAGGCATGCAACACTCAGTGGCCGCTAACAAGTTCACCTCTGTCATTTGTAGAGGTAAATGCAACACACCGAGAGATGTCTCAGGGTTTTCCACTTTACAGTTATGTGGCAGGTATAGGCCATAGTGGGACAGATACCTGTTAGGGCCAATGCCACTGTCAACTACAACCTTGATGATAGTGACAAACAAAAACCTTTATGTTTTGTTTTTGCCTTTTTCGTTTTGTGTAATTCAATACTAAAATCATTGTTTATTTGTATTCAACAGTGCTATAGCTGAACAAGTACATGAGCAGAGTGTGCACTGTTCTATGCATCAATAACTGCCTCTGCCAGCATCCAATAAAGCCCTGCAGACTGCAGTGTTGAAGAGTTCACGTGCAACATCAAATACCTTTGAATACTGGCCGTGCTGCGACTTGTACAACTTTATACCATTCTGTGGCTTTTCATTCAGCACCACAGCACCATAGTAAAAGACCATCTTCATAATGCCCTGTTGGACTGAATATGGCTGAGTAAAAAAAATATATTTAAAAAAAACAATAGGTTTAAGCGGACATACTTGTTTACATATGAATTGGACATGGTCATTTGAGTCACTGGAGAACTGTAGTAAGAATCCATTCTGGAATGTGATGCAACATTCCATTGTGCCTTTAAATAAGCTCTCAAGCGCAAAGTTGACCACAACACAAACCTGCTGGGACCATCAAGATCAACTTTCTGAGGAGTCGTGAAAGGTAAAAGGTAAAAGGTGTGGTACAGGTAAAAAAAAGTCATGTCCTCAGAAAGCTTCACAAAGGAAAACAAACTCTGCCTGGCTGGAGACCTTCTCGATGCAGTTATTCGAGTCGGTGACGTGGAATTTAAAATCCACAAGCTCATCCTTGCCAAATGCACCCCATACTTCTGGTGAGTTTATTGTTTGATATCGTTGGGGAATGAATTAATGTCTCTTCTATTTGACTAAGCTGAGCATACAAAAAATCTCATGCATGACTGAAACAATGAATTCCTATTTACTTTTGTGCCACAATTCACCTCTTTTGAGATGGTGTAAAAAGGTTGCTGTTATTGTCAGTGAGAAAATGGAAAAACAATTCTTTGAACACCGTTTGTTGAAACCTTTGTTGTGTCAGTGTCCCGGCCCACCGAGCCCTCTTCAGTTGTTGGGTGACCACAGATCAAAAGGTCTTCAGCATCCAAGGCCTGTCTCCTGCCATGATGTAACTCGTCATGGAGTTGGCCTACATCGGCTCGCTCTCTGTGACGGCAGAAACTGTGCAGGAGCTGCTGATGGCAGCCGTTCACTTCAACGTGACTGAGATGGTGCGGGCCTGCTGTGAGTTCTTGGAGGAGCAGCTCACCAGTGAAAACTGTGTCTGCATCTGGCAGTCCATCAACGTCATCTTGGCTCCCGACCCGAAGCTCAAGGCCTTCCGCTAGATCCTGGATCATTTTGAGGAGGTTGTGTTTCATGATGAGTTCCTGCAGTTCTCCACACTGGAGCTCAAGGGGATCCTCGGCAGAGACGACTCAACGTAAAAAACAAGACTCATGTACCAGTGTTTCGGACAGCACACCTCGGCGATCTCTTGAGATAATACTGCCTAACTGTTTTTAGCTCAAGGTTACAGTATATCCTCATACTGTAGGTATTGTCCTGACAAGAATGCTCTACTCTTTTGGGTACTTTCAAAGCTGTGTTTGCAATATTTTGAACTGGATCACGGAAGAAAATCATCCATGGCTGCCTTTTCGTATTTGATCCAGTTGAACAAACTTTGTGCTGTAATCCTGAAGTCCCATCGACAAGTTCACTGAAGGCAGTTTGTACTGCTACAACAGCAGTTATAGACTCATATACTATGAGCAGTTTCCTGCTAAGCCAAAAACACAAAAATCAACACAATTTTCTCTTCTGGCAATGCAGACAACAGGTGATGTTCGTGCACAGAGCTTTTGATTGACTCAAATGAGTTTTGCAGCATGAGAAGCTGATATATGGGACTGGACTTGAAACTATTATTCTCAAACACGAACAAACAAGGGCTGTTACAGCACAACAACTGCTGTAACAGAGGCTGTCTTAGAATTCACAACTACATGCTAAACTTTTACAGAAGTCCCAACATCCCTGTCACTTTTGCACTGCTCTGCACAGACATAATAAGGAGTCTACCGCTACTGCCTATTGGCGCTGACGAGTCGTGGGACCACCATCTTGGAAAGGTCACCAGCACCACTCAGTGTAATCTGTTTGACAAGTGCAGTGACATGTCAGCGCAATTAATCAATCATAACTTGCAGAATATGTCACTGATTTTCACTTTTTTTTTTGCTGCAAACGTTATACATGTAGTTATGACACAGGACATATGGTTTGGCTTATATTGACATTCAAAGTGGGCTTATGTATGATAGGTATTTTGTAAAAAGATGATATATATAGATGATATATAGATATATAGACAGGGTCGCATAACAATAAAAAAAAGAGTGACAACCATGAGTGACTAGAACAAAGCCTGGGAAATAAATTGGAAGGGCAAGGAAGTGGAAATGCCTCTACACGCTCTCATCTTGCATTTCAGGCTCATAACAAAGCGGACAGAGAATAAAAATGTAGATTCTCAAGTTTAACACAAGAAATTGACACTCCCTCTCCCCAAACCATATTTACAAATGTACAAAGTTCCTCTTGACAGTTTTACATGGGCTAAAACTCCTGAAAGAGCACTGTTTTGCAGAGCTTCTTTCTTATATTTCCTCTCTGAAGATCAAGAGAGGTGGGTCTGGCAATGTGGTGCAGCCTTATCTTCAGAAACACAGACAAATCATATGACACCAATTTGGAATGATGGTTGTCGATGCCAAATTGTGTCTCCTCAATGTGTCCCCCAAGAAGAAAAACATCCTCCGTTCTAAACTCCTCGTGGATTTTGTGCGTAACTGTCGACATCTTTGGGGGTTGCATTGTTGGAGCTTGGTGAATCACCCTCTCTGCAGGACGAGGCATCTAGCTTTCTATTTATATCTACGCACACAACAGCCTGTGCGTCATGCTGGGATACTGAGTGCTGGGATTCTTCGGATTCTGACTGGCTGGCAGTGTTATCAATCACATTCACTTGGGTATAGCTTTATTTTATTGGCTCTAAGGAATCAAACAAGGTGTCATTCACTCAAACTGACCAGTCTGTGGTGGGGATAGAACATGCAAGGTGACCAGTCAGGTGTGCGCAATTACTTACTGCACTATGCAGCGTGCACAGTTTTGAGAACAAAAAGAAAGAGAGAGAGGATGTCCATCATGGCCCAAAGAGCCTTGGAAGTGCTGGAACTGCTGGAGACTGAATTAGAGTGAATGAGACTGAATGACCAAAATGGTCATTACGGAGACTTTGCCTAAGATGTCTGTGGTAAAACCTCTCCGATTTTGTCCCACTGCACTCAGAGCAGGGACCATTGCAGAGACAATGTCCACATATTTTACTATGATTTGACAGAGGTTTAGTATGGAGCCCCAAACATGACATAAAACACAAAAGCAAAAAACATATAATGTGCACGCAAAATACTAATTAGTTCCACAAAGTACAATTTTCTTCCCACGAAATACAAATTTGTTCCTATGAAATACTAATTAGTTGCCATGAAATACTCATTTGTGGCCACAAAATAGTATAACATGCGCACAAAATATTAAAAGTTAATTATTAATAATCCCAGACAGCTGGGTAAGCAAATCGAGCTGAGCTTCTCTGACAGTTAGAGAAGGAATACAGGAAGAGGCGATGGACAGGGATATAATGACTGACTTCTACTTTAGCCTGGGGATGAGCTACAAAGTCGTCCTGAAAAGCCTGGCAATGCAAGGATTCATTATTAGCGAGAGGCAGACAATTGAGAACCAAGTCGTGTCACTGCAGGAGGTACGACTTGGATGCTGGGATAGATTTCATTGCTGACCAACTGCAAGGCTCTGGAAAGGGTTACGGTTACCGGTGGATGTATATAAAGTGTATACAACAGGGTATTTGTATCAGAAAAAAAGAAGTCAGGATCCTCCTCTCTCTGCTGGACCCCATTGGTTCCCAGGTTCACCGGACCAGATATTTCAGAAGGAGGCAATATTTTGCTCAAGGACCTAACTTTGTGCTGCACATAGACTCATACAACAAACTGAAGCCATATTGTATATGCATTAATGGCCGTATCGACAGATTCTCATGCAATATCATTAGGTTGTGGCCGCTCAAGACCCAAAAGTCATCGGAGGGTACTTTGTGGAGGCACTGGAGTGCTGTGGGGGCTTCCCCAGGCTCATACAGACAGACAATGGCACTGAGAATGTTATGATCAGAGACCTTCATGTTATCTACGGAGAGATGGTGTGGATGACAGAGCAGCTGAGAGAAGCTATGTGACTGTGAACCAGAGAACTGAGAGCTGGTGGGGAGAAAAGAAGGAATCGAACCCTCGATCATGGCTCTAGGAGAACTGATGGCTGAGGGATTCTTCGCTGGGGATTTTGTTGACAAAACTCCGTCACAGTTCTGTTTCATGCCAATCATTCAGGTATATAACACTGTATTAATGATGTAATACATTGTAACATTGTGTAACAATGCTGTAGTGTAATAAACAGCCAATATTATGATCACAACTGTACCACAAACTCCACATTACCTTCTTGTAAGACTTGAAGAAACAGTTTTATATTCTTTTTGAATAGTTTTTATAGTCTTTTATATGCATTTGTAGGTTCATTTTAGATCAATTTGCATAATTTTATATTCAGTAAAAACAGGATGAAACACAGAAAACAGGATGAACTTTCCCTTGAACATCTCTGTCCAATCGGAAAGATTGCTCCAATCACGATTGCCTTTTTTCTCCTCCTCTTCTCACTTTCACGCTCCTGTTCTGTCCCCCAGTCCAGTTTCTGCTTTCCTGTCCGCATTCACCGTTTGCTCTTGTTCTGCCTGCCCTTCTGGACTGACCTACCTTTACCCGTTGACTTCTCATGATTTGTTCACCTGGTAAACCAACTAGAGCTTGTTTTCTGACTATCCTTGCTCTCCTGTCCTCCCTGATCGACCTGTGTTTCCGAACTAGTTTCTGTCACGCTTCAGCCCTGGTATTTGATCTGCCTTCCGTGTTTGACTCTCCTGCTAACAGTGTGAGCATAGGCTTCAGGCCTAGTGTCTGTGCCTGTTTTTACCTGTGTGTGATTAAATTCCCTTCAAATTATCTCTTTGTGTGTGTGCAAGTGAGTTTTCCCGTGGTCCATGTTAGAACATCTAGCAGGTTCAAAACAGCCACACCCGGTCGGTCGCATCTCCGGGGCAATGGAATCAGAGGAGAGGAGGAGGAGAATGGAGTCAGGTGTAACAACCAATCTGGAGAGGGGAACGCCCTGGAGGAGCGGCAGCAGCGGACCCTGGAACAAGTATTTGAACAAAGGGGAAGAGGACAGAGACTTCTCAAACTGACGTCACTCTGTTGAATTCAGGGAAAGGAAGACTGCCCAGTGTGTTATTCTCTTTTTTTTTCAGAATAAATTTGGAAAACTGAGACCAAAAGAATTCTCGTCCTATTTGCTTCATTACAGAACACGAAGGACTGATTGAAAGCCCAGCAGACTCATTTCAGACATTTAAGTCACTGTGAGTTTATGTTTCTTTAATATGTGTCATGTAGCTATTCATTAGTCTGATGTGAAAATAAGACACAACACAATGCAACTTAAGCTTTGTTTATTTGCCTTACACAGGCTTTTTTTAATCACTGCAAGGGCTGAGAATAAACAGGACCTACTGACCTATGATCACTGTTTAAAAATGCGCTGTGTTCCAGGTACGTCTTAATTGAGCTTTTGTCTTCAGCAGGAGGTATAAAATGATGTCCAAGGCGTCTGGAATGCTCACCACGTAAGGCCCTCCAAGAACACCAACATGCCCAATGGGATACCTAATGTCATGTACATAACCCCTCACCTTTGGGGTGCAGAGGACTGTCTTGTTCCACTGACTGAAGATCTGACCACATGTAAACACAGCTGCACATTTTTAAGTTCAGTCCCATGTGACGAGGATGTGTTTGATTTGTGCACAATAATAATCAAAGAATCTAGCTTGGAATTCCCTTCTACCATGTCCCAGGCATTTGATATATATTTTCAGCTGAGGGACACATTTCATCCACAGTTATTTGAGCCAATTTAAATCGACAAAAACATACAAATCATGTACTTAAGTACGTTTAAGTACAAACCTGAATAGCATATTGTTCTTTTTAAAACATATGTCTTACATAATAACAGGATATGGACATTTTCAAACTTATGTAAACAACTCATTAATTTTTAAACTTCTTGAAAACGTCAGAGCTGTAACCTTTGAAACCTGTGAATCCCTCACTGACGGCCCACTGGAGCTGACAACTGTACTAACAACGTTCTTCTGATAAAACAACTGTAATAATAAAATACAACATCTATTTGAATTTTTGTATCAAAATAGTTATCTGCATTGAACGGATAGTTATCTGCATTGAAGGGGTTTTTTGAATTGGAGCTGTAATTGTGCCTCATCACTGTACCTGCAGTAGACAGCGCTCAGCAGTCTCCTAGTTTGTAGAACTGTAACTGTACGCTATATTTGGAATGGAGTAATACAGTGTACAACAGGCACAGATCCACTTTAGGAGGAATAGGAATATTAGAGTTCAATGGTTAGCGACAAAAGAAACACAAAAGACATCAGATCCTGTACTGAACCACAGGAAAAGCTGAAGGTTCTTGCAGTCAATTTCCCCAATGTACCTTTTCAGGTAACGAGAAATTGTTGATTGGGCTGCTGTCACCTCCTCTGGAAAGTTTAGAAGCATCTCCAGCCAACCTTAATTAGCCCCGCTTCATGTTCGGCATTTCCTGCCCTCTCTTTTGGAGGCATCCCCTCAGCTCTAGACAGTGTTTGTCGTAGCCTTGAAAGTATGGATTCCTTTCCCGGATGGCAGTTTTTGTGACTCCTTCTCTGCAGAAGGCCACATTAGAGACTCTATCTCCAACTTCGGAGATGTACTTTGCCAGGTCTGTCATTAACGGAATGTTTCATCAATCTGAAAAAAAAAATCATATTCCAATCAATAAATGAATGCATTAATAATGCATCAAAACGCATAATATGGGATGCCAATGGATATTTAAAGGAAGTTATGAGCTATAAAGGTTGTAGGTATTCACATCATTTGTTTTTCATTTGATGTGCTTTTGAGATTTTATTTTAGAGAGTGGGCATATTTTTGCAATAGTAAAAAAATAGTTGAAGAACTGAATGTAGGCCCAGTCTGAATTTGTGCATTGTCTCTATCTGTTCTGGTGTCACCATGTTCTAAACAAACTTTCAGTCAATATTAAGCTTAGAAATAGAACTACACACAGACACACACGGGAACTGAGGTGGCTTACATTTTCATCTTAAAGTTTCTGCATCACATCTTGCAGTTTGCGCTCTGTCAAAAATTCTTGCAGCCAAGTATCCATAGTTGACCTCTATACACAGGAAAACAAAATTAACAGTTTAATAGCCTTAACGAGAAATACATTTTACAGATTCTCGATCTATGATTCCAAATCACCCATTGCTCCAAGGTCCTGCTATTACTATTATTATGTTTATTATGTTGCAGAGGTAACACTGGTGCTGCAAATACAGTGTAAACATAATTTACCACTAAACAAACTCTCGATTTAAATCTGATTTAAACATAACACCGAAGAACTGCATTTAACTCTGTGAAAGACTGATCAATCATTTTTATGACAGAACTGCAATATAGGCCTACCTGCAGTGTAAAAGGACTTCAACAAACCAGACTTCAACCAACCATGCAAACATCATTATGAGTGAGTGGAAACACAATAGTTTGAAGGAATTGTAGCACATTTCATCTGCAGAGACAAATCACTAGTGAACTTTTATCTGCTGTAATACTCAGAGCAACAACAGCTTTTAAATCGTTACAAACTAGACGGGAAGATCAAGAGGTTTGTAGTAGAAATAAAAGATGAGAGGGCAGTGAAGCCTGAAAATATATTCCCTGATCTTTTTGGTTTTATTAAGCCCTTTAATCGCCTGAGAAGGGAGGAGGTTTTTAGCGAGCAGGATTTTCCAGCTTCAGGAAGATCTTCTGAAAAGACTCCAAGGTGTCTTTCTGTTTGTTAGGCATAAGTAAGGCCCATCAGGGGCCTTATTTGTGGGTTACAGGCAAGAGTTACAGGCAAGTTATGACTTACAAGTCGGAAATGTGAGTACATAAATCTGATCCATGTTTGCGTCGTAATCATGGATTTGACTGCCATTCCAATGCACTTTCTTGAGTAACAGGTGGTAAAATGTTTTTCTACATTTTCAGCAAAATGCTGAAATAGATTACTGACCACAAAAGCAATATCGGGTCTAGTACATATGGATACTTATCCATATGTACTAGACCCGATATTGCTCATCAGGGTGACCCTGCCTCTCTGTACTTTCTTGGCTGTTTCATCTTTACAGTTTCTTCTGCGTGCGCTGGTTTTGGTTCACATGGAGTCTCCCTGGACTTGCAATTCTGCAATCCAAATCTCTCCAATATTTTGGTCACTTATGTTTTCTGTCAATTTTAACTTGACTATCTGTTTGATTAAATTCTATTCCCAAAAAATGCTTCATTTGTCCTAGAGCTTTCATTTTAAACTTTTCACTGAGCATCACCTTTAAACTATTGAGCACACACTCAGCATACACACATCAGCATACACAGCATCAGACCAGACCAGTCTCCTCGTAGTCAATTTCAGATTTTTGACTGCACACTTTTGCTACAAACTTCGCTTTATATTTATTTGATTCATCATTGTCACTCTTTAGTCCATAGACCCCCCACTTTTTGCTTGCCTTGCGGCAATGAGGTGAGGCTAAAGCTCTTGTTTTCTTCCAGAGATTTTTATCCCTTCATTCATAGCATTTTTTTTTCTGTCTTGTCTTGGTCGATGTTGTGACATCCTGGTACGTTGGAGGAATGTCACATGCTGCTCAATAGTCCACACATGCTTGTAGTTTGTCCATTGCATCCTCTTTCTCAAACACCTGTAAGTAGGCTGATTTCTTTCTGATTCGCTGTGGGTTCCTTTTGTTTACAGTCTCAGTGACTCTACCCAGCTGTGTGCCTTCAGTCTGTTCAGGTTGAGTCCCAGGAACACCACTGTCCAATTCCTGACCTGGTATGTTTTGCAGTTGGCCATCAACATTTTCTCCCCTGGTATTGATCTTGGGATGCACCTCCCTATCCTCATATTCCACAAATGACTCAGGTGTTTGTGTTCCACTTTCATTGAGTATTGTGGTTGTAGACTTCACCAGTCTGTGTTTTTGTACTCTCACTTTGTCAGGAAAGTAGATAGTAGTACGGGTTGTGAAGTACCCTCACCCTCACCTTGTGAGCCACCCTCACTTTGTGCGAGTTGCAGGGGTATACTTTACCGCCCCATTTGTATCATGTAATGTAATGTGAAGCCATCATCACTCCACTTTCCACATCCTCCCCAGAAAACCCCTGCAGTTTATCCAGCTGGTTTCCCCCATTCACGTACATTGACACAGGGAACTATCAAAGCAGCAGATCTGTACTGAGACAATTACCTTCCTCCCAGCCTCCTCCATACCCACTGGCCAAAACATCTCGAGCATAACCTCAATGGCCACATTCATGCCTTTCCAAACATTGAACCGTGGTACAACAGTGCCATGCAGTGGAATCCACAGTTACTAACATGGTCAGCTGTGAAAACTATAGGAGTAATCCCATTGGTTATAGCAGACCCATCCTTTTCCCCTCCCCATATCTCTCATTGGCCCTTCTCACTTAACACACACCCATGACCTACACCTAAGCTGCAAACAGATCCCCCTGGAACTGCTAAAAGAACCACCAAAGTTTCTAGAGAGTTTTTCCTGGATTCTATGTTACATAATCGGATGTTTATAATTGATCATTGTACACATTTTTCCTGTCAAACTCCCCAGCCGTTCATTTTCAAGCTTTTAATAAAGGAATTCATCATCAAGCTGAATTCTTCAAGGCCTTCCCTGAGCTTTCCTGTAACCACACAGAGGTGAAGTGAATTTTTCAATTGGCACTGTGATCTGGATCAGAAAAAAAATCAGAGTCAACTCTAAAGATACCTTGATAAGCACTAATCCTGCTTTAGAGGAGCAAGAGGGACACGCTGAGATCCAAATTGTGGTTCAGACTGTGCTGTTTATTCAAGATGGCTGCTAGTGCTAAGACCCAGAATGCACCACAGCTGGAGCAGAGTAAATACAATGAGCAAATTGTGTGTTGTGGGCTTGGATCTGAATTCACAAACTGATATTTTCATGTCAAGAGACAAACTTTGTTTTTTATTGATTTTATCACAGGCTTAATTATAATACAATGACATATTTTTAGATTGACCTTTCTCAACGTTGTAGCTGGGAAATCAACTTTTAACCAACTTTTTAAAAATGAATTTATGAATAGAAATGTCCCTCAGTTTCTCAGTACTTGGAACTTAAACACCAACGGTCTTAAAAAAACAGGTGCATATAATATCTTTATTCCAAAGGCTATCAAATAAGTAAATGGAACTCTCAACACAGACACTAATCTGCAGTTTTAAGAGCTTTGCTATAAATCATATAAGGTTCACTCACCCAATAGCGGGGCACTTAAATAACAAAATAAATAAATCTATAATACTAAAAGAAGACTACTGTTCCATGGCATAGAAGGGTAATGACAGTTTTAAACCCATGCCATCTCAGTGAACTTCACGAACTTCTGGACCGTCATCTACAGCTAAAAAGTAGCGCCATGTTTGTGTCACTGAGGCGACATAGCCATAAGATTTTTGTTTTGTCAAAAGAAAAACATAATGTGAAGGGTGTTCCTGAAAATGACAGGTCGGCACACTGTCCAGTGTAGGTGTCCGGTCCATTCTAGAGGACACATTAGTCTTCTGCTTGGTGATGTATGACAGAACTTGCATGCAGTCTGGCTGGTCAGCCCTTGGCATTGCATTATGAAGGAGTGCACAGTGTCAGATTTCAGACAAAACAGAACCCCCTGGGCACCTCCATGTACTTGTGTCCTGCGGCTGCTGTCTCATCTCTTGTGGAAGCTGGGGCTGTGAATGATCTGGGCGAGCTTTGCAAATGAATCCATTGTGTTGATAGCGTCCTCGGTTTGGGCTGTGTTCTGGCCTTGCTCCTCAGGGATATCCATCCCAGGGTACGTGGCTTGATCCAGAGTGCTTATCCTGGGAAGGAACTGGGCTAAAGCTGGGACACCTATGTCCCTACTCTGCATTCTCTGTCGGTGGTTTCCCAGACTAAGTATGGCTCCATGTCTGTCCGAGACATAGATGTTGTAGCCATCTGGTAAAATCTGCTCTTTGAAGGTGCAGTCATCTCTGCTGTAGGTGTGCTGAAAACAATGGAAGACATGAGAGACAGACAGCGGCGTTAATTACATCTGTTCTGGGCAACATATTCCAAAAAAAGGTTTGTCTTCTGCAGGACTGGAGTAAAACTAAGTAATTTATTTGAATAAACAGTCACACATTGCTGCCTTATACGCAACAATTTTGATGCTGGAGTTATACGTTATCTAGTTTCACCTCTGACTTTGTGTGCGCTGTATTAATTAATGCTAAACATTGTTGCAGCAGTTCAGACACATTTTATGAATCGCATTTAAAGACAGAAGACCCCATTTATCTAAAGAAAAAAGAAGACAAAGAAGAAAAAAGTGTAAACTGTGCTGCAAGTCAATCGACGACTGTTTACTTTGGCAAAAATGTCTGCGAGGGGCCAAGGTTGTTGTTGCTGCTGCTGCTGGGTCTTTTCATTCAGGTTTTTTACTTTGCAAACACATCCTACCCCTACCACGCCGGACAAAGGTTGATGAACCGCCTCTGTTTGAATGAATGCCTGACTGGTTTGCAATGTTTTTTGATTGTGGTTGCTGATTATCAATACAAGCTGCAGAAAACCTTAGGGCGGTCGGGCTGACAGAAACCTTCCGGAGGGATATTTAGTGATACTTAATGAAATGTATGATGTTGGAAAAGCATTTTTGTAACAGTACAGCTGAGTATCAAAATCTGCAATTCATAGTTACTGTATAATTTCAACTGTGTAAATCATGCACGCCTTAAAATTCATGTCAACTGCTGAAACTTTTTTTCAATAGCAAAAAGTTCAAGAAAAAGGCAAATGCAGTGAAGAAAAGGAATAGTATTGCATTCAAACGCCCCTGGGACACCTGGAGAAGCATCCATCGAAATAAATGCAGACAGGAATGTCAGTTTCACTGCCCTTTCATGAATACAACATGCAAACATGAAATAACTGTTTGACCTGTGTTGCAGGGGTCTGGGGGTGCCTATCTCCTGCTCACATGAAGTGCAAGCAGGAAATACACCCTGGACAGGTCCATCACAGGGCACACAAACCCTTCACTCTCTCATTTACAACTGGGGGAAATTTAGAGTCTGTACTCGACCTGAATGAATTACATGACATGCTCATTTGTGGTCACTTGTGTCACTGCACGTGAATATCAGTGTGAATTGGCTCCTCACTCCCATTACCAGTAGCGCAATAGCAATGCAAACGTAACACCAGAGCATATTAATGGTTGGCAGCTGCCAAAAGCCAGAAGACATGTAGTCAGATGAAAGGGTGAGGATAGGTGACCAATGTCAAGATACTTCAGCAGATACTTATTTCACTTTGGTCTTCATGCAATCATTCAGTCTGAAACTTGTTAAGTTAAATTTATTGGAGTTTACTTGAAACAGAGGGTATTGTTCTTTAAATAAATAAATAAATAGATAAATGTCAAATTTCTTGTTAAATGTAATTCCAAATCATTTAAATGTATCTTAATATGCGTTGTTCTCTATAGTCCAAGCATAGTTCTTCTAAGTTTCATATTTGAGTGCATGAAATGTTCTTATGATATTTACATTGCATTATTAGATGTTACTGACTTTGTTGGTGACCAGACAAAATAATTCATTTTTCTGACTAATCTTTGTAATTCTTTAAATGCCCTCACTCAGGAATCATAATTAATATTACTTTTGGCCAAATATTAGCCTTAATCACAACAGAACCGAAAATAAAAACACAGTAGAGTAGGTTTCTGACTTGTTCTGAGAAATCCTTACTGATGAGTACAGTCTTCCATCATCTTCTATGCAGAGAAAGCGTGCGGTTGCTGCTCCTTTTATGGCAACGCAGCCCGTATCCACAGGACGGATCTCCAGCAGGCCTGCGGTTCAAATGTTCATCAGAATTTTAAAAATCCCATGTAGCCATCTCTGGTCTGATATACTGGAGGAAAAAAAAAAGTTTTGCAGCTTCTCAAGTCTGTGTTTGAAAGTGCTTAACTTACTGTATACAGTTTGCTCCACAGAGCCATGGATCTGTCCATCCCCATTGATGAGCAGGTGCAGGCCCGGTCTGGCAGCATACAGGTGTCTTAGCCGAACTACCTGGCCCCAGCCGTGGGTGATGGGAGACCCCTGGTCTGACAAAGGTATGCAAATAACTCCAACTGAAAAAAGCGCATTGGCAACGGAGACAGTGACCACAAACAGCAGCATAGTTCGTCAAATCCAGCATAAATGCTACGCTCCTGCTTCCCTCAGTTGATTGTGTAAACCTTTTAAATGTGGACCTTATCAGCTGCAGATAACCCCTTTCCAAAATTCCAGTTCCCAGAAGCAAACCACAACACACCCCTGCACGACATCCAACTAAATCCTTGCTCTCCTTTGGCCTCAGCCAAGCCCACCTGTGCCCATGTCATGTCTACACAGACTTCATTCAATCTCCGAGGTGCGAAATGCGATTAAGATACTCACTCTATAAAAGGAACTCTTTGGCATTATTCTCAATAAACCTATCTGAACCTTAGATTTTTTTGTTTAATTTTGCAGACCAACAAGGGATTAAAAATGAAGCTCCCAGAGAGATGCTTGGCACCAACATTTAATACTTCAGTTATGGGAAATCGAAGAACAAGTCTCCTTCTGGCAAACCAGGTTAAATAATTCAGACTAGATTTAAAACAGTCACGTGCCAAGGGCTTCTAATAGTTCAAGAGTAAAAGCAGAACCCCCAGATTTCTCTTTATTACTTGTACCTGTAGTGATATTAGTATGAGAAGGAATGTTAAAATAATTGTTATCTAAAGTAGTAGTAGCACTAATACACTGTTGAAATGTGGGTAAGTCATTGCATTTATGTTATACCAGTTTAAAATTTTATAGAAAAAATTTGAGAATCCACAATGTGCCGCACTGTAATTTGTTTGGTCCTTGACCAACAAAAGTGAACAATGGTAGCAACATTATTGGGGGGGGGGGTTATTCATCAGTTTTCACTGTTTATATTTTAACACTGCCTCTCATTGAACACTTTAAAATGTGAAAAAACAATATACTAAGGCATCATTCTTTTTACAGGGGCAACGGACGTGGTAATAATGGCAGAAGTATCAGCCATGATCTTCTTTGGTTTGTAAAAAAAAGAAGAGCAGGAGGAATGGTTCAAGCCAAAGTAAAACTTGAGCGTATGAACTGTAGGTATCTTGCATTGATGACCACATTGCAAGATTTTGTTATATAAAGCACTACAAAATGTACTGCTCATTTTTTTTATTTGTGGATAGGGTAAAGTCTAGGGATTGGTCGGAATCCAAGCAGAGCTGTGAGATTGGGTCACTCCACACTAAAATAACAGACTTCTTTCCGCTCTTATCACATTCTGGCCTGTGCTTCCGCTGCTTAGCCTTTCCATACAAACAAGTTAAACTGTAATGGAGAGCAAATATCACCATTCACCAAAATGTATCCTGGGGCCCGGACTTCAAAGCTTGTTCTTGGTAAGTTTTCTGATTTGATCCAATCAAGGGAAGATGGTATGTACACTTTTTTGTCTCCACATACTTTTGACAATATGTGGAAACTTGGAACAGAATGTCCTAAATGTATTAACACAGTTGACAAAACAGAGAGGGCCTGCTTACTTGCTATAATTGGGAAGATGCTCAAGAGGAAAGATGGACAAAGAGAGTATATAGTAAAAAGAAGAAAATAACAATATCAATAAAGAAATAGGTTGGAGAATCTGGAACGGAATTAAATCTTCATGACAATAGTAACGTAACCTCTTCTATTTCAAATTGTCCTTTAAACATCAAAGGTGATTTGTGCTAATCCAGTATTGTTATTTTTTCCCCCATGCAATTAACTTTCACTGGAAGATTAACCACAAAAGTAATAACTTTTTGTCCAATAGATGGCAGTGGTGAGACTAAGAAAAGAAATGAAATACAGGTTTCACAGTAACATGAGTGGCAGAGGGGTGTTCTTCTGACAGAGGGACAGAGAAACCTTAGAATTTAACTCAAAAGGCCCAAACATTTCAATTACATAGAACAAAACACTCTTAGTAAGTAATGATCATATTTACAAACAGTCTTCATTAATTGAAAGGATTCAAGATTTCTAGAAAGGACAGGATATACACACAGACAATATATACAATTAAGACAGTCTCAGGTGTTTATGAAAACATTGACCTAAAACACTGTATAAGACATTAACACAGCCCCATAAAGTCATCTAGATTGAAAAGCATCCTGTGGTACACAAATTCAATCATCAGATTGAAGCAGTATCAGTCAACCCTTAGCTCTTTAGCTCTTCATCGAGAAGGTTGAGTAGGTCAAGAAGACCCACCAGTCGCTGGAAAGGGCTGGATTGACTGACAGACGCACTAATCATGGCAGCACAAGAACAGGCCCTAGGTACAAGAGGCATAGAAGCCAGGATCTGCCAGAGCAGATCAGATACAAGGTGCAGACTATGCAAAGACGGCTCTGAGACAGTCCAGCACATAGTGGCAGGGTGTAAGATGCTTGTCTGGTCAGCGTACATGGAGAGGCCCAACCAGGAGGCTGGAATAGTGTACAGTAACATCTGGGCCCAGTATGGAATAGAAGTGCCCAAATCCCAATGGGCTGTACCACAGAAGGTGGCCGAAAACAGCAGAGCCAAAGTCCTGTGGGACTTCAGCTTCCAGACTGAAGTCCTCCTTCCAAACTGAGAGACAGAAACACTTGGTGGTGTCATTATTTTGTGCCGCTGAACACTACATTTGGTGTAAGGGAATATGCTGCTCTGCACTGGAGAACACAGGTCCTGCAGAAACAGAGGTAGTGGAATATAGAGAGACCATATTCTCGACATTAGCACCCATGGTGGGGAAGACAGTAGAGCCTGTCCTTGAAGCTTTGGACTGTGTGATTAATGCAAGAAAGGGAAGTCTCCCTTTCCCAAATCTGGTTCAGATGTGGATCAAGATGGCAACCACAACTGGGCTTGCCAGTGACTCACGCAGTCACAGTTGAGACGCTGAGTGATATATTTGGCCTGCTGTATGTACCTCTACCCTGCTCTCTTCTCTGTCCTACCTACCACTGACCGCTGACATCAACAACCTGTTCTTGCCACACTGTGGATGAGAGGGTATTGGCAGTGAGGAGGGTTGTGGGAAGTATATTCAGGACTTTAGGCCCCAGTAGGCTTCCGTAGCAACGTCTGCACCTGCTGCCTGGCTCAGACTGAGCCCCCAGCATGGTTCTGCGCCACCTCTGTCATGTCTCGTCCAACCACAGGGGGGGTGATACAAGTCTCTGCCCCAAGAGTGTATATATATATATATGTTACTATATTTTGAATTGATTATTTGGGGTGGGGTGCTACTGGGTCAAAAGCAATGTATACTACAGTCTCTCGCTCTCTTGAGTCACAGGGCCACACACCTGTTTCAACTATGAAACAGACATTTTAATGAATTTAAGCATCATTAAAAGAGGACATGCCGGGCAAAAGTGGACATTTTGTCACCGTATTACAAAACATGGATCCATAGCACCGTATTTGGATCCATCACATTTTGCTGCTTCAAATGTACGAGTACAGATGAAGCAGCGTCCATATTGGTCATGTCTCCCGTCTGATGCATCCATGACAACCATGGATGTATTATAAGAACTGGATGTGGCACTAAACATCATCATTGATTCCTATAGAGCCCGCTCGCCTAGTGCATACGACTTGCTTCCGCATCAAGGACCCATGAGAGCTTGCGCAATAGAATCATTCCCATCAGGCAATTATGAACTAATCCACTTTCGGAGAAGCATGGGGAGAAAGCGCTGCGAGACGACACGCATGCACTTTGAGAGTGCATGTGAACTGCTGTGACATCACACTGTCTTGTGAAACTATTCAGGGGCTTTTCTGTCTTTTAAAAATTTTTTGATTCATGAAACGTCCAACAATTAAAAATATGCAATACAAAGATTAGTAATTAGCTATGTCTGCAGCTGAGAGCGTCCTGTCAACAGTTTTACAGCCGTCTCTTCTACTATTGCTGTCTATGGGGAAAATGCTTTTTGGGTCCAACGGGATTTCAGTTGCGATATCAGGGTTGGCCACTGGGCAAAATCGTATCGCCGGGGTCTTATAATACATTCATGATGACAACCAACAACAAACTGCTTCCTCGTGTGGAAAAAATGATCTCTCCCGTGTTGTCAAAGGGGTTTTAAGCGCTCAACACCACCTACTGGTGTGGCGCGTTCAGTAGGGCGCATGCACGAGGTCTCACATCTTTCCCTGTACAACTTTGTTTGCGACACTCCCCAAACGCTGTAGACATATGGTGCAGACGTATATCTGCGCCATTTTCACGGAAGCATACTGGGGCCTTCAGGCTATGGCTCCAAAATTGGAATTAAGACTTCAAGACATCAATACTTTTTTTGCCTGTACACTATGCATTTAGGGCAGAAAGGTTACTGAGGTTATAAATACAAAATAATGCAAACCAGAATGGGAAGAGGAATACATACAGGAACAGATAGGGGAGAGAGATTCTTGGGAACATAAGTAGGCCTGTATTCAGAAATGGAGTATCCCATTGGGGTAATGAGGTTTTATGAGGTCTTAAATATAAAAAGGTGCCAGACCATGAAAAGCTTTGTGTATAAAGAGAAGGATTTTGAAATGAATCCTACTGTATGGCACAGGAAGCCGTTCAAAGAGGCCAGAACTGGAGAGATACGATCTCTCTTCTTAATTTTTGTCAGGACTGCTGTATTCTGGATGAGATGCTAGATTCTCAGGGACCTGTTCGGGCGTCCAGCTAGTAAAGAGTTCTGCCTGGACAACTGCAGTGCAAGGGAAGGAAGTTATGGGTCTTGCTGGTCTTAATGTCATCGAGGCAGTTGCTGTAGTCAGTGGTGTTCATTTATGCTTGATTGATGAATATTATTGAGTGTCATCAGCATAACAGTGAAAATTCCTTCCCCACTAATATTGCCTAGAGGAAGCATATATTGGGTGTGTACAGATACTTGTGGGACCCCATGACTAACTTAACTGCTGGGAGACTCATTATTAGGAATATGAACAAACTGATATTGGTTTGATAGATAGGACTGGGACCAATCTGAAGCAGTGCTTTTGATTCCAAGTAGATTCTACAGTGTCCTCAGAAAGATCTTATGGTCAAGTTAAGCCGCGGCTCCGCCGGACAGCAGCGATAAATGAGGACCTACGAAATCTCACAAATAGACACCATAGGCACCATAGACAGCTCACTAGTCCATCCAAGGCGGGATCACTCTCCACTCGACCTAAATGTATGTTTGTGGGCTGTGGGAGGTAACTGGAGTACAGAGACAAAACTGATTAACAGTGGGAGAACATGCAAACTCCACACGAAGTGGTTGTTATGTATAGTGTGCAGTGTGTGTATAGTATGCATAGTGTGTTATAGATGGTTGGGACGCAAGCTAACAACCCTCTTGCATGAAGCAGATCAAAATGCATCAAGGTACCTCTTCTCTGCACCCACACAGCTATTTTCGACCTCTTGTAATAATGAACAAATTCCATTGCTTAATGGAGGCCTCAAACTGATGTCTCTAGTTTTACTTTATGACTTAATGAACAGTTCAAATCACTCCACTTTATTCAAATTTAAAGAAAACAGTCATGACACAATGTCAAGTTCAAATTAAATCACTGTATATGAATATATGAATACATATATCTAAAACTGTCAACTTTGCATCAAAAAGTGATGTAATTCACTGAAAGACACTGGATAACAACTGTCATGTCAGCATTAGGCACTTGCATTCAAGTAAAATGTTAATGTAACCAGTATTAGTCTCTCATATGAACATGGACATATTGGCGGTTGGAAAATGCATGCTAATTTGATAAGAAAGTTTATCACGGGGCGTTATACTATAAATCTTATGAGATGATCTGTAAAATTTTGTTGCGCTGAAGAAGTTTTCAGTCTCACAT
Source organism: Karalla daura (assembly GCA_029224185.1). NCBI lineage: Eukaryota > Metazoa > Chordata > Actinopteri > Chaetodontiformes > Leiognathidae > Karalla > Karalla daura. The sequence continues at coordinate 27,409,517 of CM055190.1, read as the reverse complement.
ATGAGAGACAGAGCTCATGGAGTCATACTACTGATTCAAAGTCAGGATATTTTCATCTCTGCTAGTTAGGTTTTTAGCGTTATCTTTACAAGCATTTTTTTTTTTTTTGCATTATGGACATAGAATACCATATTACTGCAATATCATTTCCCTCCCATAGGACCACTGGAAAAAAGCAGACTTTTTAAATATGAGCAGACACCATCAGCACATCTTGACTCTTTTACTTGATATTTTTCTTTTATTTTCACCACAAAACATGGGGTTCTACATTCCAAGGATGCCATATGTTAGAGATAAACTTGTTTTAATAAAAAAAAAGCACTGTCTGATACAACGCAATAGGAGCACAACAAAACATACTATATAACAACAAACTTTACATTTATGTGATCATGGTTTTATTGTAAACTTCCCTTAGGTTAAACTTTAACCATGTGCACAGCACATACAGTATGATATTTCATTAGCTCCTGTATAAAACTACAGGACAACTGATAAAAGTAAAAGATACAAAATTGCATTAACACCACATGACTCACATTCCCAGACAGCACATATTATCAAATCATCAATCGACAATAGAAATCCCTTTGCCTCAATGCAGGTGTCCAGGCAGAGGAGTTAAAATATCTTGCGGGCAACAGATGAGGGATGTGTCTCAACGAGTCTAAACATTGAAATGAGTGAAATCTTCGTAGCTGTTGGCTGATGTCTCCAGGGTTTTTTAAAATAATTAAAAAAAACTGTCCCTAGCACACACTCTTTTCAACTACTCATTGTCTAAATCTAAGAACATAATGGGTCATAATCAATGTTTCTTCAATAGAGAGCAGTTCCAGTCAAAAGAGTTTATTTCGGATATAAGGAAAACATGCTGATTTTTGAGTTTTTTCAAGGAGGAGTTCTACATGGATATCTAAAAACCGAGAAAACAAAGCTTGTCTCACATGATAATACTTGGTCAGTGATCATTACTTGAATGTGTTTGTGGTCTCTGTACATCAAACACTATGGGGACTCGCATCAATAGAAGTCAATCTGTATATGGATGTAAACCATTTGTACAGCTCAAGTGGAAAATGTGCTACATACAAGTGAGACATTGCTACCTTGCAATTACCTTGGTCTCGCTGAATATTCAAATGAGTGGTCGGGGTAGAAAGCCAGCCCCGTGTCAGTGACAAAGGGCTGAAAGGTATTCTGCTGTAAACATGATGCCTGCCATGCAAAGCAGTGGCACTGGAGAACTCTCAGTACAGCTGTGAGCAGCACACCAGAATATCTGTTTGAATCACTGCTGACCAACTGAGAAGCCGGAGAATAAAAAATAATAATAATAATAAAAATAAAAAACTTCAGCGTAAGGGTGTTACAAGACTTGCAGACAGTGGACTTCACTTATTTATTCACAATACAATGACCTGCATCTCACAATGGTGAGGTTAGCTTAGGTCGGTGAGGACATCCATACTGGATTGAAGGAATCATGGTCTGAAGGCAGTACAGTGGCAGTTTGCATGATATTTGCTTGGGCTATTTGCTACTTAATGCCTAGCGTGTGCATTCAGTGTGTCCAGCCTCTGTGCAAGCTGCTCTTCTGAAAGCACCTTTGCTCAACGGAGAAAAAACGACACTCTAAAAAAGGTGGTTTACAAAATATCTAATATATGTGGAATGTAACTGAGATTTCAAATCTCTTGAATAAGACAACACATTTACTGTAAAGAAAGAGAACACAGGAAAGAAATGACAAAGAGAAAACATGTAAAATGTGGTCACCTAGTCCCACCAGTCCCTTTTTCACCTATGTTCTTCACGCCTTCAGACATCAACTTTCACCCAGCTCTATTGGTGTAAAACTGTCCTCCCCCCTGAAAGGAATACCAGCACCTTTAGTTACTTAAGGGTTATATTTACAAAATATATAAAGAAAAATATAGGGTTACTGGCCCCAGCATATAGTACAGTCAAACAGCTGTCCGTAAATATTTCTCCCATGATTATCCTTTCTAAAAGTAAATGACAGGGTAAAAATAGCCGGAACGTGACAAGGTGCAAGTAGGACAACATGGCCTCCAGAGCTGGACTGCAGTTAACTGCAGACACTCGCAGTGAAACAAACAAGAGACATACTAAAGAAGGACACATACTGAAAAGAACTTCTGCAACAGCAGACAATGCTGTAGGGAATAAAAATGTTGGTTTAGTAATAAGAAAAAGAAAAAGGATGAGCCAGAGGGAATTGGAAACGGGTTGTATCCGAGCTGTGCCTGAGTTTAGACAAGTGATACTTTTTTGTTGTTGGATTTTTTTTTTCCCGCGCTGTAGTGAAATAACTGGAGGGGAAATAAACTTGTAGCATAGCCTCGTATATGATAAACTTGAAAATAACTGAGGGAAAATAACTATCTTGAAACAAAGAGCTTGAAGCACTGGTGTGGTTGGTGCTCTCATGTTAGCCAACAGAACAGGGTTCAACAGTCTCCCAGTGGACATGGCTGGATGTGAGGGACTAGGGTAAGCAACATTGGTCAACTGAAGCCTAAATAACCTGAGGAGTTAGACTTAGACTTTCTTTTATTTATCCCTTCGGGATGGCTCCCTCTGGGAAATTTTCACATTACATTAATTAACAAACCAGAGTTTATAATTGGAAAGTAGAGATACAGGATTTTGATTAGTTTTATTTATTTATTTATTTATTTTCTCACGCTTGAATACTACTCTGAGTTACCTTTGCAATGAAGCTCAGTTTATTTGAATTAGTCTTATGTTGTGCTTTTCTAATTTTCTTTTTAAATCACTTTCAGCACTTTTTACAACTGGAACCACAGTCACATTTTGATGCACACTCGATATGAGTGCTAACCAATACACATCAGGAATTGGGTAATTTTGGAGCTCAGTATTTAACCCATGGATACTCTGATGACTAAGCTGTCCATAGCCAGGTATCAAAACTCTAGATTTTAGTTCAAGTTACATTCAGAGGGTATACCTATTTAGCTTCGCTATTTCACAGGGGTAGCCATATGACTAATGAACCTATGATTATATGTAACAGCAATAATAGTATATTTGAAACTGCATTGGACTATTCTCTGGCCTCTACACATAACTGTATTACAAGTCACAATATACAGCAGCTAACTTCAGTCTCCAGATTTACAATTAGCTCATGTTCTGTTGATAATGTGACATTATTACATAGGATATATTTTGAATTTTAATGTATAATTTTAGTTTCATGTCTAAGTTAAAAGTTCAGGTGGAATTGATTAGGTTGTGATTTATTTCTCACTAGTTGCTTTTTTTAAGAGTAAGGAAGTATTATTTCCTGTCAAAATTGGAAGAAAAATGTTAGAACAACACAGGAAATATGGGAAATATCTGCTCTTTTGGCACAAACTTCTGTTTGTGGATATACAATCAGATCCAACTAGTAAAAGACAGTAACTTGACCATTAAGGCTGGGTTTTTTTCATTGCATTTTAGCAGTTTTATCTTGCCACTATATCCCCACATTCTCCACTTGCATAAAAGTGAAGTTTCTTTCTATCTGAGGTCTTATAAGTCTGACTGAGATTGACAGCAGAAAAGTTCAGAGTTCACCCCTCCACCCTCACTTTGGAAGAGCTATAAACAGATTGCTAGAGTCTGAGGGGGGCTTGGAACCCCCCACCTACTCCTCTCATCCCATCTTCACCCTCCCCTCCCTCTCTCTCTCTCTCTCTCTCTCTCTCTCTCTCTCTCTCTCTCCCTATTCATTGCCACTCTTGAGACTGACAGGAATTTTTTCTTATTTTAGTGTAAGACTGAAATGCTTTCCCTTCAGTTAAAACCAAAAAACGTAACACAAACTGATGTCATGGATATAACCTGAACACTACTGCATTTTGTCAAGAAAAAGAAAATTATGAGACAGAATTTCATTCAGTAGCAGCAAACATCAGATAAGTTATAAAATGAAAATATAAATAATTATTCATATATATATATATATACATACATATATATATATATATATATATATGTATATACGTACACACACACACATAGTACAGCCTGGAGTGAAAGTAAGTGCATCCTGGTCTGGAGTCCCCCCCCTTACCCCCCACCCCATCTCCATATTGAGGTGAGGTCTATTTATGAGGCCACTAGATTCTTGGCAAGAAATGTGTCACTGTCATGGCGGGTGACACTCGGTTTCCTCTTTTTGTTTTGCCGTTCTTACTTAGGCCAATGTACATCCTTGGATAGGCCACCGATTCATAGGCGTTGTAATTGTTGGCAAGGAGCTTCTCTTTGAACTTGCACTCATTATTATAGTGTAACTGAAAGAGAGAAAAGATATAATGATTATTCAAAAAATGCTGATTGTTTGAGGGCAAAGACAAACAAAGATGCTGGGACATTTTCTTTCGGTGGGGTAAGGTTCTGTATTGTTCGCTGTGATTGCTATCACACAATAACTTTATTTCTGACTGCTGGGCTATTGTAATGCGGCTGTTTCACTCAGTGAAACAAAAAATGAGATTGTAAAATGATGTCTGATGAGAATGAGGCAGGCTCCATACACCATGCTCTCAAACAGTCAGAGCTTGGCTTTGGAAACCATTTGTGAATTGTGAAATATTTAGGAACTTTTCTGGTCACGATTGTTAGGGTAGGGATCTAGGTGAACTCTAAAGTTCAGTTGTTATGGAGTCTTGTTCATCCTCATAGCATAAACCGACTGGTTTTAACTAAATAAAAATACTGACTGACTGTCTATGTGTGCATGTGTTAAGTATGAACACTGAAGAGTGAGCCACTATCTTTGTCTACTCACCGATCCGTACAGCTTCCCTCGTCGGCTCATGGCCACAAAGAGTCCACTGCGAATGCCCAGCAGAGTCACCACTCCTCTCTCCACTGGAGAGATCTGCAGAAGACCTTCAGGTAAAACAAACCACACACATTCAAAGTGCTGCGATGGAGAGATCCAACCCTTTTTCCTGGCGACACTGGTGAAACTGTGCATGTTTCAGAGGAGAAGCTGAACTCAGAACTCGTTTGAAAAATGAAGACCTCACCACCTCAAAATTTCATCTTCGTCTATGACACGGGGTTACATATACAATATACTTACATATACAAAATATTTGAATATCAACCACCTTAGGTGTAATAACACACTTCTGCAAGGTGTGGCACTATGTAACCAGTCTGTTCATTGTACTATTTGAATTACGATTATTTGAGTATACTTTTGTATGACTATTATGTGTGCATATTATATAGTCGTTATAACTGCACTGCATATCTCTATCTCGCTTTCTTTCTTGGAATATCTAAAAAAAATCACACTGTAAATACGGAATTGAAAAGAAATTCGAAATGATGCGATTCTTACTTAGACATGAATGAAATCCTGATCAGATAAGACAAAATTAACCCAAACTGCTACACCAAAACTGAAATTAAATACACCCAAAATATGCCTGATTAAAATGAAGTGTGAATTTATTGCAATGTAGCATAGTAGGAAAAATGAGCATTTTTATGTGTTGAACATTTTGAAAGTCTGCATATGCTTAGCTCACTGAGACACTTATCTCTTGTCATTCAAAAGTCATTGTTGCATTCTCCTGGAGCCATGCGGAGGTAGATGTTAAGTGCACAGGTATTTGAAGGGTGATTTTCACTTGGCTTTCCTGAACTGATGCTTACTGCACGTAGTGTGCAGTATGTGTGACTATCCTTTGTTCCTGCTGTAGTTTTTAAATGTCTTTTTCAGTGGCTGGGATGTCTCAGACTCAGAATTTCATGTGTTGATTCTAAAGAGTACAGAGGGAAAACAAACAGCACACTTTCGGTTCCTCGAGACAGAGTGTCAGTTCCGCTGTACCAACACACAACAGGAAAACAGTGAAGCACAAGGGAACAAGGATTAAACCTGACATGCCGGGTAAATAAATGCTTTTTGGACCGATGGGTCTATGGGCCATCCTAACTTTAGGTGCTGCCTTCCTTGCCAGTGTCTGAATGACAGTGAGCTCCAGATGTTGGCACTAATTGAAGTGTCAGATTGTCACTGGCTACAAGCGCTCTCTTTCAGTGGTGTCGATTGGAGTGAAAAGCTGGGACTGCGATCTAGTGTCAGCAGTTGCCTAAATATTAGTGGTAGTCAGTTAGGCCAACAACTGTACATTTTCTCGATATTTTCCCTCTCTCTCTCGCCTCTTGATGAATATCGATTCCCTCCTCGCGTTTTAGGTTTGTTCAGACTTACTAACCCCCCGTATACAGACGTGCCAAAAGTTGTTTAGACCAACAAATACAACTTACTGTGACGGTTTTCGTTGTGTACTCCTGTTATTCTACCGTCCGGTAACACCTGAATATGGAAGCCGATCCCCACGTTGCAATAGAGTCTCCGTAACCGTTTAATGCCCTGAAGGTAGTCGCTGTCTCGGCTGATCTCCTCCAGTTTCTCCCCCGGGATCCGTGCCAAGGACCGGGAGTACAGGGCTTCCAGGCGGTCCGCCGTTCCGTTCATGCCAGGGATGCAACCTGTAAATCCGGTCATCAGGACCAGCACTAAGACGGTCCACAGGGCCGGTAGAGAGCCCATCCTGGCCCTGGCTTTGACGGCAGCCTCCCGGTGTTTGCTTCCCCAGTGAACAGAGAAGGTGACGAGGTAGCGGCAGCGGAGCGGAGAAGAGTGACTTGAAACTGCGCTCATTCCAGGAGCGACAGGCGCACTGACTCGAGAACGCAGCGACATTGATCTGCACGGCCGCCGAGCAGCCATGCCTCTATATTTATACCTGCGGACCCATTACATCACATCGAAGTCCATCAAGTGGCTCACATTTTCACATCCAAGCGCACCAAACAGTCTGGGGCTTCATTGCTATGAAATAATAGCCGACTTATCTGGGTATAAAATCGGTAGTTTGGAGAAAATAAATGAATTAAGCCCTTATAGTGGGAAAAAAAACTTCTTTGTGTGAGGCTTTCATTATCAGTAGCAGAATATCATAATTTATGTATAGGAGGATGCAAAATAGGAAACGGCCAAGTTAACAGACCGTAGTGTCGAGACAGGAGGGAGTTCTATAAATGAACAATAACAGGAAAAAACACAGGTCCAATTCAATCAAATGAAAAAGCACTAACTTAGGACGGGTAGAAGGGAAATCATGTCCGGGCCCTTATGGAAAACAATGGTAAGACTAAATAGAGAGTTTGCAGTATGATAAGTAGGCTGCCATTGTTGCCTTGACCACCGGTCTGACGTTATTAAAACACTTGTCAAGTTGGTCAACTGTCATATGTGTTAATAGATCATGTGTCATAGTATCCGTTTTGGAATAAAATAAACAAACAAGACGTGAAAATATATTTAGATTATTGTGCAAAGGAAGCACTTCCGAAAGACGTCCTGACTATTAAAAAGTGTGGTTGAAAAAAGCTGCTTCTCGTCATGTGATGAGAAACCAAACGTGATTCGATTTAGTCTTTGATTTTCTTTCTCCTTTCATGACTCAAAATCAGCAATTTAATTCAATTGATTTATTTGAAAGGCACCACACTAAAATACCTGTGGAAAACATTTCCATTTTAATTAGATGATTTGCTGTTTAAATTATGGTAACCAACCAGGGACAAAGCATGTCTTTGATGATCCATCCTTTGAAGAACCAGTCAGATGTAGCATTGCATTGTTTTGGATACTTAAGGCAATAGAAACAGCAAATGTCACACCTACACTTCACTACATGATTTCAAAACTATTCCCCATCAAATCTATGTGAGTCTAAACATTTGCCATCACTGCTGAATGTCCAATTATTCATCTCTATGTTCAAGTGAAGGCTTTCTTCTCTGTTGACCTAGTAACAGTCCTTTGATCTCTGTGGTGGCTGTGTCTTGGTCCTCACTGACCATGGATGAAACGTTTTCTCACGTTCACATTCGGCTGATCTTCAATGTACAACAACATTGTGCCTTTGTGTGCTGGAAAATGGCTCCATGAATGCAGTCAGATCTTAAAGAAAAGTCCTGTGGTGTTGAGGTCGCTGGTTGAAAACTAGAAAGCCCCCCAAAATGGCTGACATGTTAGTAAATCTAAATCACCCAGTCTGATGAACTGGGGACCTTCAGGGTGGCTAGACCAAAATAATAGCCAGTGGTTCATCGCGGCTCGAGGGTGGATAGTGAAGACCAGAAAAAGGGCCATCAACTAAACTTAATAGTTTTCGGTAGGTATTGTTAGACCTGCAGGAAAACCGATTGTCTTCTAAGTTTAAGTATAACTGTATAACTATAGGCTACAGGATCATGCCAGGTTCAGGGCACAGGAGAACAGAGTGCTTCTGCCAAGATGAGTTTTTGACCCACTGACAAGCTCTTGGACCCTTGAATCTAAGGGGCCTGGTGGGCTATTTGACCACTGAATCTCTAAGAAGCCGAAAGCAAAATTGAAACCTGAGAATAGCTTGAGTTGGCTTGTTTGGAATACTCTATTCATCCATTGTCTTACTAGTGCCAGGGGTGTCTGCTGACTCCTATCTCCACCTCACACTGGGCAAAGTCAGGGGATACACCCTGGACAGGTTATTAGTCCATTGCAGAAAACATACACACCATTCACACCTAGGAGCTATTTAGAGTGTCCAATCAACCTTAACACATGTTTTTGGCCTGTGGGAAACCAGAGTACCTGGATAAATTCCATGCAAGCATGTGCATGAACCGGTGACCTTCGTGCTGCAGCACAAACCGTGCAACAGCACTAACCACTGCGCCACCATGTGGGCTTGGGTAACTCTTTAAAATGAAAACCTTAACATGTGTGTAATGTGATGTGCTGTACTGTGCAACATTGTAATGCGATTTTCGCACATTATGTCTAGTTTTTTTTTTTTTATTCATTTTTCATTTTCAATTTTGTTCTAAAGTAATAACTACCGAGTGCAACAGGCATCTGCGCTGTTGCCTTACAACAAGAGGGAGGCAGGTCCCTTTTGCTATGAGGTAACAGCACTACCCGCTGTCCAGAAAGCTGCCCTTCAGCTTCACTTGAATTACTGTAATCAATAATGATCTTGGGTATGTGTTACACCTGTCATGTTCTATACATACACAACACATACACAACAGAGGGTGGCATCTTTTACTCTAGTATTTTTGGTACCATACAGTTATACGGCTGTCATTTAAGTGTTGCCAGATGGACTGACTGAAGGACAGTGAACATGTGTGGATTATTTTTCAAACTTGTATATAATTGGGTGACATTTATACAGTTTTGTTTTTTGCTTTAGATAATTCATTTTAAGTTAATTCATTCACCCATTTACTTCCCTACTGAAAAACTGGAACCTGAGTAAAAGTAAATGGGTTTCAATATTTACCTTTACTGAAATTTCATTGGTGACATTTTAATGTAAAGTAGCATATTAATCAGGGCAATGGACGTTTCTGGAAAGAAAAGGATCTATTTGTTTATTTCATTTTATTTGTTTTATTTTTTGCTATTGAGATTATTGTGGAAATGTTGCCAAAGCTTCTGTATGAGTTGAATATAATCTTGTCACTCTGCAGGATGGCTCAAAGACTGTGGATACAACGATACAATTTGCTGCATCACTCACTATTTTTGTTTTGTCAGAAGGAAGGTTGGACCTAAGATCGATGGACAATCAGTTTTGTCCTTGAAAATATCATATGAAGTCAAGATCTTTTCGTCGCTAGTTTTAAACTCAGTGTTTTACTGGCTGCATGCTACCTGCAGGGGGCATGCTCTACTTCACAGACGCTTCACTTCCAAAGAACAAGGGAAGTTTGCCTCAAGGCAACATGGCCACGAGTGCCCGGAAGACGGTCCATTTGACAGACCTTTTGAAGACAGGCCTTGGGGGGGTCACAATTCACACACAAACACTCCTGCTGTCCCTACACACTTTCAGCTAAAAGTTGCAGCTGCCTCAACAGAATATTCTGACGATAAAACTTGTCATATTAGAATACATTCTCTGTCACAAGACTTATCACCTGCTTTACACCCCAGAATGTGTTCTTATTTCTTGCTAAATTCATACCTGTTACTGATCTATCAAGGATCTTGTATCCTTTCATGAAGGGTGCTTTATTAGAGAAGTACTAAGATGGTTTTTTTTTTTTTTGACTATTAATTTTCTGGGAACCAGCTTGGGAATCTTCAAGACGGAAATTATTGTTTTGATTTCCATTTCAGTTGAGTTGTGGTTGACATCAACATGGTCTGTCAGGAATTCATCCGCACAGAGGATTGATACTTTGTTAGAGGCAAACCTTTCACTGACGTATGTTCACTGATCTATGCATGCTATGGATGTCATGCATAGAAAATTTGTGTCAGAAGAGATTTGCATAGTAAGTGCTGTGAAACATAACAGACAGACATAGGCAGCAAGAGGCCTGAACCTCACTAGATTGCCACATTCTTGCTGAGTTATATTAGAGTTGGGCATTCACAACAAACCACTTACACTTAGTCTGACACAGATTTTTTTTCTTTGCTTTCAAGAGGACCCGTCTTGTTTATTGACTATGTGCCTTTCGGTCGGTCTTTCAAAAAAAAAAAAAAAAAAGCCTACCAGTCTCCGGCATCGTTCCCAGGCACCCCTTGGGAGGAACTATTGTCTAATGCAGGAAGCCTCCCCAGCCCGCAGGTATAGAATGACAAGGCTTTAATATTCTGCTACCTATAGATGTGAGTAAGCCAAGGCAAAACCTGAACATCCGAAAGAGTGCCAATGCTACTTGTGATGAATTTTCCATTGATCGTCATCTTTGTAGTTTGTACTTGGCCCTGTTGCAGCAACAGGTGTGGCTGTTTAACAAATGATCAGAAGAAGGAAGAGAAGGACAATGTCACTTGAGAGCGAGACAGAGAGGAGTACAGCTCTAAATGCCCTTCCCCCAAAACTGTTGCGTCCCAAACGAAACTAGGGTACTAAACATGCCTATCTCCTGCAGCTCAGAAGATGTTGGCACTGAATGATGTCCTTTAAGTTACCATTAATGAATTTTAAATGTACTCGTCTGAGTACTCAAAGGCCGTAATAAATTAAATTGTTGGAAAATTTGTGCTGTAACTTATTTATAATGGAATCCAATGTCTACTTGAGCTTTTCAGTTCAATTTTTGTTAAATATAACGAAATTCCCCCCTACAGGGGGAAAAAAGCATTTTAATACAAAAATGTTTCCCACAATAAAGTTAAATAAAGTCAAATCTACACATGGAATAAAACTAATGAAATCAAGACCATGCTTCAGCTATTGGTGCATCGCCTTTGCTAATACATCACAAAAAAGTACATTCTCTCTCTTCTCTTCTTCATTCATCATCAAGATAAACCTTGGCTGTGTGAACATGTTTTAACCGAAGCAAACTCTGGGAAGAAATCACCCATTTTTCTTTCATGTTAATGTCGTTCTGTTTTATGTTGGAACTAGGAGGTGAGTGAAAACAAACAGCAACATTGGTCAAATGAAATCTTATCAATAACTTACAACGCAGGCACCAAATAAATATTCTCATCATTAGTACAATAAACAAAGGAAATATTTCAGTTAACAGTAGACTGTCACATTGTAAGAAATTTACAAAAATATAAACACAATCCTGCCTCACTCTCCTTGCTTCTAAATGGAAATTTCATAAAAAGTGCTTGGCGGGTTACAAAGCTCTCTTCCATATTAGCTATTGACAAATGAAAAGTTGTAAAGTCACTATACACGCATTGAGCATGTTGTATTTACAATAATGACTTTTTTTTCTTCACAAAATAAGACAGTTTCCACTACAGTAATACATTATTTTATTGGACCGCAGTTTTTCGAAACGTCTTACGTCAGTAAACATGCCGGTATTGTACAGCTGTGTTACTGTGTATGTGCCTTCTTAACTTATTGTCTCCCGCCAACCACGGAGAGTCCATTGTCTTTCCATCTTTTATGGATATTTATTCTTTGTGCAGCAATGTAAAAACCTCCATAGGCTAATCCAGAAAGCAGGCCTCAAAACCTCTCTTCCCAGGCATCCATTATAGTCGTGTTGCATGTGGTGAGGTCGTGGATCAGTGTTCAGAAGAGTCATGGAGGTCATGCAGGACCACAGGATTAGATGTCTGCCCAGTGGAATGACCATTGGTCCCAGCCTTTCCTGGAGCAATGTCTGCGTCGTCGGCTGTCCCTGTGGCTGCGGTGCTGGTGTGACTGGTGTGTGCTCTGACTCTCTCTCAGTCGCCTCACCATCTCATGGTCCTTGTAGCCCAGCACTCTAGGCAGGAAAAGCGACGCTTTGTCTGTGCTTCGGGTTTTAAACCCTCGCCGTGGCCGGCCTTTGCCATTAATGGAAACAAACCACTGACGTTTGGCGCTGGCTCTCCGCCTGCTGTTGCTGCTGCCCCCTGTTGGCAAGGCCTGTTCTGTGGCGTGGTGGCGGGATGCATAGGTGTTGTAGCCCAACTCATGGATCCGCTCGACAAACTCACACTCTCTGTTGAACACTTCCTAAAGGATGAGGCAGAGGGAAACAATGAGCAGTGTTTGTCATGCACTGAATACTAGAACTGTGTTCCCACCATACACATTCCCACAAGTGTCAGAAGCCAGAAAAGAAAAAGACAAAGTTATATTTGCCACATCAGCTGTAAACTAGCAGTCAATAATAGATGTAGTTAAATGCAGTTAAAGTTAGGTTAAATGCAGTTAGGTTTAAGACTTTTTTCATTCTGGCTTATATATAATAGGAGTCGTAGGTGCTGTAGAACAGGTAACATATCACATGAGATAATATTTACACTCACCGAGGCATACAACCGGCCTTTATCATTCATGGCCAGATATCTGCCAGAGAAAAGCCCTTTAATGGCCACAACACCCACATCCACTGCTGTGATTTCCATGATACCTGTGCAACATAAACAATAGTTGTAGAATTTTTCCATGCTGTATGGCGGCAGAGAATCTCAAGTAAAAGAAAACCAAAAACAAAAGTTGCTGACTTTATAATCGAGCATCTAATAAATCCCGTTTAGGTTTAAGAGCAGTCCAAATATGAGCATGCACTGCCGCATGCAGAATGGCTGTACATGTATGACAGCATACTGGTGGATACTGCTGGTTTGATATCAGTACCTGACTAGTCAATGAGCTGTATACTGCCACATGTTGAGGATGGCTTTTTCTCATGCTGCTGAATAGGATTGAGCTCATGTATGCGAGAAAGCAGTCACGCACAAGCACATGTCAACAGCATATTATTCACCCTGACTGATTATATCAAAATCAATGAAAACAGGTTAATAACTAACTTAGTCATAATTAATAACCAATTGATTAATTAGTCATTATCTCAACAACGACACCAAAAACAACAACAATAATAATTGCTGTGGTTTTACTTACTGTGTTGGCCTATGATTTGATTTATGTGAATACACGTACAACAATTATTTACTTTAAAGTGAAATCTCTATTGACTTTAATTCAGCAAACTTATATCAAAAAAGACACGACTTTCAGGAAAGAAATTTAGATCTAATAAGTCACTGAATCTTTCCTATATAGGTGGATGTATGACTTTGATAATGGTAGTTATATATTAGTGTGATCGCGATGGCTGTGCATGTGCACTGCGCTGTGGTACTCACTAAACGGGTTGTTTTCCTCCAGGGATCCATCTATCTTGCCATTGTCATGGATCTGTAGATGATATTTAGTCGCACAGTACAGCTTTCTCCGCCGGGGGGCTCCTCCGAGGTGTTCGTACACTCCCCCCCGGCCCCCTGCGTCCCTCCGGGGCCGGGGGTCACAGGGCTGACCCGGTGCGCAACTGGCCCTGGGACTGACGGGCTCCAACAGGCTCAGCAACAGCAGTACGGGTATCATCAGCATCGTGGCATGACCCGGGAGCGACGACTGAGGCGAACATCCAGCCAACTTCTGCCAGGCTCCGGGGGTCCCATTAGAGAGTCCGGACCCCAGCGCTCCGGAGCTCCAGCCTCCGCACATCCGACAAAACGACTCTGACAGCTCGACCGCCCCCGCGGTGGGATCCGCTCCGCAGCCAGGGGTTTCTCTGCGCGTCTGACTGAGAATCTCTGCTCAGACTGGGAGCACAAATAAAAGGAGCTGGCGGTGACAATAGGCTGAACGCCGACCAATTGATACAAAGGAAAGGGGGAGGCAAAAGGTATCAGCCCTATGTGAAGTGAGAGACTGCGGCAGGGATAAAGTTACACAGAGGCTGAGTGAGGAACTGCTCTCTCCCCACAACTTTTCCTCTGTAATAACCTGAGCAAGCAATTAGACGTCCCACATTATGAGGGGTGGCCCGAGTGGCCGAGTAACGGCCAGCAACATCAACAGGTGAGGGCACATGCCGATACTTTATGCTTTAAGATGGGAAGTGTGTAAAAATTGCATTTTTCCAACTTGCGGTTGGGAAATTCATATGTTATCCAAACACAAATACACATCATATCACCAAAGATCATTTTATCTTAATTCTAAATGATGGCATACGACTTGCTACAAAGCTTCAGAATCCAGTCTGTACCATTCTCAGCCCAGACCTGTCGATCACAAATGCTTGGCTAAAGCCAAGTGTTCATGCCTCTTCTCTAATATCATTGTAAATGTGCAAATGTGAAAAATTGTGAAAATTGAAAACCTCTCTCGTCAGTCAAGTCCCACTTATTCCTAGAGTGTCAAATGTTGAAGTAACTGCTCCTGACATAAAACATATTTGCATGAAAACCTTTTAACATGAAGTTTATGTTATCAAATAGTCAAAATGATATCCATAGTTCTAGGTTATATTGGTTACCAAAACTACTGGATTAGTATATAGAAAAATCTCTTTTTGTTTCTCCAAGGACCTCAACACAACTTGCCCTTTACACCATGTCTGCCTCTCCAGAATAGAGTGATTTAAAGAACCAAGTGAGAATCCACTCTGGCACTAAAGCAGGGCCTTTGCATCTTTATAATGCATCTGAAAAAATGATCACATTGCTTTTTAAACTGAATAATTGTTTCTGGATAGTTGTCCTTGCATAAATTATGAGAAATTTGCAGTTCACACCTGAAGCAGAAATCCACAGAGTTCTTCCAGACATGCCAATAAGCCATTACCCCATCCCACCCCCCCAACTGGCCACACCATTAAAGTTATTTGCTTAAATTAGGTAATGAGCAAAAAGGCAAATTAATGATCGGTCACATGGCTCTCTACCATTTGCTCCTCTCTCCTGCATATCTGTGTTATTCTGTATCCTTTATTCCCTTTTTTCGTTATCCTTTATCCTTTAGTAATGATTGTCCCAGACGTTTCTCATCTTTATGCCCCTACTCTGGCGAGGCAGCAGCCGGTGGGCGGAAGAGACCCAGGCTAAATGACTACTGCTTAAATTGCTTCCATCTTGGTCGCATTATGGTTTGCATTCTGGTAATTAGCACCATCATCTACAAATCTCTCTGCCCTTTGGCGCTGCTCTGCTACTGCTGTGAAAGCCTGTGCTGAGAATGCCCCAGAGAGTCATCAGTTAATTTGTCTTACCCTCCCATACATCACCCCGCTAGATGCCTGTGTCACTTAATTCACCTCAGCGATCAAAAAAAATAGCAGCTCTGTTAATTACAAATGTGTGCACAGAATGCTTCAGAGACCCTTCACAAGTCAGACAGCGCACCAAAACATCAGTATGTATCAGAGGTTGTTTTGGTGGCCATTTCTAAGTGAGATGCTCTTGATGTGGTTAAATGCAGGGAGAGGGTGGAACCTCAGATGTGGTGAACTGTTTCTCCCAGAAACTATTTTAATTATGCTTCCCTCCTGCCACCCAAAAAGCATCCTTGCAATAACCAGAGCCAGTGTTCACAATTTGTTAAGCATATGCATACATGATGGTAAGAGTGTTTTTGTTTTTAATTGTGAAGGTTGACATTTCATTTACAAAATGGTGGCAAATTATTTTTGTAACCATATTTATATACAAATACAAAATACAAACACACTGGAGAAAGACCAGTGCTACATTAATGACTTCAGCACTGTCTACGCAATACAATTTCTTGTAATTCTTTTTACATTCAAACAATCAGCACATCAAATGCACTGATGAATGACAGACATTTTTTTTTCTGAGAACACAAAATCACAGAAATAGAGCCGAATAACAGCATTTTTTGAAACAACAAAAACTGACAAAAAAACTGTCTTTTGACAGTACCAGCATGAAGACCATTCCCATTCTAATTACACTGTTCCCAAGATTGGTCAAGATTGGCTCCAACCACTAGGACCTTGAAGTGTTCTCACTTACAGAATACTCAAGTTCCATAAATTGCCAGGTTAGGATTTGAGTGTGATAGTGCATCTTCAGGAGGCATGAGATTGTTTGGAGCAACTATCAACAGTGACAGCTTTTTTCAGTGTGGTCAAGTAGACAAATGAATTATCAACAAGTTACAGTTACACTTACATACTTTCACTCTTCACCTAATGTGGACAAACTATCAGAGATATAAGGAGTTATCGGATCTCTATATATCCTAAGTGTGGTATTCACAGCCTTCATTTGGGTCATAGAATTACTGATTGGTTCAAGAACAAAGGTTCTCTGTTTCAAAATAATTAACAACTCAAACATTGCTAATCATTTATTTTTTCAGCATCCACTTGATGAATCAGTCCAAACCAAGTGCTTCCATACAAACCAAAAAACATACATACTTTAGCTTTCTCTTTTTTTCTCAACCGGCCATGAATGAAAGCAAGAATTTCTGGGCTCCGTTTTTAATTGACATCCCGAAATCTCTTCTCCTTCTAACCCACCCCAAAAACCCTCTTGGCACAAAGGTTTTTTTTTTTTTCAATAATACAAAGGTTATTAACCAAGTCCTTTTCTCGGTCCAGCTTTTAGCAGAGGTAAAAAGAGGTACCAGTAATCCAGAGCAAATCAAAATGACCTCTGAACCCTTTCTGCTGTACTTTTTCTCATGGTGAGATTCTTTGGTGAGGCAGTGATCAGAGGGTTGAACCAGGCCGCTGCCTCTCGTCTCCTGACAAATCACCGCTGAGCCTCTTTTGTCCCAATGACTTTGATCTCACCTGCTTGTCAGGCACTCCAGACAGAAGTCTTGTACAGTTCTAGCACACAGTTGACAAACTGGCAACAACTTTTTAATTAAGCCTCACTCTTTCAGTCCGGCCCAGCAGTTTGCACAGCCCAGCAGTTTTATACAGCAGTTTGCCGTATAAATGTGTTGGATTAATGTTTCCAAAGGTAAAGGTCACTGTTTAAAAACACTAGTAAAACAATATCGATATAGAGAAGAAGTGTCACTTTGTGCCAGTTCATTTGTGTTGAAGCTTATGATGTTAAGAAAATAGGATACTCAGAAGTGGATAAAAAACAACATTGACAATGATGCAATCAACACGTGTAAATACTCTGCTTGGGCAAAAGAAAGTAATTGATTGCACTCAGTATACTCACAATCTTGCCAGTGTGCTAACATAGCTTTGTTGGGTTGTGGAACTTGGCCATATGATGAGAACCCTTGTTTCTAACTAAGCAATAAATGCCATTTAATAGTAGGGAGTCTGTCATTCATATTCTTTAACAACAAACTAAATACAGAGATACTTTACCGGTAACAGTGGAGTATAACTGAGCACAAGCATATTTGCTTACCACTGTTGGAGAGTGCCAAACGTGTAGGTCTTTACTGCAGGTTGATTGAACATGACTGGTACTAGACGTTTCCTTTCTTTCTTGACCACAGCATGATACTGGAACTAGCAGTAGCATTTCAATAAGCAGCTGTCATGATGTTGATATCAGCTCTCAAGCAGAATAGATTCAAAAATAGTGAGCCACTACCAAACGCTGAGGCCACCTGCAGATAGTGAGAGGTGTTGACTTGATTTTTAAAAGCTCTTCAACTTACTCTTTATTAGTAGATAAAAAAGCAGACACTGTGAAGCAGTGTCACTGTCACTTTTTCTTTCATTCACTAGCTCTCCCTCTGAAACAAGATATGTCTATTCTATATTCCAACAGCTCTTTGATTGTTAGCTGCAGGTTTCAGACCTGCAAAGCAGCAGCACCTTCCAACAAGCAAATGATTGAGGAGAATGAAATTCTAGAAGCCCTCAATGGCTGATAGCCACATAAATGTAATGTCTGCATACCAATTAAACAAAACAAAAACTATTTATACGGAGGCCTCCAAAATTTGACAAAACATACATACTGTATATACATAGCATACACACAAACATATTTATTAATCACATGTTAAACATGTGTGTGCTTTACATTTTATTTGTAAAGCACACAGATGACTTAACATTCTGTGTGTTTATGTTTGTAATTGCTGTTTTATTACTTAAATTGTAGCCGGCCTGACTTGACTTTGTCCTCTCTGCACTTTGTTGTGAATGACTGCGACAAGGACAACCATTGTTCGCCAACCAGAAGACCACTTGCTGTAAGACTGCCTTACAGCAAGAGGATCCCGGGTTCAAATCCTGGTCCTACTAAACTTTGTGTGTAGAGTTTGCATGCTCTCACTGTGTATGCGAAGGGTTTCTTCTAGTTTCTCCTGCTTTTCAGAACATGTTTACAATGTTATAATATCATAAGTTCTGTTGTTTCAAAACTGTTCATATGGATTCTCCATAGGGTAATTCATAACAAGCTGAATGGCGAGCTTAATACAATATTTCAACCTAACTATGTTTTTGTAGATGGTATTAGATGGTAAACTAATATTATTTATTTTCTTGGCTCTTGAGAAAGATAGGATCTATCTATCTATCTATCTATCTATCTATCTGTCTATCTATCTAAAGTTCCACTGAAGTTGTCGTTTACAGTTGCCGTGGCAACTAGACAGTGATCAGAGGAAGTCCGGCTGAATTTTACATACATGTCATTGACAAGGCAATAAAATGAAGAGGCAATATGCCAACTCCAGGTCTAATTATATTGAGAGACTACACAAGGTCAGTTTTGTGACTGCCTCCTGCTTCTGAGGTCCTAGCTCTTGGAGGAAAACCTGACACCACAGAATGAAAGCCAAAGAGAAAACTAAAGACTATCTTTCTCTCAGTATACAGCACGGCATGCCTGGACATATAGGGAGTGGGCAGAGAGTGCAAAAAGAGAGAAAAGAGGGAGATGAGGGAGATGAGCGAGAACCAAGGAAAATCCTGAAGTGCTTCTGACATGACCTCAATAAAACATGAACACTATTACTTATTTTAGGCTAATTTTTATAATGTTTGAACTGGAAATATTCATTCATCTCTTCATCTTTCTACCTCGGGATGCCTTTCTCCAGCTCACATAGGGCGAAAGGTGGGGGGATAAACCCTGGACAGGTCGCCAGTTCAAAGTTTTAGACTTTATTTTAGACTTTTCTATACCTATAACTATTCTATAACTAAATACTAGTTACAGTTACATTAAATTTTCCTGCTAATTCTCTGCTAATGCTCTGTGCTCTGCCCCCCAATTCAAATTGGGGACATTTTCAGCGATAGTTTTAGTCGGGGACTGGGTGGCTGGATTTTTGACTGTCCGCTGAAATCTGGGACGTCCGGTCATCCTGTTCAAGATGAGCTGCCCAACCTTAGCACCAATTGTCCCTGTATGACTTGTATGAACCCCTTCAATCTGGCATCAGAGCCCACCACAGCGACTGATTGAGACCCTGATTAAGATCACTTATGACGTCCTCCTGGCTGCTTATACTGGACTAATCAGCATCTTCATCATCCTGGACCTTTCTGCAACATTTGATACAGTCTCCCATCCCATCCTTATTTACCATCTCTCAGAGAGGTTGGGCCGCACAAACAAATCACTCACCTGGTTTCATTCCTACCTATCCAGCCTGAGGCATTTCATCACTATACATGAAGCCAAATCTACTACAGCCCCTGTCCATCATGGTGTGCCCCAGGGTTCTGTGTTAGGGCCCCCCTCTCTTCACCATCTACTTGCTCCCCTGACCTAGGTCATCTGTCACCATGGTCTAAACTTTCACTGCTATAACGATGACACCCATCTTTACATCAGCACCAAGCCCTCCTCTCAGCTACCACCTGTGTCACTCGTCAACTTCCTCCATGAAATAAAAACCTGGGTGACCGCTAATCTACTCAAACTCAACAACAATAACACTGAACTCCTGTTGGTTGGCCCTGCATCACTGATTGTCAAGGCTGGTGATAGCCTTCTGGAGGCGGATGGCTCCTCTATCATCCCATTTCAGAATTCTGCAACTTGGATGTTATATTGGACATTCCAGTTGCACATCAAAAATATCACCAAATCTGCCACCTTCCATGTTAGAAACATCTCAGGTTTCGGCCAAAACTCTCAAACTCAGTAATTGAGAGACATCCACTCATTAATCACCTCCAATTTGGACGACTGTAATAGTGTCAGTCACAGCCTGTAATATGTCCTGTAATATGTCCAGAATTCAGCAGCCAGGGTCCTTACACGTACAAAGCCTTAGTATCACTTCACACCGCTTCTCATTCAGCTCTACTGGTCACCAGTTAAGTCTTGCATCATCTGGGACAGGGATGATGGTGGTGGACTTTGGGCATGGTGGAATGGTAGCCTGTCTCAAAAAGGGTTGTACAGCCTGCCCAGGATAGCTTGGTCAGCCTGGTTGGCATAAGCATGAAATACTTTTCCAAATATTCTGGTTCAGTTCTTTCCTGATGTTTGCGGACTTTTCTGAAAAGATGTTGTTTAATTCCTCTGTCAGCGAGGCACCAGCAATTACAGCGATGGGCATAGAACCTTTGTAGTTTGTGATGCCCAGTAGCCCCATCCACATTAGCCATGGTGTGTTGTTGGTGGGGCAGTGCTTTACTTTCATTTTATAAGATGCCTTGGTAGCTTCAATGTTGCAGTTCTGCCTTTGCCTTGCTGTATTGTTCCCTGTTGTTCAAGTTCAAGGTTTTCAGAAGTGAACTGACATCCGAGGTCATCCATGGTTTCTGATTGTGGTAGTTCCAAATGCAATGCTTCATGTAAAACAAGACAATTTCTGTATACTCCTGTACGTCTGGGTGTTCAAAGACAGTCCATTTAATGCTCTCTTGCACTTAGTGCTCTCTTGCTCTTATGCAGTCCCAGTTGCAGTCTTGCATTTGGGAGACTGCTCCTTCAGGCCCGGTTTTGATGTTTTTTGTGACCGGTTTGGATTTATTTATGAGGGGAGTATATGAAGGGACAGAAGCAGTTATGTGCAAGGATGACATAAGACCCCGTGACCAATTGAATGCTGTGTTTCTACTCCTGGTTCTCATTGCGTCACTACACCACCCCTGCCAGTCTGACATAACCACACCCATCCCTTCTCAGCTCGACTTGGCCCCTCCCACACCCCTCAGATTGGAGATTTATGCAGATTGGAGTATATGCAGTCTAGTGTGCTCTTCCCTTTGATGGAACATTGTACATATTGTACAAAGTGAGGGAGCACAGACTTGAGGCAAGCTTGTTTGAAGTCCCCAATAAATCCTTCAGGGTGTTCCTATAGTTGTTGGTTTATGGTGTCACAGCTGAGAGAGCGCTGTGCTAACATTAGCATTTGGTGGGATAGTTTATCACTGTTGTGAGCTCTCTGTGCATGTAAAACAGCCTGCACTGAACAGTCAGTCCTTCCAGATCAGAGGAACAGTGTGTGTAGATGATCCTGCTGTTTGCTCTTAGTGGAGCTTTTATCCCTGTTGTAGTGGTGCATGTAGTGGCCAGTTAGCTGAACAGCTAAATCCAGGATTAGCAGGTGTAGCCATGTTTCAGTTATAATTTTCACACTGGTTATCACACAGATGTTTCAGTTTGCTAATAGCTCCAGATCGTCAGTTTTGTGAACGCTGGACCCGGCATTAATGAGGAAGATGCATTGAGCTTTAATTTCTCTTCTCTATTTTCTATTCTTCTTCTTTTTCTTTGCCAAACGTTCTCACAATCCCATTTTTTCCATGTGTGAAGAGTTTCTGGGAGACCAAAGAAAAACAGAGAAGTTGCGCACATTGAATTTTCAACTATTGTCAACATGGCTTGGTGTTGTGTATAGCCTCAGGTCTCAAATAGTCTCAACCTTATACACAATCACACACACATACACTGGGAAATTTAGGCTGTGTCTGGTCAGTCTAATCACTAAGGGGAAATAGTTAAGAAGATCTTGAGCACTGGAGTTTCTCTGTGAAAGCAATGATTGGCCTGAAAACACAGAGAAGTGCATAGAGTAGAGTCCTAGTAGCATGGCAGTGCCTTTGACCTGGTTCCCTGTATTTAGAGGCTTTGATTTCCTGACTCCGCTTATTGTTCTGGTCCCAAGCATGTCAACCATTCATGCCCCACCCTAAGTCTGCTTTACTCCTTTACTCTATCCCTTTTGCAACTGGGAATACCTGCAAAGAGCAAGTGAGCTGGGGCAAAAGAGGGATAGAGAGAAAGATGGAGAGCATGAATGACATGCTGTGCAGGGGTGGGGGTTTGGGATTGTGCTACATTGACACATAAAACCAGTGTCTCTCAGTTTTCAAATGTCTCATTGAAAGTTCTGTCTGCTTTGATATTTTAAGTAGGTATCACAACAAAGGGGCCAACAAACGCTGCAGTGGAGCTGGAAGACTATTTCTACATGTACTGGAGGAGCTAGAGTGTCTTGCATGAGCAAGGGAGAAGAAGAGCTCCTTCCTCAGGGACAGGTAGAGTTACCTGGGGAGGAACAGTCACATACTCCCTTTCCTCCAGTTCATGCTAGGCCTCTGCAGAAACTACCATTTAGATCTTAGAGAGTTCCTATTTTAAGAGCACATCTGAGGTTGATATGAATATCATCGTTGGTCAAATTGGATTGTTTTTATTTTTTATTTAATGATGGAAACAGTGAAATCTTTTAAGTTATCTGCTGTCTGTCTATCCATCCATCCATCCATCCAAATACAGTTTTTACAATCTTTCCAACACAAACTCCAATACCTCTGACACATTTCCAAAACTCTTCACATAGTTTGCACAACATCAGCCTGTGTGGTTTATACAATTAAAACATTTATTGTTTGTTTGACACAAACTGCCTAGTGGACACTTTTACAAAATGTTTTAACTTCTTTTACAAACACTGTTCCATGGCCAAACAATTGACTTTAACTCACACATTTGAAAATGCTTCCACACAGTATGCCAGAACAAATAAGCTCATGTTCTAAATGCAATCAATAGGCTAGCAGTCGACAGCAATTCACTTTATAGATTCAAATCAATTATTTCTTGTTTTTTTTTTAAATTGTCACTGAGCAGTAGCTAAATGAGTTATGTAAATAATAATAATTGAAATTGTGTTACATTGCTTCTATCACATGAAGTGGCAGAATGATATCCATCCCAGGATGCCATGTCTATTTCTTTCTTCTTACTCCCCCTTCCTCAACCCCACTGAGGAGTTCTTTCCAGCATGGAGATGGAAGGTCCATGACTATCAGCCACATAAAGGGTTGCCCTCCTGGAGGCCATGAATGCTCCCTGCCAGGAGATCACACCTGAGCACTGTCAGGGAAGGGTCAGACATGCAGATGCCTTGGCAGAGAAGACAATAGATGTGATCTTGATGAGGCCATGTGGCACAGTGCAGAAGACTGGACAGGTTAGGGTCTTTTTTTTCTCTATCAAGTTTTTTTTTATTTTTTCCATCCATTTTCTTCTGCTTATCCGGGGTTTGAGCAGGGATGCCCAGACCTCCCTCTTCCCGAGCACTTCCTCCAGCTCTTCTGGAACGCCTCTTCCCGAGGCGTTCCCAGGCCAGCCGGGTGACATAGTCACTCCAGCGTGTCCTGGGTCTTCCCCTGGGGCTCCTCCCGGTGGGGCATGCCTAGACCACGTCCTGAGGGAGGCATCCAGGGGGCACCTGATACAGATGCCTGAGCCACCTCAGCTGGCTCCTTTCGATGTGGAGGAGCAGCAGCTCTACTCTGAGCTCCTCCCAGGTGACAGAGCTCCTCACCCTATCTCTAAGGGAGTGCCCCACCACCATACGGAAAAAAACACATTTTGGCCACTGGTATCCGGGATCTCATTCTTTCAGTCATGAGCCAAAGCTCATGACTGTTGGTGAGGGTAGGAACGTAGATCGACCGGTAAATCGAGAGCTTCGCCTTTCGGCTCAGCTCTTTCTTCACCACGATGGACCAATACAGCGACTGCATTACTGCAGCCTCTGCACCGATCCGCCTGTCAGTCTCGCGCTTTTTTTTTTTTTACAATACACTACATATTTCATCTGTGCATTTTTCTGCTTGTATCCATTTTTTCGACAAATAGTCTTTGCAAAAATGTCATTACAGTTGTGACTGTCTTTTCCTGTAAACTCTTGTCTGGCCCACTGCATGCAAGAAAACTCAACATACCTGGAGGAGGTTCAAAAGAAATGGCAGTGCAGACAATTTTCATAAGAATATACCTGAAACGTAATACAGTTACTGTGTGCGGCAGATTTAAGGTTTCTGATGGAAGAGAATAGGTGTTGGTTGATTGATCTGGTGTATAGGGTTAGTGTATACTTGCATTTTGAAACCTAGTGTAGATGTTTAGTTTACAATGTGAGCTTCTGAGCATAAAGTTAGCTGGTTTGTCAGTTGTGTGTTGTAGGTGGTTGGTGTGTGAGCAGTTTTGGAGATGTGTGAGAAGCATTGGCCATTGTGTTCCAGCGATTGTAAAAAACTGTAATCGGATCCACCACATCCATGTCCATGTCACAATGAAAATGTAATTAATAAATAATAATGGTTCATTGTTAGTTGTTAATAAACGCTGTTAGCAAGCCCCAATCCTCCATGACATCACCCATTGATTTGTGAAGGGTCATTTATGGAGCCAGGGGTTTGACTTGCTATTTTGGCTGCCATCCTTCATACTGGAGCCACCAGAAACCATATGGCTATCGTGGAATAACCCGACAGTAACTGTATTCTCACTGCTGTGAGGGTCCCAGTCAACATGAGCACATGGGCCCTATATGAGTTACAAAGGGGCCACATGGGTACCAAGTGGGCATGGGCTTGAAATGGGCAAATTGTGTGGGTCCCATATGGTTTTTGTAACATGGGTCCCACATAGGAAGCCCATGTGGACTGACTGTATGGGTCCCTTAAGGGATACAAGTAGGCAAAGTAGGCATGGGGTGGAAGTAGGCAAGTTATGTGAGTCCCGTATGGACTACCAAACATGAGCCCCACATTGAAAGCCCTATGGGGCAACTTGAAAGGCCCCAATGGTCTGGAACTGAGTATCATTTATTGGGTTCCAAATTCTTCCTTTAACATGGGCTTCCCATGTGGGCTGACTGATATGAGTACGCAAAGTGGGCATGGGGTGGAAGGGTGGGACAACAGGACCACCTCCACCCTATTCATAACCTCTCAGGGGTTGCCTGGTGCAAGTTTAGTGCTGAAACTGCTCAGACAAATTAAATCTGTCTCTATTACTTTCTTTAAAGCCCCTGCAATCCTCAACATATTCTTTTTTTATGTTGATTTTTCTTTACAGAGTTTTCTCTAATTGGTCAGGGACAATTGTAGCCGCACTAAAAATCTAAATCTAAATAATAAGAAAATAGAACTAACTATAGTTCTATTTTAATATCTCCTCCACTCCATTTATTTTGTGTCATTGTATTTTACAGCCATTTATGCAGAGGCCAGGGTAAAGCTACATCAAGCTGAATATACATCTAACCTGACAGACACCGATTTTTGTGGAGGGAATACAGGTCAAAAGTCATCTCCATAGAGTCATTAGGTATGGTAAAAGGTAATCTTTTGATTATTTTGCCTGTTAATCTGCAAAATACTTGTTTCATAAAATGAAAACCATAAGATATGTATAAATAAAAAGAGAGAATTACCAGCGCTTTATTTTGTTGATATTATCCAACAGATTATCATTTGAAGGCACACATCCATTCATGACATACACCGGTATGATCATGTAAACTGTCTCAAGCTGACCATCCGCTATGAGCCTGTTAGTTTCGGAAGATGAGAGATTTTGTGTATAAATGTGGAAAATTGCTGTGTTTAATGTTAACAAAGAGGTTTTGAATAAGGGAGACATATCCCTTTATTTGAAAATTATTAAACCTTTCATTCCGGCCAGTGGGGTAGCACAGTCCAGGGATCTTGAGGCCCATGTAGACCGAGGATCCATCATGGTTCTGCGCCACCTTTGTAATTTTCCCCTCCACCACTGGGGGACGATATAATTCTGTGGGTCCTGTCCTACCCCCGGAGTAGACGAAGAAGAGCATAAATAAACACAACACAGACTTTTAGAAACCTTAATGAACAGTGAGTACGCAAGAAAATGCGTATGGCTTGGCCAGTTTTGGATGCATATGCATGTATATGTATGTGTATGCTACTGCTCTACTGATTCATGGTTGATACAAAGAAAACCCCAATGTGGGATGGGTTATGGGTATGTTGCATGCATGTATGGATTTGTTTATACACGATACTGAGAGAAGCAAAACAGAACACAGGATCCAAATCCAAATAAATAGTTAAATAAAAAGGAGTACAAAAGCATGAAAAGAGTGCAAAAGTACTTGTCCCACAGGCTCTTCCACTTGTAGCGACAAGCACCATCGTCCAAGCCCACAATCTCTGCAGTCTCTTTCACACTGGAAAGCGTCCTTATATTCCCTGAAGGCTGAGTTGTACAGGTGGGAAGAGCGGCTGACTTCAACTCAAGTCCATACCAAAAAACAACAAACTGCTTATTCGAGGGTAAAAAATGAGCTCTCCCACCTTGTCAACGGCATTTTGAATGCTCGACTCCACTTATTGGTGTGGCGAGTTCAGTAGGCCGCATGCACGACCAATGAGCTCAGGTCTCACATTTTTTCCTGCATAAATCTGTCTGCGCCACTCCCCAAAACATACTTGGGCCTTTAAAGCTGGGACCAAGGTAGGTCTTGTGTATTTAGTCCTGTTGGCGCCCACTTAACAGCTAGTGTATCCTGCCTTAAACCTACATATGCAAGCATGCAACCAACATTGAACCCACCCATATTTTAGCCATGCTGTCCCCATATAGGACCCACATAGGCCTACCTACAACTGAGTGTAATCCTGCCTTAAACCAACATGGGCAATTGGCTTGGGCCTAGCATGGAACCTGTGGACAATCCCACTTGCAACCCATATTTCAGCCTGTGCTGTACATGTAGGACCCACATAGGACTTAAAGTTGGGGCCAAGATGGGTCTTGTCTGTTTTACTCAGCTGGGACCTGATTAAAATCTAGTGTAATCCTGCCTTACACCCATGTGGGCAATTGTCTTGGGGCCACCATGGAACCAGTGGACAATCTTATATGGGTGCGATCTGACAATTTCATTAGGGGCCCATTATTAACTTCAATTTTTTCTCGGTCCACTGCCATACGACTGCCATCTCACAATGGCATTTTTTGGGGCTCAGTTTGAGCCTGAGCCGCTGGGACACAGTTTATAACCAATGAAACAGACTACTGAAAATTCAAATACCAGATATACTCAGAATCATCCTCATAAATGACATGGCATATAATGGCATACAAATGATTACTGTAGAGACCCTGTAGCTGAATGCTAAATATGTATTCTCACCTATTGCAGACCATGGTACCTGTAGAAGATCCATGCAGAGACAAGATGCAAAGCCTACACTGAAAATACATTGTTCCAGCTAGGTATTGAACCAAGGACCTCTTTTGCAGTGAGGTGACAGAGCTCCGAACTTCTGAGTTCTGAATGACCGTAATCAAAAGCAGATGATTTAAAACAGTTTTTTGACAGCCACTCTTAATGCCACTCATTAGAATAATGGTTCAATTTTCAGCCTTGCAGTTGACTGGACCATGCATTGCTTTCATCCTGTGAGTGCCGGAGAAAGGCACCATCAGCGACACCAGAAGGTAAAAATTGAGTAGGATAATGGACAGACAGATGGATGGATGAGTGGGTACGATGATGAAAGAATGAATAAATGAATGAATGAATGAATGGTCCAGGAAAATGGATGTATTATGATCACTTAGTCAAATTATAGGACAATTGGGTTCTGTTGGAAATGTTTGCATTGCATTGCATGTAGTGGAATTTTTAAGCATCAAGGGGACATAGTTTAATAATAATTTAGTAATTTAATATGTCTGATCTCTCTGCAGATGAGCTTCCTGTCCAGTGCAGCTTGGGATTGGAAGTGGAACGTCACATCTGACACATTCCCTTTCCATGCTCCAGAGAGCCAGAAGCCCTTCACTCACCGTGGGGTGCTATCTGCTGTAAATAGCCTGTTTGATCCCTTGGGCATTCATGCCCCTGTAACTACTAAATAAAGACTACATTGTAAAGACTACAAGTGGTGTTTCAATAGATACAGTCAGCAGAAAAGATTCCTTGTGTATGTAAACAATCATGTACAGAGAATCAAGCCGTCTTCCCTACCACACCAATGGAGATGTGTACCAACAGAGCATAACCCTGTGGCTCCCGGTCTGTCACTGCAG
The DNA here is from genome assembly GCA_029224185.1 of Karalla daura. Classification (NCBI taxonomy): domain Eukaryota; kingdom Metazoa; phylum Chordata; class Actinopteri; order Chaetodontiformes; family Leiognathidae; genus Karalla; species Karalla daura. The sequence continues at coordinate 27,380,872 of CM055190.1, read as the reverse complement.
GGAAGCTCACCAGTACGACATAGCTATGCAGTCCAGCATTTTATTTTCAAGACTCCTGAGGAAGGACCATTTGAACTCATTAACCCAGAGTCAGACATTAAAATTCACTCCAGTGAGACGATGCTTGCTGCCACAGCATCCATGAATCATGTGGGTTCAGCATGCTTTGGGCATTTGTCAAAGTGGACGTCCCTCATCAAAGCTATAGCCCACATTCATTATATCTCTCATAGTTTCATCAAGTGAAGTCCCCAAAGATGGGCTTTTTTTTACCTGCATGTCCACTAGAGCTGTTCACATTGAAGTAATCAATCTTCTGATTCTAACACTCTCAACTCGTTTCACCCAGATGCTTGGTTGGTGTAGTTTCACCATCCCTTGAAACGTCACCAAGCCTGCGTGTTTAAAAAGCAGTTGAAGAGGGTCCAGGCTCTCGCAGACACTTTCTGAGCTTGATGGCAGAAAGAATATCTTGGTATGCTACTGGATCAAGAAAAGTGGCACCAAACCAGGCCAAAGTTGTAGGAAGGAGACAAAGTTCTTTTGAAGGACAAGGAACTGAGAAGAAATGAATGGCGGAGAGGAGTCATAGTGAAGGCTCTCCCAAGCAAGTTGGAGTTGTCAGGAAGGTGGAGGTTAAAGTTACCCACATGGAGACTTTCATCAGACCCATTTTGGAGTGTATCCCTCTCTTATCGCCAGGATATTAGATTATGTACATTTGTTATTGTGGCATTTTATAAATAATGCCAGGTAGGAAGTGTGTTTGAACTGTTTGCATTTCTATTTTTTGCAGTGGCATTTTTAAGGGGGTATAATTCATTTGTTTATGTCCCAGTCATCAAATAGTCACAGGATGTGACGTACAAAGAAGTTGTTCTCCTTTTTCCTGTTGACACAATAAGTGTGCTTAGCGCTGAGATGCCACCTCTCCGTCCTCCTTGAGCACAGAGATGCTTCTCCATCCCCAAGTGTTTTGTTTTTAGCCCTTTGAGTGGCAAAACAAGTAAGTAAACTATAATAGATTTTTTTTTCATTACAATCATTAACTTCTTTTAATGACAAAGTATTTATATTGGTTGTTAATCACTGTTTTTCTGCTGTGTTAACTTTTCAGTTTCACACTTTTTGACATTAAATCCCATCCAACCACAAGACCTTCCTGTTCCCTGGAGGATGCAATGTCAGAGCGTAGAGATGATTGTGAATACCGGCATAGGACGGGAGTCACTCTGGGTGAAGCAGCACAGACATGTTTAATAATATAGTTTTACTGTAGCATGAAAATATTGTGTCTGTCTAGAGTTGGAATAAAAATCTCCCTAATGATAAAAAATAACTATACATACTATACTTACATTTATTATTCATCACCACATATGAAGCATGGCCAATAGAAAGCAGGACAAAGTAGAAAGTACATTGACAACAAAGCTAATAAGGTTTACTATTATCCCATACGTCTAGCTGTATACTTCAATACTAACATGAATTTAACAACTGACTGTTCTCTAAACTTCAGTGTCTCTAAATTTTTCCTCTAAATTTGTGAGCTTTGACTCTTACATTTTCAGATGATAGATTTTAAAATACCAAATTCAAGTGCGTTTGTCTATGTGTTCAACTATGTATGAGTGTGTGTATTCTCTATTTTAATGGGTGTGGTGGCTCGTTTGAAGTTCTTGCTTGTAGCGTTTGTGTGGTGAGACAGAGGGACAGACAGGCAGACAGGGATGGACGGATTGACTGTAACAGGCCAAACAACAGGTGTGTCTTTTGAATGAAACCCGCCGCCATATGAACGCCCTCTTTACCTCTAGCTTCTCTGATTCTTGTTTTCATCAGCAAAAGAAAAGACTTCTCCTCCTCTTTCTCACTGGCTTTCTTTCATCTTTGGGAGAGTCAGACAACCTCTCACTCTGAACCTGTATGTCTGTCTACTGTCCCTGCTTGTTGACGCTCTCATTGCCTCACTTATTTATTACTAGTCTTGAAACCCACCATATACACAAGCAAGACAGGAGCTCATAGAGAATGAGCTTGCTCCTAGGCAGAAAATTGACTATTTGTTGGCACTCAACACTGCAAAGCAGTGGAGTTGGTTGTGGATTTTGGGAGCAACCCACCCTTAGCCTACACCCACCAATGTCATCCAGAGAGATCCCCTAGTTGACACAGTTCAGTCCTTCCTCTTCCTTGGAAAATATCCTCACCCAAGAACTTAAATGTGAGCTTTCCTACAGAAGCAATTCAATGCAAAGAAACAACTCACGTCTAGTCCTATGGTAATACCCAGTCCTTATTATTATTAGTTATTATGATTAGTATTATTTGTAAGGGTTATATTAGTTGTATTTGTAAGGGTTTTTAAGGGTAGTATCCAGATATGTGCAAGTCTGGATGTGTATGTGTGCATGTGTGCAATTGTACTTGCAAAAAGTTATGATGTTTGTACACATAGTAAGGATGTGCTCTTTCAGTCGGTAACACTGTGTAAATGTTCAAAGATGTTGCACCTGCAACAAAGTTCAAAGCTCTTTCACCTGCTGTTGATCCCACTGTAAGGAAATTGGAAGCTGGGCATCATGCCAAACCACAGGCGGGTGTGGAGCTCTGCAGCAGATAGATTTGTTTAGGTCTGACGGTGCTTTGATGATGCAGTACCTATACACTATGCAAACACCCACCCACCCTCTCTCTCTCACACACACACACACACACACACACAAAAGCTTGCATCCACCCCCCCTTTACCCAGATTCTCCCCTTCTGTATGACCCCAAACCTGAAGATGAATTGGCTGAACAATTAAAAAGACAAACATGAAGAGGAATTCTAGACATTCAAAGAGGACGGGAGTTTTCCTTTATCTTAAGTGGTGCCAGAACATGAATCTCTTTGTCTTTGGATGACACAATTTCTCAGTTTAAATTGTTCACTTTGTGGAGGCATCATCACGGGGAACATCAAAGTTCAGAACTGACTGAGCATCTTTCTCTGTGATCTGAAAAAAGACCGGCATAGAACACAATGATTCTTCAAGATGCAGAGCCAACACTCTGCAGTTATTAGTACTGGTGATTTAAGAACGGTGGTTAATAATAATAAATAGTCATGATGTTCCTAATTCTAAATATAACTCAAGGAAACAAGATGAAATGTTGCTGCCAGGTGTAAAAGTCAGAACATTTTATAAAACCCATTTTTTTTTTTTAATACAATATTGATTCAATTACATGATTAACTGGTGCAATATTAATCAATATGAATCTTTTGATCAACAATTGCCTCATTTGATTCTGCGGTTTGATCATGCATTTTGAGGGATCCTTAGCAAGGACCGTTACAATCTACAACCAGTGTTTATGCACTAGAACTGTTTCTTGAGAGGGCTCCTTGGAGACGGCTACTGGGCAATGATGTGGTCACAAAGACACATCATCAGGGTGTTTTCCAAGACACTCTTCACTGAGGCAGACCCACCAACAGCTTCAACTTCAACTTTTATTCATTCAAAATGGCAATTTATAACAAATGTTATTTCAAGGCACTTTGTAAGAGCAGGCAAACAACATATACAAAGTAGTAACATACTAAACACCAGCAAGGGTGAACCAGTAGACCCTTGCATCAGCAGAGGAACAGCTCCCAAAAAAAGGGAAAAAAATGGAAGAAACCTCAGGGTGAGGGGCAGAAGAGGACTCATTCAGGACAGGCAGTCACGCAGCAGCCAAAGAATATGCAGTGATCTATTGTTTGATGATATACAATTTAGACTTAAGTCACAACAGTAGTCACAGTAGCAACAGTAGGTAGAGGGCCATGGCAAGGGGCGGAGTCCTGGATCCAGCTCAGCATCTATGGAGTCTGGGAGGGGAGAAAGCACAAACACGTGGTTGACACAGGTTGATCAAGTTGGTCTTGTCATCAGCTGAAAATCTTGGCAGCTCAGGCAGCATCCTTCCTTTTAGCCACAACCAGTGGCCACTCTTCGGCCGTCCCAACCGGGTCTTTTATTGCTCTGTCCTCTGATTCCAATTTCCCCAAGGTAGCTCTCATGTTGATAACATTTTTATAAATCAGCATTACATGAAGTTAAATTTTGTTCAATTCAATCACAATTTTATTTCCTATAACTAGTTACAATGATATATCTGTATAATATTATAACTGTTGAAAATTATTCGTATCTTTTTTGGAAATGACAGGTACGTGAGGAGTCAGAGAAGCACTCAGAACTCTTCTTCTGCTTCAAATACTGACTTTAGACATTCCTGTCTGCTGCAGGTAATAAAATGACTGAAGGAATTAACTTGTAATTGACGAGAGGATGGTGGATGGCAAGGAACCTGAAAAAGGCAGAGCTGGTTATCTCAGGTAGACTGAACGGCCTTGAGACCTTAAGAGGCCATGAGTGACTGCCCCTCTACAGCCTGCCCTTGTAGAGGGGCAGTCACTCTTTGCCTAGCAGGAGTATGGTGTCTTTACAAGGGCCTGACTGGAGGTGTTTAGGAAGCTGGAGACCAGGAGCTGACACTTAAATTCATTCTGCGTACATGTACAATATCTTTTAATGCAGTGCCTTCTCTTTTTGTTTTGTGGTCATTTCAGAATGATACTGAAACACTGAAATGACACACATAGAATCATACGAAAGCAAAAGATTGAAATATTTGATTCTTCAAATAATGAAGTCTTTCCATGAACCAGCTTCACAAGGTGAACTGCTTTTTCACTGCTTTTTTTCAATCTGCTATTTCAAGTTGGTTTCAGTCAGACGATTGAGGCACCTGATTCAGTACCCCTCGAATCCCCTTCCTGATAAAAACTGCCTCGAAGGATTTTAGATAATTGACACATGGAGTGGCACGTTATGGTCACTAACAGGACATCCACACAAACAAGCCCACCACCCTCCCCATTCTTCATTGTCTGAAGACAGATAATATCAACATATGGCAATTTTAAGTGAGGGTTAGGGTTAGGGTTACCACCATTACACAACCAAGTAAACACAACAAATTGATCTCAACTATTATATATTTAATGTGTTTGTGTGTGTGTGTGCATATGTGTGTTGCCCAGTCATCCTGGGGCTGTGAGTCTGCAGCTCTCTTGTCCTCCCCTAATTGATCAGCAGATGGCATTGACAAATGATGAATAGGGTGGACATGGTACACCCCTTACTCCCCCTCACCCTAAATGCATACACACACACACGCACACACACACACACACACACACACACACACACACACACACACACACACACACACACACACGCACATACACACAGCAGTAGCAGCAGCACCAGCAGTAGCATCCTATTGGTGTCATCACTCTTGTCTTACAAGACTCCTAACACCCCACTGGCATGGGAGAGTGAGCGCATCAAACCATGGAAGAACAGAACTCTTCGCTTCACTGAGAAAGAGAGATCACACAAAAGATCGAGAGAAAGAGAAAGAGAGAGAGGAAGAGGAAGAGGAGATTCCTTACATAGTTCCCCATTTGTATGCACGACTGCTGTCAGAGAAATGAAGGTATCCCCAGACATCCCATCCTTCCCCGTCCTTTCATGTGGCAATGAAAGGCATTTTTTCCCTCTTTGAGCCTATTGAGATGCCACCACCTGTAACTGGATGCAACGTTTTCTCTCTTTCACAACTCCCTCCCTCTCATACTCTCTTGCTTTCTTTCACATGCACACACGCACACATACACACACATACACTCACTCTCTCAGTTACACATAATGTACATTCACCTGCACAAAGTCTGTGAGATGAGTGGATGAAATAGTCACTTAGTGAAAAGGGTGATATCCCCATCTGAAACAATGCACTATGCAAAGACATGGAGGAAATAAATTCACTGAGAGACTGTATCTATCTAATGTAGTTCTTTTTAGGAACAATTCTGTAAAAGTAACAGCAGAAACTCAGACAAAACTTGAAAATAACTAAAATGAACAACCCGTGTCCTCAACCCAATGTTGACAAATCATCTCTGTTTCTCTTGTTGTCTGCAGTTAACTGTCATATAGTTTAATACACACAAAAAGCAAAAGAACAGAAAATTGGATAGAAAAACTAAAAAAGACAATAAAAAGGAATATAAGGTCGATGCACACTAAACAAATAAGAAACCTAAGACAAAGAGGCAAAGGGCACAAGTGATCCGAAGGGGACCAAAAAGACAGGGGACAGAATTTTTAAAAGGACTGGTCTGTGATATCCGAGATGGAAGATCATATGAAGGTACATCAGTCAACGTTAACTTCAACTTTTATTAATTCAAAGTGTCAATTCAGAAGAAAGGTCACCTCAAGGCACTTCACAAGAGTAAGCAAACAATATGTACAAAGTAGTAACATAGTAAACACCCGCTGTCCTTAGACCCTAGCACTGGCTGGCCCAGCTGCCTGCTAGACTGAAACTGGTAGACAGTTCCACAGAGGAGGGCCCTGCTCACTGAGGGTTCTGGCTCCAAATCTGGATTTGAGATTCTTGGAACCACGAGTGTCAGCGTGAAATTGAAAAAGGTGCCAGACCAAGAAAAGTTTTGTATATAAGTAGAAGAATTTTAAGATTAATTCTATATGGGACAGGAAGCCAGGGCTAGAGCAGAGGCCAGAACTGGAGAGGTATGATCTTCCCATTTTTTTAAAAGATGCTTTTCTGGATGTTCTGGATGAGCTGCAAAGTTCTCAGTGACCTGTTTGTGCCAGAAATTGGATCCATCCAGTAGAGAGTTGCAGTAGTCCAGCCTGGAAGTTAACAAAGGCATAGACTAGCTTCTCCGCTGCCTCTAGGGGGAGTATATGTCTAAATTTTGCAATATTGCAAAGGTGAAAGTAGGATGATTTATGATTTAAGTTATGGGCAGGATTGAAGCTATTATAGTCAATTGTGTTTGCTCATCTTGATTGATTGATATAATTGGGTGTCATCAGCAAAAAAGTTGAAATCTATTGAATGATTCCTGATGATATCGCCTAGAGGGAGCGTATATAAGGTGAACAGGACTGGACCAAGCACAGATCCTTGTGGGATCCCCTGACTGACTTTAGAGCAGGAAACAGATTATTATTGGCATGAACAAACCGATGATGGTCTCAAAAGCAGCGCGAAGATCTTAAGGCCTGGGGCTTCGTTTATCAACTGTGCATATGCATAGATGTGTGCATAATGAATGTAAGAGCATTCCAACAAAAAGTATGGAATTTATCAATTTGTACTCCTGCTAGAGAACGTGTGAAGATTTAAGCATAGCCCTGACCATGGTTACGCACAAAATCTAGTAGTAGAACAGTTAAACTACAAATAGAACCCATCAAAGGAATCACAGTGATCAGGAATATCTAATTTCACACATTCCCCATCTCCTATAGCTGATCAAATATTCTCAATTAGTAATTTAGCATGCAATTAATGATTGAATGATCGATGGGACAAGCTATAATAGGCAGCTGTGACTGGACAGGACAATGCAGGTAGCGTGTCTTATCCGGCACTTTTGGAGGATTTGGAGAACGATATGCTCAGCAGAGAGTGTGTTTTCCAGGACCGATCTGATCTGATCTGTTCAGTAAGAGCACAGAGTGGCCTCTTAACAAGTTACGCTTCCCGAAAACCATACTAATGGATTTGTGCCTTAATTTAAAACTCTTGCTGGAGTGAGAGACAAAATGCACCAAAGTCATCCCGGGGCGCATTCAGCTCCACTGTCACCTCCAGTTCCTGAAGGCAGGTGCAGCTGGCTTGAATTTCCAAGTTATTGGAGAAATATTACATTATTGTCACATTTATTTTAATTCAAATTAAACCGTATAAATAAATGTTTAGGAAACACCTTAGCCCAACTTTTTATTTTACCTGCAGAGTGACTGGTCGACAGTACAGCTGCTTCTGTTGGAAGAGTGTCTGTATCTCCGTCAGAAATAATGCCACATATTTCACCACAGTTGATAGTGGTATAGCAGTGACGCTGGCAGTATGGCTGTTGCTTGTTTTCCCCCAGTTACAGATATTTTCTGCCTGTGGGCTGTGATGCATTTTTTTTGCTGTGATTTCGATACCAAACCATTTCCTATTTTTTTTATTTCTGAGTGAAATAACAGAGTTCACCGCAGTGTCTCCCATGCAATAATTTTTCTGTTGTTGGTCACACCTTAGGTGTTCTAAACAGTATTGTTTGGTTTGTTCCAACTCCTACAAGTAACTCAATCTCTGTTAGTGAAATACCTCCACTTCACCCTCATGATTTTGGTGAAGGGAAAAAAATTCATCCACGGCTCATTAAAGGCACTGTCGCTACCTAACCCTAACCAAGTTGGAGACACTTCTGAAAACAAATGATCTGAACCACGTATGAACCACTGGTGGCTGACACGCAAGACGCACCACTCCAACAAGAGCCTCTGACAGCCCTGGTGGCCCTGGCGGCCCCTACAGCCCTGACAGCCAACTCTCAGCTCGGTGTGTCCAAGCCTTTACAAGACAAGCACTGAAACAAGACCCTGGTCGGATGCCATTAAGAGGTCATTAGTAACTTTAACCTGTGCACTCTCAGTGCTACGATTTACTCTGTAGTCTGACTGGAAGATCTCAAATAAACTATTGTTGTTAAGGTCATATCAAAGTTGGTTGGCAATGACTCTCCAGGATTTTTGAGATAAAGACGAGGGCCTGTAATTTGCTAAAATCCCTGGATTAAGCAAGGGTTTCTTGATGCAGCCTGCTGATAAAGACAGATTGAGCAATAAGGGGGTGCCGCAGAAAGGCTGGAAAAGTACACAATGTCCATAGTCCATTTAACAATGTACTTGATAAACTTGGTTAGTAGAGTTGGCAAAAAGGAACTGAGATGGTCAACGGCTGGTATTAATGGCCTCCATGCAGTTTGCATGTTTCCCAAAATTACATTATACATAATAATCAGTATTACAAGCACTATTAGACTAAAGTAAAGTTTGAGGTTTGTCGATCTAATAATGTAATCAAAATGAACCATTTCATGAATATTAATAAAAGCAACTCACCAAAGAAGCCTTCCACCCCACTGAATATTCTCATGGGAAATCTAACACCTCACTCACTTCTCTCTTTCTGTCTTTCTCTTCTTTCTTCTACCTCTCTTCCTTCAGGTCCAATAAAGAAAGGAGACCTAACATGGCAGGCATGCCTGTTTGATCCCCATTCTGTGCTATCTTTAGTTTCCTCCATTTGGCTTGTATGGACTGGGATCAGTGGAGTGGATGGCCTATCCAAAAGGACAAAAGTCCCCCTGCTAATTGCTGTCACATCAGATGAAGGGGAACATCCCAAATAGGACCCTTTAGATTGATGGAGAGGGGGCAGGGAAGAGCAAGAAAGTTAGTTTTTCTTAAAGTTGCTGCTTTGTTTCAGTCTGATTGTGTCTTCATCTCAGTCTTTTTTAGTCTGTTCAATGCAATTTTCACATGCCTGTGACATTTAAAGCATGGGGGCTGACCCTGCAATAGCAGTCATCTCTAAACTGTAATCAACAGAATAATAACAATAAATGTTGCATCTTATTATTATATATGCCAGACGTGTGAATGTTTGTACCAAACATCTGAATGTTTCAGTTTTTTCTTACTAATTAAAAGTGCTTGAAGTTGTATCCAGTTGCATCCTGAGGTTTTGTGGCAGATTAGCGGTCAGTGTGTCAACAATAATACTGACATCAACATGCAGGGAGAATTGAAGTGGTGGATTCTGAGTTTTCTTTTTCTTTTTTATTACATTCCTCATCAAAGTTTAGCGCTTTGGAAAAGAGTTTGAGAGACATTCCCAGATTAGTTCTGCCCGTGTGGCTGCCTGCTATGTTATTGGGAAGCAGACAGTAGCTGACTGACAACCTGTTTGACTAGCTTCCCCCCTATTGTCTTTTTGCAACGAGGAAGATCAGTGGACCAGGACCCAGAGACAAAGGTTTCAGAGCCAGCACTTTGTATGTGTTTGTGTGTTCGTATATGTGTGTAGCTGTCACAGCCTGGTAATATAAGTATCTCTGGGTCCCGATCGGGTCGCTGCACTACACAGGGACAGAAAAGGAAAAAAAGTTGTCACTTCAAAGGATTTTTTTCTTGAAACACTCTGGAGAAAATGGGCACTAAAACATCACTAACCCTATAGTCCTTGATTGTTCAAAATGCTGCTGCTCACCTTGCACATCAAATGTTACTTAACTGTTACAGCTGTTTCTGAAACACCCTCAAACGTTTGTCGCAAAGCAACTTTACCCAGACCTTGAATTGTCAGAGTCAGATGCTATAGTTTTAAAGTGTGGTGCTGGTGGTTGTGCCAGAGATCACAACCTCGATGTACCAATGTGAGTTAGTCTTTGAAAGGAACTGAGCACCTCACCCGTCAAGCACACTTTGAGAACGTATGAGTCAAGCATGCACCACTTTCATTCACAGGTAAGTATGCTGTTGGCAGAAGGAAGCAGTGTTACAAGAAGATCTGTTATTTTAATGGAACAATTGAGATGAGCTTTTCCTTGATCTTTTTAAACACCAAAAAGGAGTCTCACCAGCAATATCTAATTCAACAAATCTAAAAATCTTTAACCTAGTTATATAAGAGGTGACTATTTGGACCTATTTCTTATTGTAAACCTGTATCCTTTATTGCAATTTACATTTTATTGCCCATTTTATTGTTTTTATATTATTGTAAAACTCTTTGAATTGATGGTTTTACGTGCTGTAAAAAGTGTTGCTTTGCCTTGTCTTGATTGACGATATAAGACAATAGTATATTTATATATCTACATATGTCTACATCCAATTTTCAACTCAACACAGCTTTATTTATTTTAAGTGGGAGTTCAAAACAGACGCTATCTCAAGGCACTTTACAAAAGTGAGCAACAGTATGTACAGAGAAGTGACATAGTGGACACCCCTGCCCTTAGACCATCACAAAGGCTGAGGAATGACTCAAAAAAAACTCTGACGGGAAAGAGTAGGGAGAGACCTCAGGGTGAGAGAAGGACCTTGCACATGCCGTTGTAACACTAAAACCTTGAGATGCTTAGGTAGAATATCAGGAGTGGAAAATGCAGAGTGCCCCCATTGAGAATGGGCTGGAAGCCAAGATCATAAAACCAGACGACATTAACAGAAAATGAAAATGTAATCTAAATATAGCCTTATATTTTCAGTGGGATGATAATGAAGCATGGGCAGGGAAGGGGGAGGGGTTTGGAGCAGGCAGTAGGGGTCACAGGAAGTGTGGAGGTGAGGATTAGGGGGCTACAATGAGTTAAACGTTCCTTCAGACAGAATAGAGGCCAAAGCATCCAGCCAATGTAATAATTTGTCTGGAATAATTGTGTGAAACGTGTGTGTGTGTGTGTGTGTGGCCAGGCCTCAAGGCTTGCTCTCTGGTAGGTGAAGTGACTCTTCAGAGAGAGTGGAGGACCCTTGCTGTCAGACAGGAATCTGGAGAGACCTCCCAGTAGCCCTCAGTGGTGAGAGCCTGTGGCTCTGTTTATTCACAGCTCTCAGCAGTACGGGAAGGTTGAGAGATGGAAAATGTTCACGTCCCATCCATCCATTATCGTATCCACTTTATACCCACTGGTGTCGCAGTGGTCTGCTGGTGCCTATCTCCAGCTCTCATCAGGCAAAGGCAGGAAATACACTCGGGAGAGATCTCCAGTACATCACAGAATGTTTATGTCACTGGAATTGAAAAAAGATACTTGTCGGAAGCAACTGATATGGCTGATAGACTAGCATGTGGCAAATATATGATGATTTTGGTGCTCCAAAGCATAAAAAAGAAAATGCTAACTGATTGATGAGGATGATGGGGAGAAGGCCTTTAGGAAGATAGTTGCTTCCATTCATTATCTCACTTGCTTTACAACCAATGGTGTTTTGGGTATCTCTTGGAGCCTATATTCAGTGCACGTAAGACAAAGGCAGGAAATACACCCTGGGCAGGACACCAGTCCATCGCACCCACCACGCTTAGTGTCTCCAAAGCACCTAAACATGAATGCTTTTGGACTGTGGAAGGAAGCCATAGTATCTTGAGAAAACCCACGCAGACCTGTGGAGAAAATCCAAAGTCCAGACATGCATCACTGTTAAAGTTTATAAGGAGTGTAACGATGAATGTATTAAGGATGAGAAAACTCAAAGTGGGAGGGAACTGGTAATTTAACTGGGAGCGATCTGATTTGGATTTGGTGACATGATTTATTGCATTGTGGATGCGAACTGCAACAAACCCAACAATGAGAAATTGCAGAATAAAAGAATTAGAATTTAGAATTTTGTTTTTTCAGCCAAAAACAATTATGATGAGTGTTGCTATTTGTCCACCCTGTGACTGATTGTGATGGCATGAGCTTAGCCAAGACACTTAAGGTGATACACAGCCATCTAGTGGCAAGATGATTAAACCTGTGTTGACAACAGAAAGAGTCAGGGCTTGCATATCATATGTGTGTGTGTGTGTGTATATATATATATACATGTGTATATATATATATATATATATATATATATATATATATATATATACATACATATGTATGTATGTATGTATGTATATATACACAACCCCAATGAGCAAATATGTTGTATCCAAATTAATTACAAGAAAAAATGAATTACAGTGCAACTTTGTATTCCAAACACAGGTAATATGAAGTATAGAAACAGCTGGCAGTTGGCACACAAGCTCTTTCAGTTTGTCCTGGTGTTCTGACCTGACCTGACCTCAGACCCGACTTGACTTTGACCTGTCCCAACAGGTGTTCGGTGCAGGTGCACGTCATGCTGTTTCTATCAAAATATCAAATAAGTCTCCCACCTTCACCCTATCCAGATGAGTAAACATCGTCACGTTTGACATTTGGATGCATTTTGCAATACGTTTGGATTCACAAACACAGCTGTTCATATATGCACATGCTGCAGCTGCCCGGCACAGCTGGCGGAAGTAAACTCACTCCTTACATATCTTGGCTTATTCAGCATGGATGTGTTTTGATCAGCTCAAGTCAAAATTCTGTCAAAACAGTATTTCATATTTTCATCTGACTAAGTTAGAGAAATAGATGAAACCTGTTTCTGTTTGCTTAGCCTTTGATAGCCAGGTCTTTAATTTGTAACTGCAGGGAGGTCATTGTTCATCCAAACACCCTATTTGTCGTCCAGTGCATAATATTTATTAAATACACCCTCGTGATGATTTTTATTTTTTACTTGTTTATTTTTTTCCTTTTTCTTTCACGTCATATGTAACCTTTGTCCTCTATGGTAGGGTACAGAAGGGAGAGTTTATTCTGGTTCATTTTCCAGGAGGCCATATATGGATTTCTAGAAAATCTTTCGACATGGTCTATGTAAATATTCATCTTTAATGCAGAAAAAGCATTTGGCTCTGACTGGGCTAGTATTCAAAATGAAAACATATTTACAGTTTTTCTGAATTGTTCAAGCACTAAATGCTATTGACTAAACAAGTTTCTCAAAACCTTGAACACGTTTCACATAGTAGAACACAATTTGCAAAACTTACTGGCTCCTCTTTGCAAAACCCTAAACACATTCTCTTTGTCAAAACGCATACAACATTGTGGGACACATGTCATTTAAAATGGTCAACATTCTTCCCAACCTTTAATCACAAATAAAGCTGACACCAATATTAGTCACTTGGGAGAGCAAGTTGTTGGAGGTTAGAGCTTCATAATGGATGCCCATCGCAGACCGCCAAGACAGGGAGTCCGAATCAGAGGGGGGCATCAAAGCAGAGGAGAAAGAGGTGGAAGAGGAAGAATGACAATTTCTATTGGCGCTAGAGCTGTGATTGTAGATCATGTACTGGTGCATGGGTTGACCATGAGAGAGGCAGGCCTCAGGGTTCAACCCAGTGCGAGTAGATTTTCTGTGGGCACCATCATACGGAGATTCAGAGAGGAGAACAGGTACAATAGTTCAAGTATTTTGGACATTGAAAGTTCACAGTTGTTCAGTGTGTACACCACTTGTAAAAGACTGCAAGGATATTTCATCACTGTGTTTATATATGCATTTAACTGGAATCCAGAGAACCCCCTCATTAGTTTATCTTTGCAGAAGTGGGTTTCAGCCTGGCAAAGAAGAGAAGAGACAGGGACCTCATTGATCAGAACATTTCGACAAGAGAAAAGGTAAAAAGTGCACAAAAAGTGCTCAGTATATACTATATCAGCACTGTTCATACTGGTTCCTGTGAGATCCTATGTATCTCTTTCCATATAGGTTTCAGGGGCGAGAGCGACAAGGAGGGAGGGGGTCTAGAACAAGAAACAGCAATCATAAACATGGTTCTGCCTAATACGCAATAATTCCCAGAGAAATTCAAGTCACTATCATTGGCGACAATGGCATTTTCAATAATGTTGATCAGGTCTCTCAACACAGGCATGCATCCTAAAAAAAAAACAATTTCAAAATAAACAACTGTATCGAGTGCCTTTTGAGCAGAATTCGGAGAGGGTCAGACAACTGTGGCGTGCATATGTGGAGGTATGTATGTGGAGGCAGAAACATGTGTTTTAGCGTTTGTGAAAAAATTGTAATTAGTCATGATTATTTGGTTAAATAAGTTAAAAATGTGCTTCAATACGACCATCTTGACTGCATTTATCATCCTGCCTGAGAAACTCAAGGTGATTGACAACATTCAACATTATATGTAACCTACTGTCCCCTACTGTCTCTCGGAGTAATGTTTAGGTGTGTCTGCTGAAGCCGTTGTGTGCTTGTTTACTGTTTCCAGTAATACCATTAACTCCATCTGACTGAACTTCATACTACACTCACAGCTCGACCACTGAAATACAAATAATACTTATTTAGATACTGCTGTTACTGTTAATATTTGTTCCCAAAACTGGAAACCAGGCCAGAATGCTTCTCAAAATTAAAATATTTTACAAAATTAACATGACCCAAGTTACCCAAATACATAAAAAAGAACAGTTGATGTCAATCCCCTTAGAGAAGGAGAGTCAGAAGGACCGTGGGGCAGGAAACAGAAAGCATAGGCCTGACCTTTCATCTTCAGAGGTCAAACTCCTCACAGTTGTCTTTGCCTCAATCTACAACGTCATCACTGCCTGATGACGTTGTAGATTGAGACTATGTCTCCTCTCTCTTCTTACTCTTAACATTTTCTTACTCCACCTCCTGAAGCTTTCCAGCTTCTCCTGCGTGATGCTCACTACCTCATCATTCCACCACCATGTCTGTGTCTGTATGCTGTGGTGGGCCCTTCATCCATCCACAGACCTCCTCTGCCAGCTAAATAAGTATATCCCACAGCTTGTACCATCACATCTCAACACTCTTCACTACCATTCCCTGTGTCCTCTGCCAACTCTGCCACCTTCACCCAAAACTACTCCTTCACATTCAGCTTCAGCAGCCTCCACACTGTGGTTTGGACACCACAGTGTGGAGGAAGAAAGTCAGCTTTATTGTCAAATATGCTATACATGCACATCATACAGCTCAGATTAATTTATTGTCTTCTCAACCCACAATGCAAACATGCAAAGAGTAAAAAAAAATGCAAGTATAAATAGTGCAATAGATTTCTAACTATGCAAGCCAGCTATGCTTCCCCCTCATCCTCCTGCCATACCTGGGGACCATGCCACAATCACGAGACGCGGCTGAACACATTGTAGCATCAAAACTCCTTCCTGACAAAAGAAAAGTAGATGTAGATCCCACTTCTCCACCAGGATTCCAGTACACACCACAAATTCACCCCTCTTTTGACTATGTATGTTGTTGCCCAGGTGTGTTGGCACCAGGAGTCTCTCAATACTTAGGTATTTAAACTAATTTTCAACTAACTTGAACTCTTCCTATTTCATTAGAATTGTTGTGTGTTCATCCCAGTTTTTTGTCTTGCTTATGTACCTATCATCATTCTTCTCATAACTGTATAACTTATGTGTGTAACTGGCAATTGAAATTGGGGTGACTGCAGCTCAGGGGGAGTTTGGTCATCTACGAGTCAAAGGGTCCCTGCTTTGATCCCAGCCCAGTGCACCTACATGTCAAAGTTTCTTTGGGGAAGATACTGGAGCCCAAAATAGGTTAAAGATGTTAAAAGCAGACAGACTGTGCAGGGTGTCTAAAATAAGATGTCGTTTCTAAAATCAGATAAGTACTTTATTCATCCCACTCAGTCAAAGAAGGTGTGGACACCACAACTCGTCCTTGTCTATTACAGACTTGCGGCAACTTGGTCCAAAGTGTCGTTACTTGGAATCCTGCATTATTTCATTTGGTGAACATTAAAAGAACATGAAAAAGATGTTAGGATCACTCCACCAATATGTTCATATGATACCAATATAAGTTTTTTATATTGTTGTTCGATCACAAAAACATTGAGGTATTCACTGATCATCTTTTTATAGCGTAGGTGTTTCTGAATCATAGCCACAGACCTCTGGCACAGCATTTATTTTCTTTGCAAGACACATAAACAGTTCAGTGCAGTGGCCATTTGCACAGCTGTGTTGCTCTAAATTCCTGCCAGCATTGTAAGTCCATATCTGATCAGTGCCAACAGGACACGGCACATCTCAGGGATGCACACACACCTACACAGAGAGACAACATTGAGAACAAACTGTCAATCCCTCTTTGTAACTACACTTTTATCTACAACACTCTTCAACACACTCTTATCTACAACTTATTGTCTTAATAATGAATGTATTATCTATTTATGCTGGTAACCTACACAGCCGAGCAGATTTTATTTGTTAGTGTGCTGTTCTTGGTCTCCTATTGTTTTAAGCTCTTTGTAGTCTCAGCAGAAGACACAGGAGAAGAGAGAGAGGGAACCTACTTCATTATACGCACTTTATTACTATTTTGAGAATAAAGTCGTTAATAATGAGAATAAAGTATAAAAAATGAGAACAAAGTTGTTAATAACAGGGATAAAGTCGTAGGTTAAAATCATAATATTACGACAATAAAGTCGTACTTAAAACAGAAGTAAGTCGACACGAGAAAAGGTGAGGAGGTAAGGTTGATGTAGACTACTTGTTAACTTAAATCAAACTGCTCTGTTCAGTTTATTGGGCCCCATACATACAGTGGCCTTACATACGTAAGGCCTCTATACCGTCAGAGTTAAGGAGGAGTTCCACAAGACTACAGCCAAATGATGTAGAAATAAGTTCAAATGCATTGTTACGACTCATGTTGCGAGTTTTTTCTGAATTGATGAAGCACTAAACGCTAGGGACTGCTAGTGACTCTTTTGTCAGAAACCTTAAACACGTCTCGCCTAACAGAACGCAATTTGCAAAACCTACTGGCCACTCACTGCAAAACTCTTAACACACCCTCATTGTCAAAACACGCAGCACCGTGGGACGCGTCGTTCAAAATGCTGAACATTCTTCCCAACCTTGAACCACAAATAAAGCACAGATGGCACAAGTTAGACACAAGGAGTCCAAATTGGTCGCACTTCCTCTCTGCTGAGGAGGGTGTCATCTGGTGGTCAATTTGCAAATAATGCCATGATGAAGGAGTTATTAGAAAAGAAATGAATGGATATCGCCGCGTCTATTTGGTTAGCGGGGGACACTCACAGAGGCGACATTATGACATGCATTCATCGGACGAATAGACTGTGTGGGGGGTCTTTTGCAAGGCACTGTATGGCACCGGTAGCAAATTGAAGGCAAAGTCCAAATAGAGGAGCGGGGAAACAAAATGAATCCAGATGTTTCCTCACAGGTGGCCTGTTTGGTACGTGGGCCAGTCCTTTGTCGTTTCAACAGGTGAATGCTGAATTGTGCTGTGGAGCGTGCCGAGAAGTCGGTAGAACAGAAAAGCGCAACACAGATGCAGTTCATTTGTTGTTGCCCAGAGAACGCGTGCCTCGGCAGCACGGGCTGGACAACCGAGCGCGTGTCGGTGGAGGGTGAAATCCCCACTTAGATCTAATGAGAATGACGTCCACCCTGACAGTGGCCCACTGCGACGCATGCGCATCAGTGAGATATGGAAAGACAAAGAAAAGAAGCCGAATTCGTAAGACCATCCACAAGAAAACAGTGGGAATAAACTGCCGGAATAATGTTCCACAGACATGGAGAACTGTCACACAGTATTTCTGGTGTAATAGCCTACCCTTAATAATGATCACAGCCACAGTCACTTACTCTTACCTTTTTGAATCTCATTAATTCGTTGCACGATGACTGATGAATACACAGTTTACCAGGGTGCGGTGCCAGTGCAGCAGAATTGATACAAACCTTGATATGAACGTTGCAACACATACACTGTGCAAGGAAACCTCAAAGTACTAAACCTCTTTAGGAAGCACGGACTCATTAACTGATTGTTTGTGCTGGAGCTGAAAAGCTCAAAATATGCTCAAAATATGACTTATGACAGTGGAATCACTTAAAAAAACACTCTGTATGTCTAAACCTATTCATTTATTTACATCATAGCTGTCGAGTAATCTCCACCGCTCAGTATCAGAGTCACTGTAAGTCTCTGTCAGGTGTAACAATAACAATAAATAGGACAATCAATCACCATCAGTGAAATCAAAGCGTTTTGCAGTTTGTGCATTTTTGCCACAGGCCTGGCTCTGCGTTAGATAACACAGAGCCAGAAAGCTAAAACGCTGCTTGAGAGATTTCCTGGGCGGCTATTGTAATAACTTTTATGGCATGCTGTGACCCTTAATGCTAGACTTTAAGCGTTCCCATGTCATCTCCTCAAGTGAAAACGCCTCAACCTTAAGCAGGAAACCACTTTCTTCCAATTATGAACTATTAATTCTCTTTCACACACACACACACACACACAAGTGAAACAACTTCCCACCAACTGAAAGATTTGGGGAAAAATCAGCCAACCAAGATGAGTGACCAATTCTGCCTATCATTTGTTGCACGTGAGAGATTCTTACAGGTGGAGCTCCAGGAATATCAAGTCTGAATCCAGGGTCACTGTGTCCATCACAGTTTTTAATCGCGTGCTCGTTTGGCTGATAATGAAAAACTACTTAATGTACGAGAAAAGTATATTTTCCTTCCCAAAGTGTCAACACTTTTTGTGGCTAACAGATTTCAACTCTCATGTGAACTCAGCATCAGGTTTATTGGTTGGTGCTGGTGAGAAGAAACACTTAAGTAGGCCCGTTTCGCCACTTAATTTGTCAATACTGTGAAGTCGGTCCGTCTCGTGTTTTCATCCGTTTGAATGCAAATGATGCATTCTTGGACACGCGTTTAGCAGCCATCTCCTCGGGTCCTCGTCAGGTCTGTGGCCAGCTCAACGTTCGCTCGCTCCCGAGGCACGGGGACAACCTCCAGCCCCTCCTCGTCGAGAGGGTTTCAAAAGGAAGTCCCCGCCGAGGTTCTGATGTAGTCCTTGAAGTCCGTTGAGACGCTAAGCATGGCGCAGACCTGGACAACGGCAGAGGTTAATCGGCACACAGTCACAAATTATTCACATTGGGACAGGTTGCTGCGACCGGGCTGAATTCAGGCATATTGTTGACTGTAGGCTGTCTAGTTACCCATGGCCCGCCACACACATTTCATGGTTATAGTGGAGACAGTGGAGCCATGAACAACGAAACAGTGGTCTCTAGGTCTCTCGTCATTGTGCTGCTACATAAAGAGTTACTTTTTATGCTGTACTATGCTAAACTATGCTAAAGTTATGCTAACCCGGGGGTCTCCAGATCCCAACGGCCAGGTGGGCTACAAAATGTTTGGCCCACTCATCCAACTCTAGGGACTGTGGTGAATAACTCAGCTTCACCTGGGGGTGGAGTATCCCGTTAAGCTAATGACTCAACGTGGTTTGTCTTGCTTCAGACCCTTGAAGGCTTGGGAAGTCTTGAACAGTGCTATATAAGACCCAGTCCATTTACTTTGATTTACATACATCATATGGAGGCACATGAAAGTATGAGGACAGGAACATGAACCCACAAGAACCCGCCCAATCTTTGACAATGACCATTTTCAAGGAAACGGGGCGAGCACCTGTCTAAATTTAGCACGAAGTTTCTCCATGTCCTCTTGCTGCCGTTCAGACTGCGGATCATCAGCTGGAAAGTCCTGGATCAAACCGAGGAGGCCCATCAGAGCTTTCACTCGCTTTCTAGGGACACACGAAGATTAAATGATTAAGGACCACTAATCTGGTGACTCGACACTGACAACAGACAATGGCAGCAAAATGGGAGCCGCAACAGACCCCGTTTGTGCAAAAAGCAGATTGAAAGAAAAAGTAGCCGCAGGGATAGCCATATTTCCGCTGCAAGAACTTTGGGGTAATTTAACAGGGCCGCAGTCAACAGGAGATCAGCGAGAGAGGCTCTCCCACGCACACCAGCTACCACAGTTGCAATGCGTGAAAAGTTGTGGCACACACAGTTGAGGAGCTCATGTAATCTGTTAATGAAGCACAATGTCCTAAAAACGTATTTACTATGAACACATGTCCGACTCCTGGTTAGCCCAGATCGCCAGAGCAGCTGAGGATGGCCGTGTCAGGAGCCTCTCCCATGCTTTAACCAGGTGAGAACAGACTATTTTGTTTTCTTTTACCCAATTTTTGTGGATTACCGTGCCGGGTATGGTGGCGACCACTGATTGTGAATTCCAGAGGGGGAATTTTGTGGATCTGTTTTTGCTAGGATTTGAATTTTGAAGTTTTTCTGTTTTTCTCGTTGGATTCAGAGGGGATGCAGGGTTAATCCTGAGGTCAGTTGGACTGAGTATTGTGGATTTCTTTCTGTTAATAATAATAATAATAATATATAATTATTTGCAAGCTGCTGATTATTGCCTGATTACTGGGTGTGGAGAATTTCACAGAAAAATACATGAGTGGTGCTAACAAGAGACCTAAGTTTGTTTCTTTTTTACTCTTTGCCCTAAACCAGTATATTTAGCTGTTAATGTCAATTTGTGACATTTCAGCGCATCATTTGGTTAATGCAATACACAATTTCAAGGCTAGATGGGAGTATACCGTACACAATGTCCCTTTAAATGCCTTCATTTTCCCAAAATCGATTTATCGACTTTTAATACCCACAATACCTAGGTGTTTTTAACACCTGTAATGCATAATAGACTCCCGGAGTGACAGACAAACCTAGAGAACATCTTGAAAACATTTTTAACAATTTGTCAACATTGTTTCCTCAATAAATGTTGTATGGCACAAATTTCTAGAATTTCAAGTAACTAATGACAAACTAAGCTTAAATTAAACAAAATGGTTGTTGTCATAATGTCTGCACCAAACGTCACCTGTGTTACTACTCCTCTAGATGTAATTTTGAAAATACTGCATTATGTTTGCTGACTATGAGATGTTTTAAAATAACTATTACGCACACCATAAACAGTGTTTCAGAAAAGAATTCCATGAAAATGTGATTTACCTCGATTTAAGATCTGCATTGTCTTGCAGAAGACATTTCCATGTCAGGGCGAAACCATAATAGAAGGAAATCTGCAGAACAAGAGACACAGAGCACACCTCAGAGACTGAAAGCGACGATCTCTAACTTCTTGGAAAATACAAGTTAGTCGGTGGCTAGAGCCTGTCAAAACTTTCAAGTGTTTTACATCGTAAGCAGAACTACTGTATATGAAGATCGACATCATTCAAAGTAACGGAAATCCATCGTCACTTTTATCCAATGGCATAGGCGTCTCCAGTCTCTCACAGGCACACACACTATGCCCTCTCATACTCATAATCCCGCATCGAAGCCAAAAGTGTCTGCAATCAGCCTAAGCATGCAGGTGACAACACGACAACCATGACATTAGATCATAACTGTACATTACCAATCAAAATACAGAGATCAAGCATATTCCAAGTGTAGGCACTAGTAATGTTTTTTTTTTTTTGTGGTGGAAAGAAGGTCTGGATGGACAGTGATGAGAAAGACAGGGCCCAACACTCACAGTAGTGATAACAGCTACAGAAATGATTTAACTATGACAAACTGAACAATAAATGAAATTGTATCGGTGCCACGTGACAGCAAAACACTTACCTCAGTGGACAATTTGGCTCCGTGACAGGCTCCGTGTCTGCGTCCTCCCTGCAGGCCCCGCGAGGTCCCCCTCTCAAATCCCTCTCGGTAGCCCTCACCTCGAAACCTGCGGAGAACATAAAACTGGTTGTTTTTAGTACCCCTGGTCTCCGTGACCCTGAAAGTGCCGACACAAGTCACAATCACCCATTTGCACCCATTCACAGCCATTCACTGGCGGCAGAGGCGTCAATACACCTACAATGATCCCAAGAAACCCAACTCACTGTTCTCACGGCGGAGAGACTGACGCCCACATAACCCTGTAACCCATATCGAGTCATTATTTAATAGACATTTAATATTTCGTGGGGGAACGGTTAGGACTACTTCTTCATTGATACAACTGCTGCTATCTCTGCACATAGGCTGTCAGTAATTTAGCACATTGCAGTTGTTGCTGTCTTTCACATAGTCTGGACGTTTTTAAACGGCACCAGTTTACAAACAGCCCATGTGCGCTGTATTTGCATTCTTTCGATCATTACTTGCTATAGCACACTGACATTCGCTCTATCGCCCCGTAAAAAGTTTCTCTTTTCCTACGTACAGTGTTGTAACTTAAAAGCTACATTTGAAGCACATCGCCGTTAGTTCCCATCTATCCATCTTTTCAGTCCATGTCAACGCCATCACGTTTGGTTTGCTTGACTACATGTCATCGGTCTACAGCGGGTGTACGGCACCTGGTGCCCCTGTATTCAACACAGTCCAACTGGTAGAAAACTGACCTTTCATCAGCCATGATAATGCTGTCAAATAAATCTTCATTTCCACCGCCTCCCGACATGTCCACAGAATCTTTGAACTGTCAATAGGAAACCACGAATCTGTCCTAGATGTGATGCGACAACGCCAGTGTTCTACTAGTTCCGTAGACGAGTCCACGCCTTCTCAGCAGTTCGGGAGTTATTTACGGCATGCGGAAGTGATGAGTACGTCAACTTCCCCGCCATTTTGCTAGTGGCAGAGCACGCTGCAGTCTATCAAATAGCCATCGTGCATCTATCTAGTGTTATGTTATCTACAGTGACTATATTGAGTTCTAACAAAAATAGAAGTTGACCGAGACGAAGCTCATTCAATTGCTTACACGGAATCGTTTACTCCTGACCGGAAGTGTTCACCCTTCAAAAGGGTCCGTGTTACAACGAC
This sequence comes from Karalla daura, assembly GCA_029224185.1. Taxonomy (NCBI): domain Eukaryota; kingdom Metazoa; phylum Chordata; class Actinopteri; order Chaetodontiformes; family Leiognathidae; genus Karalla; species Karalla daura. Next base: position 27,357,548 of record CM055190.1, on the reverse strand, counting down.
ATGGACAATCACCGTTCCTCTACAGTACATCTCCCCCTTAAGTTACATATCCGTTTTAACAAGACAATGTTTAACTGTAACCATCTAACCGATACCTTAAAGGCACACATTTTAAACCCCATAAACATTGCTACATTACTTTGTTTTCAGGACTCGTGCATTCTTAACCCTTAGATTATATAACAGTTGCTTTTTAATAGAAATATTTAAATGCATCAACATGACTTCCATAAATGTCTCTTGCATAACTGAGCATCATATTACTCTATTTCCAAAACATTAGAGTACATTTCCATCATCTTTTTTTTCCATTCACAACACATATTAGTTCCATAAGTCTCATATAAATCCAGACGTCTGGGAGGGCGAGGCACTCACCCTGAAGCAGTAATATATGTGCTGGTCGTATCTGTATGTGTGGGCCTGTTTCTGTAGTTGTTTCTGATGGTGCCCTTGAATGCTGTCGCTCAGGGTACAGAGAAGTGTTAATCTGGTCCTGGGCTGAGGAACAACTTCCAAGAAAAACCCTGACATGGAAAAAAGGGAAAAACTTCAGGGTGAGAGACAGAAGAGGAGATCCTCACCCAGGACAGACAGTCAGGCAGAAGCAAGAGATAGATGGATTGAATTTAGATTTTAGTCTAGACGTAAGATGAGTCCATATTAGAAACAGTGCATGCAGTAGGAAGAGCCGTGGTGAGGAATGGAGTCCTGGATCCAACGCAGTACCTATGGGGTCTGGGAGGAGAGAAAGCACAAAGACTGGTCCAATATGTTAGTCCTGTGCAATAAATGAATAAGAATAGAGAAGGGGAAAGAGATGGAGTATAGATGAGGAGAGACAGGGAGGAGGGTGAGAAGATAGAGGAAGCGTGTGCCCAGTCCTCACCCACAAAGTGTAAGGAGAAGATAGAGCTCAATGTACTGGGGGGACCCCTGGTAGTGTATCTAGGATGTATGGTGTAGGTGTATCTAGAGCAGTGTATCTAGGATTTAAAATCTATCTGTGGACTTTGTCGAAAAGGAGGGTTTTTAACCTCTTCTTGAAGGTAGAGAGGGTGTCTGGACCTAGACTGAGACTGGTAGATGGTTCCACAGGAGAGGGCCTTGGTAGCTGAAGGTTCTGGCTTCAAATCTAGACTTGGAGATTCTTGGAATCACAAGTAGGCCTACATTCAGAGAACAGAGTGTCCCAGTGGGGCAATAAGGTTTTGTCAGGTCTGAGACATAAGAGGGTGCCAGACCATGAAGAGTTTTATAGACAAAGAGAAGCCATGTTCTAAATGAGCTGCAAACTTCTCAGCGACCTGTTTGAGCATCCAACCAATAGTTCAGAAGAAGGAAATTTTAGGTCATTCATGCCTCAATGTCATCAAGGCAGGACTGAAGCTGCTGTAGTCAGTTGTGTTCAGTCAGCTTGATTGATTGATATGATTGGGTGCTGTGAGCATAAAGGCCCATGCAAGCTTCCGTGGCTTTAGCTGCGTGCCGCAGCGCAACCAAAGGGCTGCTTCATGGCCTGTTTTGTGCAGCCCAAAATTTGAGACCTTGCAGCTTTGGTCACTTCGGTCACGAATGTGCCCTGTCGAACTCGCCACACCAGTAGGTGGAGTCTAGAGTCCGGGGATCAAATCCCTGTTGACAACCAGGAAGAGCTTGTTTTGTAGTGTTTGTAGTGTTTGTTGTTGACACTTTAGACGAAAGACTTGTTTAGGAGGTCCACCACTACACCCACTATAATACAGCCCTACCAGAGTGCAAAGATAGTTCCCGCACAGATGCTTGGATGGGGGGAGCATTTGTGTCGCCGAAATACTAGGATCAGAGTTGTTTACATCTCGTTCTTCTTTGTCTATCCCGGGGGCAGGACGGGGGGAGATTTGTACTGCTTCCTTGTGGTGGCGAAGAACATTACAGAGCTCAGATGTACGGTCACTGAAGTGTGCGGGAAGCCGGGGGCGCAGCACTCCACGCATGCAAGCCACACCACCGCGTGGTCACGGAAGCTTGCACAGGCCTTAAGAGTGGAAATCTATTGAGTGATTCCTGATGATATCGCCTAAAGGAGGGGTCGGCAACCTTTAACCATCAAAAGAGCCACTTTGACCGCTTTTCCATTAAAGAGAAGTAGTCTGGAACTGCAAACAGAACAGTTTACAGATTATTGGTTACGGGCATCTTACCCAGGACTGGCAGGCAGACACAAACAGAGCAGTTTACAGACACAGACCAAATATTTTGCAGATTATAAATTCCAGATACCACCTTTACCAGCGGCAGATGAAGACAGGACCAAAGGATCCTGTCTAGGAGGGAAGAAAGCACAGAAACTCCAGGGACCACGGGAGTCCCTGGGGTGACATGATTAGTCCTGTGCAGTCAGGACAACACGGAGTACGTCAAAGCATCATGACGCTAAGAGGAAGGGCTTGGGTTAATGAAACAGTTGAAAAAAAGGTTTTTCGTTGATTCTTGAACATGTATAGGTACTACAGCCCTGCTGAAGTACAAAGACGCTTTCCACTGTGCAAACAAATGGCGTGGGATAGCACAGATTGGTACTGCTCCCTTGTGGTGGCGAGGAACATTACAGAGCTCGGAAGAACTGTCGCGGAAGTATACGGGAAGCAGGGGACGTCGCACTCCACGCATGCGAGCCTCAAACCACGAGGTCACGGATGCTTGCACGGGCCTTTAGGCAGGTTGTTCCAAATCTTTGGTGCATAAGTGCAGGGTCCCCTTGCCTTGTGTTACTCCGGGGGATGATTAGACTAAGGTGACCATATTTTCATCTCCAAAACCCCGTTCTCTAACAGGGACTTGCTCACGATCACTCTCTCTCTCTCTCTCTGAGCGGTCTTGATGGGGTGTAGTTTACTCGCATGTCTGCTAAGTGCTGAGGTGCGAGGCTGTGTAAAGCTTTGTAAACAAGGAGTAGGATTTTAAAGTCCTGATTTTCACAGGTAAGCAGTGCAGTGATTTAAGGACTGGTGTGATGTGGTGAGATCTCTTAGTCCTGGTGAGAACACATGTGGCTGCATTTTGAATTAACTGCAATCATTATGATTATGATTATAGGAGTCCAGTCAACAGGCCAATACAGTAATCTATTCTGCCCAATATGAATGCTTGGATCAACTTTTTTGAGTCTGAAGTTGACAGGAGGCCTCTTAATTTAAATATATTTTTCAGATGGTAGAATGCTGATCTTGTAATTTAGTTTATATGACTTTTGAAATCCAGAATAGTATCAATTATCACACGTAAATGTTTTGTTTCAGGTGAGGGATTTCAGGTGAGTTGCAATTTTATTCCAGTGGACCTGAGCACCAAAGACAAGTATTTGAGTTGTTAAGACATAAAAATTTGCCTGTCATCTATTAGTTGATGTCATCATTGCAATGAAGGGGGACTGTATGGGAGACAGGACAGGAAGTAGAGATAGAGCTGGGTGTCACCTGAATAATTATGGTAATTAATTGTATGTTTGCCTATGACTTCAGAGAGTGGAAGCATGTAGAGTTAAAATAGAGGTGGACCGATAATTGATCCTTGCAGGACCCCGCATGTCACTTAATCTTAATCCTTAAACTGTGTTATTTTTGGATGTAGTCCTTGTCCAACAGTGGTGATTTTGTAACTGAAAAATGTAAATTGCTGCCATGGATTGCATTTCTGATGGGATGGTGGATTTATAAGTTTGTCCACAGTTGAAAAAAGTACTCAATTACTGTAAATGTTTTCATCTATGATCCTCGAGGAAAAAAGACTGTTTAGCCTGTTTGATGACTTTGTTGTATTCAATCAGTTTTTCTTTATAGATGTCATTGTAAACCCAAAGTTTGGTTTTTCTCCACTGTCCCTCTGCTTGGTGGCGCCTCCCTGACAGCTGCATTGTTTCTCCTGGAACTTTTTGTTTCCTTACACATCTAATTTTGACTGGTGTCATATATGTTCTTGATTTTTTTGGCAAAGTTTTCAAGGATGTTGAGCTTACCCCAGAGAGAACACTGGGAACAGGAGGACCATGAAGATGTACAAAATCAAAGGATCTTGAGAAAAAATGAAACTTGAAAGGAACAGTCCAAGTCCAAGAAAAAAAGCTCACAAAGAGCATATAAGGGAGAACAAACAGAACACACTGGCACAAGGCACAGCGGAGACACAGTGATTAGGGAAGAGGAGACTTAGGTGTGACACAAGGGAATGGGCAAGGGACCTGAAATGAAAGGAGGGTTAGACTTTCAAAATAAAACAGGACCCAAGATGAGACAACCTTACTGCGGCGTGACAGAACAGACAGGACTTTGACAGGATCTATCTATTTGCTTGACTAATCTTTCCATTGTGCTGATTCTGAAAGAGTTGTCTGACTCCATAAGGGGTTAGCTAGCTCATTTCCATAGGAGTCATCATGGTTTATCAATGTTATGTGCATGAATACTTGGAGCCTGGAGTATGGAGCACTGGTGTTATGTGTCATAACATTGGTAGTTTAATAAACAGAGAATCAGTGAAAAAATTGTTGCGATTGGTTCTTTTGTTGCAAGCCCAAGAACAAACCAGAGGTCATCAGTTCACAGATGAGGTATGAGAATGAGGTTGTGTATTGTGGTTGCAAGTAAAGTGCATGGAGTGCATTGGCTTGGAGTGACAGTGCACTCACAGGATCTCAGTCAGAATGAGCCTTGATGTCTGGGCAAAGTCCACATTTATTTTCTAGAGTTAGGCCTGCCCCATATCGAGATTGGAGATTGGACCAAACAACAATGTAATTCAGAGAGCTGTCTGAGAAATCAAGTGCTGCTTTTGTCTCCTGTTCAAATAAAGCTGTAGGGACAGCTGAGATCAGATCAAGCATTGCTTGCTAATGGAGTCGAATGTCTGCGCGTGGCAGCCATCTTGCCACAGGCAGCTCACTCTCCCATTACATTGAGTTGGTACTGTTAAATGTACTTTTTAGATACGTAACTTGCTCAAATTTCAACTGATTTTCAATTGGTTTGATTTATTATAAACAGCATGTATAACTATGATACTGCATAATCTGTTTAAATTTCAGCAAGACACAGTAAGAGTAGTAACTTGTGCAGATCACTGACCTTACCTCTGCTTACACCAGGCTACACAGGTTCTGCCAGAAAGTTTCCTGTGGTAAGATGGCCGACCTGTGAGGACGTTCTTAACTCCACTGTGAGGCATCTAGCTTTCTGTATATATCCGTGTCCCCTCTTAGCCACAGCCAGCACACTGGTTTTACGGTGGGCTGATTGGCCGCCTCAGCTCACCTGCTGAGGCCAGTCACCCCACCTAGTGGTGGTTGTACCTGGACTGGCCTGGGCTGGCCTGGCCCCGCCAACGAAAAGGCTATGACCTCCCAGGTCACGGCCACGCTGAACCGTTATAATCGTTTACAAAAAATATTGAATTGTGTTTCAGATAGACAGGTTTCTTCTCTGAAGAGTTGATGAGTATCCCTACTACCACCACAAAGACTGTCTGTGCCTGCAAGCCATTCACAAAGTGGACAATGGAGGAGAATGAGGTGTGAGAATCCCTGCTCCTGCCAGTCAGCGGACTGCTGAGTAGGGGGTTCACATACCTGCAGTCCCCTTTTTGCTTAATATTCCTAAAATTCACCAGCATCTTAGACATAATTTTAGCATGATTTGAAGCATATCCAGCAGAGGATTTGAAAAATGTCCCCTGTTTACGTGAGGCCCCCTGTTTGTGAGCGTGTAATGACGCCGATGTCCATTGTTCTACTTGTTCACCAGTACACACACACATGCACACAGCTGTGGCTGCTCTGTGAACATGCTCACGGGAGTGGGCTGTGAATGTTACAAACACCATTAAGAAATAAAAAACATCACAAGGGCAACAGGTGGAGAACACTGAGTCGCATCTCTGGAAGAACAAATCACGGATCATCAAGGATTGATGTAATGACGTGATGCTTGTGCTTCTCTCGTTCTGTCTTTCTGTTTTTTTTTCTTTTCATCTGTTCACCTTCCGATATTTTTCTAGTTTTCTATTGGACAGTCCAACAGAAAACTAGAAAATAGCAGGAATTTGAAATTTGAAAAAAATTAAAAATGTTAAATCACATCAATTGGTCTTCTAATGAAGACTGTGCAAAGGTGTCTGTGACTTCACATTACATTTCTGTCTGCACCGTAACACTGAAATCATGTCTTTGTAAAAACACACTGAAGTCTACTAAAAAGCACATCTCTAATTTCTATAATTGTTTCAACAGCTCATCATTTCACTTGTTGTCATTTAATCTGTCAAATCATTGATATAATCTATATCACAACGATAAATGAATTGGTATCGGCTGTGTTTGCGGGAACTTTGGGTTTGTGTTGCATTTGTATATTTCAAAAGAAAAATACAGAGAATCTACATTTTAGTAGTAGTAGTAGCAGTTTTTCACAACTTGAGGTTTGTGTGAGAAATTTGTACTCAGTATGAATATGTGAAATCTGTAGGGACACAGATATTCAGCCTGCTGTACCTTTTAAAGTTGTGGCTTGGAGCAGCATGGAAGGAGAAATATTAGATTTCTTTTTTTTTTTTCGGTGGGCCAGTTACACTCTAAAAGAGGCAAAAAGGTCTTTGAGAAGGGACTTGGGGGGGAAAAACTGCAACTTTTCAACATGTCGAAAACATCACAAACAAATGAGTTTCTCCACATTTGAAGGTTTTACGTAGTGTCTACGTCAAAGCATGGCATTTGAGGGTAAAAGCGTTCTTTTTCTCTGCTCTTCCCATTCATTCCTCTGGGAAAAAGGTGACCAGTTTTGGGAGGAAAGGTAACAGAAATGTAGTTTATAACGACAGTTGCTCTTGGATCCTATGTCCAGCGGGGCTAATTAATGAATGCAAGGCTTTTTTGCTCAATTTTTCATTTTAACCGACTAAACCGGTAATCATGTGATCTTATCATCCACCACAAATTGTCTTAATAACCAGGGCCTACAGGTAACTCCAGAGTCACTCATCTTGTCCACACAAACAGTGACAGGATCGATCAAATTAATGTTTTTATTGTGTAGTTGACATAAATATGAGTTCGTCCCCATGGTAGACAACTGGCATGAAGTAGTCAACAGTGTGGAATGATTTTAAAACAAAGCAAGAGTCTATGGCTTTCTGAGCACAACACCGAGTCTATTTACAAACTCTGAAACTGAAACCGACAGAAAAAGCTTTTTTTTTTCCTCTTTTATAAATATTAAGTGGGAGAAGGAATCGCCACTAGGGCGTGTGTGTATGTGTGTGCTTGTGTGTGCATGTGCGTGTGTGTGTGGAGGTGGGGGGGTCTCTTTCACAGAGACAGTTAAACACTCAACAGAGTTATAGATATCCCATTTCCCCATTTTCTGTTATGGCACCAGTATCAAAGCATTTCCAAGAAATCCTGATTTCCATCCCAGGTGCTTAATCTCAAGCAGGTCGAAAAGAGCTAGCGGGCACTGAACCAATAGAGGAGAACAGGATAAGAACTACACAAAATAAAGAGACAGAAATTAGACATGTATCTTGACTGTCATATGAGGTATTGTGGATGAAACCATTTCTGTACAACGTCTCAAATCTTTTCTATTTTTTTGGAACAGTCTGGAAATTCATTATCCTTACGTAACAAAAAAAAATTATCACATAGCATCTACATGAATACCACAAATGAGGATGTCAAAAACAATTTTCTATGAGAAAATTCATCCCTAAAATGGCAGTATATTGTATAGTGACATTTGTGTGTGTGTGTACATATATATATATATATAAATATATATATATATATAAACACACACACACACATACACTTTCACACACACTCATATACATATATATACCAAATATGTAGCAGCAAACAAAAAGACAAAAGCATCATTGTATTCCAGAATGTTTTTGTTGTCTCTTTAAACACATAGCTGGGATTTATTTTCTATAGCAGCGGAATACAAGGAGTGTTTCTCTCCTATTCTCTACCCTCAATGTACAATTAGAAACCTATACATCGGGCTCCTACACGGCTGGATATTTCAATTACTCAATACTGTTTTCCACAAGTAGATCTGAAAAGAAAGCTCTTCACATTGCAAGTACATGAACCTTCCAGTCCTGCGTAGGGGGACCTTCAATGCTACAGCATTAAGACACGCCTCACTGTTTGGCCTTCTCACCCTGTTTTGTTTTGTTTTTTTTTTACCACTGTGACCACCTCTTTACTGCTGAATGCTCTTGCCAGCTTGACTTGTCAACTCAGGGAAGTCCAGAAGAAACACAGTCCATGTCTCCCAGCTTTGTGCAAAATCACGTTCCGAGTATCTGAACGCCATAACCCCACCCCCCTCCTAAATAGCATACCCTGCCCAGAATCCACGAGTAGTATTTGAATTGAGGTTGGCAAAAGGAGGAGTCCCAGTGATTTCAGGGCTGACTGGAATTTTGGTAATATGACTATCTCTGGTTGGTAGGCCTCCTCCGGAGGCAAGGTTAATGAAACATCACTAGGCAGATCAATCGGCAAAAAAATAAATAGGTTTCCCGACACAGAAATGAAGGACTAAGTCAAGTTAGTTCCTACATTTACCATTTTAGACCTTCAGCTCCACGGTCTGTACACTGTGTGGGGGGGGGGTCTCCATGAGACTCATGACTTAATCCCACAAGAGTGAATCCTTTTGTCCCGTTGGATGAATCGGCTTGAAGCGCCTGGCTCTCAGTCATCGGAAGGCCACTGCTGCCTCCCACTTCCCTGTTTCTGTTGTGTTCCCAAATTCATAATAATGACTTCCTTACATGGCCAGCTGTGCTGACCAAAAGTGCTTTTTTTTTAAAAAAAACTTTAAATGAGTTAAAATGGGAAACATGCTCCACATATCTGGATGTTTTAGGCTGAAATACACGAATAGAGAATACAGCCTCGGGATTGCCGTGTTTGGTCGCACACTGATTTGATCTTATCAAACAATGGCAAGCAGAAATGAATAAATTCAATGTTGAATGAATAGACAAAGCATCACGCTTGTCCATATCTTAATATCAGCATTCCACAGTCACTAAGGTAAGAAAAAAAAAACGTGTCTCACAGTCTTTCATAAAGAAGAAGCTTGGAAGAGGTATAAGACTAATTGATGAAAAGGTCTAAAATGATATAGTATTATATGACATAAGCAAGCAGGGATATATAAAAACCTACCTGGCAGTAAGACAAAGAGGGGCGCTTCAACACGAAGTCTAAAACATTCAAGATACAAGAGAGAAGAAATCAAATCACAAAAGCCTTTTTTCTCAATGAAAGTCAACTTCCAGCTGAAGACAAGGACCTGCTTTAAGTGACACTTTGTGGTGATTTAGTAGGCAAGTAGAGTCTGTACTGAATTTGAGATTCCTAGTTAATATCTGAGGGAATAGGAAAAAACGTCTGCAACGACACCTCGGCTGTGGCCCGGGCAAGGCACCAGCATTTGACGTGGTTTCTCTCTTGTACACTTGGGTACTGTTCCATTTCTTCCCAGGAGAGGGGGGCAATGGTAGGAAATGTGACTTAGGCTTGTTGCAGGAAGGGCAGGATGGTACTCGGTCCCGTCTTGCAATTACAGAGGACAATAGGCAAGTGTCAGCCATATTTGAAGCCCACCATGTGTATGGGGCCTGGGAGTGGGATTAGGAATGAGGCAAGCTACCGGTTGACCAGCCCATCTATTCCGGCCCTCTCTGCGGGCAACTTTCCCTCGAGCATCGGGTCATGGTGCGGCGGCCACTATCAGATGTTGATGTCTCTGACGTCTGTCGGGGTGCAGGACAGGTCCACGTCCTCGTCCACGCGCTTAGTGTCTGTCGCACTGCTGTGCTGCTGAGCCTGCCGCAAACTGAACTCCAGGAGGGACTCGATCTGCTCCTGACACGCGCGCAAGCAATCCTGAAAGCACAGTTCACACACACACAGTCCGACGTCAGTCCACATCGGCGGCCGTTTGCCCGCGGCACTCAAATGCACTTGGAAGCGTGTTGCGTTACGAGCATGCGTACCGGGTCGCTGCGGATGACCTGTGACAGGAAGTTGGTGAGGTTCTGGGAGGACAATGACGGATCTTGGCTCTTCAGATAGAGACCCTGAACTGCTGCCACGACACTGCCGGCTGCTACCATAGACGGGGGACTGGCAATGAAGTTGACATCTGTGGAAACGGAGACATGACGACAAGGATCGTGAGGCGTGCAGTGCTAAAATGATGGCCGCATTTCCAGGACTTTACGGGGCCGAGTCCCATCGGAAATCCCCAGAAACAAGCGCCATCTTAAAACACACCGGAAGGTGAGCATTGGCTCCTAGCATTCGCCTCCTCCCTTCCAAACGTGTGACGTCACAGAGGGATCCTACCCTTCAGTGGACCTTGGAGATGGTCGAGTGAGAGGAACGTTTCTCACACAGTTCCTCTCCCCAGGATTGCCTCAGAACGCCCACAGGAGGAGCAGGGGCGCATGGGGGTACTGACTAGTATGAGGCGCGTTTCCACGCCTCATACTAGTCAGTACCCCCTGCGCGCTCCTCATGCATGTCACTGCACATTAGAGACTATTGTTAATGTTCCTTTAATATTTCTCTGGACATTGCAGCTGGTCCATCACAAAAGAGAGTTCCATCTGGGAAGAAGTGACTCTTCCCCTAGTCCACTGTCCCACCCTCTTTGCTGGGGCGATTCACTGCTCGTAGGTGGCGCTGATGGAGACAGAATGGGTTCCTTTATCTGACTAAACAAGATTCTGGTACGGTTTCACATGCCACAAAGCAAGATTAACTGTTTGATTTCATACGCCTTTCACGGGAGCTTGCTGTAAACACCTGCAGTTGTGGAATTAGGGTGTGAGTGGGAACCCTGTCCCTTTTGGACTGTGGGAGAAAACTTGAAAACCCACACCTGAAGAGAGCATGCAAACTCCACACAGAGGCCCTTGGTCCAACCAGGTTACAGACTTGGGAACATTCAGAGTTCACATTTATACAACATGAATGGATAAAGTCCACAGAAATACTTTTTTAATTGTTTGGATTGTTATTCTAATCTTTCACCTGTGTCTTGAACTGCCCCCACTGCCAATAAAGTTATTTTACTTAAATTAGTTAAAAATGAATCGAAAAGCCAAAGCGTATTTATAATAAGTATATAATATAAACAATTCTATTCTTATTCTTTTAGAAGACGTTTACTGACAGGTCTCCATGATCTTTCAGTGTAATGATATAGATTCGCATGGGATGTTACAACACAAGCTGTCCTACCTGTAGCACAGAGAGCGACAAAGGTCTGGGCGTGTTTCCTGAGGATCTGCTTGGTGGACGGGTGTATCTTCAGCTTGGACAAGAAGTGCTCAATGAAGTCGTGAGCTGTGACTGAAGCCAGATCCCACTTCAGCTTGTTCAGAACCAGCAGTTCCATTTGCTGTGGATGGACCATACCAAAGGCATTCACTCAAACCGGCCCACTTACTACTTGCTGCAGCGTGTAATTCCTGCACGTCTGTCTAGCTGTATGTCTAGCTGGATAGATGTTAAACACACAACAGGTCTCCGAACTCTGATCGAGTCCTGGAAACATCTGCCGGGAACATGAAAAATCACAGTGAAGTCACAGCGAAGCGCTGCAGAGCATATGGCTGTGGCCATGGTCTGCAGGGCTGTTGTGTGACCACTAGGAGTCAGTAAGTGTAGTTGGCAGTCACTGAGACCATTCATGAAATCATAGAGGCCTTCTAGTTACCATGGGAAAGTCACAGGCAGCCATCAGTGCCAGGCAGCACCACAGCTACATGTCTTCGTCATGTGTTCAGCCATAATATTTACACTTAAGAATCTGCCTCCCACCCGGGGACAATGACACCCCAGGGGAAGTGCACGCGCTGTATCGTGCGAATGTAGTCTCCAGTGTATGTTGCATGTATACTGAATGTGTTATGCAATGGCCATGTCTGCAGAACTCAATTACCAGCAGCTCTCCGGGCTGGATAGAGTTGTCCGTGTAGATACAGAGTTTCTCCGCCGTCAGGGGCACAGTCTCCTTCATTTTGGATGCAAGGAACATGCACGTCGCCCCGAGCAGCTGGAACCTGGTTTTCCTCGTGGTCTCCACTGATAAATATCTGTCCAAATAGTTCATAGCCAGCGGGAAGACCTCCTCTTCACATTTCTGCTCCTCGCACACCTGGAAGGCAGGAGAGGCAGCGTTTAGGTCGCCATCGCTGGCCTTGAGAAAATCCCCCTGTTGCACATGCATTGTCGAGAAGTGCCAACAAAGAGATCAGGGGGAGGCATTCAGGCTCTGCCCAGGCGGAGTTGACACTTTGCTTGGTCGAGCAGCTCACGCAGCAAACCATATCTGAGCTGCAGGCGAGAGCCCCGGGAGTCGGCAGAGAATCTCGAACTCGTAACAAGAGCAGAAAACTGCAGGGAAATGAGTGGGGAATTAGTTTGCGGTCAGTTCTGACTTGCACACCAGGGGTGGCGTCCCTGCAAGTTTCTCAACAATTTCAACGTCGTCATTTTTTTTTTCAAAAAATATTTAAAAATGTGTAAAAGGCGGCCGGCCACGCGCAACTCGCATCTAAATGAAGCCCGTCGATTGCCTGAGCGAACGGGGCCGAAAAATGCCACATTGCGGCAAGCGTGAGTTTGTAAAGAAATAAAGACTTGTCGGGTTGGCTTTGTGGACGAGCAGCCGGGGACGCTCGCCCTCCGAGCCGCCGCGCGACACTTCGGAAATTAAAATAAATACGAATTCGCACGCGATTCGCGCCGAAAGTGCACGTTAATGTGCAAGAACGTGTGAGCTATCAAAGCCGACTGTTAAACTCGGGGTAACACTTGTTCCCTTTTTTATATTTTTTTTTTCCTCAGCGACCTTCACAGTCCAACGTGACGCCCGGAGGAGCCACAATTTGATCTCCCCAAAGCGGGGGAACGAGTCGATCCGACGTCCGTGGACCCGTCCCCGGTCGGGGACCCGACCCTGCACATTTTAATTCACCTAATGTCATTGTTGCACGCGTCGTGGATTTTTAATGGCATTATTACAACCTTCTCTTATCCTACGACAACAAAGATGGCGCACCGCGGCCACTGGCACGGGCCAGACTGCATACGTGTACATTGCTGTTAATTACGAATATTTTACTCATATAGGCACACTTTATCACCTCGGAAAAATTGTAAGAAAAATCGGCGACTAATCACGAGGGTGAACATGGTTGAAACGGCAGTCTTTGGGTTATATCTTTTGACCCAAGTACCACCCAGCACTCGGGAGGACACACTTTTCAAAGCCTTTATGTAACATATCAGTGCAGAATTACAACGGTAACACCTCGTGAGGACTGTAAAAACTCGCCCCTCACTTTAACGCATGTGGACGCGTTTGCGACCCACCAGCAACAAGTCAATATCCACTGACACCAATATTCGAGCACCGAGAAAGTTGAACTGAAGTAGCCTCAACAAACCTCCAGCATCCAAGTGGCGACGATTTTCCTCATTTTGGGGACAATTTCTTTCTGGACACACTTGAAGTAGTTTGGAGAGGGCAGGTAGTTCTCCTCCGCCTTCAGCATGGTGTGCAGGACTCGGTCGGTGAGCAGGTTGACGTCCTGGTAGGCTCTCCTGATGGAGTCCACCTCGCAGCACAGCAGCTGGCCCTCCATAGTACTACACTGGTAATAATCCTCTCGCCTTCGACAGGCTCGCCTTGTAGCTCTCAGCCTGCTCAGATGTGACTGCGGAGCCCCGAAACAGCGGCAAACAGTGATACTGAATCACTTTGTTCTCTCTTTCAGCTGTTTCGTGCCGCTTCTGCTGCCGCTCCCGCTGCTACTCCTCCGATATGCGCGAGCCCCCTGAGGCACACGAGACACAAAAAGAAGCCCTGCCTCGCGCTCTCTCTCTCTCTTCGCGCGCACACGCACGAGCACAAAGTTTATGTGGCGAGCGCGCGCTGAGGAGGCGGAGTGGGCTCAACTATGACGTCAACTGTTGTTACGAGGGGGGGATCAAAGGGAGTCAGGGTGGGGGCGGTTGTACCATCGATAGGGGGCGATAAAAAAAAGAAGACAACTGATCCCCTGTCTCTGCGCTGGACAGAAAGCAACAGCCCCGAGACATGAGGGGAGCACATGGGGCAGACAGCAGGGCAGGCTCAAACACACAAAGACTGGCGGTTTCCTTGTTTCCAGTTAGTCCTGGTCATGATAGTCTTTCACATGGTTTGCACCAATACACGCAGACATGACAGACAGACGGACACAGATAGATGGATAGTTTATCGATCCCTTCGGACAGTTTCCTTCAGGAAATTCAGGTTACAAAACTCGAAGTTGAAAATAACACTTTTTTTCAGGGCAATGGGAAAGAGTGTGTGTGGAGGCAGCAACCATTGTTAGAGTGCAAAAACTACAGCGTGTCACATGACAAGACGGCAAGTTTAGTGATTTCCAATTTTTCCTAAATTAATCACATTTTAACCCAGTTGCAATATGAATCAGAGCCTTCCACATTCCTTAAATTCCTCTCTGGGCTATTGGGTGGACTACCGTAATGCTTGAAGAGAATCACTTGTTGAGGCACCAGAGCCTGTAGTCACATCAGATCACCCATCAGATGTTGTTTTAAAAACTAAAACATGCACTCTAATTGTGCCATTTTAAATATGAAGTCAACATTTTGTATATCTGAATTGTACTGATTTTTCATGTTTTTACCTTTCATCACATTCACTGTATATTTAGATCTTTTGAAGAAATTGTATTAATTCGTTTCAATACAGACATTTTACACATTTATATGATTTCCTCTTTATCAATCAACAACTCATTAGCATCATTAATCTGATACAATTAAATGAAATGAATAAATATAATCATTAAATCCTTTTCCCCAACAAGTATTTTGATTACCACAAATGATTGCAGACATCTTTAGTTACATTAGCATTTTATTAATAATAGTGTCATAACAATCCACACTGGCATCTTCCACTTCGTTTCTCTGAAACCACACTTTAAATGGCATATTCTGCCCTCAGTCTCTCAGGAGCAGACGGATAAGGCTCCCTTTGGGACACAAAGGAGCATGTGACTTTTGCAGTGAGGCTCTTTTAGCAGCTTTATGGTAAACCTTAAAGGAAGTGTTTAAAGGGATAGTGGAGAACTGTTGTGAACCCAGCTTGGTACACATTAACACAGAGAAGTGGAGGAAGAACCATGGAGGCTACGTCTGTGAAATAAATAAGACTACATGTCAATTGTGCCATGCCATGTCATAGCCATCTCTATGCCATGTCCCATCATTTCACTTTAACCTTTTATGATGTTTTAATCGTTACTACATAAATGTATCATTGGTGATGTCCTATCATTTTCTCAGGAATTTACATAGGAAATATGTTTAAACCAGGTATTATAAAGTCATCCTGTGAAGAATCTGTATGTCTGCACAAAATGATTTTCTACTTTATATGAATGGACTTCGCTATTTCTCTGTATGAATGGACCGTCACCATTGCATCAATATGCTTTATTTTAGCCACATTTGGTCACTAATGTGGCTAAAACTCTTTTTTCCGTTTACTGGTAATGTGGTCTCTTGATGGTGGTAGCATGCACAATGTGTAATTAAAGGGTTGATATCTTACTGTAGCAACCTATCGGACACAGTCTTACATCTCCCATCACCCTGAAGCTGCTTGGATGCTGTGATGGACCCAGGTCCATGGTAGTTGGCAGATGACTGCCCTCTCTGAATCTTGTTTCTGCCTACAGTTTTATATCCTTTCCAGAATTTTTTTCCATGCCATCCACACATGCGGCATGCTCATGGGGATCTGTTTTGTTGTATTTTATGTTGTCTTACTGTCCTTTACTTTTATTGTGTAAAGCACTCTGTGCTATATGTTTATGTATGAAAAGGACTATGTAAAGAAAGTCTGATTGACTGATTGATTGATAGTTTGGTTAAATGCACTTTGGCCACCCCAATCAAAAACATCTTGACATGCCTCTGATCTTTACTGTCAGTCTCTTTGAAGTCAACTTTGAAGTCATAAAGCCTCTTTTTATTTTGAATATGCTCCCCAAGAGCACACACACCAACATTATGTGAGGGTTTCCCTTCCTCCTGTCGTCATCAAGTCAACTAAATGAAAGACACAAAGCAGAGAAAGAGGGTTTTTCCCACTGTGAAAGAAGGAATATTTCTTATCGAAGGGCACAATGACCCTGTAAAAGTGGACAGGGCGATTTCCCTGTGAAGTGATCCATGAATATGGATAGGCAGGAGGTCATCCTAGGTATGTGTGTGTGTCTGTGCATGTTTTTCCTGAACCACCACTGCATCTCTAGTCTCTGCTAATGGGCCTTGTATGACCAAGGGTGAGGGTGCAAGGGAAAGAAAAAAACAGCACAATGGGTCACTGGCAATTTGGGAGGGGGTGGGGTGGGGTTGGAATGCAAGCATCTCATATCACACAGCTTGGGCCAACAGGATGCTGCTTCAGTAAATTTTCATGAATGAGGCTCATGCTAACATTTTTTGACAAGAACACAACTCTGCATCTGCAGCTATTGTGTGCCTTAGATCCAAAAGTATCGAAATAACATTTAGAAATTAATTTAAATGGAAGTTTAAAAACTAAATTCTAACTTAGGACACTTTCAGGAGATAAATAAAAATTAAATTGACAATAATGCAAATAAAAGATCACTGTTGACAATAATTACTTGTATTAGTTATATTGATAATTAATAACCAAACCTATATAGTTCATATTCGTGTTTTATTTTTTGTTTTGTTTGCACAATTGGTTATGTCGCTGTGGATGTGACCTGGGCAGTCTCAGTCTCTCAGGAGGCAGGCCCAGGCCAGAGCAGGTACAGCCAGGTGGACTGAGAGGACTAGAGAGAGCCCTAGAGCTGAGAACTTGGGCCTATCTTTTCAATGGATTGCTGGAAACTGACAGCTGCTGTGTCTATGTGTTGGCGTCAAGGTGCGGGAGACCCAGTCCATATCAGGGAGAATGCTACAGTCGTAATTGGATTTTACTGCTGGTGTCTTGTGTGTTGCTCATGACAAATAAATAAAGAAATCCTGAAGTCTACAGTTCTCTCTAAAAATAGATGGTGCTTTAATATCTAGTCCTTACATTACTTCTTACTGTATGCTAGTTGATTAATGTGTAATTTTGCTCTCACTGAATATTTGTTCAATCTTATAACATTTGAGCAGAGAAATTTAGCAGAAAGCTGACCTCACCAAAAACAGCACAGTTTCAGTCTCTTCAAAATAGATAGATAGATAGATAGATAGATAGATAGATAGATAGATAGATAGATAGATAGATAGATAGATAGATAGATAGATAGATAGATAGATAGATAGATAGATAGATAGATAGATAGATAGATAGATAGATAGATAGATAGATAGATAGATAGATAGATAGATAGATAGATAGATAGATAGATAGATAGATAGGTAGGTAGGTAGGTAGGTAGGTAGGTAGGTAGATAGATAGATAGATAGATAGATAGATAGATAGATAGATAGATAGATAGATAGATAGATAGATAGATAGATAGATAGATAGATAGATAGATAGATAGATAGATAGATAGATAGATAGATAGATAGATAGATAGATAGATAGATAGATAGATAGATAGATAGATAGATAGATAGATAGATAGATAGATAGATAGATAGACAGACAATCCCATACACATACACGACAAAACAGACAATCCCACAAGACATAGCCAGAGGAAGTTGTCAAAGGCATAATGAACATCAAAGTCTGAGAAAAATAGAATGTATACGTATTTAAAAACAGAAACATTGCCCTTCCCATCAAGGTAAAGTTAAAGTGCATTAGTATCAAGACTAAAAACGCACAAAATTGTACTTAAAAGATTGTTCTTAAAAGATTAATCTTCTCCCTCTGCTCAAAGGGGAGTCATTATAAAGTGCTATTGCTGTGAGTTGGAAAGTCCTGTATCCGTCCTTACTACAACTGAGTTGGTGAAGTCTCCAACTGAGGACACTGTTGCTTTACCAATGTTCTGTGCAGAGGATGTGATGCATTGTCCATAATTTGTAAGTTTCTGTAACATCCTCCTCTCTACCACCACCTCCAGGGGTTCCAGAGTAGTCCCCAGCACAAAGCCTACCTTTTTAATAAGTTTGTTCAGCCTGTTAGAACCGCTGGCCCTGATACTGCTACCCCAGAGGATGACAGCAAAGAAAATTGCTACTAGCCACCAAGGACTGATGAAACACTTACAACATCTTGGTACTCACATTAAAAGGCATAAGCCTCCTCAAGAAATAGAGACTGCTCTGACCCTTCTTGTAGACAGCCTCTATATTGTGTTTCCAGTCTAGGTTATTGTGTATGTGAACCCCCAGATACCATTACATCCCACCAAAGCAGTCATTGGAGAACTTCTGCAGGTGGCAAGACAGAGAGTTATACTGAAAGTCAGAGGTGTTGAGTGTGAAGAGGAAGGGAGATAGAACAGTCCTCTGATGTGCTCCTGTACTGCTGACTGCCTGCTTAGACACACAGCCTCCCAGTCATGCAAACTGTGGCCTATCTTTGAGGTAGTCCATGGTCCTGGAGGTAATGGCTGTGTCCATCTGCATCCTCTGCAGCTTTCAACACAGCAGCACAGGCTGGATTGTATTAAAAGCCCTGGAGAAATAAAAAAAACACGACTCTCACGGTACTGCCTGCCCTGTCCAGGTGGGAGTGAGCCCTCTGGAGCAGATGATAGCATCCTCCACCCCTACCTTGTGGCAGTTGACAAACTGCAAGGGGGTGAAGTTTACCCAGCTGCCTCTTCCCCTGGTTGCTGGTGACTGACAGAGAGGTTGAAGGGCTTGGGGCAAGCCCCTGTGTGTAGCTGTACAGAGTGGGTTCTGTCGAGTTGAGAGAGGTAGGGGAGGTAGACAGAGCACCCAAGCTGAACCTGTTGAGAAACATGTTCAACTCATTGGCCTTGCTAAGGCGACCCTAAACCTGACCTCCCTCCACCTTAAACCCAGTGATGGTTCTCATCCCTCTCCACACCTCTTGCAGGTCCATGGCTTCAGGTGTCCAACGCCTCTCTGTCTTTTTGGTCACTGGCTGGAGTTTATTGCAAAGAAGATCAGCATCAAACAAGCACATGTTCTGCTTGGAGAGGGCCAGCCAATTGTCCTCTGACTAACGGCTCCAACAGACCAGCTTATATCAGGCTGATTGCCATAAATCTTACACAGTCCAGTTGTTTCATTAAATCTGAGACAAAGCATCTGGTTTTATGTTAATAAAAACCAATCCTCTTTTACGTTACCTACAGAAGACAGTCCAACCTAAGGTTTAGGTAAATGACAACAAACAATAAACTACTTCATGAAAAGATACTTGACCTTTTTGCAGCTTCAGCCTGGGCTTCAGATACTGCACCATCTTGCCTTTAAAATCAATATATTGACTTTTAAAGGCCAATATACAAGCATACTTGTTTGACATTGTACCTTATTGTAAACTGTGTGATTAATCCTTTAAATAAACAATTTAAGCCTACATGGCAAACATGTAAATCAGTTTGAGTGTTGTTTCAGAAACTGGTTGGTACAGATATAGCTATGACAAGTGTGAAACATCAAGGTTAGCGCCTACCAATACCAAGTATCAAGGAGAGTTATTTAATCAATATTAGTAAAAATTCTAAAAATCTCAATTTTGGTCTAATGTCCATGCATTTCATATTTTTGCTGTGGTGCAACTTCTCAGACAAGCCAAGGGACAGAAAGTTAAGTTTATGTTGGTTTAATCAGTAATGCCTCAGATACACTGGATGTCTTTCCGGCCACTCAGATTAATAACTTAACAATTTAACCATCAGGGCATTAAAACTATTTTGTGAGCGAAGTGGTGAGATGTTACAACTGGGTAATGCACACACATCCAACCTAATATGTTAAAGCTAGATCGAGAAAGAGCCAGGAACTTTTACACCTCTTGTCAGAAATGTTATGAAACAGCATTGTGTCTTTCCTTAGCTACATATCTAAATTAACTCAGGTATATGCAAATTACTGTGGCCACGAAAGGGAGGTAAAGCGTCTCATATTTTATGTCTATTCAGATTGACCCATTTTGTGATTGCCCCTCTTCTTTGGCCAAACATGTAGTGTCATTCAGCAAAGCCAAAGCCATATAGCGTCATTCAGCAAAGTGTCATTTCTAAGTAAATGTAAGGTAAATGGAAGTTAGTGAATTGAGTTGAAATTCTTGGCAACCGAAAGCTTTGGCTCTAGATCTGAATTTGGAGACTTTTGAAAGCACAGTAAAGATTTTAGCCATGGAATGCAGCATCCTTGCTGGGTAATAATGAGATTGGTAATATATTTGATGCCCTACATGATCTGGCATTATCATGTAAAGCTTTGTAAGTTAGGAGAAGGATATTGAATTCTCGTTGATATTGTATTTGTCAGAAAATATGCTGCAGTGTTCTAGATGAGCTGAAGTTTCCTCTTAGCCCCATAAGAACATCCTAATTATGAGGAGTCGCAGAATAGGAGTAAGCAGTCCCCAAAATGTGTTTTACATGGGGGTTGAATGACAAGTCCTGACTGAATCAAAGACCAGTTTCTTCAATGTGGTGTTAGAGGCAGGAGAAATTTCTGCTCTATCATAAAGTTTTAAATCTCTAATATGTTTTGGCCAGAGTAGTAGATTCTCAGTGTCTGACCTCAGAGAGAGAAAGATGAATATCGTTTAGGCCCTTACATCTACAGAAAATACTTGGAAAAACAACTGGGGGGATTTGGCTGGAGTTTTCTGTATTATGTCAGCGATTTGAGTAGCATATGTGTGGGCTAATGAGCACTCAGATCAGGTGGCCAAACAGAGGCTACTTCCAGACTGTCAGTCTGATGTCCATCTCCTCATTCACTTGCTAATAGGATCAAAGGCAGTAGGGTCATGGCCGGGCATCCACTGAGGCATGAACTAGTGCAGAACGTGCGCCACCCACTCCCATCTGCTGTCTAGATGGACCTTCAAACCTGTCCTTGGGATTAAATATTTGACTCCCTGCTTTATTTGTCTTTCTGAGGATGCGATTATTGGACATGATTTGTATTTGATTATGCAGTATGTCTTGAAATCTTTCCATTGTTTGCTCTTGACTTTTGAGATGATCTACACTGGTCACCACCACACATATAATAATCTTGTCAGCAGGGATGGTGTTCAGCTAGACTACTGTGGCTCCATCCTTCAGTCCATCATCTGCTTTGTACTTCCATGTGTCACATGGGACTGCCCCAGTGCACATTGTGCAATGGCAGGGAAAACACCCTGTACAGGGGCAATAAAGAGATAATCAATTGAGATGAACATGCATGTTTTCAGAGTGTGGCGTACCCAGTAAAAATGCACACAGAACTCTTGGTCCAACCAACGAGTTGCACCCTACGCACAAATACATCTTCCAATACAATACGAAAATACATCTGTACACATTAGGTCAACAAATGTATAAATGGCAAGACAGGGCAGGACACAGTAGTTTTGAACCCAGTGGAAATGCGCAAGATGAGTTTTACGGGGAATTGCATTCTCGCCTGCCAATAATCAAATCTGCTGAATGAATGAATGTGTTTTCTAAATCTGGCATTGGCAGGAAGTCTCTTAATTTGGAAATATTTTTCAGATGGTAAGTGACCTAATGATGTGGTTAATATGACTTTTGAAATTTAGATTTCTTTCATTGTTTACATCCAGATTTTTTTGCTCCCATTTTACTGTCCAGAGATAGAGAATTTTATGTCTGTGAGCCTGTGCACTAAAGTCCAGAATTTCTGTTGTCTTTGTTAAACTGTAAAAAAATGTCATCCATTGGTTAATGTCACTGTTGCACTGTTGAAAAAAATGTAAAGCGGTGGATCATCTGCATAGTTATGGTAATTTGTCATCCTTGCATATAACATGTGAAAGTGGAAGCATGTCTGAATTAGAGACTGAATTAAAATGGGCCAAGAGTTAACCCTTGGGGAACCTCCTGTCCAAGTCTAGCTAAACTGTGAATTGAATTCATGAAGTGGACACAAAATGTGAAGGCTGAAGGGACAGAAGGCTGGGAACATGAAAAGGGAAAGAGCACAGGAGAACAATAGACACAAGACATGGAATGATGAGCAGAGAACACAAGGTGCTGGAGGACCAGGAAACACAAGGAGCACTTGTTGCAGACCCTACCCTGCAGGTCTTCAGCATGTTGACACCACCACATAGACGCAACAGCTCACTTTTCAGCACTTGATTGATGAACCTGGCCCCAGATACCAGTTTCACCAACTCAGGAGCTCTTTCGTGCTCCTTTGTCTGTGGGCTGTTACCCCCTCAGGCACAGCCAGCAGATTGGTTTTATAGTGGGATGGCAAACTGGGCTCACTCTGCCAAGGCAAATCTGCCCACGTCCTACTGGATGTACCTGAGCTGGCCTGGGCCCACCTCCTTAGAGGCTTTGACCGCCCAGGCCGTGACCACAGCACTGAACTAAGAGGGAGGGAAAAACACAATAAAATTTTATTGTGTCACCTGTTTGTGTTTGTTGTGGGAAGATCCATGGACATGCTTTGAGAAATCAAATGCCTCTAACAAACTTACGAAGCTTGTGGTACCTGAATCTGTTTCAACACCAATATGAATATTAAAATCCCCAGATATGATAATACAGGCATAACCTACGGAGACCACTGATAAAAGATGAGAAAACTCTTCCTTAAAGCCATGCTAAGATTTCGGCGGACAATAGACAGTTATGATTAAGATGGTAGTGTTACAGTGTATAGATATAGAAAGGTAATCAAAGGACAGGAATTTACCAAGGGATATTTCTTTGCGAACGGAGGCGGTCTGGTTTGAAGATATATATTCTGTTGAGGAAGGTGGTGAAGTTGTCCACATAGTAAACATTGAAAGTAATCTGCTGCTACAGTGTAATTGAGCCAGATGTGGAGTTGTCTGAGGAAGCTAAACTTTATTTCGCTGAAGCAGGGAGGAGCGGTCTGAGGAGCCGCCTGAGGAGCCTGAGACTATACACTATTTATTTAAGAGCAGGATGGCAACGATGAGGGAGATGGTGGCTTGACAGCTGCAGTTTTTGGTTGCAGTTTCCAACATGAGCAAGCACAGCGGAAAAAGACATACGCTGACGGATGATGTCATACATATCTTGAACAAGCTCACCTGGGTGACAGGAAGTGCTGTGTTTCACATCTCAGACCACAGATGTCCAAACAACAAGTATGGGGAAGTCGTCGCAAGGAATAACCTCCTCAGTCTGTTTAGTGCTGGCCATTCTTGACCTATGTCTCAATTTTCATGAAGATACTGGTTCGTTAAAGCCATTGTAACTGCAACAAATAAGTGTTTGTCACTTGTTTATAATTAGCCACTCCTACAATAACCAATCATGTACATGTAGCAGTACAGAAATCAGTGGGCTGTAATTGTCATTAACACATTGTCATTAAGACACAACCACTGTGGGGCATGCAGACTATAAAAGGGGATTTCCATGCTGCCAGGTCTTTCTGTTCCCCATTTCCAGATCACATCTGTCTGATCTGTGTGCCTCCTGTACACCTGTGTGTATGTGTGTGTGTTACCTAAATGGCCTGTGGTGGTGAGTGTCTCCCTCTTTGCACTGTGATTACTGCTAGTTAGCAGCGGCTAATTATTGTATGCTCACACATAGATATTATTATTATAATTTTGTTATTATTATTTTTCTTCATTTTTTTGATATTCGGTTTGGTGGATTCCTTTTGATTATTTTCCATTATTTTTTTCTTGACCTGGCAGTTGGCTGTTTGTATTTTTTAGCTTTAATGGTTGTTATTGTTTGCCAACTGCCTGTTTTGGTTACAGTTTGGGTGTTTTTGCTATACTTGTGAGCGCACAAAGACCTCCCTTTAACTCTTCCCCCACACCTCTCAACACATACGTTTCAGGATTGGCCATACATCATAGTAATTGTCATTATACTAACAAATTGAAGTTGCACTGGGAGGGCTGTTTGAGTTTGGCTGGACTGGGCTAGGTTTAGTTTGCGGGCTGACCCCGAACTGGATTGGGCTGGGCTGGCCTCGCCCCCCAAGGTGGCTGGAGCCGCCCTGCCCCACCCCACCTCTCCCTCCACTTTACCCACTTTATTTCAACTTTTCTCTCTTTCCTCTTGCATTCCCGTTCTTCTTACTCTCCCCTTTGTCCTCCTCTTTCCCTCTCCCTCCCTCTCCCCTTCCCTTTTCCCTATCCAGTCTTCTATTCCCCCTCTCTTCCTTTATCACCTCTCTGGTCTCTCCTCATCTATCTTCATCTCTTTCCCCCTTCTCTATTCTTTTTCTGATTGCATGTTGGACCATTTTGTGCGTTTCCATTACCTGGAGCGTGTAAAGCGTCCCAGTACTGCCTTACCAGTACCTGCTCGTCTGCCTGGCCAAGTCAGGTGAAGTCGGGGTGGGTGTCCTTTGTTCAGAGCAGAGGCGCTGGATGACGCAATGATGCAGTGGGAACCAGGCAGTGGAAACCCAGTAGAAGATTGGTCGCAACGTCGTGCATCATCATTGCGCAGACTGCCACCATTTTAAAAAACAGCTGCCTCTTCTTTATTTCTCTTTTTTTTCACCCGTTTGGAAATAATCACAACCCTTCTTATATTGGGGAGCCTGAGGGTGAACTGCATTAAATTTTACTTGATTAATTAATAAATCCCAATACAATTCTTTGTTATGTTAAACTAAACTAGACATGTCAGGTGCTGTCGCCTGTCTATGGGCACCCTGTTTGGTGTGAGGGAAAACAAATGCAACAAATATAACAATACACATTTAATAACTAAACACATGTGAACAGCAACAACAATTATGCGAATCAGTATAGTTCCTATACTAAAATACCTTGTCTATGTCTATGCTAAATCCTATCCTATACCATAAACCTAATGATACCAGTTTTGTTGGAGCTCATTGAGTGAAGAGTCTGACTTGACGAGAGGAGATGGAGTGGGGCTGGGTTGTAGATGTAAGATGGTTGTAGATGGGTGGAAGACGATGACAGAAGTCTGTGATTGTGGTCCCGGTGCGGTAATCTTAAGGGAAAGGTTCTCGCTGCAGCTACTTGAACGAGTGCCAAGGTCCTCGTATTCATCGAGACATGAACTAGCTAGCTGGTGAGCTGTCCTCAGCCAGTTAGCATCGCTAACTAGCACGCCAATCTGTGCTCTTCTGAATTGGCTCTGAGCCTACACATGCTCACACACACACTCTTAACTCACACCAGGAGTGGAGGGTTCTCTTGGCACACCATGTACTGTGAGCTGGCTATGACCATACTAACTCGCCTTTAACTTCCAACCCTCCCGAGGGGGCTAGATGCACCACTCACTCTCTTCTGGGCTCCTACGGAATCAATGGGAGGGAGAAAGAGAAAAGAGGAAGTGGACGCTGAACACTCCTGGAGTCGGCAGGACCCGCTCAATCCCAATCCAATAAGACAGCAACTGCCTTGATTATAACACAGAATAACACAAGTAATAAAATATGGGAAATAATAAACCATCCTAAAGCAAAAGGGGCTGGTAATGTGAAATATTCCTGGGGGGAAGGGGTCCCTGAGCAACAAACTATATATTTATAAATAAAAATATATAATATATACCATATATATAAATTCTCAAGTTAGCAGAAATAATCTAACTTGCTCTGTGAACTGTCTGAGCCTTCAATGCACTTCTTCTCCCATTTTCGTTTAACCAGCGGTCAGCAGTGTCGTGTTGAAGACCACACCAAGGACGTTACGCACAGCATAATGGAAATCGTGAAATTGTTCTTCCACCGGTCTTTCCCCCGCCGAGTGTGCACGCAGATTTCAGCCGATTCAGTTGCAGGCCCATGAGAGGAAGGTTTCACGTCCATCAACACAAACCTTCCCCTGGCCCAACAGTACACACATCAGAAGTCAATCGCAGGTGGGGCAACAAGTCTGGTTATCCACTAAGGATCTTCCATTTCAGGCCTTCACGGTTTCTTTGGCTTATCTGGGCATGTCAAGTATAAATATATTTCTGCATGTGCATATAGGAAACCAGCATAGTGACTCAGATGTGGTTAAGATTTGTGGCCCCTGAATTGTGTTATTTTACATCTAGCCCATGTGCAGTCACTGTTGAGTTATGTAACATGATGCTCCATGTGTTCCATGTAATTATATTCTAACAAGGCAGCAAAGAGGCAAAAGCACTAGGGTAAGGAGAAAGGGGAGACAGGGTAGGAACATCACTGAGAATGATGTTGAGGAGGTGTGGAAGGACAAAAGTATATATAAAAGGGGCAATAGCAGATTTGTAAAAAAAAATCCTGTTTCTTATTTATAATAAACAACTGTGACCAGTCTTGCAGCCTAGTAGCTCCTTGTGCCTTTCTTCACTGTTCTTGAATCAATTCAAATTGATTGTGATGGCTGCCAGCTTTGACCTACTTTAAAGAACAATGCCCCTATCTCAACAGCTGCTTAGGGCATGCTGATAGTTTTGAGGTCAGACTTGGACCGGGCGGTGTGGCAAGGAAAGGGGTGGGGTGCTCTTTCGCCCCCTTCATCATTTCAGAAGTGCACCATCATCCTCTTTGACCCCAAGCGACAAAGCCTCTATAGGGTCAAAACAAAGGGATCCCTGGGGCTCAACCAGCTGCCCCATCACCTCTATCCCCGTGCTTGAAAACAGCCACAGAGCTTTGCCTTTATCTATCTTGTAGGGCCTCCATATAGAAACCAGTATAATTCAAGGAATGGTGACAACAAGAGTGCTTCTTTGTAACAAGATGGTTCTTCAAAGTCACCCACATTACTTTTCAGTTTTTATCTTTGGGGCCAAACTGCACAAAACATAATTTTCCAATCTTTACACTGCTTAAAGATAAGACTTAATTACATCCTTGCATCTTAAGCAAAACTCTTTCAGTGTGTCCATTTGGGCTATTTATACTGGTGTTGCAGGGTAAATTACTTTGGCCACTTTGTACCCAGCAGTGAACTGGAGGTCTGCTGGTGCCTATCTCCAGTACACATAGGGTGAAGTCAGGGAACACACCCTGAACAGGTTGCCAGTTTTTCGCAGGACACACCACGAACTATGGTGTGTCCTGGGCTATATGAAGGCACGTTTTTGGACTGTTGGAGGTAAGCGGAGTACCTGGAAAACTTACTTACACATGTGTAAGAACAACTTACACGTGGGGGAAATATGCAAACTCCACACAGGAAGGCCCTAGATAGGGATTTGAAACAAAAACCTTCTTTCTGTGATGGGGCAGCGTTATTAGAGCACCAATGTATTGTGTCACCCCATTCCATGTCTTTTTTTTATTGTTGTCTTTTTATCAACTGTCTGCCATGTATATTGGTATGTGACAAAGTATTTGAAACAGGCCCTAGTATTAACTTTCATGAAAATGAGTCACATTCTGGCCTATGACCAGCTGCACATTATGAAGTTCCTAGCAACCTGAAATGGTAGAAACCAATGCGTGCATACACATATGTATAGTGGGGACTGTGGCTCAAGGGGTGTCATCGTCTATAGATTTGAAGGTTAGTGGTTCAATCCCCAGGACAGCCTATATGTCATAGGAAAAGATACTATACCCCTCACTCTGATGTTGTGTCATGGTAACTTGTGTGAAAGCTTGAAGCAAACAGACCATACAGGATTCCCCTACCATCAATGGGTGAATGTGACTTGGGACAGTCTGTAAAGCGCTTTGAGTGGAGACTAGACTTATGAAGACTAGAAACGCTTTAATACTGTAAGAACCAGGGTCCATTTACCACACAGGATGGATGGGGAGGGCACCATGAACCGGATGGTCAGTAGAAACACCCTGCAAAAGAATGGAAATGCAAAGAAGAAAAAAGGAAACAACTGTGAAAAACATCTGAGTGTAGAGGAGGATGAACAGACAAAGCAACCACAGGAAATAATAAACATCTGATTAGTGAGAAGGGATTGTGCTGCAAAGATAAGTTTTTCCTCAGTTATTTTAGGGCTGCTGACCATTGTAGAAAGGATAGAAAAAAACGAATGGATTCAATATAATGAACCAAATTTAGCACTTTGACTTTCATCAAGATATCTTTCTTCTGTATTCTACATACACAACTGATGTCTTTTTTTTAATAATACATTTTTTCTGAAAAAAAAAGGTTTTCATCAACACAAAAATACATTTTCCTAAGCACATTTCTGTGAAGAAATCTCTAACATGAGAAGTAGAGAGAATGGATGACTTGCAATATGTTTTTCAGTAAAACCTTGATTTTTTTTTCTTTAATACAAGGATGTTCATCTTTGACTGACATCTTGAAATCTGAAAATTGGAAGTTATCGACATACACTGAGCTTAATGCAATTAGAATGAATTCAATTTTAATTTGAAACTTAAGTCTTTTGAGTTACACACATGGCAGACATGCTCTTCTGACTCTTTCCAGAAGGCAAACTTTGTACTGGGTCATAGCCAGCCAAAATAAAGCTCAGGTCTTGACAAAAACAATTCATTCACCCTCTCACTGTCAGAGATAATTTTGTTTTATCTTTTGCACTTAATGACAGTGAGACAGAGTGTCTATATAGCGTGAAGCAGGATTTCCTACAGTGAAGCCATACCTATTTGAAACAAGTGATGAGTTACATAGATTCCTCTAAAGAGGCATGTTATCATGTGGTTGTGGCTGTCCCACCTCGGTTCAGCAGAAATTCTTTATCAACAATTTTTCTCTATCAACTCTTTATCAACGCTTATCCAACTGGGCAGGGACAACGTGCATGAATGCAACAGATAACACACAGCTTCTACAGTTGAACAAAGGGCGTGGCAATTCATGGAGAAGAGATGCCATTAGACAGTAGCACAGAAAGATAATTTTAGGCATGAAATGTTGTATAAATTAAGGAAAGGACGGCAGCAGCCAATGGCAATGCATGGTTTGCCAGTTATGAAAATACACCTGTGCTCTGTAGGGTCAGGTAAAATTAGGTTTTTATCTTCAATTATTTCAATTCAAATGGCACTTAAATATGAGATCATTTTCAGTCAGCAGGGTGGGGACTGCTACAGTATCTGACATGGCATAGGGGGTTAGAGAGCACCATCAGCCCACCTCCCGTTGTATGCTGGGGATGAAGTTTCCTGTTACATCACCTCACGGGGGCTTAGCCACAGGGTTATGCACACTCACAGAGTGCTGTAGCCAAAACCCAGTTGGAGTTTGTCAGGTGGGAATGAAAGCCGTGACCAGTGTTGGGCAATAGCACCCATTTCCAGTATTGCTTTCAAGTCTGCCTGAGTCACTTTGTGCCTGTGTTCGGGAAGCCGAAAGGGCCTACCGTGTACTGTCACGCCCGGAGGTGTCTCAATGTGGTGCTGCATGAGGTCGGTGCACCCTGGGAGGAGGGAGATGACATAGGCAAATGCTATTGAGGGCTTTCTACTTCTGCCCACTTGGATGGCAAGAGCTTGGAACCACTTCCTTTAGAGTGTGTGACATAAACACTGTGCTGGTCAGCTCTCTTTCAGGATCCCGACCCTGGAGATTACTTACCTTGGGATATCGCGTTGCATAGTCTATTAACTCTATGACTACGCAATATCCCTGTGTACTGTAGTGAAATGGTATGATATCCATAGCTAACCGCTTAAATGGTGTCTCCTTCAAGGGTAGTCGGTGGACATCAGCCTGGCACCACATTTCACTGGCACTGGCAAAATTTCCATGCAGGGATTTCGATTGTCTCTTTAAACAAATGTTCCCCAATTTTCCAGATTTTCTCATTAAAAAAAAATTTCATTTTTCATTTGAATCAGTTCTGTGCCGTCATGTGAGGCGGGTTAGGCAGTGCCTCACCTACGCTGATGAGAAAAAAGAAAGAAATGTGTATTGTATTGTATTGTATTGTATTGTATGTAAATCTGTTTTCTTATTTTTATGTTTCTTTTGTTTTGATTGTTGATTGTTTCAAAAATGAAAAATAAAAACATAAAAGGTGTTCTTTGAGTATAAGGAATGCCCGTGTTAAGAAAAGCATGCTGTCAATGCTGGCCTGACATGAACATGGGGCTGAGGCAGACTCTGCCTCTTTGTGCCTTGTGAAATGAGGACAAATGGTTCCGGAGGTTTGTGCATGTTCTCATACTGTCTTCAATGGGCCCAGCGCTTCTCCACCTCTGTGGGTTTCCCCGGTCCCTCCCACAAGGTTGAACAATGCTGTTGTCAGCACACAGTGATACCCCACAGTTAAATATGGAGATTACTTATCTCAAACGTTTTTCTGGCTTCACATTTGAGAAAAAGACAAATGCGATATTGACAGGGATAGCAACACCTTACCTGAAGAATTTAACACAAACGAAAGGGCAAAAAACTGCAAGGAGCTGTGCTATTGAAATGCAGGTGTTTTTGTGCTTCTTGGGGTGCTGTAAATCATGTGGAAAGTCAGTTGAATGTATGTCTCTGAACTTAATTGGCAGTAATTGTGTGCAATTGTCTGTAATCCGTTCACATCAGTGACTACATTTTTTACTGCAGCAACTCGATTGGCTTTTTTAATATCGAATCTATCTAATATATGTTTTTGTATGCACTACGCAATTTACGGTCTTGCTAACTACCAAGACATCAACCTTACTGCATGTTACTGATTTTGAATGGGAAGAACAGAGCAGATCTTCCATTCATTTCCAGCATTCATGAGAA
Organism: Karalla daura; assembly: GCA_029224185.1. Classification (NCBI taxonomy): domain Eukaryota; kingdom Metazoa; phylum Chordata; class Actinopteri; order Chaetodontiformes; family Leiognathidae; genus Karalla; species Karalla daura. The sequence continues at coordinate 27,326,679 of CM055190.1, read as the reverse complement.
AGATAATTATTACTTTTTTATGTAGTGACGGACAGATTTGGAATGCTTCCCAGCTTGCTCACCTTCCCCCTGTGGCCAGACAAAACTGCAATGCTTCAAGACTGTGACACAGCCATGCTGTTTATGATAACTTGCAAAAAGAGCGATAGGCTAAATTCAAGCCCAAATGTCATAAGGATCATGTTATGCCACAAGTAGCACTTTTGTTAGTTCAAAGTATTACTGATAATACACTAGATACACTTTATAAGTTAAGTTTGGGGCGATTGTGAAGATTTATTCACACTTTATATGTTTAATGTGTGTTATGTAAAGCTACTAATTTGATAAAAAAATATAAAAAAAAATATTGAGTTTACTCAATATAGTTACAGTCAACTGCAGTATTTTCTGAATCACTATTGAATAATTTTATAAGAATAAGAATTTTCGTATTTTCATAATACAAAATTCTAAGATGCGAAAGCCCCTCTGGAACAAATTGATTTCATATATCGAGGTTCCACTGTATAATTGTTACACTATAATTGTATACACTTGTTCAGACTGCATGCTCGCACTTGCCGTGTTGGATCTGCTGAGATCTGCCAGCGGCCAAAGTGGACTGAGTGATGTACTGGCACCCAGGGAGCCTGGAGGAGGCGGTTGCGCTAGCTGAGAGCCACCTCACGGCGCATCGGGCCCAACAATCTGTATCTGCACACCAGGTGGATGGTTGCCCAGTCCTGGTGCCACTCTCAAGACCACTGGAGGCCCCATACCCTGCCCAGAGCAAGCTGCCGTGGGCTACTGAGGATGATCTCCTGACAGAGCAACTGCAGGATGGCGGGACCAGGAGCAGTCAGCTGAAGCCAGCACTGTGTTGGAGATCGGTGGCTGGTTGCTCCCTCCCCTCAAACCCATGCTAACTCTTCTCTCTTCTTTCCCTCCCAGGGTCCAATGTGCAAGTTATGAATGAACAAAATTAGCTAGCTATACAAATATACCTATAACTATGCAAAAGCAAACTGTTGCATATCTCTGTCAGAGTTTTTGCTATTAATACCAAATTTCAAGTCCTTGTTTGGCATGGAACTCTGAGGTTACGTTGAATAGGGCGCATGTTGGCCTTTAGGTGGTGCTACAAACATGTAAAAGTTATATCTTTTAAACTGGAACATCGATTTCTAAGATATTTGGTGGGTAAGGCCATTCCGGAGGTCCTACGTAGAATAGGGTCATGAAACCACCCCACTCATGGGTTTTCCACACATCACATTTCAACAAACTCTCCCTAGAGATTTAATCCTATTAACTTTATATTGTCTGACCATCAGCTCGATGGCTTTGTGATGAAAAGTTATGAAAAGCTTTCCATAATGTTAAGGGACGTGGCCATATGCTGCTACAATTTCTGATGCCCTTGTATGAACATTCCACCAGCTTTAACAAACTCGTATTTCGGACCTAATGGAGCAAGCGTGGCACGCATTGCCAGGTAGGGCACAGCCGGGTGACGCGCTGCCAGCTGCTGAGAGACCCGGAACACACCAGGAAGTGTTTCTGCATGGCGCCCTTTTCGTGCTGGCTAAGATTAAATTAATGTAAAAGCAGGGGTATGCTTCCATGCACAGCACAACAATGTACAGCACTATAATATGTACCATTAATTGTTTCAACGAGGTGGAGGAGACAAGCAGCAGCTAAAAGAAGGTGGGTCCATCAAATCCTAATGGCAAGGCAGGAATTAGCTCAGCGTAGTGTAGGATAGTGTGCTCTTGTGCCGCGGTAGCACATATATAAGGAAGGGGTTTTTCCACCCGCCACCTGCACTTGACACGAAAGCTGCTTGAGGTTGCAGTCACACTAGGGAATCGTACTGTGCACAAACACATTTGTCCCCTAAAGTCTGGATTCCATGCCTTGTGTGAGTGCAACTGTACTGTGCCTGGGAAGAAGAAGAAAAGTAATCTAAATAGAAAACCTGTGTATTCCCTGTTTCTTTTGTATTTGTGTTGCTTTTTATTCAACTGCAATTGATTAGACCAAGCTTGATTGAAATAATGAATAAAATCAATATAAAACAAGAAAGTATAAAGTAAGCGACCAGACAAAACAATATTTTCGTTAATGTTTAAACAGATTTAACATGAATGTGTCAAACATTTTAAATACGTTGTACCATTTATGTATAAAATGTCTATGTAGACTCCTGTAACTGATAAAAATCCAACATGTACAATATATTATGGAATAAAGTATTATGGAAATCTTTAACTTTCGTACTAGAACACAAAGAACATTGAAGTATTCCTTTACAGCTTATTTTCCCTTTGTCTGTTTAATGGATGAAGTTAAAGTCTACTCAACGTGATATTTTGAGGTTAAAAATTAGGCCAGAGGGCAATGAAAATGTAAAATAGTTAAATTGAAGTATTAATTTCAGTCCTGTCTTGTAGTTGAGTTGTATTATGCGCTATGTATCTCAGTCTTTCCTTCTGTTGAGGAAACATTTGAACGGAAATGTAGTTACTACGGAGCAATATGCTGTGTTCAATGGCAAATGTAAAAATAGAATATAATGGGAAGTGTTTACTTCGTTGCCTTGAAATTAGAATTATACTGGTTTTCTAATTTGGTGTATGATTAATATATTTACAGCTCGAATCTTTTGTAATGAATGAATCACGAATTTGACCAGGTTTACCCGTAAAAAGATATGGGAGACAAATAATTCTCTCTTTTACCACGGTACATGAACGCAGCACAAATATTGGCTCAACAGTAACTTCCGGGTTAACAACGTGAGTAGCGAACATGAACACATTTGTTGTTGTTGTTGCATTGACTATCACAGCCAGTGTGTATTTCAGTGGGACGCTAGTAGTGTTACGTGAGACCATGTCTGGTGTTGTGGGGAGCGAGCTTAGCTCTAAATGAGTCTTCATAAAAGCTCAGTGACGCTAGGTGCAGTGCTAGCGCATATCACCTCTACTGTCCACAAAGTACAGGTCTGAACCTCATGCTCGCACTCCAGTCAGTCTAATAAAGTCCAATTTCTGAAATTCAAGCTGTACGTGTGTTTAGAAAAGCGAGAATGACCGGCTGTCCATCTTTGTGTAGTCGATCATTTTAACACGTGTCAGGACTGTGTTTTCATCGCTGATGTCAGCATTATGACAGTTTACTTTGCGTGCGTGCTGCTGCATTTCAAAACTGCTCCAAATAGGTTCGAATGTTGAGTCTGTCTTCGGACATACAAGATAAAACAAACCAGAGGGACAATGTGCTGTACTGTTAGCTGTCTTAACAGAAATAAATGCAAATACACACAGTGATTGAGGACAAGTTAAGTCCAAAAGTAGCAGGGGCAAATTAATAATTTTTACAATTTGTCCGCCAAAACCTCAGCAGGGTATGTCTGTGACCTGACACTCCACAGAGAAGATGAGTGCAGTCAGTCAGAATGACCTTTGCCTTCCTTTTGACTCTCGTCCTCATAAAAGTGCATTATTCATTCCAGAATCCTCGTCGAGATCTGTACCAGCAATTTGATTGCACACTTAAAATAGAACAAATAATATGGTATAGGGTAGCGCAGGTATCCTCAACTCCTCTACCAAGCCCCTAAGCAAGTTGGACCAGGTCCGATACGTATGAGCAATATCAAGATGAGTGGTTCCTTGTACACACCTAAAAATCACGGAAGTGGGACACTTCTTTTCAACAGTTCTGTCAAATGGTTGATTGTTTAGGTAGTTTTATTTGCTACTCATCCATCTGTCCACGCATGCATGCATGCATCTACTGCTGTGACCTCTCCATCTCACCCTCCTGGAGGACCATGATTTTTCACCAGTAGTAGTAGTAGTTGTTGTTGTTGTGTATTTAACAGGTTGTAGCCATGGGACCTGCGAGCCTTGAAAAGATAATTGCACTACAGAGAAACCCCGCCAATATCCGAAACTTGTGTATTCTGGCACATGTTGACCATGGTAAGTGTGACAGCGATATATATATATTATAACAATATATGAAACGAATGAGACGATTAAGGAAGTGAATGCTTTATTGGCTTGTTGTGTTGTTTCTTTAACTTGACGCGCTGTGAAAGACATAGTCGTAATTTTTCTCTCAAGATTTGATTTTTTAGTACTTATAAATGCGCAAAACACAGGCTTAGAAATCGAACGGGCCTGACTGTGCAAAAACAAGGAGGGAATAAAATATGACCATAAAAATGACAAAATATGCAGGAACACTAAAAACGGTTATTATTAGCCATGAACACTACTATTTTACTATTGTGCAAAGACATTATTCATGAGCATCAATGTCAGTTATTACCAATTGCTGTATATATGAACGTATACGGTACTGTTACAGTTAGGGCTTGGTGTGAATGGTGGGATAGCTTCTCATTTGTGTGTGTTTTGAAACAAACTGTGCTTTTCTTTCACTGCACATTATCTATGTTTATATATATATGTACACACACACACACACACACATATGCCATATATATTTATATATAGGCATATATACAGCTTGCTAAATGGATGAAATAAGGTGTAAGGTGTTTAAATGATTTGGATTCCTTTTTCTGCAGGGAAAACTACTCTGGCTGACTGCTTAGTGGCAAGTAAACGGCATAATATCAAATCGACTGGCCCGGAAAGGTAGGTGGCTTTACTTTTGATAGTCGTGATGGTGGACCTTAGTATGTTACGACTGAAGTGGCACTGTTTTATTTTCTCTGTGTGTTTGCCATGCCAGCTCAGGTACCTTGACAGCAGAGAGGTATGAACAGATCAGAGGAATCACCATGAAGTCGAGTGCAATATCGCTACATTACAGACAGGGTAAGGCCATTCAAGCCAGAGATTTGTGTTTTCGGTCGTTCAAGGTTGCAGAGAGAAATAGTGATAATGGTTGCTCGGTGAGAGTTAGATAAAGGCTGGGATTGCCTTAAAAGTAGAGCCTTTTCAATTGGGAACGAGCATTTTGACAAAACCATAGAACTTGGAACAAGCCCATGGGGAGGGCAGGCAAACTCCAGTCAAACCAACCTCTTTCTTGATTTGAGACAACAACACTAAACCTCGTGTCTGAAACTGTCATTGGTCCTCTGTGGTTTTCATCACAGGTGCTCCTGACAGCCAGTCGTATACAAATAGGGTAAAAACATGGCAAACGTGTTCGAAAAGATATAAATATGATTTAACAAAACATAGAGGTGACTGGAAGATTCACAGTGAGTAGTCCGCTTACTGCGACTCTGGTTTGTGAAATGAAATGCCACTTGGAGGGAGGAGAGGAGAACAGTCTGATAACCACAGGTGGGAATGATGCTCAAGACCCCCGCTATGAGAGAGGAGAGAGAGAGAGAGGAGAGAGAGAGAGAGAGAGAGAGAGAGAGAGAGAGAGAGAGAGAGAGAGAGAGAGAGAGAGAGAGAGAGAGGAGAGAGAGAGAGAGAGAGAGAGAGAGAGAGAGAGAGAAGGAGAGAGAGAGAGAGGAGAGAGAGAGAGAGAGAGAGAGAAGAGAGGGATAGAGAGAGGGGAGGAAGAGAGAGTAGAGAGAGAGAGAGAGAGAGAGAGAGAGAGAGAGAGAGAGAGAGAGAGGAGAGAGAGAGAGGAGAGAGAGGAGAGAGAGAGAGAAGAGAGGAGAGAGAGAGAGCGAGAGAGAGAGAGAGATGATGATGATCGATGATCAACGTGGCGTCAGATCGCCGACGGATTCAAGAACATTTCATAAGAGGCCATGTTTTGTTTTGCTTTTTTGAGAATTTGGTCCTCGTGAGCTGTGTGTTGTTTGTACTGGACCTTCTCTAGAGGTTCTGAAAAAAGCTCGTGGAGCATTGCTCATACAATGAAGTTCTAGCTGTTTTAAGCTCCAGAGCTTAAAGAAACCAGAGCGTCTGTCTGATCACAACCAGTCAACAGCGTCAGACAATCAGAGTTTCCGTATCGTCGCATCAATCGGTCATTGCAAATGTTTTTTTGTGTGCCCTGCCTCTTCCTCAGGAGAGGACGACTATTTGCTCAATCTGATCGACTCCCCTGGCCACAGTCGACTTCTCCTCCGAGGTCTCCACGGCTGTCAGGCTGTGCGATGGCGCCATAGTGGTGGTCGATGCCGTGGAGGGAGTGTGCCCACAGGTAAACCCATTTCGCAGGCTCACGTCCGTGGACAGCATCCGTTTTACTGCAAGAGCCGCGCAGACTGGCGCAGACTTACCAAGGTCTGTCAAGGTATCTGCTGTTGTGTTTTTCCCCACCCGGTTTTCAATCGTGTTTTCCCATGCCAGTGAAGTAATGATTGAATATGAGAGGGGAAAACTGCAGTGCGCTAGGTGTAATCCTGGGTATAGGATAGTTGCCGTCACACCCTGAATTTCCAGTGGGCGTGTAAACAATTTCCACTGACTCTGACCGAACAACGTAAAGGGTCCCATTCCATCTAGTGGAAAGTCGGGCTCAGCGTCGACTCGCTTGTGTCGGACCAGATGGATGATTAGACCTCGGTATTGTTCCAATCCGTTCCATTTCGCATTTTGGTCGCCCAGGGGGAAGGGAACGGTGCAATTTGTAGTAGAGTGAAGCTGTCATGGAAATATTCACAATATGCGCAAGACTGAGCCGACAGTGCACGTTGCCCCGGTGCAACTGATTGGAGTTGTGGCTAGTAAAATCAAAAACAATTAGTGAAACTTTTGTTCCTCTCCAACTTATTATTATTATTATTATTATTATTGTTTGGTGACCAGTATTTCAATGATAATTTGATTTAGAAGTACGTCATCTTGGAAACTCTCTGAATTGGGTGTTCTGCAAGCCCCGTTGTAGAGGAATTTCAAAGAGGGTGCCGAAGGAGGACTGTACCCCTGGAACGTTTGATGCTGAAGCATTTTATTTTAGACTTGTGTAGGACATGTGGGAAATGCATTTCTCTTCAGCAGCTGTCAGATGTTTGCTCCGCGCGGATCGAGATGCATGCAAACACGCGGACACTGTATGCAGGACATGCGCTCGTGTTTTTCTCATCGGACCGCTCACCTGTGCGCAGACCCAAGCTGTGCTGCGTCAGGCGTGGCTGGAGAACATCAAGCCCGTGCTGGTCATCAACAAGATTGACAGAATCATCATGGAGTTGAAGCTGACTTCTCAGGAAGCCTACGCCCACCTCCAGAAGATCCTAGAGCAGGTGAGAGGCCCAGCTCTTTCTTTGTGCCCCAGTCACATTTTAGCACAGCTTAGGGTGCCTGTTGTTTGAAGCATGGAAGACAAAACATTGTGGGTTTTTTTTCCTCCCCCCTCCTTGTAGGTCAATGCGGTGACGGGGACCTTGTTCACGTCCAAAGTGCTGGAGGAGCGTGCAGAGAAGGACAAAGAGGTGGAGAGAGAGGAAGAGAGCGAGGCGCTAAGCGGAGATCACGTCTATGACTGGAGCGCCGGGCTGGAGGAGGCCGATGACTCCCACCTCTACTTCTCTCCCGACCAAGGAAACGTCGTCTTTGCCAGCGCAATCGATGGTTGGGGTTTCAGGTGAGGTCAGCACTGGTGACTTTGGTGGGGCCGCGGGGGGCCCTGGGAACTCGCGTATCCAAGCAGATGCGTTTCCCAGGACCAGCGGTGTTTGGAAACCTGTTGTTTTTGTTCCGATTTTTATATTTTCCTCCCTTTCTTCTTCTTCTTCTTCTCCTTCTTCAGGGGTCAAGCTTTTATATATTGTTTCTTTTCCCACTATAACTCTATTTAACCACTGATAAACGTGGTACTGCGGACCAAACCGTTCAAAGGAGGGTTATGGAATTTGAAGAGCTGGCCCAGACCCCTGCACTTACTGTACTGTGGATGCAGAAAAATCACATATGCCTGCCTAAAGGGGGCGCCATAATCAGGACCAAAGTGTTTCGGCCTATTACTCCCACACCAAATGTCATTTACTGACAAATCTTGCAACCCCAGATTCACTTAATGGAGCTCAGCCATGCCCATTTCCACCAATTGTTTTTGTGCAAATTGGTGAAAAAAGTTTAGAAAATAATTGTGTTTGCTTGAAAAATGCACATTTTGCCAGCCAGCTATGGAAATGACCCTAACCCATAACCCTAACTGTTGCACATTTCAGTCAGAGTGAGTGCTAATAGCACCACATTTAGCCAGAATTGCCCAAAACAGCCTCTACGGGGCGCTACAAACATCATCCACACTAATGTCTAGGATATTTGGTGGGTGTGACGTAGGGCCATTCCCGAGGCCATATGTAGAAGTTGGCTGTGATTGGTCAATGTGGGCGTGGCTTATTACAAATCGGTGATAAATGCTTACTTGTTGGCCTTTTAATGGCTTGAATGAACTCGTATCTTCCTGAACGCCAGCAATGCCGGACTGCTATTCATCCACCATTACTCCAAAATATAGTCATATCTGAATGAACATTGAAATATGTATTCAGCAAGGGTTAGCGAGTATGTGTTTGAAATACCATCTGCAGTCATCACAAATCCGATAAATCGTCATAGCATTTGGAGATGCTCTGAACCTGCTCTGAACCTGACAATTGAATAGAAAATGAGACAGGTTTAATAGGTTTTTAGAGTTTTTGGAGAAAAAAAAACAGTGATGGACTTTTAAGGTTTAATTAAAAGGTTAAAAGTTAAAAGGGTTTTTCAGTATTGGGGCTACAGTTTGGTGAAAGTTCCAAATGTGCAGCACATATGGTTGATTTGTTGAGAATTTTCTAAATTCTGAACTTTAATGGCTCGCCTTTGACTTCAAGATTGATGCTGAATTGCTGTCAGTGAACCTGGGTATAAGTGTTCGAAGTATAAGAGGATAAAATCTTTACATTTTTGTGTTTCCTAGCGTTCAGCAGTTTGCCCACATCTACAGCCAGAGAATGGGGATCAGGGTGGAGATTCTGCTCAAAACACTGTGGGGAGATTACTACCTCAACACAAAAATGAAGAGGATCATGAAAGGAGCTCAGGTGATATACTTTATATGCAGTCTTTATACGGTTATTTATAAGGAATCTAACACAGCTAACAAGAAAGAACTGCTGCTTTATATCTGATGATGTTTCACTTACTTCTTGATCTTCAATTTTATTGATTTACCCTATGTTTAGCTGGTTCACAGACGTACGTTCCCTAAAGCAAATTTTTGCTGGTTTCTCATTACTTTGACTGCAGCTGGCAGCTCATAGGCGTTTTGGCCTGACTTCTCAATTGAAATGTTCATACACATAAATCAGCACTGCATGTCACCGAAGCACCCCTTGTGTCAGAGTTTGGCTGGGATTCGACAGGAAACACTCACTGGTCTGGTGTAGATGGCTGCAATCTCCAGGCAGGAGCACAAGGAGGGTGCAAAGCTACAGTCTTGGCAAGAGAGGAGACCAACACAGGTTTACAGGACTAAGAATGTGTTCACAAGACGCCTAATGACGTTGAGGCCGGCCAGCGGGGGAGAAGCAGATCGGAACAGTCCGACATGAGGAAAGCCTCGAGAGCTTCATGTGTTGTATTCACAGTTGCAGCTCTCGTGTTAAAGGGGCCACTTGACTTCTGTTATCATTTGGAGTGTACATATAATCGGCGCCTCTCTCCTTGCCTTCGGGGTAGTCGATGCTGTGTTCCCATCAAGAGACTGAGGAAACGACGACGCTCGCCGCACGTTCATCGATCGATTTTGACGTGACCCGTCACCTCTCTCGTTGCAGGCCAAGGGAAAGAAGCCACTTTTTGTCCAGCTCGTCCTGGATAACATTTGGAACGTGTATGATGCAGTCGTTAGTCGGAGGTAGGTTAAAGATGACACTTATTGCACATGCATAACAATTTGTTTAACCTTTTTTTTAATATGTATAATAAGGTATAGCAGGGGAAGACCTGGAAAGTGTCTGAAAAGAACACCGTTGAGACCTAAGACCGAACAAGTGAGAAAACTGAAGAGATGTATGGGTTCTGAAGGGTCCAAAATTAAGATAATCAAACTGTTGGATTCACTTAATACCCTATGCTGCGACACACACACACACACACACAAACGCTCCCACACATGCCCGTGCCCGTGGCATTTCCGCGGGGGGGGGGGGATTTTCTAGTTTCTTTTGTTCTTTTTTTTTTTGAAGCCATGCGCCGCTTGTCCCGATGGCAATACAACAGTCTTGAAAAGAAACGTTCTCTTATCGGCTCCCGCTCCCTCTCGACTCGGTGCTCAGTGTTCGTTCAGCTTACTTCGACTCGGCGGCCGAAGTGGCGGCATCCCATGGCGAGTGCGAGTGAACTGACCGTGCGGCTGGCCACGTGTGACTGAGACCGGGGCTGCCTTCCTCCACCCACAATGCAACGCATGCAGGACTGGCCACATTGTGCCAGAGTGCAAAAACTAGAGGGTGCGCAATAATGGCTCTCACAGAGTATTTGCTCGGTGACAGTGTGCAATCACCGGCTTGCCCCCGCTGCTGTCGCCAGGCAGGTCGCTAAGGAAGCTCCCGGTCCGGTCCGACTCCCGTTTCTCTCGCTCTGGTTCCGTCTGACGCGTCAGGCGGTCGCCCCATGCATGTCCCGTGGCACTCTCAGGTGGACGCTTGTGTCTATAATCCATAACCCGAGCCTGAGGTTACACATCACGCATCGCTGCAGTGGGTTAGGGTTAGGGTTTCACTGAGCGACGGGACAATTCTGATGTTTTGTTGATGACGTTAAGTGAAGTATGTGGGAAGTTGTGGTCTCGGGTCGGGCCCGCAGACTCTGTAACGGCAGCAGGGTCAGGGCTCGCCACTAAACCGGTCCTAATAAATGCACGTGTTTATCATTTCTGATGCTCATGAAATGAGCATATGCTACGGTGTCTTTGAGCATTGACCGGATAGGTGTTTCGATGATGAAAAGCCCTGCCCGGAGATGTCTTCACGTTGTAACACACCGTACGCTCCGCCATATTCTTTGTACTGAGATTCTGAGCCTCGCAGGCTCATTATGACCGTCGGACGGAGCCGCAGTCGAACGCGACCGGTGCAAGAGAAACGGGGAGCGAGTCCGGACCGGAAGCACCCTCAGCAAGTCACGTGACCTGGACGTGTGGGCTATGATGCGATGTAGCCAGGGAAGGTTTTTAGATGAGACTGGCTGGGTGGCGGGGGCAGTGTGCCTGGAGCGGCAGACTGGTGTGGTGGTCTCCCCGTTTAAGGAGAGGGACCGGACGGTGCCCTCCAGCAATCCCACTGCTCAGCCCTCCCTGAGATGGTCTGTGCTGGGGCACTGGAGAGGAGAGCCCAGCTGCCCGTCGGACCTCAGGTTCAGCCGGAGAAGTGTGGATAGCTCATCCAAGAAGCGAAACTTCCAGCTCTCAGCGCTCAGATCGCGGTCCGTTATTGGTCTCTTGCTCCTCTACGGCTCCCTCTGCTTCTCTCTCAACGCTCAGGCTTTTGTGCTGGCTATCAGCTTCATGGTCTCCCTGCAGCTCCCTTTCTTTGGCATTCCCCGGCTTTTTGTTCGCAGTTTTGCCACAAACCTGCAACTGACGATTGTTTTCATGTCAACTTGTCTAAAAACAAAACACCTTTGTTTTTCGAAAACGTAATTGAGAAGAATGCCAGGCCTGTTTCACATGCCAAATATGTTTGTGAAAAAAACATACAAACGAAACGCAACACAGTTGAGTTGTCTGCTGTGTTTGTTTATTTTTTGTTACCAGAGACAAGGAGAAGGTGGAGAAGGTGGTGACATCACTGGGGTTGAAGGTGATGGCCAGAGACTCGCGGCACTCGGACCCCAAGGTCCTCCTCTCTGCCATCTGCAGCCAGTGGTTGCCTGTATCCCAGGCCGTCCTCTGTATCCTTTGCCCTGGGTCCCACCCGCGCGCCCCGTGTCGACTTTTTCCGCTGGCCTTCGGTGAACATCTGGCGTTTCCCTTTTCCTCAACGCTCTTTGCAGCGATGGTGTGCTCGAAGCTTCCCAGTCCCTTGGACATGACGGCGGAGAGGGTGGAGAAGCTGATGAGTGTCGGGGCAAGACGTTTCGACTCCCTGCCCGAGCAGACGCAGGAGCTCAAGACGGGTACTCGCGAAAGCGAATGCACACACACACACACACACGCACACACACGCACACACACACACAATTTATCTGCAGTGTTGAATTAAGAAGGGGGTCCCAAAGTGTTGCACGTAAAGATGATCCGGCATTTTGTGTTAATCGTCAGGTTTGGAGACGCTAGGAATGGCTCTTTTTTGAGGGGTGTCATGATGTCAAAATCTCACAATATTTCAACATCTCGTTAACGTGCCCACGCTATGCAGTATTGCAAGGCATATCTATGATACCATTTAGAAAGCTCCGCAGTATGATGCGTATTCCATCATGCAAGTATTAAAGAAAGAATGCAGACGACATAAACCTACATCCAGTTTCCTTCCCTGGCCATGTATCTCCTGTGCCTCTGACAGACCTCTGCTCGGTCTGGCCATGCCTCAACATGGAGGCTCCGTGTATCGTTTAGCACAAGCACGCGCGCATGGCCAGTCTCCTGTCTCCCTCTAGAGGCGTGAGTGGTGAGAGGCTCCGGCACGGGGACGGGAACAGAGTGACCAGTGGTGTCCGAGGCAGCCGCCCCTCGTGTTCCCTATGTGCGTCTGACGTTTTGGTGTCCGCTCTTCCAGCATTCCTCCAGTGTTCGAGCAGCGACGGTGCCCCGGCCATCGTCTTCGTGTCCAAGATGTTTGCTGTGGACGCCAAGGCCTTGCCTCAGAACAAACAGAGGTAACCGTGTGTCTGTTGCGCATTCGCATTGGCAGTGTCAGTCCATTCGCTCATTCTTTTACCTGGCGTGTGGGAGCGAGTGGCCTCCCCGGGTATAGGGATCGAACCCTTTTCACATCTGCTTTGCGCACAATGTTCTCGTAGGGGTCTTCTTGCACCTGTCTCCACCGCATGAAGGGCGAAGGCAGACGCACGCCATGCACTGTCACACTCACTGTCACTCAAATGAATCGGCCGGTTTCTCATGCACGCACCTGCACACATGTATTCTCCACAACCTCATTCGACAAACTGTATGCATAGAAAATCGTAGCGCTTTATTCCTTCAGTGTATTCCTCAAGAAGGGACTCGATCTCTGTCGGCACTGAGTGCTCTCAATCCGGAATCGAAAACGTTTGTAAAACAAGGAAATCCTGAGGCAGTGTGCCGTGTGGCGTGCTTGTAAGGCAGCCCCAACATCGTTACGTTATATAGTTTTTCTCGAGCACACTTTCTCCACTCCATTCTCGTTGATCTCTCTCTTATTGAGCTGGCGTGCAGTTTGAAGCTAAAAGTCTCAGATTGCGATGATAATAATAATGATAACACCTTCGTGCAGTGCCTTTCAAAACCCCAAGGATGCTGTTTAACCTAGCTTGAAAGCTAGGTTGAACAGATGGGTTTTTTGAGTGGCAATTGTGTAGGTTGAGTGGGAGAGAGTCGCAGGGGGGTGGGCGCGGCAAACCTGAAGGCCCGATCCCCAAAGGAGCGGAGACTTGAGTGGGGAACGGGCAGCAGGCTGGAGTCAGTGGAACGCAGAGCCTGGGATGGGGTGTAGGGATGGAGAAGGTCGGACGGGCACTGGGGGATCGGGCCATGGGGGGGGGTTTTGTCGGTGAGGAGCAGGATTTTATAGATCCAAACCTTGAATGAGAGCCAGTGAAGGCTTGATGTGCTGCGAGGGTTCTTGAGCCCCGGCCATTGTCCTTCTCACCAGAGCAGTCACCAAGTTTTGACTGCGAGGGACACGCAGGCCTGTGTCTAGAAAGACTGGTAAAACCAGGCTGGTAGAATATGTGACTTTGGTAACTTCCCACCCTGGGTCAAAGCGGCTGGAAACGTTGTCCCTATGTGAGGGTTTCAAAACTCCCATCGCCAACCTGCCGACCCATACGCCGCGCCTTGAGCCGATCCTCTCCATCCGACTTGGCTTTGGAGGGAGTGTCTTTGGCCGCGTGCGTTGCGTGATCTGTCCGTGTCCGTGCGTGCCAAGGCCCTTGTCCCAGGAGGAGATCGCTCAGCGCAGGGAGCTGGCCCGGCGGAGGCACGCCGAGAGACTGACAGCGGATCAGGCGGCAACCCAGGGCCGCGGCCCCGTCGATGGCGCACCGAGAGGTCGGCCAACGGGGGAGCTCGACACAGGTGGGCCCAGCCTTCCGCTTTGCGCGTCTCTCGTCTCATTCAACACTCACTTTGTCAGAAGGCCGATCACGGTTTGGATGGGGGCATCCACAAATCAGCGCAACACCGCAGCGTTAATAAGGGGGAGAAAGGCCCAGCGGTTCCCCAGCCAACACCATAGCTCTTGTTCTTACTGTTCTCACTCTTTTGCTCTCTTTTTTTATTTTCTTTCTTTCAATGATCCTCTTGTCTCGTATTTACTCCGGGCCCAGCTGTAGTTGTTTCACGTTACAGACGCCCGAGTGAAGACAAAGAAATAGAACTGCAGTCAAATTTTCCCCAGAGATTTACTCTCAAGATCCAACCTCTTTTGTTTGTCGTTCTCCCTCTCAGCCCAGATGGAGAGTCTGACAATAACAGACGCAAAGTCCGAAGTGGAAGAGGAGGAAAGGCAAACGTTCGTCGCTTTCGCACGGGTCTACAGCGGCGTGGTCAAGAAAGGACAGAAAATGTTTGTGCTGGGACCAAAGTACGACCCCGCCCAGGGACTGAGCATGGTGAGCCCTCAGTCCGCTCTCACCCACCCTCGTGTCATCCACTCCTCAACCTGTTGCAGTGGAATAGACCGATATGTAAAGGAGGGTGCTAGTTTTTCAACGATTAGCTTGGACGATTCATCCACTGGGTGGGTTCCAAGTCTACTCGACTCGACTCGACTCGACTCGATGCAGGAAATCCAACGCCGATGCGCCATTTTATCCGGCATGTTCCTTCCGTCTCTTGACAGCTACCGGAGGGTTCCAATGCTGCAGGTTGTGTGACGGAGGTGCCTCACCTCTCCTGTTGTTCCACGGAAAGCCTCTACCTGCTAATGGGCCGAGAGCTGGAGGAGTTGGAGGAGGTGCCGGCGGGAAATGTTCTGGGTAAAGTCGTCTCCTCTCCGACTGTTGTTATGCATGTGAGAGCAAACATTTGGTCGTACTTGTTCCTGTGGTTATAGGTTTGATGTTCTCCGCCTGTTTCGCGGGGGAGGGGGGGAAAAAGAGGAGGCCGGACGAGACGCACGAGGACAATGTGCCTTCCAGACGGACATGGCCGGCAGTCGGTGCCGGTGTCCTGGCCACCTCTGTCAAAAACGAACAATAATTTGACTTTGACCTGGGCCGTCCTGGACCTGCTTTCTGTCCCTCCTTCGCCCTCCCTTAGATCCTTCTCCACTGCCTTTTACCCCTTACCCTTACATCGATGGAGCGCACATTCACAGGGCTGGTCGGATCTGTTGGGAGTTGCTCGGGAGAGAGGGGCAACATCCGCTCAGGAACGGGTGATCGCTCACCGTTTTCATGACCTGCAACGTTGCGGAAGCACAGAAGGAGACGACGCGACAAGCGTCCTCTGGCCACGAGTCCGTCCGGCTCTCGGGTGTCGTTTCGCTCTTTCCAATGCGTCGTGACGCAGTCGTCAGTGTGGGTGGAAACGTGCCAATATGAAAAAATGCAAAGATAAAGAGAAAGTGAATCATGTGAATGGATGGAAGGATAGATGGGAGAATCCCCATGTGAAGCTATAGCATATGTGTGTGTGTGTGTGTGTGTATGTATATATATATATACACACACACACACACACACACACACACACACACACACACACACACACACACACACACACACAAATAAATACATACATATATAAACTCCAGAATATGTAGACCAAACTTGAATTACGTCATCACTCCATCCTATTGACCAATAGAATGAATAGCAGAGATAACAACAGACAACAATATCACATTACATTGTGTTTACACAGTAAATCAATGATGCAGCCAGGGAGGGGCCGGGTCAGGCCAGGCAGCCTGTCAGGCTTATAATGCACTGGGGTTAAACCCTGAGATGGAACAACTGTAAAGAGCTGGAAAAACTCAGGACATCATCATTGTTTCAACCACACGCAAGTCTTTTTTAAGTCGTAGTGTTTCCATTGGTTTGCTTTAAAGCTTTCCCAGTTTCCCCTTTTTGTGTCCGTCTGGTGTTTTAAATGTCTTTGTAGCATATTATTACGTGACGATGAATTAGTTTCGAGTCATTCCGCTGGTCTCGCTCTCACCCGCGCTTCTCCCGACCTCTGCCCCCCCCAGGTATCGGAGGACTGGAGGAGTGTGTTTTCAAGTCGGCCACGCTGTCTACCTCCCCGGCCTGTTCGCCTTTCATCCCGCTCAACTTTGAAGCCACTCCCATTGTGCGGGTCGCCATAGAACCCAAACATCCAAGTATGTTTTTGCACGCGCACGCACACACACACACACACACACACACACACACACACACACACACACACACACACACACACACTTACCTCAGTTTAACATATGGCTGTAAAACCGCTTGAATCGATAAAATCAGTCCATACCCGATATCGCATGACAATGACATTCAAGGTGTTCACACATTCGGAATACAAATTCTGCCCATATACTTACAGTTGTCTTCTGTTGGAGGTTTATGTGTCGAATGTCTGCAGAGCAATTGAACAGCTACATAATGAGTCGGTTTGTGTCTAATCCCGGCAAGAAGAAAGCACAAAGAAGTGAGCACGAATACGTAACATACATTGCTGTCGTTCTCTTTCTGTCTCTCATGTCGATCATCGCCTCTGAAGTGAAAGCAGGAAGCTGTCTAGCTGGCTCACTTTTTCTGCTGTTTAATTCATTCAGTCATACATTATTTTGGTCCCCCCCCCCCCATTGCGCTACCTTCGCTTGGACCGAGACCCACGTTGTTTGAGGAACCAGCGTGTAGCATCGCGAAGTTTGAAAATCTCGATTTTTATTCAACTGCTGTGTTCCTTTGTGTGTTAGGTGAGATGCCGAAACTTGTACGTGGGATGCGCTTGTTGAACCAGGCGGACCCCTGCGCTGAGGTCCTGATCCAAGAAACGGGAGAACACGTTCTCGTCACCGCCGGTGAAGTGCACCTCCAGCGCTGCCTGGATGACCTCCGAGATCGGTCAGTGCCTGCACGCGTTTCGCTCACCGTCTCATCCGCGGCCTGTCGTCCATGCTCCTTCGATTTACGTGCACGAACTTGTGAGGTGGCACGTGGCCTCGATCCCCTGGCCAGGGGACACATGTTTGAAAAGGTGTAACGATGCCAGTCTTAAAGCAAGCGTATGGTCGGCCCATCTTGGACCGCTCGTCACACACTTTGGTAACGTAGCGCAGAATGAATACAGTGTGGCCACGTGCTCAGCGACATAGGAAACGGAGACCTAAAAATTGAGTGTTGCCCTCTCTGTGTGGCCCTCCTCAGGATAAGAACAACCTGAGCTCACTGGCACGAAGATGCACTGTTTGAGTGTATTGGAGTCGAATAAGACAAAACAACCTGTGCGCAGGCCATCCACTTTTAGTACTCCCGAGCGCCCCGGAGGGACTTTTGGAGGGACACGCTCATCACTTGTCCACGCGTCGACCGACGGGCGATCCCTCCTGCGCGCGACGGCGTGAAAGAGTGCGGAGATGATCCGGCTCCTCACAGCGGAGAGCAGGACCCCATTGTTCCGCACCCCTCTGGTCCCTTTTCCTCAAAGCGGGCGCCACTCCCCGTTTGCCGCCCGGGGGGGGCGCTGTCCCCGCTGGCGCTGCCGCTTTGGAGTTGTCTCGTAGCCGCAGCGAGCCAAGCCGCAACGATGAACTTCCAGGCCCTCCCGCTCCACTCCATCCCACAACACCAGTCCCTCAGTGTCACTCAATGGCAATGAAGATTATTCTATCCTACTCTATTCTTCTCCTACCGTCCTGAGGAGGCCTGCTCTGTCCTGGGGTCCCACTGGACTCAAAACAGGTGACGGGGGAGAAGAGTATGAAGAGCAGCTTCACGGGTCCCTCCTTCGAGCTGCTCTTTGATCCCTCCAACCCTCCCCTCCAGATCTGATTGCATTTTTGGACACCTACAGTAGGGCTCGGGGCAAGAGATGGCACAGGGAGGCATCAAACAGCCCCGGTTACCCATCAGTTCTGGGGCACCTCCGCTCCACCCTCCTCCTCCTCCTCCTCCTCCTCCTCCTCCACCACCACCACCATCTTGCCCCACCCCAAACCACCCCGCTCCTGTCTGTCTGTCTATCTTGCTGGATAGACTCAGGTGAAGGTATCCTTAGCTGATGTTACCTGTTGGTCAGGGGTCTTTGCAATACGGCAGCGACGGCAGCCCAGGCTGAATGCCTGACAAACTGGCCACTGCTGGAATGATCTTTTTGGTGTTGCAGCTACGATCTTAAGACACTAGATGTCAGTATTCGGATGGAGAGAGAGTCCGGCGGCCTCACAACGGCCTTGTCAAGGGGCTGCAGGGATCAGCCATGTTTTGGAGACACAAAGGAGGTTAGCAGTCTCACGCTGGAACTCCGCTCCGGCCATGGGGTTGCCGACTTTGCTTTTTTCAGTGACCAGACTGACCCTGACCTGAATAAGATGCTGGGGTGGAGTGGTGGTCCATATGATCTGCCGACAGGGCCCGCTGTTGTTGTTGTTGTTGTTGTTGTTGTTGGTCTCCTGGCTGGTCTCCTGTCTGTATCAATAGAAAGTGTACTCTGTGACATGCACGGCTGTATAGATCTGCAGCCTATGTATGGATACCGATATGGATCATCGTTGGATGCTTAATGTCAACATTATGTTGATTTAACCAACACGGTGCTCTTCGTGAGACGTAGGTTTACGGTGTGTGCAAATGTAAAGCTGGTGGGCTTTTCACACGGGATGAAACGTGCTGTAAGTGGACTGTCGGCGTCATTGGCTTAACTGAACAGGCGCGTCCCGAGCAAGTGTCGGGTCGGGGGGGTCACGCTTGCACGGAGCTGCTGCAGACACAATGCCGGGGTCAAAGGCGCGTGACCATGCCCGACCGCGGCAATCCGACACGGACACCATCAGCCTTCGCCCCCCCGTGTCCCCCCTTTCCGATCACTCCATGCCCTCGGTGATGGGGAAGAAGAAGCGGGGCAGTGTGGAAGCACAAAAACGGTGACGGTCCCGCGGTGTGAAGAACTCCAAGAGGGGGGGGAGAGAAAAAGAGGATTATCCCAGCAGAGCGGTAGAGCCGTGATGTCAGAGAGTCCCGTGCCGCTCCAGTAGCGGAGTGCCGTTGACCTCGTTCTCAGTGCGATGCGCCACAGGTCGGGCCGCTTGCCAGCGATGTCGAAAGGGCTCGGCCGGCCGAGCAAGAAGTCGATGGCGCCGTCGTCCGGTCGGCCGCCCAAACCGCTCGCCCCGTGAGCCAAGTGGCACGCGAACGTGTGCACAGCGACCGTCCGTTGTCATCTCCGTCCAGGGCCGTCTGGCCTGGTTCTAAACATAGCGGCGGTGTCACACACGCGGCCTCCTTTCCTCATCTGGACCTGTGCAAGTCACGGGGCAACGTTCGGCCGTCTGATAGACAGACTCCTGATGTTTCGCTGTTGATGATGTAACGGGCCGAGGCTCAAATCAGGCCTCGTAGATCAGATCACTTAACATGTCATCTCCCAAAAGTAGCACATTATCTTCTGTGCATTACTCTCTCTCTAAGTATACGTATATATATATATACATACAGTCTTCAGTGATAAATTATTGGAGCGGGAAAAGCCCACACTGCATATTTTCTTCATATTTTCAAAAGACAAACAAAAAAGATCCACCCGAACCAGGTGAATGGCCGCTTAAAGCAGTCCGCGGTCACAGGCTGTGCAGGGTCAGGGTCATGACAGACAAACCTCGTGACCGCACGGCCCTGGATAGTGGTCGCTGGTCGCTGGTCGCCTTTTAGAAACCGTCACACCCGCCTAAGTGCTCGTTTGTTGTGCAAAACGACGTTGAAATCTTGCAAGGAAAGGCCAGCTCGCTTGCTCACAGCAGGGTCGGGTCGACGGCGAATATGCCCCGTTGGCTATGATTTAGAGGGGTGTTTTCACTGGGCCGGTAAACGACATTCAAGTGCCAAAAAAACAACAACAAACGGAATAAACAAAGGTAGAACGTTTGGAATGAGCTAAATACCGACATCTAGTGTCTGAAGATCGTCGTTGCAACAACAAAATAGTCTTCTTCGGTCATTGCTACAGCTGTCTACCTCCCACCTCAGCAGACACGCAGATCGCACCCTACTGTACACCCTGTATACCCCCGACTGTGCAGGGGGGGGGGGGGGGGGGGGGGGGGGGGTGATTGTGTGTGTGTGTGTGTGTGTGTGTGTGTGTGTGTGTACTTTTCTGTCCAGTTTTTCTCTGTACAGTTGTTTCAAAGTGAATATTTAGAGGCATTATTACCATACCAGAGATGTGTGTAAAGTAGTGTAAAAAAAAATAAATACTACACAGTATAAAAAGAGAGAGACTGTCAAATAGCAATACATTCTAAAATCTACCACGCTAATCGCCAGTATGTTTGAATGCATTTGAGGTGCACGTAACTCTCGATGTATAGGTCATGTTTGAAGTCCCTTGTGTGTTTGTGATGCAGCATGGATGGCCATGTAGCTGGCATATTGCTGCCTGTGCACGTGACATGACATCCTCGTTGTTCCGTTTCCACCCGTCTCCTGTCTGGAGGTTTGCCAAAATCGAGATCAGCGCGTCCGAGCCCATCATCCCGTTCAGGGAGACGGTCGTGCGTCCTCCCAAAGTGGACATGGTGAACGAGGCCCTGGGCAAGCAGCAGAAAGTGGCCATCATCCATCAGGTGAGCCGCCGTTCCCGGGAACCGCTGCCACATTCATGCATCGTCACGCTGTCGCCAACATTTCTTCCACTGACAAAATGTGTTGGACAATCAGCCAGTAACGTCACAACCAGCCATCAACTTACATTATCGTTGGCACAAAGTTGTTACGTTATTGCTCGCCCGTTTTCTGAAGTTATTGACTTTGCTGGGATTTGATACCAATTAGATGATGCCTTTCCTGCTACGTGTCAAGCAGATCTCACACGATTGAGAATAGGCTGGTAGCAGGTGCACTGTGTTTGGCTCGGTTGGCTGTGTTTGGCACGTCATGGACGCGTCCCGTGTGTGCGTTTCCCAAGGTGAGGGAAGAGGCCGCCCAGGGCCGCCCGTCCGACAGTCCGCACGTGGACCCGAGTGGCCTCGTCACCCTGACCACGCCCAACAGACTGGCCACCGTGAGCGTCAGGGCGGTCCCCCTGCCGCAGGGTAAGACGCGGACGCCATTAAATAGCATACTGCTGGTGTCGGGGACAGATGGAGAATCCAAGGAGGTGGCGGAAAAGTCCTGGTTTATCCATGGCTTTGATCTCTTACGGTCTTCAACCAGGTGATATGCAGAGCCACTTGTTGGCCGCGAGCTGTTCTTGTGAAGTCGTGCCTTTGCCGCAGGCCTCAACAGTGACACCAAAGACGTTGTGAGATCCATTAATCACTGTTAAAAGAAGCAAAAAGACTGCGGTGCAGTGTGTTCACACAAGTGGCCTCCAATGGGAATGCATGCTGAAATGTTGAAACCGAATGTTTAGGATGTCCGTCTGTTTAGGTTGTCCATGAAATCCACGAAACCATGTCCAAGTTGTTTGCCCCGGCAGAAGTGACCCGTCTGTTGGAGAGTAGCGCGGAATCGATCCGGACCCTGGAGCAGCTCAACATGTCCCTGAGGGAGGGGAGGAGCCTGAGCGTGGGTCCCAGGACTCTGGAGGCCATCGCTGCACTCAAGGAGCAGTTGGGGCGCCTGCTCCAGGGGAGGAGGTGGAGGAACGCCGTGGAGCGAATCTGGTCCTTCGGGCCCCGCAGGTGTGGTTCGCACTGATGACATTCACCGAGTAAAGAGTTGAGGCAGCATTCAAATCATTGATTGCAGGAAGATCTGAGTTCGATTGAAGTCTGGTCTGGTCTCTGCCACAGAGGAAAGAACCAGGCCGATTTCATGTCCGCTTTCCCCAATTTGCCCCTTTTCTGTTTGTTTGTTTGTTTGTATATTTGTTTCATGGAATTCGATCCGTGCTAAAAGAAACAAACAAATCCTCTTACATGTCGAACAAAAATAGGAATTTGAGAGAGCATAAAACTAATTTAAAGGGTAAAACTTGCAACCGAGTGTATGAAATAGTGTAAAGTACTATGCATGTATGTCTACATACGTATGCATCGATGTGTATGATTAGTATGTATCATTTTGCTTACAGTTCCCTCTGCTTCTCTCTCTCCCTCCGCTCGGCCTTTTGCACCGACTCCAAGCCTTGTGGTCTCTCTGCAGCTCCCTCTAGTGCAGGCTACTGAGCTGCACCTTTGGTTCAGCTTTGTGGCCCTAACACAACTTCATTTTCAGGCATCTATCGTGACCATGGCTACAGAATGGCACAGTGATCACTGATATTTCCTCACGGAGGTCGTCCCTGGTTCGGGCTGTGGTCCCGGCCCTTCTGTGTGGAATTTGCACAATCCCCCCCCCCCAACGTTTGCGTGTTTTCTGTGGGTGCTCCGTTTTTTTGTCTGGAGACTCGAAATTGCCACTCGGACGTCAGCTGCCGACCCGTACAGGGTCTATCGGCTGCCTTGGCTCTGTGTGTGCTCGGGAGAGTCCTCCCACAGCATCATAGTGTAGAAAGCGGGTAGGATGGTAGATAGCTGAATGCACGTTTTCAACTAAAAAAAAGTCACCTCTGGACTCACTCTGGACAAAAAAACATCATTTCTGTGGACCAAAGCGACTTGGATTCATAGTTATTGACATTTAGTTTTCCAAATTCTTTGGAACTCGATTCATGATATATGGCAAATAGTTGTCATTGCTGGTGCGTAAGATGGATCTCTATTGTGGGACAAGTGAAAGCATATCCTACTCCCACTTCCTCCTGGGGTTTGAATGCCTTTAAATCAGTAACATGGCTGTCTATGTTGTCTGTGCTTCTCTGTGCCTCTCAGGTACGGTCCCAACATTCTGCTGAACAGCGTGGAGGGCTACCAGCGGCCCTCTGTGTGGCAGTGTCTGGCCAGAGGCGGCGCCGCCGAGGCCGGGGCCCAGCCCGCCGTTCGGGACTTCGACAACAGCGTCGTGAGCGGCTTCCAGCTGGCGGCCCTGTCGGGGCCGATGTGCGAGGAGCCCCTGATGGGGGTTTGCTTCTCCATGGAGAGGTGGGACGTCCGGCCCGCGGCGGCTCCGCCACAGCGCGGCAGCTCCGCGGCCGGCGAGGCGAGTGCGGCCGGCGAGGCGGCGGGGGACGGGGACGAGACGGAGGCTCGGCCGAGCCGGGCCACGGTCCGGCCGGACGCCACGTCGGTGGACTGCTACGGGCCAGTGTCTGGCCAGCTCATGGCCGCCGTGAAGGAGGCCTGCCGCCAAGCCTTCCAGGCCCAGCCGCAGAGGCTCATGGCCGCCATGTACACCTGCGACATCATGGCCACCGCCGACGTGTTGGGTGAGAGACCGCTCCAGCAATAGAGCGACGGAGATGGAGCGGTTCTCCCTCCTCCTCCTGTTTTCGCCTGTGCTCTCGTAGATGGACTCGGGTGCTCAAGTCCCGGGCTCAGCTCTGTGGTCACATTTGTGGGCGTGGTGTGCACCGACCTTAAAAAAAAAAATCAATGATGTCTTGTAAAGTAGTGTAAAAGCTGAAGAACGAGGTAGTCTGACGCGTTTAGAAAACAGATGTAAAATCCCACCCAAACAAACGCACGAGACATAAACACATAAACACATATAGGTCTACAGTTAGGATGCTGTCCCTCTCCCCCTCTCTCACACGCCCAAGCGCTGCGGTCGCGCTTGCTAGCAAAGCATTTAGCAGTTAGCATTTAGCATTTAAATGTCCAAAAGGCTTTCTTATTGAAGTTATATGCATTCTGTTGCCTCACAGGGGGGCACCATGTATGTGCGACACCAGAGTTTGGCCAGGGCTCAACCCTGTGGTGCCATTGTGGTTTTCAGACCCGAATGAAGGCATCTGCAGGCGTCTATTTGAAAAGAAACGTCGTGGATGTCGTGTGGTGTTTTCACATTATGTTTGGCCTCTGAAGACAAACAACCCACCAACCACTGGCAGCCCCCCCCCCAGCCGACCCCGGGGTCAGCCTGGCCGAACCCTCGGGAGGCCGAGGTCACCAGAGTCGCACCCGGAAAGAGAAAGGAGAAGATGGAGCTCAGCGAACCAGGGGACACCCGTCAGTCTCGACATACAGCAGCATATCTAAGATTTAAGCTCTAGCCGTGGGCAAAAGAGAGGGCTTGAAGGGACAGAGGGTGTCTGCCTCCCAGACTGAGACTGATAGATGGCTCCCCATGAGAGGGCCATGGTAGCCGAAGCCTCTGGCTCCAAATCTAGACTAAGAGATTCACCACCAGTAGGCCTGTGTTCAGAGAACAGTGTCCTAGCTGGGGCAATAGGGTTTTACCAGGTCTGAGATATAAGAGGGTGCCAGACCACGAAGAGCGTCACAAATGAGGAGAGGGATTTTGAACTAAAACCCTGTGTAGTACAGGAAGCCAGTGCAAAGAGGCCAGAGCTGGAGAGATGCGATCTCTCTCTGTCTAGCTTCAGTCAGGACACGAGCCGCCGCGTTCTGAATGAGCCGCGGAGCTCTCAGCCGCCTGTTCAGGCATCCAACCTGGAAATAATAAAGGCACGGACTGCTGCGGCGTCTAGTGGGAGCACAGGGCTAATTATAGCAGTATTGCGGAGGCGAGAGTAGGCGGTCCCTGAGATGCATTTTAAGTAGGAAATAAATTACAGGTCTTGGTTAAAAGGAACACCTGGGCGCAACCGTTCTGTCGTGCCGTGACATCACACACGGAATCCTGCCCACCCGCCCGTATGAGCGACGACACGGTTTCACGGGAAGGAGATTGTGGGTCGTCCAGTTCTCCACGTCATCGATGAGTGACGTCTGACATCACCCAGAGGTGGCGTACGTGAAGCAAACGGAACTGGACCGAGCGCAGATTGCTGTGGGACCCCTTGGCTCTGAAATGCGGGGAGACTAAGCATCACTGACATGAAGAAGCTGATCTGGGCCCGAAAGATAGGACCGGGACCGATCTAAAGCCGGTTCCGCAGTAAGATCCGGTGGTGGGCCGCATCAGAAGCGGTGCTAAGGGCTGACATGGCGCGGGGTGCCTTAGTCCACAGTTCGTGTGCGTTTATGCGAGAGTGTGTGCTCCCGGTTTGCTCCTGACCCCGTGTCTCCCCCCTGTCCCAGGCCGAGTGTACGGCGTCCTGGGGAAACGGGAGGGCCGCGTCCTGCACGAAGAGCTGAAGGAGGGCACCGACATGTTCATCATCAACGCCGTGCTGCCCGTGGCCGAGAGCTTCGGATTTGCAGAGGAGATCCGGAAGAGGACCAGTGGACTGGCCAGTCCGCAGCTGGTCTTCAGCCACTGGGAGGTATACATACATATATATATATATATATATATATATATATATATATATATGCTGCGCTGCTCCAAGAAGACGAAGGTCCCTTGTTCCGACCACGTCGTCTCAAGGGGGCAAAATCATCGGCCCGAGGAGGCGCAGGTGTCCCATACGCTTGGGACACTGGAGACATGTCTTGCTTTTTGTCATTAAAGGTTTTGTCCCCGCCTCTTTATTCAATGTCAGTTACCTGTTCACCAATTGAATTAAAGAGAAAATCATTCTGTCAGGTGCGAGACAAGCTGTCGGTAGGAGAAAGAGTCGACCACACAGGTCAGCTGGGGTAGAAGTCCATCTAGGCAGCCTCTGTGGGTGAGGGAGGGAAGCTGGAAGTGTTTGGGGTATAGGAATGTCACCGTTCTAGTGCTGGAAACACAGTCCCAACGTTTACGGGGAAAGGAAAAGGATGTTGCCTTGGTCAGGTTGGGACTTGATGCTGCCAAGTTCAAGTCTTCAAGTTCAAGTTCTAAACTTGAATGGGTGTAAAAACTATTTTAATGCATTTAATGCACTATTTTTAATGCAACAATCTTAAAAGACATGTCGCATTATTGCATTCCGAAAGACACCACAGAGCACCGATGCAACGGCGTCGCGTTTTCTATTCCTGCTTTTCAAGTTGTCCCGACGGCTTTCCCTCTCCCAGGTGATCAGCGGCGACCCGTACTGGGTCCCCACCACCGAGGAGGAGTACCTGCACTTCGGGGAGAAGGCAGACACCGCCAATCAGGCCCTCAAATACATGAACGCCGTCCGCCGCCGCAAAGGCCTCTACGTGGAGGAGAAGATCGTGGAGCACGCGGAGAAGCAGAGGACCCTCGGCAAGAACAAGTGACACGGGGAGAGCACAGACAGACTGCGAAGCGCGGCCGACGTCCACCCGGGACCGTGGAAACACGATGGACAGGTGCTACGCGTAAACCCAGCGGTGAAATCGTGCTTTTGTCGTCATGGGTTACGCACGTGATTGACAGACTGATTCACCGACGCCGTTCATTGCGAGGGCGAAGTGTCTCAACGTGTATTCCATTTTTTTGAGATATTATTTTCAATGCAAATAAACAGTAAAATCCTGCACAAAAACGCGTTGTACATGTTTGTTCATCGGTAAATTCAACCAGACCTTTTTATTCTTTTCAGATTGTCGGACAGCATGCTCATCCCTCCACCTGTATGCAGGGGTGATTTGTTGACCTGATGCATAATCTTCCATATTATCCAGGGCAGTAGCTCAGGGCAGTCCATGGCAGCATGCATTGGAAGTAATAGTCCCGTCCCAGTCTTTGTATCAAGATTTGGCCAAAATAACTGTCTTTGCCCTTTTTTTTTTTTTCTATTGAAACATTCAAGGAGTAGACTCTACTCTGGTTGACCAGATCTTGGACTGTCCGATAAGACAGAACCAGACATTGGACTTGCCGTATGTTGTCACCCCCTCCCTCTGCTTCACCATAACCTCTTGCAAAGGCGGTCACCCGCAAAGCCCCTACACAGGGCCCAGCGGAGGCAGCAAAAGAGCTCAATAGTTCCTTCGGCCATGCTGTCTGGTCAAGTTGTGCCACATTCAGAGGTCTGCCGTGTCACACGGCTATCGTGGGATGTATCGGGGACGACCAGGAGGAGGAGCACAGGGGTCTGATCTGTCTACAGGGGGACTTCATCATCTGCTGCTACTATAACCACGCTTCTAGGATTTCGACGTCCTGTCGCAGCTGTGTGACACTGAGTGTTATTAAAGAGAACAAAGAAAAGCAATCACTTGAGCAAGAGGCTGCCAGGTAAGAACTGGAGTCCGTGGCCGAGACTACTGGAAACAAAAGAAGAGCCATAAGCACTGTGGCCCACAGGAGACAGAGGAAAAGCCGTGAAGGCAACAGCTCAAGTGGGAAACGGAGGAGACTGCAGCGGCAGACGGGGAGGCTGAAGCATGGAGGTTAGTCAGAGGCCTGGCAACGGGGGGCTGCAGGCAGGCCCTCAAACGCTGCCCGAGATGATGACGATGAGATAGGTTGCAGGTGTGGAGGGTGGACAGGTGGTAATCAGTACTGCAGGCTGAGGCTGCTGCTGCTGCATAGGTGCCCTCGGCGTGCCTGAAAGAAAAACAAACAAACAAATAACAAAACCAAGCGCCCTCTGCGGGCCGTAGACCAGACCGTAACGCCGCCGCTCATTTCATGACGCAAATAGTTCTTTTGAAGTAAAAAAAGAAAACGACGCGAGGAAACATCACAACAGGTCTACTCCGTAGGAACGGCCTGGGACAACCGACTGGCTGCTTGTCTGCTTGACGATAAGAAAAGTCTTGCCAAGAGAGTCGGAGAATCGACTGAAAACCGGATGGAGAAAGAGGAAAATATGGTATGCCCTGGCCACATCCATCGGTTAGTTGTTGTTTTTGTTACTTAAGGTTTCAATTAAAGACCAGGGGTCTTTTGGGTTCCTTAACCTCTTGAGGTAAGAGGTAAGGTAGGTAAGAAATGTATTCCTCAAAAACATGTGAAAAGCCTTCTTGCCATCCATAATTGGCACTATTGTTTTCCACCGTCTAAGAATCTGGATTTGATAGGCAGGTCTAAAACAGGGACGAGCTGCATGATGCGGACCAAACGTGCCCCCAAGCGCCGCTGCAGTTTAAATGAAATCAGCATTTGTTGTTTTTTTTTCCCTCTCTAGAGTCTGGTTAAAATCATGTTCAGTTTGCAGCCCGCCACTTGCATCTTCCCCGCCTGGACGCTGCAGTGTTCGTGGCCTCGCTAGTGGTTTCTTTACTTCATTCTAGTTTCCAAAGCGTCACAATTGGAATGCTGTTCCCTGAGTGACTTTTCCTTCAAATTTGACAGAGTTGTTCATATGTTTTTCTGTGGCGCACTCAACACAAAGCTGATATTTATTTTTGCTCCTCCTGGTCTTTAAGAGAATATCGCAGAAAGCACTGTGAAAGCATTGTGTTTCTCCTGAAGCGACTACAGATGTTATTCTTTTGACACCTTTACAACGACAGAATCTTTACTGATCACTGGGGAGATTCCCAAGTGAAATTCTTTGCAATATGACTTTAAAGCTTCTGCAATAATGTTTGAGAGGTTAAGCTGTTTGATGGTTAGTATTAGCATTTGTATCCAAATGTAAAGAAGGTCTCTCATTTTGTGGCCCTCTGGTCACAATAACCACTGGTGTCTTCTGTTGCCTATTCTCAGCTCACATAGGAAGACTGCAGGGGAAGACTGCAATGGACAAGTCACAGACATGGACAAGACACAGTTACAGCAGATCTGTAACATCTCTCTGTCAATACTCTATGTCTGTCTGCCCCTCCTTCCATTCCTCGAGGCATCACAGGGAATATTGGGAGTTCAGCATTATGGTGTTTACAACCCAGTCTCATGTGAACGTTCCCCGGCTACGTTGTGCCGTAATGCAGAAACGTGGAGGGTTTACAATAATGGCTCCTTTGTCACTGTTATTTTTGCTGCCTATACTGTTCCTATGGCCTGTGTCCGGGTCACATGACTTTCAAACTCCCGCTTGTAAAATTGCTGTGGTGCAATTGTGCCACTTTGCTCCACACAAGGGGAGATCCCTATCAGATGTAAGAGCTGGCTATTCATGGCCTGCGTGTCAAGCTATGTGAGGATAAAGCGAGTGGAGTATGCATGGAGGAAATGGCAGGGTCGTACAGCCATTCCCCTTGATATTTTGAGAAGCTTTCCATAACTTTTCATCTCAAAACCATTGAGATGATGGTCCCACAATGTGAAGTTGACAGAAGTACTCCACAGGTGGGGTTTGTTTTTAATTTGATATGTGGGAAGGGGCAGCTTGACCATTGAAATCAAAATGGTTGGCTTGCTGTTTGGTTCTGACCATTGGTGCAAGCGACTTTCTTCTGCGTCTGGCCAGCTTGCATGTGTACCCATTTTCATCTTCCTACTCCCAAAATCCTCTATGGGGAGGGGTTTCAATCAATGAATCAATCAATAAATCAATCAATTTGTATTCATAATGCAGATTTCATGCACAACTTAATGTGCTTTACAATGGTTGTAATAAAATCCAATCACGAGAGACACCCCCTGCCTTTCGACCCACGCATCTGCTGAGGAACGGGTCCCAAGAAAAACCCTGACAGAAACGTCAGGGTGAGAGACCGAGGAGGGGATCCGCACCCAGGACGGGCTGGCGAACACAGACAGAACAGTTTACAGACACGGTTTACAGTTTAAAGAACCACAGTAGCAGCAGTAGGTGGAAGCAGGACCTTGGAGGAGGTCCTGGATCCAGCACAGCATCCACGGGGTCCAGAAGGGCAGAAGGCACAAAGACTCCAGGGACCAGTGGGTCCCTGGGCCGACGTGTTAGTCAGTGCAGTAAGAGAATCATAACGATAAAAACAGAAAACATCATAATACCGTAGCAATAGAAAGATAAATCATCATATCATTGCGATTAAAAAGGATAAAAGAGAGGAGAATGGGGAAGGCAAAGCCATAGAGAGGGGTCTTATCGGGACTTGCACTCTCCTTTGCCTCTTTACACTTTACCTTCCCCCTACAAGAGGTAAAGAGGGAATAAGAATTGATCTTATTTGTCTTCATATTGTTTCACTGAGGAATGTCTCTCTTCCCCACTGTGTGGAGTTAGGCCTGGGTTCAGGGAGTTAAATGGAAAAAATAATTTAAAAAAGGAAGGTTTTTGATTTTTTTTAACAGACAGTAGTTACTGACTACTTTTTTTGCTATTTCATGCGGGTTGTTCCAGATGCAGAGGCCATAGACACCAAATGCCTCCCCTTGCCTAGTGTTACTGCAGGGAATGATTGGACTGCAATTGCTGTTAGAACTGGTGTGATTTGGTGAGATTTCTATGTGCCAGTAAGAGCATGAACCACTCCTGTGAATGCTCAATTTTGGGCGTCCAGTGAATAAACAAATAAACAATAATCTGCTGGTTGTGAATGCAAGGGGACCTGACCCCACAGCCTTCTTGCTGTCAGCGAGCCACAATAACCATAGTGTGCGGCCCATAATTTCATTTCTTCTTCTTGAAATCCAAACATAGAATTTGACCTTCATTTTGAGAGTTGCTTCAGCATGCGACCTACTCTCCTTCAGTCGGTGTCATTTGGTTTAGTGCCAAAGTCAGCCATAATTTGGAATTGAAGTTTTACTCCAGCAACTACTGAGGGAAGGAGAGAAAGGGGGACAAAGACAGCAACAGTTTGCTGTCTTTGCTTTTCTTCTGTGACAGAATGTGGCTGACTGTGGAGTGGAATCAGAAGGAGGGGATGGAGAAGTAGGAGGAGGATGTATTGTGGGTTAGTGGCTCCAGCTGCCCTGCCGCTGTGCTGCTTGGCTCACCCAGCGTCTGGCAGGCAGCCAATCACAGCACAGGGAAGCAGTGGCACTTCAGTTCAATGTGTCAGAGCAAATGGGGGAGGGAAGATAAGTGTGAGGGAGGAGACACTGAGATGTAAGGAGGACGAGAGGAGGGAGCAAGCAGAAATACAGAAGGGGGGGGGGGGGTTGAAGGAGCAGATGGGGGAATGAGAGAAGGGGTGGGAACAAACAGTCTGTAGGACAAAAGGGAGGCAAATGCAGCTAAATCCATACCTGCACATCCCAGCATATGGCTTGCAGCATTTATCAATACACACTTCAAGGCAGACCACTGAATAAATGGAATTAAAACCTTTTCATTTCAGCACTAGGGCATAGTTGTCCTTAACCTGTCTTTTCCTGTGAGCAACCTGGATAATTCCACCCATGCAAGCCAATCCAGTCAGAACGGGCCATCGGACATATCCTATACCGCAAAACTCCTGGGCCTCCTCTAAGTATCAGTTTATTTTGGTTCTTCTTCAACAGTACATTTGCGGTTTCACTCTAGTCAATTCCCAAGTGACTACACAGAGACAGGCATTCCACCATCTCACTGGTATCGGGGAGGGTGTTGCCAAATTACAAGCTTGATTCGAACATGCAGAATAATGCAATGTATTCCCTGTTATCTCCCTTTGTGATGAGATCAACTGTTGGAGAATTTTAGTTTTCTGATTCATGTGCAAGTCTATAGTGTATGAGGTGAAGAGGAAAGGAACCTGGACTATTCTCTACCTGGCCAACATGCTGCAAACAACTATGTATGCAAATTAGCCATCTAAACCCCGGATTCTACGGCGCAAGTGTGCCATGCTTAAGCACGACACACTTCCCCAGCATGACATGGTTGGAAGAGATGTGCTTTGGCACGGTACACTTGGTCACACATACACACATGAAAGGTTAAGTACGTGACACATGAAACAACGACTGCAATGGCAGCGACTAAGGGATAGAGGCCACAAGTGTTCGATAGAAATTTGGTCTCTACACACCCTTAGCGGGTGTTGTAACAACAGTTACTATGTAATGACTTCATGTCATGTTCATGACGTATATCAACATGACGACTCTGTGTCAGAGACAATTGGGGTTGAGCATCGTTGGGTTCTGGGTAATGTGAGTGCAGGGGAGAAGAGGCATTTGTGCTTCAGCATGGTACAGAACAACTGGCCCTAATGTCAGTGCATACTAAATTCAGATTGGCTCATGTGCGAACAGATGTGTGGCAATGCATGGGTAAGCACGTAAGTGGTTATATCAATACGTTTTGGTTTGTGAAAGGGGCTCATGGTTCCTACTACTAAGTGATAAATCCCTGATCTAAAGCCCCCCACCCCCCCACCCCAAGTGCAAGGTTCCTGAGGGATTTTGGCCATTCTTACATGCCCACCTATTCAGCAAACAGCTGGTTAATGGCTGTTCACTTAAACTGCCAACTGCCATCTACGATATTCCATAGATGGCAGTAAGGGCCATTCCGTAAGGGCCAGTCCAGATGTACATGTACACTATGGAGTCCCTTCCACTTCCACTTCCTTTAATTTCCTCTGCATAGATGCAGAGGAGCTGCTGAATCTCATCATAGGTCCAGGTGGTAGACGTGGCATTGGACCCTTCTTCTTCTTTATGGTGTTTTTAAAACGGCGCAACAACTAAATGGGACCAGGATGGAGGGGAAATATGCTAGGAGCCCACTGACTGGCTCACCCTGATTGTGTGAAAATGCAGTGACCAAAGTAACCACTTTCGTGTTTACCCATTTATTGCAATATATTGCTTCATATTCCTGTGTGTCGCATATATTTATAGACTAGGTCGTTAAGCGGATACAAACTAGCCAGCTAAGAACACCCCAATTCGCATGCACACATGCCTCCATCTGTATAAGCTCCTTGTAAATACTAGTCTATGCACTGCACGTGTGACAGGGGCGTGTGTGTGTGTGTGTGTGTGTGTGTTTTGGCACCTCTTGTTGTCAAAACAGTGACCCAACCTGAGCGATCAGGCAAAGTTCAAGTGGTTGGCGGCCAATAAATACGACAAATTTGGCTTACTGCAATAGAAACATACATTAAGTACTGTATCAGCACCAACCTAAGAACCCACTCTGTCAGTGACAAACGAGCTTACTGCTACTGGAAATGAAAGGATTTATAGCATCACTGAATGCTCTCTCATTAATCAACATTTCTCTCAATTCCAGAAAAAACAGGTTTGTTTGAGAAGTAGTTTTGTTTAAAAGAAGCCACACATGGTCTGTTGCAGTTCATCTGCATAATACGTAGCTGAGCACAAAGCCTGTGTAGTGTGCACGTATGTGTATGAGGTCACAGTCTGACAGAGCAGTGTGCAGACAGGCTACTCTGCATCCTGTGACCTGCTGTTTAGTGTTGACCCAGTGTGTCTGTGGCCCTGCAGCACTTTGACTAGCCGCAAGATCACTAAGCTCTGTCTGTCTCGGTTCTCTGGGTTAGAGCAGGCTAAGCCTGTCTTCCTCTCATTAAAAGGCATACAGGTAATCGCCCCTAAGCAGCTGGCTAATGCGCACCGCCAAACAACACAAATCAGCACTGACACTAAAATCAGAGAATGACAGAGCATTGGGAAATGTGATAGATCTCTGCCATGCCACAACAGTGTGGCCATTCAGTGGCAAATTCAGTTAAAACTGATTTCAGTAGACCTTAACTCAAAAAAGTATTAAGAGATTTGCCGATAAACTCACTGCACAGTGTTGTTATTTGTGCTACAATATTGTAAACAAACGCTTGGCAAATTCAAAAAGTACACCCTTGCTGGGCACCATTTCTCCTGTGCATGTTATGTCACGACACTCAGACATTTGCAACCATGTGATTTCTTTTTACAATGCCAAGCCAATGATTTGGAGACTAAACTTGTCAGGGCATTTGATTTTGTTCCTTTCCTTTTTTGCAATACATTTCAACAAAAATATTGTATCTGTATAATTGAATATGTGAGAAAAACCCGAAGGTAGCTCTAAATATGTAGAAGCATGGTGAGCCAGAATATTCTATTTTTGTCTGTCAGTTTTCTGAATTTAATAGTTTATGAGACTTTTATGAGACTTCAATTTCAAGGAGAGAGAACACAATCGTAACAGGCACTTGATGTGTCAAATATTATTGTTCCAAGTGGATTCCATTCTATGACCCACTCTATTTCCTCAGCAGTTCCCCTGCAATGTTTATAACATTAAATTTGTAATATTTATTGCTTTTTGCGAATAGCTACTACATATTGACAGTGTATGATGAAATATTTCAATAGCGGTTTAGAAATATGATGTCATATATTGAATCATGACATCATAGTCCTATCAGAAAGTAGTTCTGTTTTTGTTTCATTTCAAATAATGCCACATCAAGATATGCATCACATACTGTAGGTGAAGTTGGGTCAGTTGTTGTGAAGTTTTTCTTTTTATTTCTATTTTTATATATATTTATTTATAGTTTAATTCTTTTTAGTTCAGTGTTTTTACACTGCAAGAGTAGCTCTACAGCACAACAGTACATACGATTACAATTTAAAGCTTATATATTTTGTATATTATATGTATAGTATGTTATATTCATAATTAACATATAAGGAACAGCTTACTCCAAAAGGTACGATCATGGGCAATAAAGGTCGACCTGGGAGGAAGGCTGCACTTCTCCTAAATCGTCTAGACAACCCTGAGGCTGGATGTGGTCCTGTGGTCAAAGGAGGCAAAAAAGATCATCCTCATGGTGTGGAGAATGCTCACAGCCATTGGAGTCACAGAAAAGAAGGAAGACAACAGCCCGCAAGATGAAGGAGGCAGCAGAAAGAGCTTCTTGTTGGTTTTGAAATCTACTGCTGACCCACCATTGGGAGGCTGCTGCGGTCAGGGTCAAAACACCCAGTAACAGTGGGTACCACCTGATGACGTCGACTCCTCCTGGCCAAGGCTACCTTCACTTAAGATGACTGAAGAGGAAGCATCTCCCGATTAATGAAAAATATTATCTAGGTCCTCAATCTACTTACAATCTACTCTTATTTATTTATTTATTTATTTATTTATTCATTATACTGTTTATCATTAATTTTATTTTATTGATTGATTCTTGTATATACTTATATTTATATATTCTGTTTATCATTAATGTTTATTTTTATCTGTATTATTAATTTATTGTGTATTATTTACTCTCATGTATATTTTATATAATATTTTATCCTACGGGAAATGTAATTTAATACGTATGTCAATTCATATATTATCTATTATATTTACTGTTTTATTCCACACTGTTTATACTGTTTATCATTAATTCTATTGTATATATTATATATATAAAATATCTCCTTTTCCATTGTTCCACTGTTCAATACTGTACGCTACTGGGAACATAAATTGCCCGGAGGGAGCCATCCCAAATCGATAAATAAAAGAAAAGTCTAAAGTCTAAACAGATAGACATTGAACATGACTAATTCTATTCAATATTCTTCATATGTCCCTGCCTAAAAACATTCTTAGCACAATATTAAGAAACAAAAATGTCTTTCACCAACACACAATAACTGAAACACTTCAGTTGTTGTATAATGACATTTTTGTACTGCAAAATCTAAAACCCTACTATTTCTTCAATGTAAGAATAGCTGTCAGACCTCCTTGTATTACAGTTACAGAGGAGTTATGATATTTAAGGCACAGAAAGTCGTTCTTATTAACCTCTTATGTCCGACTTAAGTACGACTTACAGTAGCTAGCTGCCACCTTGGCTAGCAATTCATAAAATAGCATATAAATATATGTGCTTGATTACCGTTTCTTCTTCACACTGTGCTGCTTTTCAAGCCATTGACTTACATCATTAAAAGCATGTGAAATGTTTCAGATTCCAGCACAAAACCTATTTCAGGCAGTTGCAATACCTCGGGGTCCAGTAAATATGGTCATTGTTGACTTAAGTTACATATGAGCCTCTATCCATTATCTTCAGCTGACATAGGGAATAGCTACATGCTGGACATGGTTGCATGTACTCTGCTGGTCCACATCACACTTCCTCGCGAAAACCTAGGGACAATTTGACCCAATTTGACCTCTCCAATTGACCTAAATCCATGTTTTTGGAATGTGGATGGAAAATGAAGTACCCAGAGACAACACACGCACACACAGGAAGTTCATGCGCGTAGAAACGGCGGGAGACGGGATGCAAACCCACAACCTTAATGCCGTGAGGGACCACTAATCACAAAAACACAGACAACTGACAGAGACGGGTCAGTCGTAGCACCGCCCGTTCGTTACTGGAGCAGCCAATCAGCGTGCAGATATGTAAATGAGCTCCCTGCACCGCATCGTCCCTTCCCAGCCGGTGACGTCACTCCTACTTCTCTGTCCGGCTGTGCCGACCCAGACAGAAGCAACAGAAAAGCAAGGCTAGGACAACCTGGAAGGAGTGATAGCACTACCTCCACCACTGGAAATAACACGCTTTTCCTCCGAGTCCCTCCTCAAGCCTGGTTCGGATCGCACCGGGACAACCTATATTTTGTTTTTATCTGTAAAACAAAGGGTCGGGATTTTTTTGTGCCTCCTTGCGTTTTATCCCCACCCCACCTCCGCTCTGCTCGTATTTATTTGCACTGAGCAGTTATTCCTCAAAAACCCAGTGCAGTGCCGCCACCCCGCCCCCTCCCTCCCTCCCTCCCTCCCCAACCCACCCACCCACCCACCCCCCCGCTCTTTTCCTTCCTCCTCATTGACCGTCTTTCCTTCTCAAGCACTGTCATCCGATCCCGCAACGCGCCCCGGTCCCAGAGATGCCGAGCTCCCTCATCGCAGACGGCAGTGTCCAAAGGGATGCGTTGGACGACCAGCGAGCTCTGCAGATCGCCCTGGACCAGCTCTCCTTGCACGGCCTGGACAACGACGAGGACCCGATATACGACAACGAGCAGGAGCCCCGGAAAAGGAGCGTCAACATGACTGAATGCGTCCCGGTCCCCAGCTCCGAGCATGTGGCTGAGATTGTGGGCAGACAGGGTGTGTTTTCCAGCGTTTTTTTTTTTAAGAATCTTCTTAGCCATAGGTGAACGGTTTTTTTTTCATATCTGTGTTGATTAACCGAGCTGCACAGTGACGGCTTTGCACTCCCAACAATTCAGGTATGAGCACGTCCTAAGATATTCTGTGTGGGAGGAACAAAATGCCAGTACACTCTCCATTTCAGTCAGTATTTGCTCACACAGACGGTCTCGAGCAGACTGCCGCTTGGTGTCATACTTATTGGTTATTGGACCCTCGATGCAAGTGTCCAGTGCCTTGTGCCGCATCCGTGCGATCCAGCGGGCGGTAAACATTTCGATAAAACGTGAACTTTGTGACTGTCTCGCCTGCTTGGCACACATTGTTCCCCTGTAGATGCGGAGCGGTGGGCGGCCGTGAGCGGCAGAATCCGATTCACGAAGTTGAGATTCGAGTGAATTGAGTGTCTTTTTTTAGGGCGATTCTGCTGAACCAGAACACCGAGGGCTCTCAGAGCCGCTGCTGCGGGACGCCAAAGGACACGGTCTGACGTGTCCGAGACGAGCATTCGCGTTTAATCATAGCAACTTCGAGAGAGGTGCACGCACTTAGTAAGTTCAGAGTTTGAATCGGATAAGAGCACGGCGTGCAGGCGTCTTGCTGGCACTGGAGTTATTCGAGTCACCGTCTGTTAACGAAGAACATGTAGGTCAACAAGCCCGGGAGGATCGCCGTATTCCATGACCCCCAGATGTGCGTCTCACGTCGGGCAGGGGATCCTTCGCAAAATCAATCGGGATTGCGGCTGTGACGAGTGAGAGAGGATCAAATCGGGACGGGGCGTGCGGCACATAGGAAGAACCGCGAGGTCCGCTACGGATTCCTAGCCCGTGAGATGCAGGGCGGTATTTGTGGCTGGTTTCTTCTGCGGAATATCCCCCCCCCTCCCTCCTTCCCTCCCTCCAACACAAGCCTGCAGCTGCTGCTCCCAGGGAAGACAAAGGAACTGTTCGGGGGCACTGTCTTCCCCAACCTCCGCTTGTGGGACATCGGTGTGACATCCCTACGTACCGCCAGTGTCCCATCCGTCCTTTTACATGTTGTTGCGGGGGATGGATTCGTGTGGACGGAGCATAACTTCACAACAGAGTCCCTGTCCTCATTTAACCCGCCTCAGAATGCTGTTGGCGAAATATGAATTTCCGTCAAACCTGTAGTTGGCCATCTAGACTGACTGGATGTATGCTTCTTTTTCGTCTCTTGTTTTCGTCCCTCTTTGCTTTGCTAGTTCTCTTTCTCCCAGGGCCTTTTCTGTAGCTTGTAGCTTTGTAGCTCATTTTGTGTGCATGTGCTTTCATGGAATTGAGATGCAACCTGATGCACTAGCGCTTTGAAGTGATTCGGTGGCTTTTTTCTCCTCCCCGTAGAAGGCAGTTATAGTTAATACAATCAGTCTCACGAGATCAAATGCATAGCAAGGATTTTGTTTTGGGTTTTTTTCTTCGCAGCAACAACAGGACAGTTGTTGCTGTCCTGCTGCACGGTCATTGTTGTGCTACATGTGGTTGAAACTTCTCCTTAACTGTAAGAGCGGTTTCACATATTTCCGATGTCCCTGGCATTTTCAGATAATAACGAAAGCCATACAGCTGTTTTGAATAGTCATTGCCTAACATTTGAACACAACCTATTTAAGACCTATTGTTTTTAACAATTGCCCTTTGCACTGACCCCTCAGGTTGCAAGATCAAAGCTCTGCGAGCCAAGACCAACACCTACATTAAGACCCCGGTTCGAGGTGAAGAGCCTGTTTTCGTGGTGACGGGCAGGAGGGAAGATGTGGCCATGGCCAGGCGTGAGATCATATCCGCTGCCGAGCACTTCTCCATGATCAGAGCCTCCAGAAATAAGAACACCAGTCTCAATGGGAGTAGCACTCCAGTCCCTGGACCACCTAACCTGCCCGGGCAAACAACGATCCAGGTGCGGGTGCCTTACCGCGTGGTTGGGTTGGTTGTAGGCCCCAAGGGCGCCACTATCAAGCGTATCCAGCAGCAGACCCACACCTACATTGTGACGCCTAGCCGAGATAAAGAGCCTGTGTTTGAGGTTACAGGCATGCCAGAGAATGTGGACCGAGCACGAGAAGAGATCGAAGCCCATATTGCCATGAGGACAGGAGGCCTTATAGAACTTCAGGATGAAAATGACTTCCATGCAAATGGTACTGATGTGGGTTTTGATCTGCATGGGCACACTAATCTGTGGTCCAAGCCCAATGCCGGTATGACCACCTCCTCGGTGCGAAAACCATTCTCCAACTACCGCAACAACTCGTCCTCCTCCCTTGGCAGTGCCTCCACAGACTCCTACTTTGGCAACAACAGCTCTTGCATGGCCGACTATAGCCCTCCAAGCCCCACGCTCAGTTACACTGCCACCAGTAACAATGGCAACAACAATAACAACAACATCAACGCCAACGGCAACGGGTTCGTGTATGGACGCGAGATGATCTCGCCCGACTGCGCCGATCTGACTTTCGACTCCTCACCGGGATTCGACCCCGCGTCGGCGCCCCCGGGCCCCATGTGGTCCTATTACGACAGCCGCCTGACACCCTCCTCCACCGGTGGCAACTCCCCCACCGCCACATCGGCGATGTTCCTCACCAATGCAA
This sequence comes from Karalla daura, assembly GCA_029224185.1. Classification (NCBI taxonomy): domain Eukaryota; kingdom Metazoa; phylum Chordata; class Actinopteri; order Chaetodontiformes; family Leiognathidae; genus Karalla; species Karalla daura. Next base: position 27,287,054 of record CM055190.1, on the reverse strand, counting down.
CCACCAATGCAGCCAGTCAGAGAAAGGTGAACGGTTGTACGCCCCAGCCCAGATTGTCACCCCCCATCCATGCCGTCAACGGAGGCCCCACTGAGCACCCATTGGCCAGGAGGGTGCGAAGTGACCCGGGGGGAGGCCCGCTCAGTTTCCCGTGTTACTCCAGCGCCCTGGCCTCGCTGTCGGGCGCTCACCTCCCGGGGGTTTCATGTGATTCTTCTGCCTCGTCATCCTCCTCTTCCTCCTCCTCCTCCACCTCATCGGGCACCAGCCGTAAAGGCAGCCGTGACTGTTCAGTGTGCTTTGAGAGTGAGGTCATTGCCGCCCTGGTCCCTTGCGGGCACAACCTGTTTTGTATGGAATGTGCCAATCGCATATGTGAGAGGAGCGAGCCCAAATGCCCCGTCTGCCAGGCTGGTGTTACTCAGGCTATACGTATATTTTCATAAGAGGCGAAGCAGTCTTTGGCTATGTAATCCGTGAGTCTGGCTGCAACGGCAACAACAAACTCTACATCCCGTTTTGTGGGTTTTCCCTGTCATTGGGTTGGAAATGACATAGATTAGACAAATGTACATAGATTTGTATGTAGGTGGCTACAGTATCGTGAAGGTGGGACAGATACCCTCATTGGACTCTGTAAAAGTTGTTTTTTTTAGTATTCTGTAACTTAGGGGGATATTTTCAACATCTAAGTGCATGTTTTAAATATTACAGTAAAGTATTCATTATAGTTCATTGTACCCTATATTTATGAAGTGAAGCGGCACAGTGCGATCCTAGCAGAGGTACGCGGGTCAATCTGCAACCCGTTAACAGGCCGAGCCCCTTAAGTTTTGCCGGTTGAATGTAGTCAGTGGAGAGGCCATGGCTGGGAAACATGGCAGGCCTCCAGCTAAACATGAACTCGCACATGCGCCGCAGTTTGACGTCGGGAACAATGTGAGGGAGAGCGTCGACATATCCTCCATGTGCAAAGTCTTTCCACCGGTTGAAAGTTCGCATTGATACAGGATGACATATTTTATTCTCTTTCGGCTTGACACATATTTCTTATTACAGAGATGTTTACAGATATTTAAAGTTAAGTTCAGTGAACTTTTGTTGTCGCTGGGTTGAAGCGTTCTTTGTTTCTTAGTATGGCCTCACGGCATTGATCACTGTATTACTTTGGTATTGCTCGGACTCAGATGTGTACTGCATTTACCAGTATTCCGTTGGGATGGAGTTTTCGCAGGTTAAGGCAAAAAAAAAAAGTATTTTAAATCAGCTCAACCCAGAATATTTTCTATTCAGTAATATAAGACATTTACTATATATTGTTATGAAGCATTGAAATGTACGATACTTAGTAAGTTGAACACAAAGAAACAGTTTGTGCTTTCTAAAATTTGTATGAATTGAATTCCAGTGGGAATTACAGGCTTCTGTTGCACCACTATAGTTTTGGTATTTCTATTTTAATACATTTGTTTACCACTTGTTTATGTATATGTAGGTGAAGTTGAGCATAAATGTACTTTATTGAGCAAAGTTTAAGAACAAAGTATATTTTATTTTATTATAAAGGGCCTTAAACCGGTCAAATACTAATATTATATTTGCTGATTACAAGATTTGAAAATGTATCAAGAGTTTTATTTTTCTGGCATTTAAACTTATCCATGATAAAGATTAAAATTTAATGGTGCTATGTCATGTTTTGTTTTTTTTTAAGTCTTTCTATATAAGTCAAATAAAAACTGGTACGTTGATAAGACGTTTGCTTCCTCGATCTGTTTAGCTTAGCTTCGCTGTGTTCAGAGGAAAATATGAGCGGAGAGGCCATTCGGAGGAGTCCAAGAAAATTAAACCCTTCCTTGCATGCTAATGGAAGCCTGGATGTTGTAGGATTACAACAGTGACCATTCTGAGTGTAGTAGGGCAGCCAGCCTTACTAATAAGAAGTGCTGCGTGAATATACTCCTGAGCAGCCTGGTGGAAAAATAATGGCATCTTGAGCGCAGCCATTTAAAATACCGTTTCAATGTGGCCAAGCTAACTGTCGCTGTAAGTCTTCAAAACTGTACTGTGAAGTAACTCGGTTTCTAATCGGGAAGAGGTGTGCAAATGAAATGTGTAATTTGGGGGAACATTACTTTCAATTTGCAACTTCAGGCAATTTCGACACTTTTCAATTGTTTGAAAACAGCAGGCCTTAATATGCAAGTTCCCTGAGCTTCTCCAGAGACAAAGTTCTCAATCCATCTTGAATGGGGATACGCCGTAATGGCAAAAGTGGTCCTTATCTGCCCCGTTTGACGAACAGCTGATCACCTGTGTCGTCACAGCCAAACTGGGAAAAGTCAAAGCCCGATCGTTTTGTTTCACCAGTGCATGGAGGAAGAGAAGAGCAGAGCAGACTTGCCTCTGGCCAGCATGAGATTTTTATTTTGCGGCAGAAGTCTGGGTATCTCATTAATATTCATGAGGTGGCATCATCTTATTGGCAGATCAGGGTGCTTTGGGATTGGCTGGTACAGCTCATCAGTCCCACTCATCATTCTGCCGCAATACTGACCATCTTATCTGCCGCTACGAGCGATGGACAGCAGTAACCTTGGATTCAACGGTGCTGTTTGGTCTTGACTCACCAACCTGTAGCTGTCTTCCAGGGATGATGGTGGGCCAAGGTCCTTGCTGTTTGCTAGCCTCATCTACATGATTTCCCGTGATGTGATGGACTAGTAAAGCCTGACCATCAAGTGATTTACGGTGCATGCCATTACTCTGTCTTATAACTCAGGTCAGAGCCTACTAAGTAACTCTGGTAAATATGAGCAAGTTTCCTCTTTTACAGGCAAAGTTTCGATCTGAAACAAGTCTGAAACAAATTTCTTTTTCACCCACCATAAAACGTATCCCCCCGCTATCACAACACTGGGGGGAACAATTCCTATCAAGGATCATTATCTTGGCACAACACCAGCATTCACAATGTGTCTGAAAGAGCTCATTGCATGAGTGCGATGGTGTTTGGTGACCTCGTTGTGGCAGCAAAACCACCACGTTTTCCTTCTCATTCAGGTGGGTTGCCACTAGGAATTCTCATCACCGCTGCACACTTAAGTAAAGCAACACACATTCTAGAGTGGTATGTGCATTTAACCTGTCAATCAATTCAATCCAACCATGTTTTACAGTCTATCACAATTCAAATATGCAAAAAAATATTGCATCCATGACCAGTATATATGCTACAGTTAACAGTAAACAGTAAAGAAAGCCAACAGAGGGGATCGAACAATTAACTACGGATCAGCAACAGGGACAGTGGAACCCTAATCAACAGTATAAATTTAAGTATAAAATTAAAACAGTTTAAACGTAGACATAAACATTTTGTATGATAGGAAAAACATCCACACTTGTACATCATGGAATTACACAACATGCTATACAACATGGAATTACACTGTTGACTAGTCAACATTGTCAAAAGATCCCACTTGGATAGCATAGAGAAACAGGTACACTCCAGAATGGATAAATAAAAGAAACCAAACTGATGGTACTTCTGTAAAAAAAAAAGAAGTGTTAAGTGCTATACGTTTCAAGCAAACTATTGTTATTGTTATTTTCATTTTCCTTTTTTCCCTTTTTTTCCCTTTTTGTCCCCCACTTTTAGTTTGCCATTGAAAAGTGGTACTGCAGGCCAAACTGGAAGACTTATGCAACAGTGGACACAAAAAAATCACATTCTCGACCTGAAGGGGGTGCTGTAATCAAGGCCAATGTGTTTTGGCCTGTAACTCCCACACCGTATGTTGCAGATTAAAAAATTCCCTGAACAGGCCTGAGTCATGTGAGACAGGCCATACCCATTTCTGCCAATAATTCTTATGTAATTCATAATTATTTTTTTCCGCAAAGTGGCAAAAACCGGAAAACCTACTTTTTTCAGACCTTGCCTTGGGATTTTGTCCGAACTGTGTGAAACTGTGTGACACTCTTCAGCTGGATATGCGTTTAAGTTAGGAAAAGGATTTGGTTTGCTTGAAAAATGTACACGCTATTAACACAGAGATTTAGCTATTTAGCTATAAAAATAACTCCAGGGGTTGTATTGGAGTAGGAAAATCAAAATAGGTACCTATGCATAAGTTGTTGAAAAAAGTCTCTTGCACCAATAGTCACAGCAGAATGGCAAGCCATATTAATTTATGAAAATGTATGGAACAATTCTATGGATTTAATATCCATAGGATCCTCACATATTAAATATTGCATTTTTCATATTATATTTTCTTCATATTGTATGACCATTTTCTTCAAATGCAAATCACTTCAAATACTTGCGACAGAAAGGAACAACAAAATCCACTAATTTTTCTCAGTGGATTATGAACTATTTTTTTATGACTATTTTGTGATCAGGACATGACGTAAGATGCTTTCTGATGTCTTTTGGGAATGAGAAGCACGGTAACAATCTGATTTCATAACTGATTTGGTATACATGTCGGTTACGGCAGTTTTTAAACGGTAGATCAGGACAAATAATTATTTGTCACCCACTAGCACCAGTTGTTTTGCTGTTGTACATTTTTTTATTCAGGGTATAGAGTTGCTACATGATAAAAGTTCAGATGAATAATCATACATGCCACCCCGTCATTCTACATATTCAAATTTGTCAAACGATGTGTGTGTGGGTGAGGATATTAGAAGTTTTTCTCTTAGCCCACCCGATCAGTTTCCCAACCAGTTGCCACTATTTGTAATTTCAAGAACTGGTCAATAATGATAATGAGTGATGATAGGAAATACAACTTTCTGAACCAATACAAATGACCCAGTACAACTCACCAGTGTTATCTAACATGAAATGCAATTTTGGGAAGGATTTGTAGCTCTCACAAAATCACACACAGGTTGTTCTTTGAAGACAGGCATTTACAAACTCTTAAAGTATTCTGAAACTTTGAATGTCCATCCATCCATCCATCCATCTTCTTCCGCTTATCCGGGGCCGGGTCGCGGGGGGAGCAGTCTAAGCAGGGACGCCCAGACCTCCCTCTCCCTGGACACTTCCTCCAGCTCTTCCGGGAGGATCCCGAGGCGTTCCCAGGCCAGCCGGGTGACATAGTCACTCCAGCGTGCCCTGGGTCTCCTCCCGGATGGACATGCCCGGAACACCTCCCTAGGGAGGCGTCCAGGAGGCATCCGATTCAGATGCCCGAGCCACCTCAGCTGGCTCCTCTCGATGTGGAGGAGCAGCGGCTCTACTCCGAGCTCCTCCCGGGTGACAGAGCTCCTCACCCTATCTCTAAGGGAGCGCCCCGCCACTCTGCGGAGGAAACCCATTTCAGCCGCTTCTATCCGGGATCTCATTCTTTCGGTCATGACCCAGAGTTCATGACCATAGGTGAGGGTAGGAACGTAGATCGACCGGTAAATCGAGAGCTTCGCCTTTTGGCTCAGCTCCTTCTTCACCACGACGGACCGATACAGTGACCGCATTACTGCAGCCGCTGCACCGATCCGCCTGTCGACCTCTCGCTCTATCCTTCCCTCACTCGTGAACAAGACCCCAAGATACTTGAACTCCTCCACCTGAGGCAGGGGCTCTCCACCGACCTGAAGAGGGCATTCCACCTTTCTCCGGTCGAGAACCATGGCCTCGGACTTGGAGGTGCTGATTCTCATCCCAGCTGCTTCACACTCGGCTGCAAACCGCCCCAGTGCATGCTGGAGGTCCTGGCTCGAGGGAGCCAATAAGACAACATCATCTGCAAAGAGCAGAGATGAGATCCCATGACTCCCGAACCGGACCATCTCTGGCCCCCTGCTGCGCCTAGAAATTCTGTCCATAAAGGTGATGAACAGAACCGGTGCCAAAGGGCAGCCCTGTCGGAGGCCTACATGCACCGGGAACAGGCCTGACTTACTGCCGGCCATGCGAACCGAGCTACTGCACCGGTCATACAGTGACCGCACGGCCCTCAGTAGAGAGCCCTGGACCCCGTACTCCCGGAGTACCCCCCACAGGACACCACGAGGGACACGGTCGAAAGCCTTCTCCAAGTCCACAAAACACATGTGGACTGGATGGGCAAACTCCCATGAACCCTCGAGCACCCTGTGGAGAGTATAGAGCTGGTCCAGTGTTCCACGGCCGGGACGAAAACCGCATTGTTCCTCCTGGATCCGAGGTTCGACTATTGGCCGAACTCTCCTCTCTAGCACCCTGGAATAGACTTTCCCCGGGAGACTGAGGAGTGTGATCCCCCGGTAGTTGGAACACACCCTCCGGTCCCCCTTTTTAAAAAGAGGGACCACCACTCCAGTTTGCCACTCCAGGGGCACTGTTCCCGACTGCCACGCAATGTTGCAGAGGCGTGTCAGCCAGGACAGCCCTACAACATCCAGTGACTTGAGATACTCAGGGCGGATCTCATCCACCCCCGGAGCCTTGCCACTGGGCAGCTTGCGAACTACCTCAGTGACTTCGGCTTGGGTGATGAATGAGTCAACCTCTGGGTCCTCAGCCTCTGCTTCTTCTAGAGAAGGCGTGACGGTGGGATTGAGGAGATCCTCGAAGTATTCCTTCCACCGGCCAATGATGTCCCCAGTCGAGGTCAAGAGCTCCCCACTTCCACTGTAAACAGTATTGGTGGGGCACTGCTTCCCCCTCCTGAGGCGCCGGACAGTTTGCCAGAACTTCTTCGAGGCCGACCAATAGTCCTTCTCCATGGCCTCCCCGAACTTTTCCCAGGCCCGGGTTTTTGCTTCTGCAACTGCTCGCGCTGCCATCCGCTTGGCCCGTCGGTACCCGTCAGCTGTCTCAGGAGTCCCCCGAGCCAACCAGGCTCGGTAGGACTCCTTCTTCAGCTTGACGGCATCCCTTACTTCCGGTGTCCACCACCGGGTTCTGGGATTGCCGCCGCGACAGGCACCGGAGGTCTTACGGCCACAACTTTGAACAGCCGCATCCACAATGGAGGTGGAGAACATGGTCCACTCGTGCTCCACGTCTCCAGCCTCCCTCGGGATCAGGTCAAAGCTCTCCCGAATGTGGGAGTTGAAGACCTCCCTGACAGGAGATTCTGCCAGGCGTTCCCAGCAGACCCTCACGATGCGCTTGGGTCTGCCAAGTCTGTCCAGCTTCCTCCCCGGCCAGCGAACCCAACTCACCACCAGGTGGTGGTCGGTTGATAGCTCAGCCCCTCTCTTTACCCGAGTGTCCAACACATACGGCCGGAGGTCAGATGATACGGCTACAAAGTCGATCATTGATCTCCGGCCTAGGGTGTCCTGGTGCCATGTGCACTGATGGACGCCCTTATGCTTGAACATGGTGTTTGTTATGGACAAACTGTTACTGGCACAGAAGTCCAGTAACAGAACGCCGCTCGGGTTCAGATCGGGGAGGCCGTTCCTCCCGATCACGCCCCTCCAGGTTTCGCTGTCATTACCGACGTGAGCATTGAAGTCTCCCAGCAGGACGATGGAGTCTCCGGTTGGAGCACTTTCCAGTACTCCTCCCAGGGACTCCAGGAAGCCCGGATATTTTGTGCTGCTGTTCGGCCCGTAAGCCGAAACAACAGTTAAGGTTCGGCCCCCCACCCGAAGGTGGAGGGACGCGACCCTCTCGTTCAGCGGGGAGAACTCCAACACATGGCGGCTGAGCTGGGGGGCTATAAGCAAGCCCACACCAGCTTGCCGCCTTTCACCGTGGGTAACTCCAGAGTAGTAGAGAGTCCAACCTCTCTCGAGGATTTGGGTTCCAGAGCCCATACTATGTGTGGAGGTGAGCCCGACTATCTCTAGCCGGTACCGCTCCACCTCCCTCACAAGCTCAGGCTCCTTCCCCCCCAGCGAGGTAACATTCCATGTACCTAGAGCCAGATTTGTCGCCCTGGGATTGGTCCGTCGGGGGCCCTGCCCACGACTGCTACCCAGTTCGCTTTGCACCCGACCCCAGTCATTCGCCCTGCAGGTGGTGGGTCCACGGGGCGGCGGAGAGGATGGAGACGCCACGTAACCTCTTCGGGCTGGGCCCGGCCGGGCCCCGTGGCAGACCCGGCCACCAGGCGCTCGCTGTCGGGCCCTCCGTCCGGGCCTGGCTCCGGACGTGGGCCCCGGGCTTCCTCCGGGCAGGGTCTCGTCTCTCTCCTTTCTTGATTCCATTGGGGTCTTTTTGAACCATTCTTAGTCTGGCCCCTCGTCCGAGACCAATTTGCCTTGGGTGACCCTACCAGGAGTTCGTGACTCCCGACAACATAGCTCTCAGGGGTCTTAAGGGCACGCAAACCTCTCCACCACGATAAGGTGATGGTTCCCGGAGAGGAACTTTGAATGTATGATATCTATGTGTTCTACTCAGTTTATCTCTACTAATGCCCCATGTCCAATACATGGTATTGGCTCGGCCCTACTCGGCTATGTGTGCGTTTCCATTATCTGGAATGTGTGGATACAGAAAAGTACATACCTTGCCTCGCCGTGCAACCCGACTTGTTTCGTTGTCTGATCTTTGTGGTATTTTCCAAACTTCCCTTGTTTTTCCACAGTATTCTGGAACGACACTTTCCCCCTGGCTGTGGCAAACAGCCACATATCCAGCATCAAAATGATCATCCCCTCGATTTTCTCCATGGCGTGCGTGTCGTGTTGTTTTTCTTCCCCCTAGTTTTAACTGGCAGTCAGTGGTGTCGTGTTGAGGAAAGGAAGGAAATGTAAGCTGGGCCGAGTCGAGTCGAGTAGAGCCGAGACGGTACCATGTAGTGGAAAAAGGGCATAAGGTGACTGTGAATGGGCCTTTCAAGATGAACTAATTATGTGAGTGTTTTTCCTTTATTATGTTTAGTCTCAATGATAAAAAACTTCAGTTTGCATACCTGGTCATCTGCACTGGGGTGAGCTTCCACCACTCTAACAACTTCCATTCTTTTCTTCCATTCTCATCTTGAATGATCGCAATGTCGTTCACTTGTGAGTTTCCTGTTGGTCTTTGCCACTTCTGTCATTGCTGGAAGGTCAGAGTGAGGGGAGCTGTGCCCATATGCTCTTGACATTGCTGTGGAAAAATTCTTGAACTGTCTGGGAAAATAGAAAAGCAAGACTGGAACAGGTACCAAGTGTTGGTACACACTCCGACCACAGCCAGTGGATCAGAGGATTGCTTCCCTGAGGAGGAGGTCACAATGCATTTTATCCTGATCCCCTCGAAGGCACCCCCAAGTGGGAAAACCTTTTGGGCACAACTAACAAATAGTCAGGACCTGGAGTCAGGGGACTTGACAAACAAGAGGTTCTCCGAGGTGGGGCCGCTATCTCTGCCTGTACAACTCGTCCTTGAAGGAACACAAGGACGCATCTGTATCCAGGTCATCAAGTGTCTCTATATGTACTTTGGAACACAAAGAGGTAAACAGTAGTCTGCTACATTTTATTTCACTCCTTGTCATTTACGATGTAAGGACTAAAGCAATCAAGTCCACAGTATGTAAAGGGGAAAAGTGCTTCAGTTCTCTCAGAACCTCAGTAGTTCTTGGGTATCTCCTACATTTTACACACTTGTAAATGTGTGAGGAGATCACGTTTCCACATGTAGCAGGAGGGGTTTCTCTGCTCCTAAGGATGGTGTGCTGCCTTGCTGCTTTTATCAGCCTATTGCTGTATTGCACAGTGTATTAGGTGTATATAAGGTCATTCACTCTCTCTAGCTCCAGTCCTGATGCACACTTCCTGTTGCCATGTTTCTGCACATCGCTACAACTCATGCAGCGCTACATACTGCAAGCCTTGAACCACCATAAATGAGTTGTGTGCCAGCTCCCGATGGGTGAATTGGCTTCCTCTGCTCACACAGCACCATCTCTTCTAACTCACTCAGGTGATCGGACGCCGCCTAATTGTTTAGTGGCCATGCAGCGAAGGTGCGAGCTCCCGTCCTCAGCAGTCGTTCATTATATTAATGTAGTCTCTTTTTTTGTGTTTAGGAACTGCTAGGGTAGCTGCAGCGCCAGGTCATCACTGCTGATTTGATGGGGTTTTGTTTTTTTTTAGTTCTTGGATTGTCCGATTTGCGTTTCCCCAGCTGTGTGGGGTTATAGGGACGTGGGTATCAGGTTATAGGGGCTTGACTGGTTCCGCCTCAGCTTACAGCTGATCCGCTAGTGCAGGCTGATACCGGCTGACGACTACAGCATTGCGCCCTTTTCCTCATTTGGTGATGATCATTTGATCATCCTTGACTCCTTGGTTAAGTTGAGTTGCAATTATTTTGTATTCATATTGACTTTCTTTTATTTAAATAGTCTGTATTAACTGTAACTTGGTGGCAGCTCACATTACACATCACATTGATTTTTTTTTTTTAGTTTCTGGCTTTCATAGCTTTGGGTTATTTACTTTCTCTATTGATTATTTATTTTTTCTAGTTTATTGTTTACATCCTTGAATTCATCTCCTTGTCCATTGATTATTTCATTATTTTTTTCTCGTTTATTGCTTCCACAACCGTCGGCAGGTCAAGGTCTGGGCTACTTTTGTCTTCCCCATGACAAGAGAGTAACTGACCTGTCCATCATGATTTACCGTTCAAAGATATGAGCATGCACCCTATCCACTGTGGCTTGCATCGGAGAGGCTATGAAGCTCGTGTCTCATAACTTCCTCAAAGTTTGATATCTTCAGGGCTTCCAAGATCTTCATCCCCACCTAACGTATCTCTGCATTGTCCCTGGAGAATCTTTTTGCTGATAGGTATGAAAGGAGCCTCAGTGAGTTATAGACAGAGGTGACAGTTGAGAGAAGCCCTCTCCTTGTCAGTGGGTTCTCCATTAGTATGACTCAGTTGAACTCATCCTCTTCAACACACCACTGAACTCCAAGTGCTCACTCAATGTGAAGTTCTCTAAGAGCCATGTCTAGATCCTTGGTTTGGGCACATTCTTCAGGGGGTATTGCTGCCACCACATCCTTGTCACTGGAAACAAACTTGCATAGCCTACGATTTCCCATCCCCAGCTCTTGATTTTTAAACCAGGTAGCAGCAAAGCTGGACCAATCAGGTGCACCTTCATCCTGTGCACTCAGGGTTTGGAGTCCAGGTTGAAACCTCCTCTTACATCGCACATTATGGACACTGGACCCTTTCTGAATCAATATAATACTTAAACTAAGGCAAGGTCTGGCCCAGTCAAGTGATGATTGTTCAGGGAGGTTTCTTGGTAACATGCTGAACAATCAAATACCACACAGATGTTTCCAGGTTTGTGGGGCTGATAGACTGATGTACCTACTGGTTGGTTACCCAGTTCAGGTTGTAATTTTTTTTTGCATCTCCTCAGATTAATATGTCATTCATGAAATTGACATAATCTTTGAAATATTACTCACTTCTCCTTAGTCATCGCTCTAAGAGGTGAGTATGTGGATTGCGCATTATTTGTTGTCTTGGAGATTAGGCGTATCTGTCTTGAAGGGAAGTGAGAGTTCATAGTGTCCATCTTCCTTCTGCCAATCTCCCTTTGAGACTGGGCTATCGTCTGTGAAACTTCTAAAGCCCTGACTATATCTGCTGGGCTGATCTCTTTGACATGATCTCTTTATATATATATATATATATATTAGAGTACAATTACAGTAAATTGTCATATTTTATAATTATTTTCAATGCTTTTAAGATTTTTTTTGTGCCCCATTTCTTTTCATGCTGTATTGTAAGAAATACTCAATAAGAGTATCAATGAGTACCAACAAGAGGTTGCCGGAAAAATGTTTGTCTACCCAACCATATGCTATCTCCTCAGTATCAGCAGTAGAATTAGTGGTAATTAGTAGAGATCTTTTTGCCAAGAGGAGAGATACTGCAGAGTAATGTTGGACTTAACATTCTGTGATATAGATGTAAAGTAGGTGACGTAAATAGTTTGTGTGCTTGAGTAAAATACCTTCTTTAAAATGAACAGGAGCAACATACATTGTCTTATTCTATTGTGAGACTGGCCTTCTATTCTTGACATTAGAGATTACCAAAAGCCTCAAACAGCAAAGACCAAAAAAGCTCTTATTACATTACTTTCACAAGAAAATGCAGTTTGAAACGATTGTTTATCACTCAGGGGAGCTGAGCAAAAGTTGTTATACAACTAGGATTTACAATAAAGGTGGCTAATCACGTTATAATCCATTTGGACCCACAATGGATCTCTAAATTGATGGATACACAAATAACTGCAGAAAACAAACATGGAACAGTAGGAACCACATCAAATCACTCACAGAAATTGAAGTGTAGAATGTGTCATGATATTAACAAACAATTGTGATATTTAAGACAACCTCTACTTTTCTCCAAGGTCAGAAATGTAACTCTCTCCTGGTTGGCCCTCAGAGCTGACAGATTTGCCCATTTGTGCAAAGAGGCTCATCTTACGTGTATGGTCTAGGAGGAGCTCTGAGACACACAAGCAAAATAAAAGCAAGCAAGTTGAGAGGGAATTTAGGTACTGAGCAGGAAACCCCAGTTGAAATATTGAAACAAACCGTATTCTATAAGTGTTTTGACCAATGCTTTGCCCTGCTGAGTGCTCGGTCCTCTGTTGGGCACCACATACACAGGATTATGGGACCATGGTCTGTTGCTGGGGTCTGTCGGCCTGGGACGTGAGCCTAATGCCTTCTCTTTCTCCAGGTACTGTCTCCTGGCTCAGGAGGGCTCTTGCCCTAGCTGTCTGGCCAGCTTTTCAGCAGGGAGGGGCACCTGACCCTGGGACTCATTTGGCTCTGTGGCGCTATGGAAGCACCGGTGCCCTGGCCTCTTTACCTCATTGCTGCCAGAGACACACGAGGGAAGTCATAACTCCCATCCATGTTAATGTCCTTAATACCTTACCACCCACTCGAACTTTGTGACAAACTTCCCTTCAGCAGCTCACATTTGCATGCCTAATGCCTCAGGCCTCACGCCTCGTTTTGCTCCAATCACCAATAAATTATTGGGGCTGTGGTGCATTGATAATATTACCATACCGCAGGTCAGACTGCATCTGCTGACATCGTGTTGCTTTCGTGGCTGAGAACAGACAAACAAGGACAGATTCTTCTACTGCAGGGACTGTGAACAAGGAAGTTATCAGCCAAAATCCGCTGCTGAATCATTCAGGGACTGGTATTGTGTTAAACATCCGGGTTTTTTAATTTAATTTTCGAGTCGTGAAAGCTCTCCACGGATATAGAAACACTAACACTGGTCAGATGGACTCTAAGCATATTAAAACAACCCCCTATTAAAAAGAGGACATCTGTTAGTCTTTCATAGCCTCATACAGCTCTATGACACTTCTATCCCTCTGCTTTAATGTGAATAGATGCACAGACTTACCTACAGTTCATAGCGTTGTGAAGTCACACGCATAGGATGCCAATGAATACAATAATTATTTTAAAACTACTTGACTGACTGATCGGGAATCTATTCCTTGCACGTCTCAGGTGCGCTAGTAAATTGTAAATCAAAAGTCAGCATCAACAACATGCTGTCAGGGCAACATGAGATACAGACAGTCGCCATTCCATTCATAGCATCTGGAGCCCTCACACACTCTCACACTCTTATATTCACTTATAGCTGACGCCACTTAAGTCAGGGAGGGTTCAGGGGTTATGGGGGGTGGAATGGATAGGGCCATTCACTTCCCACCTTCCTCATAGCATCCCCCGGTGGAAACGAGATGTTTATGCCAACATACAGTAATCCTACATAGTTGACCCCATCAACTTCATTCCACTTGCGTTACATGCAGAACAAGTTGATGAAGCTACAAGCTACTGTGAAGGTCCCACCAATGGCATGTGGCCTGCATGAACAATGATCCCTTGCCACATATTACAGTTGGCTTTGTGATGGCTTTATGACGGCTTTAAGGAACTCCTATCATTATGAAAATTGGAGAGGAGATCAAGGACAGTTCTGACACTTGATGGGGCGTTTCCTATGGGTGGCACCAAATGGCAAAGTAGGGCACCCTAGAATGCATCTAGTGATGACCGATGGAACTTAGACCAACGCTGCAGTCAGGGCTGGGCAGTGGTGCTGCAGAAGGGTCTTTGATCCTGGAAGTGACTTTTTCTAATAAAAGCTAATGATAGTCTGCATGAAGAGGTATGTCTTTAGCTGCTCTCAAGTCTCCAGGAAGGACATTCCACAGACATTCTTACTTCAGGAATTAATGAAAGAACTATGTCAGAAGACCTGAGAGTTCTGGGTAAATTCATATATCAAATTCATAAATTAAAAGATTTGAATCTTAAAATTGATCTTCAAGCACACAGGCAGCCAGAGCAGGGATTTTAAGATAGGCATAATATTAGCTAATTAAAAGCATGCTATAAGCAACATACCACATGTTCTATCTCACATTTTGTGAATAAATGGTGAAAATACAAAATAAAACCTTTTCTGTTCACTTTACAAATGGCCTATTATTGCACCTTTTTCGTGTGTGTGTGTGTGTGTGTGTGTGTGTGTGTGTGTGTGTGTGTGTGTGTGTGTGTGTGTGTGTGTGTGGTGTGTGTGTGTGGAGATGGGTGAAGATGGGTGGAGATGAGGGAGTGGGGGTGGGATTGTGTATGTGTGTTCAGCAGAGTTATTGCTTTTGTAAAGATGCCCTTAGACCAGTTTGTCCAGGTTCTAATAGACCTGTAGTGACTGCCTTAAGGTGACAGGAGGAGCATGTGGAATGTGTGTTCTTGCATTGTCCACTGGAGCCTCTTCTAATCACCTCCATGCAGTGTCAGAATAAGGGAGAAGTAGAAGGTTGCCAGAAGCGTCTCTCATTCATTGTTTTTTCTGAGTACTTAGCAAATGTAAACACGGCTGTGCCTTCTTGATTGTGGTGATATTTGAAGTCCAGGAGAGGTCAGTAGAGATCAGGGTAAGGAAGTCCGTGCAAATGCATACAAATTATTATGATAAAATGACAAAAGGTTACCCATTTGTCCATCATCTCGCCTGCTTTATACCTACTAGTGTCAGATGGTACATAAGTAAATTAGTGTGTGCACCACAAACACATTTCTAACATAGATTTTAATATGATTAATTAAATCCAGCCACATGCATCACAACTGGATATCATTTCATTAATAACCACACTAGTTTGCTAACACATTACATTTTTTTCATCATAATCATGCTTCCTTTCATCTACAGTGCCAGGCTGAAAGGTAACCACTGTCAAGAGCTTGCTGTAATATGATACAAAAATGAGCACGTATTGATGATAAGTGGTAAAGCATACAATGTTCAAATTACCTGTGGGTAATATTTAAATGTTCATAATAACCATTTATATAGAACATTTAGGAGAGATTTAGAGGTTTTCTAATGGAGGGTAGTGTCTAGCAGATAGCAGGGAAGTAGTGGCAACTGACTTCATCAAGGAATGGTGGTTTTGCCATCATGACTGACGATCAGTTTGACTGCAGCTGTCAACTGGACAGTGCCAATGGAATTACATTGAGGCTTCATGCATGGATTTCGTACATTTCAAATTTGCTGGCTCACCTTTTTGGCAAACAAAGTCATCTCTTTTCAGAATCATCTTCCAAAGAAGACTAAATACACGGATGAGCTCTAAATGATCCAAGAACATAAATGATGATCCAGAACAAATGTTTTTAGTCAGATCATATTGTGACAATCTATCTACCTGTGTTATGCTGTAGTTAAACTAAAAAAAAAAGGCAGCGTACATGTAACAATACCTCCAGTTGGTGCTGTGCCTTTAAGCTGCGAGCGTGGCTGGGATTGGGCAGATGAGTGTGTTTCAGCCTGCGCTGCCATGGTCTGTGACACACAAGTGATGTCCCAGGCACGGCAATGTAGACACCCCAAGTCTACTCACACGCTGACCCACGGATACTGATATTTTTCAAATAGACAAGCACACACAATTGGTATGAGCGTAGCATCTGAGCCTTTGGTTAAGAGCAGCAGGTCTTTGTCTGCAGCAAAAAGACACAAAAGTGTCAGAAAAAACTCAAGGAGGATCTATTCAGCCTACCAGGTCCATGAACAGGGGTGAGTCTCCTCACTATTTGATTTTAATTTTCTTTTATTCCTTTTTCTTTTCAGAACTATTGAAGGTCTTTTTAATCGCTCCTATCTCTGTATTATCTCTCTATGGCACCTGCCTTTCTGCGGCTTGAATAAACCTTGTAGTTCATAAAATGTGTAGTCTATAAAATTTAGGATATTATAGATTCCTGTAGATTGTTTCCTGATTAGTTGTCACTTAGGGACGGCTCTGCCCTGGTTGTGGATTTAGTCTGAGTGCATTAGTACATAAGCAGTTTGACTCTTGCATGACACATTTACACGTTAAACAGCTTGCATCAAATGTTTGCTATGAAATAAAAAAAATACTGTGCATGGGTATAAATGGGTTCAAAACGGAGCTGAATCGGCACATCTCTACACATCTTCATGGTAAGTGGAGTGGATTGTACTTTATTGTCCTGTAGGTTATGAGGTTATGTCATTACTGCAGCAACTAACCAAATATATATGATGTATCATATATTTGGTCATAACTGAGATGCCTCTGAGATATCTCTGAAAAACCTTATCATTAATTTGAGTTGTGTAATCTTGTCCCATCTTTTCAACATAATAAACTAATGTCGTGTTTATGTTTTTAGGAAGTAGTGTATACGTAATTTTTTATCTATGCACTTCAGACAGGTTAAAAATTTACCACTTAAGGATTTGGATATGATTGAGAAGGTGCTGAAATACACTGTATTTCAAATCACGTGCAGAATAAAATAATGATAAAATAATATGAAATATTTATAAGTATTATTATAGGTATTAATAATAGATTCTTCTTCCATAGTTTTCACTGTTATGTATCTGAAACACTATATTTCTAAATAAAACCAAGAAGCTGATCGGGTGGTGACAGAGAAAAGCGATCCTTCAGAGTGTCAAGCCCATATGATCATTGAACACAAGGCTTAGGTTTTTTTGGCCAATTATTATAACATCAGGACATCCGGAATACCAGCCACATTTAGTTAACAGCTGCTGTTTGTGAAACACAAGGGGCACTCTCCCTTGAAACCCAAATTGATTCTAGACAGAAATGATATTCTTACTATATTACAGAGCTGTATTTCATCACGCACTATCCTTATGTGTTATCCTATAGCTCCTCAGATGATGAAGATAAAGAGGATGAGCGGGTGGACAGCAACGACCCGGAGGAGATGTTCCAGAACATTCAGTACCAGAAAGAAATTATTGCCAACATTCGGACCAGACCCTGGCCAATGCGACGCAAGCTGAGAGCCCTAAAGTACACACGCACACACACACACACACACACACACACACACACACACACACACACACACACACACACACACAGTTATTTCTTTTTTAATGAGAGTGCTTGGATGAATATATCACTATATGTGAAGAGGGCTAAATGATCATGTTATGTTACTTGTGTTACCAAGCCTTTTGAACACATGAATTAGTGTCATAGAAAGCATTGATTTATCTAGATATATTTTCCAATGCCATTCTCTCTGGAGTCTTCCAAAAAATCCATGTTAATTTGTTGAACACAGCAACTGCAGCGATGCTATCTACTGTTTGTGCAACTGTTTTTAGATTGTGCTGAGCACCAAAATTAGCGGTTTGAGCCCTCTATGTGGCTAGTATAAGGCGCCTTGGATAAGGAAAATGTGACATGCACAGTAAGTGGAAGGGCACATGCTGTAGTTACCAATAAAAGATACATTTTTATTAAGTTTAACAATATAATGTCATTGTGTTTATTGTTGATTTGAGAATTCATAAATATGCTCACGAATCAGATTTGAAAATAACAATAATAACCTTATTGATCCTTGTATAATCCAACCTTTGGGGAGGTTGCCCTGTGGAAATTTGGGCACTGCAGCAGACAGCGAGCAATTGGGGTGTGATACCATAATCAGGGCCATTGAATCATAGTAGAGATTTTAGTAGATTTTCATTACATTTTGAGTAGATTTTAGTGGATTTTAGCAGAGATTTGAGTCATAGAGATTTTAGTCTGAGATCTTAGATTGCGGGCAGAGACACTTAGCCAATAAGATGCATTACTGGGACGCTTCACACTTCACCCTTTACTGTACATGCATGTCCAGTCATTTACTTTGTTTAAATGCTTATTCAGCATGACCTTACATTAGGAACATTTGCCACATGGAAAACGGATGTGTATCTACAGTGTTTGGGTATTCCCAAGACCAAGTCTCAGAGCATTATTAGTAATTAAAAATCATAATTTGTTGTAGAAGATACAGTAGTTTCTAACATTTTAAACTATTTTGAATTGGTTAGACACATAACTGTGATGGCTCTGTTCTAACAACTTGTGGGAGACTATAATTAAACTGGTAGAGAACAAGCTGAGACAGAGAGAGAAGCAGCGTAAAGATAGAGCTTCTAAGATGTGCTGAGTATGTGCCATGGATAACGGGTTTTATATGGGCAGTTTGTTATTACTGCAGAGGGTTTACTACCAACGGAAATAGGATGCAAGCCTGCATTTTTACATCCCTCTTTAATCTTGGGCTGAATGTCTTGGATCACTCAGACTGCAGTAATAACTCGTATTTCTTATCTTGCATTGAACACTCACACCAAGATTTATTTTTTTGAACAGTAGTTTTTCAGTGTGATATAAATTCTAACCTGACAGAATCTGTCCTCAGTGCTGGGTCAGAATGAGCTGGTTTCTGTAAATCAGTTGTGTCATTTCATGTAAATGTCTTCAGACTGCGGTTGTTGATTTTAGCTTTAGCAACGGTATTTATTAGAAATTGATGATGTCCTGTCAAGTCCACAGACAGTGATTATAACCACAATGTATGTCATGTGTTCTCACCATAAATGTGTAGTTGTATATTCCATCCTTACATCCAACAGCATGTAGCACTGTTTTTAAAGATTTGGTCTAGTGTTGGTCTATGTTACTTGCTGTATTAGCCATTGCAATATCCCTTTTGGTGTAAGCTCTATATTGACTTTATGGACAAGCTGATCTGTCAATTTGTCTGTATGGACAGTATGCAACTTAAAACGTGTAAAATTTTCCCTCTCTCTTTTCCACGTTTGATATTTATCTATCTGTCTATCTACCCTATTTTCAGGACAGTAAGTCACGCTTTTTTTTTGGCTGGTCATGCAACCTATATTTCGAAGCAACATAAATATTGAAAAGATGTACCATGTCATTTGACCACAAGAGGGCAGTCACGTGGGTGACACACCGCCTGTTGCCACTTTGAAACTTTGTGGACGGATGACTGGAGACTTAACTGACAAAAAGGAGCGGACACCATACAGAGTAAAACTGTGTCACTATAAACAATTAACACGAACCGCGAGAAAACCCAGTAGCACACTCGCAATCACTGAGATTAAACACAGTTAAGGATGGTACAACAACAAGGCAGGAGGCTAAGCTAACACTGTTAGCAGGACAGCAAGAAAAAGCACTAGTCGGATTACCAGGAGACAGATCGAGAGAAGTCCAGGAGCAAAGGCAGGTCGGTCCAAAGGGGCAGGGAGCACAAGAGCAAACGGCGTCCTGAAAAGGAGCTCATAAAGGCAGGCAGAAAACATGGTCAAAAGTCGGGATCAGGCAAAACAGCAACAGGCAGGCAAGAACAGGAAAGAGTGCTGGATAGTCATGGAATTTACGATAACAGTCTGTTAATGGCCATGTCTGTTGTTTTATGTCTGTTCTGTTTGTGCCGTTTATTAGAATAAAATTTAAAACAGGCACTATCTTTACAAGTAACGTTAACAGCACCACCCCACCCCATACCATATCTAACTGTGCAAAGTGGCTTAGTCATCACAATCGCTCTCAGGAGTGCTCCAGATGCAGCTTTCTCAACACTGAAAAAGGTGTGAAATTCTTTCAGGAGTACTTTCTTCCATCACTGATAACATCCACATTAAATGTTGTTCACCACAGTGGATTTCTGTTCACTAAATGCAGCCACACCACTGGTCTAAAATGATAACATCGGTCACCTTACTACTTTATTACCCTCAAAACAAACTAGTCCTCACCCAAACATCAATCATAACAAAACTGCTGACAAAAGGAGTACTTTTATTTTTTTACTGTGGTATTTCTTTTATGAAGTAAACTGTAAAACTGTATATATATATATATATATATATATATATATATATATATATATACACACACACACATGTATATGTATACAAACACACACACGCATGCACTATAGATAAATTTGACAGAGGCCAAAACAACATTTATTTTCCACAGACATTTTCTCAGTTCACCTTATGGAGTAGAAACCATAACTTGAAAAAAAACAAAGGGGGAAAATAGATAATATAATTTGAGAGCATGCATTACACACAAACCACACAGTGGTACAGCAGTTAATGCTGCTTGACTCACAGCAAGAAGGTTGGATGTCAGTCTCTGACATGGTTCACCCATGCACCTGTAGCTATAGCTGATCACACTTTTCCACCTCCACCTCTTACCTGTACAGCTTCTTCAGGGTTTTTCATCAGGGTTAAGAAAACATCTTTCCTCTCAATATTTGAAAAAATATGTATAACCATGACATATATGTTTATTGAATATGACACGGTTCATTATTAATCATGAACATATACATTTATTAATAGCAGTGTAAGAGTGGACACTGCATAGCCGGTTTGTCATGTGTGGCGCAGCTATGATGTCATGAAAAAGCATGGCACAGTGGCTGCTGGGAGTTGGAATATATATAAGAACATAAGGAAACAAAAAGTGCAAACACGTTCGTTTATTGGAGAGGCATACAGTGGAGAAAAAAAATGATCACCACTCTCATGGAGAGTGTGATGTTTGTCCTGAACTTTCGAGACCATTTAGGCACATCAGCATTCCAATGATTACAAACCTTCAAATACATGTACTAGAGTGGGGTTGTCAGGAAACCACTGCACAATGGGAGGTGGTTCAGGTGGCTGTGAGAAATTTGCTGGGAAGAGCTGGTCTCACACTACAACTCCACCTTCTCTGTTTACTCCCGAGTTTCAGCTCATGTAAGCCAAAGGCCATTACTGTAACTGGAGTAGTTCAACTGTATATATGGAGTGACTGTTCACAAAGACATTTACACAACTCACATGCTGCACTACATTGACTATATCACTCAAACATAATCCAGATGTTACACTGGTTTAATCTGTTCACACAAAGCTAACACCAAACACCACTTGACCTAACTGCGGCCTTCGACACCATTTGTCACTCCACCCTTGTCAATAGACTCTCTTTCATTGGTATCACTCAGACTCCTTTAAACTGGTTCAAACCATACCTCTCCAGTCAGACTCGGTTCATTCAGCTTAAAACTTTCACATCTCAGCCCTCCTCTGTCATTTCAAGTGTGCCCCAGGGCTCTGTCTTGGGGCCCCTCCTCTTCATCATTTATCTTCTCCCCCTTAGCAACATGGAAGTTTGCGAATATAACAAACTTCCAGGGCTATGCGGATGACACCCAGTTCTACTTTGTTCAGCCTCAGCAGGCAGACATGGAGGCCCTTCAACAGTGCTTCGCTAATGTGTTCTCCCCCCTTCCAGGGCGCACCGACCTCATACAGCACCACATTGAGAATCCTCCGGGACGTGACAGTACATACACGGCCCTACCGGCTTCCTGAACACAAGCACAAAGTGGTTCAGGTAGAATTGAGTGCCATGCTGGAGATGGGGGTAATAGAGGAGTCTCACAGTGCCTGGTGCAGTCCCATTGTTCTGGTGGGTAAGAGGGATGGAACTGTACGGTTTTGTATGGACTACTGCAAGGTGAATGCACAGTTGGATGCATATCTGATGCTCCGGGTTGAGGAGCTCTTGGATCAGCTATTTTTTTATAACACTGGATTTAACCAAGGGGTACTGGCTGATTCCCCTGTCGCCAGAATCCTGTGGCCTACTCCACTCCGTACGCTTTGTACCAATTAGTTAAGCTTCCTTTTCAGGTTGTTTGGAGCCTCAGCCCCAGCCACCGTCCCAGCCACCTACATAGATGATGTGGTCACCTATAGTGGCAGCTGGGTGGAGCACTTATGGCAGGTGGCTGTAGTGCTCGACTCTTTGAGGCAGGCGGGGCTCATGGCCAACCAGAGGAAATGTGCAGTTGGACGGAGGGAGATAGGGTATCTGGGGCACTGCCTTAGCAGCGGTCAGGTGCAGCCGTGGGTGGGTAAGACTGCAGCCATCACCGCCTGTCCGAGGCCCATGTCCAAAAAGGAGGTCAGGCAGTTCTTGGGGCTGGCAGGGATCTGGCACTGGATCAGTGATTCATTCCACGTTTCGCTGACCTGGCCAGGCCCTTGACTGACCTGACCAGTAAGAGAGCCTCAGATCCGGTTCCATGGATGGAGCAGTGTCAACAGGCGTTAGAGCAGCTAAAACAAACCCTCTGCGGGGACCCCTTGCTATTTTCCCCCGACTTCACAAGGCCATTCGTCCTTCACACGGATGCTTTGAGCTGGGGGCCGGGGGCTGTGCTGTCCCATAATGTCCGGGGGCCGACCGCCCAGTGGTGCACATCAGCCAGAAATTGTCAGACAGAGAGTTCTGCTACGGTACTGTGGAAAAAGATTATCTGGCAATCCAGTGGGCGGTTGGTGCCCTCTACTACTACCTCCTGGGGTGGCCCTTCACCCTCTACTCAGACCAGGCCCCTTTACAATGGTTCCACCGCATGAAGGACACAAACAAGCAGACCACCTGGCTCACCCAGTGGTGCCTGAGAGTTCTGGAATTTCTCTCCCATTTCGAGTCTGCACTTAAAGCCCACCTGCTAAAAACTGCCTTTTCCATCTGATTGATCCAACATCACGGTCTTATTTTAACCTGTTTTGAATTTCAAATTCTGTATTTGTATTATTTTAAATTTGTATTGAATAATAATGACATTTTTTGTCATTAAAAATGTTGTCCCCACCTGTTTTTGAAATGTTAACTACCTATTAACTAACTTAATTAATCACAAACACGGGGTGCACCATCAGATAATCTTATACCAGTTTCTGAACCTCAGATCAGGACGAATGGTTAAATGACTACAAACGGTTAAATGTCACCTGCTAGTACACCCCCACCCCGCCTCTCCCACTCAGTTGTCTCTACCACTTATCAACATAAACTGACACCAACGTGTATGTTTGTTTCTCAGGCAGGCCAGAGAGATTGTTCTGAAATATGAGGGCCGACTGACCAGAACAAGAGGCTACCAGACTGCAGGAGCTGATGTAAGTACTCACCAACCTCAATTTGCTACGATTATGAACCAAGGTTTGAGAGAATGGAAAGCAATTGGACATCCTTGAAGCATCTCTTAACAGTTAAAAGCTTTCTGTGCTAAATAGAATAGTACACACACACACACTACATATAACTATATTATATGCCTCTGTATTTCATGCACTCATAGGCAGAGAGGAAGGCGGACAGAGGAAGAGAGCAATGCAGCTGTAGCACTGCAGCATGAATGAATTTATGGCCTGATGTTATAGCTCAGTTTAATTAAAATGTTCATGCTGCCTCAGCCCTATTAGAATAAATTGACTTTTAGTGAGCTGTCTGATCATGACTTATTATTTCTCCTGTTTGGCTGAGACTTAATTGAATCACAATCTGTGGTCCACATGACCATATCTTGAATCATATATTTATTTCAGTCATGAATTTATGGTTCATTACAGTGAAAATATGAAAAAGCTCATAGAGCCACAAGCTACAGTATAAGATGTGTTGTCTGTTCAGTACTACTAATGCTACAAGATGACATGCTGACCTAAGCCAAACTACACCAGACATGAGAAATTTAAATGACTGTAATTCAACCAGTTGCTGGTGCAGTAAGTGCTCTGATTAAGTGTTGGTTCAAACACTTAAAACAGCTTTAATGTACATTAGCTTGACCCATCTTGAAGCCATGCATAAGGCTGTTTTTCAAGCAAGTATTATCATTGCTATAAACTATTTTCTGTTATTCAGACTACATAAATAGCTCCTTTTTTGTTTGTGGAATCAGCAGAATATAAATATCTATATACATATGATTAGTGACAAATAAGTATTACAAAATCAGTATTACAAATAACGTATTACAGAAAAACACATTCTGATAACTGTCAATTCTCACTGTTCTCTCTCAAGCTGTTGAAGAAACTTTCCCGGGTTCTTTACAACATTGTGGTTTTGTTCATTCCTTGGGAAGTGAGGATTAAGAAAATTGAAAGTAAGTCACTTTTATGCCTACAGATTTAACTGAAATTAATAATAATAATAATAAAATTAAAACATATGAATACCATAGACAGATGCATTTATCCGGATCTGATGTCATCTGATTTCTAGATGTTTGCATGCGTCTATATATGGCATACATGTCTCAGTTTCAGTCACATGTTCTCTTTGTCTGATTAAGGTCACTTCGGATCAGGCGTAGCATCCTACTTTATCTTCCTCCGTTGGTTATTTGGAATCAACATTGTCCTAACCATCATGACTGGAGCTTTTATTGTCCTACCAGAGGTTAGTAATTCTCTTATGTTTAAATGTCAACATTTATACAGTATGCTGTGTAAATGTTCAGGTATAATAAACAACACATCAATTACCTATTTGTGTAGTCATCATAATTTTGTGATGCTTATTACAAGCATATCAGTACAGCAATATTAATTTTACATTTCTGATGTAAACCTGTTAAGCATAAAGAATTCAAAAAACTAAATGCACATTTAGGCCTTAACATGAAAATGAAACAGTGCACTGCACAGATCAGTATTAATCAATTGTTAAATTTCATGTGTTTTTTTCCAAATCTGTACACAGAGTAAGGAAGAAAAAAATAAATCCATAAACCTCTAAGTTAATTTGATATTCCCTGAACTTAAAAAACTCTTAAATTCAAATGTATTGTACTAGAACAAACTCTACTACAAACCATGCCAGTGTGAGCTGGAGGTCAGTGTTCAGAAAAGCCAATGGAACATCTGCAAAAGGCTGAGATGGAGCCTTAATGCCACTTAATCTGACAGCATCTACCACTTTGCTGTACCTTGAAATTCTGTAAAAGCTCTGAGTAGAATGAATAACAAACTGCAGGATTGCTGAACTCCATCTGCAACTGGACATGAGTCTGCCAGAGATGTGAACCAGATTGTGACATGAGGATTATAGAGATGTGTAAACTTCATGTGTGATGCAGGTCCACCCTTGAATGCATCTGCCTGCACCTGTCACACAGACTAAGGGCCTGTTTTTATAATGAAATTTTTATTTTTAAGTGCTTTTACAAATACTCAAAAGTACACTTATTCAATAGAGCAGAGTCAGAATAAAACAATTACAATTACAAAACACACAAACTTATATATTCAAGAATGTTGAGAGGTGTGTGCAGATAAAAATGGGTATAAGGAGTGAGTTCCAGAGGAAGGGGGCAGTGATGTAATAATACATACTGTATTATTTTGACTAAACTGGGCACAATATTTCACTGTATTACAGTAAACATTACTGCACTGACACAGATTTATCTTTCAAAGTTTATTTTGGCACTGTATTTGTTGACAAATACAGATAACTTCATAATACATAATTTGATTATTAACACCTTGAGTCATTTCTGAAATTCATTTGTTTCAATTATCAATTCATGTACTGTATGTCAATATTTGGTTTAAGTCTATGTGCCGCCTAATGGACCAGTTATGGTTGACTTCATTACTCCCATCCATTCCTTGAAAACTGACAACATTATGCAAAGAGTTTCTTTCATGGCATGGTCATTCTTCTTGTCATTCCATATACAGTATCAAATGTACAGCACAAAAGAATAAGCAGTATTTTTTATCTTTAATCTGTAGATTTTATGCTAATGAAATAAATCCACAAAAGGATATGTCATGAAAAGTGTAGCAGCTGATTATCCTGCAGCCTCAGCTCAGCTCTCAAACTGTAGATGAGAGCTGAACAAAGGGCAGGGAATAAAGATTTATGTTTAGCAATGACATGGAGTCACAGGCAATTTCTACAGATATGATTTATCATCCCAAATTTCTAATCTGAGTTCACCTGGGCATGTATTTCTATCCATCCATACTCCCAGGGGGTTCTGAACTCGGCTGAGCATGCTGCAGCTTCCAAAGATGCTGTACAGCATGTGTGCTGTCAGCAGGCTCCACAACCAGGCACCAACAGGTCTGTGTATCAGCACTGCCAGCGTGCCTGGCCTCCGCAGGGTGGTTATGACAGCACTGCTGCCCAACACTTTTCACTTTGCTGCGCCTAAATGGCCCTGAATCCCATGCACATGCCCTGCCCATACACAGCCATTGAGGAGAACGCATTCCCAGCTTTTGGTCTGTTACGGGGCAGCAAAGCTGGGGACGCCACTTTCCAATTCTAAGGCGCTCCGAGTAGGGGACTGGACCGGGAGCAATCTCCGCTATATGGCACAAGTAGTTCTGCTTCCAGAGGTCATGGACCAAAACATGGCAACAGTTTCATTCTGACCTGTTGGTTTATGTTCCAACAGTAATATGCTGATTTTATATCATCACAAACTTTTTTTTTCTTTAGCTGATGGCTGGAGCTCCGTTTGGAACAACAAGGAGTAAAACTATTCCCAAGGAGCATCTGGCTTCAGCTCAGGACCTAGACACTATCTGGTCTCTTGGGGTAAGATACTCTTCCTTTTTGCTGTTCTGTCCACATAACATTATTACCAGACACAATGAGGCGTATATGCCTCCCTGACCTCTAATCCAAGGCACACGTATCATTGATCATGTGATCTAATGTGATTTAAAAGAATCAAAATGCAATGAGCTAATTTGAGGGAAATTAATGTCATGCCAAAGTACACCTCCTCCAGCTATGCCATGCTCGGGAAGTGTGCCTTGCCCAAGCAACATGCTTGGTCAAATGTGCCTGGGCACAGTAACAGCCACAATAACATTGGGAGGCCACAAATGCTGGGGAATGGTGAGGGGGTCAAGCATACTAACTGGCATTGGCCTGGAACTTGCAACTGTAAGTACTTGAACATGGTCAGACAAATCCTGGATAATATGCAACCTTGGAATCATTGAAGCACTGCAGATCTAGCAGGAGTGGGCGCCCCTCACTTGTGCCTTTTTTCTTGAATAACAAAGATTTATGATTTGAGGATGGACTGAATGATGGCTAAGTAAATGTCTACCATGATTGTCTCTAGTCTGTTGAATTTCTTCAGCTGCTGAGGGAAGTGTATCTGCTGTGCTTTTGATGTGTGGAAGCAAATGTTCCACTTCTACTTGAGGTCCATGGTGAGGATAGTACCCAGGGAGTAGAATAATAGAATAGAGTTACACAGGATGATGAACTTAACTGTTTGTAGAGCATTTAACCCCAGGTTGTTCTGGCTGCATTGGCCCGCCAGATGGTCAATTTCCTACCTCACTGGAGATTAGTCTGTTGAGGGTGGTATCAGCCACAAACTGTCTGCTTAAGATTCATTATCTGGATGGCAAGAGGCTGCTGTGCGTCTGACATATTTCTAGAACAGTCACTACAACTGGTAGGAGCACAGTCTTTGTTTTGTTTTAGATGTTTAAATTCTTCGTAGCTCTCCGGAATAAGCACCTGCGATGAGGCAGTGAATATCGCTGCTCACTTTTTTCATTGTAAATCTGTTTGATATGTGATCAACTGCATCGTGCTGCTTATGAATCACGTGCATGCGCAGTTGGGTCTGACTCACTGAGTATGGTTTGAATTGGCTGAGATTGGCTGAATATGGCTTGGCCTTTATGGAATCGCTTTAGCCTCATCTCATTTGTTACGCTTATTCAAGTCAGGTGCTCCATATGTCCCAACTCAGAGTAACTCAACTTCAGGAGTTCAGGATTATACTGATTATACCTGAAATGGGCCCCTGGAGACTGCAATCATTATACTTGATGGATTCACTGTGGAAGTGATGGAGAGGCCTTTCTGAACAGCTCAGATTATCCACTTTATTACACCTTGATGGACCAAAAATGGTAGAGGTGGATGGCTCCTCTCTGCAATGCGGGATGGAGAGATATAGAAGATCCTCTGTTCCTATAACCAGCCAGCATTTTAATTCTTCTGCAAATGGTAGACGGCTTGTGTAACAAGAGTGTGCGTTCTCCCCGGGAATGAGCTTTAGCTTACCCAGCTTCTACAGCCTTTTATTCCAGCAAACGTAACTAAAAAGTCCCTAAATGTCTTGATGTTTCAGCCTGTGGGTCTCAGATCACACCGTATCCGGTGTCAGCTCACCACCACTGCTACTCTGCGTGTCCCCTACTTAAACAGACAGAATAATGAGACTCAAACCCCTGCAGCTGTGTCTCAAGCCGTACCCTGCCCACTCATACCCTGCACCTGTCTGTGCTGCTCCCCTGCTCCACCTCCACAGGCTGCCAGACAAATAAATTTCTCCTTAGGGATCAATAAAGTAATTCCCATTCATATTCACACAAACACAAACTCATTGGGGAGTAAAAAGGCTTACAGTTAATGAAATATGACTCCGAGTCAGGACAGCAGTGTCAGATCACAGTAACATTGTTGCACTAGCTATCATTTGTATTGTGTGTTCTAATCAAGGTTAAAAAAACGTATTTATTATTATTATGATTTAGAAGAATTAGATCATTTATATTGTTTTAAGAGTTTATTTCTTATTTGAAGTGCTCAACTCTTAAAACTTAAACAACAATCAAAAAATCTTGTCAGGTGAAATTAATATTTCATTACTTTAAGTACCTTTATCCTCAGATTAAGTAGTTTTTTGGTCCTATGCAGTGTGCACACCACCAAGAGTCAGCTCAAGAAATCCATACACGTTTGAACAGCTGCAGCTGAGCTTGGGTTGGCTCTGTTCCCCTTGATTTGAACCTTTACCTCTCACACAGAAACAGACTTCTGTGCTTAATGATCATGCTGACTGTCCCTGATTAGTGCTGACTTGTGCATATTCAGACGAGAGGAGTTCTATGGAGAATTTTACTCTTGCCCACCGTGTCGGGTTAGGGATGGGGTTAATCAAATGCGGTTGTAAAAAGGAAGGTTTTTATCTGGATCTTGTGACAGTCACAGATGTGGCCATTTTTACTGTCTCAGGCAGGTAGTTCCAGGTGCAGGGGGCATAGATGCAGGATGCTGCATCCCTTTGCCTAGTGTTACTGTGGAGGATGATTAGACTGCAATTGCTCATGGATTTGAGTGGTCTTGGTGGAGTATCACCCTGTGCACCAAAGTCAAGTATTTATGTTTTATCATTGTTTAGCTGTAAATAGTTATCCACTGGTTAATGTCATCAATACACAGAAAAAGGGAATGTATAGGAGACAGGTCATCAGGATGTAGAGAAATGTTAGCTGGGTATCATCTGCGTACAGTAGATATGGTAATATATGTTATGTTTGCGCAAGACTTTAAAAAGTGGAAGCATTTAGAGACTGAATAAAAAGTGGACCAAGAATTGATCCTTAGGGGATCCCATATGTAACGTCCTTCTGGGATGCAAACTCCCAAGCAGATACAAAACATTGCCTGTCCTGTAAGTAGGTTTTGGACCAATTTAGAACTGTCCGGGATAAGCCCACCCATTATTCAAGCCACTCCAGTGGTACTTCCTGGTCTGTGACTGTGTCAGAAACAGCACTAAGGTCAAGTAGTACAACAATGGATAGTTTTTGGCAATCTGTGTTATTGTGTAGGTCATTTACTACTTTAATGAATGCTGTTTCTGTGCTACGGTCGGGGTGAAAAAGGCATTTCAAGTGAGACTGGTTTTTTTACTGTTTTTTAAAGTGTTTTTCTAAGGGATAATACATTTGAGATGGGCCAGTAAATAGCGATAACGCATGGATCCATCTGAGATGGACTGGTGACCTGTCCAGGGTTTATCACCCTGCCTTTCACCGTATCTGAGCTGTAGACAGGCAACAACAGATTGCTGCGACACTCCTAGGTAGAAGCGGTTATGAAGATGAATGAATGAATGAGCATGGTGTTAAGCTAAACTTAGGCAGAACCCTGAGCCCACAATGCAATCCAGGCAGCAGTTACCTGAGGAAGCTTTATTATGCCATGACAAAAGATCTACCATAGAACAATCACCCTGGTGGAGATTGAGAAGTTGGATGGAGACATTTCCACTGTGGCTAGGAAGGTCAAAAACTTTGTTTTAAAAAAAGTATTTTAATTTTTCAGTCTTTAGTTTAGCGTCAAACTCACCATACTGAAGTGAACTGAAATCAATGCTGGAGCTCACTGCCTCCACCCATGCCAACATTCTGCCCCGAAACAGGCCAAGCACACAATGTATTCTGCTTGGCTGCCTTGCCTCCATCCCATACAGCTCGCACCACGTCTTCAGTACACTCTTGGGTACAGGATTCAGTATAAGCCTCAGCGTCTAAAGGGAGACGTGACAGTGTGTCAGCATCTATGCTTGACTTTGCTGGTCTGTACCTGATGTCAAATCTGAAGTCTGATAGCTCCCCAACCCACCGATGGCCTACGGCATTTATCTTTGCTGTGGTCATGACATAGGTCAGTGGGTTGTTGTCTGTGTATATTGTGAAGTGAGTTAAAAAAGATTTCTCACACACAGCCCACTTCAAGGTGAGGAATTCCAGTTTTCCACTGTGAAGATGGTAGTTACACCCAGCTGCAGTTAAAGTCTTAGACCCATACCCAATAACTCTCAACTCGCCAACCTGGTGTTGATAAAGGTTCGCACCCAGCCCCCTTATGAAGCGTCTGTGTAAGACGAAAGGTCTGTTGAAGTCAGGGTACGCTAACACAGGGGGGCTAACAAGGAGAGAAACAAGTCTGTCAAGGGTTTTCTGATGTTCAGCAGACCACTCCACAGGTGTTCTTGACGGTAGTTGTGGACCTTTACTTTTGCCACAGGTGGCTCACATATCTTACTTCCTGCCGAAATAGCTCACATTTTTCGGGTCTTGCAGTACTTTGCAGACCCCTTCCACATGTTCATCAAAGGTTCTTGCATAGCAAAGCATGTCGTCAAGATATGGAAGACAGCCTGATCATACTGACCTGCGCTCCAGTGTCTAATAAGGTATTAACTGTCAAGCCATTCAGGTCACATCGTGCAAGGGCCTTGGCACCGATAAACTTGGCCAGGTATTGGTTTGTTTGGGTGGGAAGAGAAAGAGGAAATTTGGGATAGGTTTTTCCAGTGATTTCTTCCGGACCTTCCTTCAGTAAACCAGTCCTAGCATGCCTCTCAGAGTTCAATGCCCTACTCTCTGCACTGTTGGACTGAACATGAACTCTGGACACTGCTTGTGCCCCAGCGGTGACTGGCTTCAGTTTTCCTGCCACAGGCTTCATCAGGCAGCCTACTGCTCTGTGGCCATCCTCACCACAGTAAAACCAATGGATGCAACCTGGGCAATTCTGGGCGAGGCAGTTAGCACAGCTATATGATTTGTTTCTTTTTGATCCACTTCGGTGACAGGGTTCTGTGTTTTGAGGCAGTTTTGGCCGTTGCAGTAATTCAACTTTATTCATTAACTCCTCTACTTTCTCAGTTAACTGCTGTAGTGCATCAGTCTTTGGCGTCTTTCTGTGTGATACTGTCCTGTGTTGCTGCAACTTCAGCTAGCTCTGTGCTATGTATGCTCATTTGTTTCTGCCTCACAGCGGATCCTAGCCTTCTCTGTCGCTCATTCTCAGTGTTTGTTATTTTCATCATTTGTTTCAGGATTCTCTCTTCAGACACAATGCTGTCAGGGAGCAATGCCTTAATTCTCGGCGGATGTCATTATGCTTATGGCTTAGGCCCTGATACATAATGTGAAGAAGAATGTCCTGAACTGTTCGCATTGCACCTGACTACCGTTGTTTGAAACCAATGACACGGTACAAAAACTGTTGTGGAGTTTCACTATCATTTTGTTTTGTGCACATGAGCTCTTGGAAAAGCTCTGTGTTGCTTCACCCACCTAAATGGGATTGTAGGAAACCTTTAAGTTCATCTGTAGTCAAATCATGTCTTTAAAGTTTCCTGACTTGATGACTCTAGGTACACCTCTCACTATTTCAGTCTCACTGAATTGTTCTCTCCCCTTCATCAATTTGTCTGCATATGTTATTGTAACTTAAATCTGAGCTCCGATCACCAATCTGTCCGCCTTGGACCTTGAACTCACAACGAAGCAGTGAGAGATCTCGGAGAGGGACAGCTCGGTCATGTCTGTCCTGTGCATGTTGTCCAGATGTTCAGTTATCAAGTGGGGGTGTAGACTATAGTGATGGGGAATGTACTGGTGTAAGGTGTCAGAGTAGGTGTTAATGTGGGGTTGCTTATGTGTTGGAAGCTTATCTCAGCATAGCTGGAGAGCATTTCCTGTAACTGTGTCAGTGTTTTGTGCGGTGTTGGTATTAACATGGGCTAGTGACTGGTTGATGATCGGTGGAGGAGTAGCTAGACGAACTGTAGCTGAGGCAGTCCTTTCAGTGACAGGGACAGTGGCTGTCACATTCTCAAGTCCCATCTCAACAGTAATAATCTGGCTGACCTGCTGTCACATTCTTACTCAGTACTGGGGTTGACAATACGTCTGCTTTAAACACAGTATCATTAAGCTCTAACAACCATACCTGAATCCTCAGATTCCACGAGTGTCACTGTTCATAAAAGCAAGAATTTACTCAAAACAAGTCTCTTCGTCGCACACCTGAAGCATGGGTGGATCCCTTCCTGGCACCTGACCAACACTCGGGGCTAATTGGAAAAGTTAATTGGCTGTCAGGGCAAGCAGACTCTTCTTGATGCTCCACACCAGGCCTTTTCTCCTGCCATCCGCCATGACTGCTTTCCCCTCTTCCTCGCTGTTGGTCGCTCTGCCAGGCAGCTCTTCCACCCGTCGCCTCAGGTCTGGTTCTACTGGTACAGCGCAGTTGAAGGTTCACAAGCACTCGTTCTGATGGTGACGGACCACTTCACAGCTTTTTCTGGTCGTGCTTGCCTCCATAAACAAAAATGGTGGCTAAATGTTAGCTAAAGCTACCTAAGGATAGTTTTTCATACTGATATTAAATAAAATACTGCATATCACACTCATGATATTCATATCATGAGTGTCATTCATATCTACCCATTGAGCATAAACAATGAACTAATGGTGGGGGAACCAATACACAAAGACAAAATATGCACCGAGAAAGTATGTGGGCTGAGCGGACTCGCTCTTCATTACCATGGGAACGGTCATTACTATGGGTGGCCTCACCATCGCGTTTCAAACGTACTTTTAATCCATACATAAACCGGCTCCAACAAACATTACTCGCTTAAAACAATTCGCTAACATCCACAACACATTTTAAAGTGGTTCATTGGTTTAAAGGTGGTTTTGCACATTTACCAACCTGTTTTACAGGAGAGAAATGAGGAGACAGCATGTCAGGCTCACGAGCTCTGGAGCCAAAATAGAGCGCAGTGCCCGCGCCTGAACCACCTCTGCCGCCATTGCCCCCTGCTGACCTGGGGTAACCATTGCAACTCTGCTCCTTAAAACGGTTCCCTATATAAAATACGTTGAAACATCGAAATTAA
This sequence comes from Karalla daura, assembly GCA_029224185.1. Classification (NCBI taxonomy): domain Eukaryota; kingdom Metazoa; phylum Chordata; class Actinopteri; order Chaetodontiformes; family Leiognathidae; genus Karalla; species Karalla daura. The sequence continues at coordinate 27,253,331 of CM055190.1, read as the reverse complement.
AAAGAAGGCAATCCTTTCTTCTCATTCATTTCACACTAATGTGACACGTTTGTGGTCGTCACACACGCAACTCACAACTTTGTTGATTTCCTTGCTATGCAATTAACTGCTGAATATCGTTGAAAATGTAGTGAAAATGTGTTGTGTGTGGTTTATTTTCACAGGGCTACCTGCAATATTCTGTGTTATTCTATGGTTATTATGGCAGGGTGAGGAAGATTGGCAGTGCTGGTTACCGGCTACCCCTTGCCTACTTCCTGGTTGGAATGGCTGTCTTTGCCTACAGCTTCATCATTCTGCTGAGAAAGTATATGATTACACTGTTTACAATTCATAATCATATCAGAATTAATTGCTTAATAGTGGCTGACAATGACAAGAAATTAAATGAATGATTGAAATGAAAAGAATCATTCTTCCTTCTGGACTGGTCCAAAAATTAAATTACAGCTTTAGAATCTACCAGGAATCATGGTATTGGACTGGACAGATTAAATCATCACGATTTGCTAATCATGATACTATCAAATTATCATGATTTAAATATTATAAAGTTGTCCTGATTTGATTCACTAAGAATGGTTACTATGCCAGTAAATTGTTTGCTTTAATAATGTTTCACAATGTTTACAATTCTATTGCAGAATGGCCAAGAACTCTCGTCTGAGTCTGGCTAGTGCCTCTGATGAGAATTTTACATTCTGCTGGAGAGTTTTCTGTGCCTGGGATTACCTGATAGGAAACCCAGAGGCTGCACAGAGCAAAGGAGCTGCCATTGTCAACAATATCAGGGTAAGAGATATACAACACACACAATAAACTGTATATATTGACTTGCACTGAGACATATGACATCTCAATTTGTGTTTCCTTTTTCTGAGCAGGAAGCCATTGTTGAGGAGCAAGAAAAGAAGAAGGACACCAGTTTGTAGGAATCTTCTTTATTCACTTCTTTACCATTGCATGTTTTTGATTAGTAATTAATTGTTTCTGCAGTTTGATTAGCTGAAACTAAGCCATAAGTCTTTATCTTTGTTCACCTTTTAAAAATGAAATTAACTGATTTACAGTACCAAACTTGTGAAATCTTTGGTCTCGTATTAATGATGAGCACCCAGTGCAGCTCTAGAGACAGAGTTAACAAAAAACACCCAAGACATGAGTAGCCTTTCTCTCACACACATCGTTAATCTTTAGCTGGTGAGCTGATTACATAGTTCAGTCTGATATTCAGGGGATTCAGGGCAAAATGGGAAAGTAGGATGAACCAATTTCTAATCATACATAGAAGTTAGATTGGTTTCTATATTATTCAATAAAAAAATTTTAAAGAAAAATTGTTCGAGACCCCAAAACTGCATTTGAACATTTTTTTCTATTGAAATTTTTTTTTTATTGTAGTGAGTTGAGAATATATTATTTGGTTGAGGTCAACTTTTTGTATTCAGGCAATATTATGGGTGGGACATTTGTGTCTTTATTATTCAATCCCAAAAAATCAGTTTAATATTTTCAATCGATGTAATAAAAAGTGCTGAAACAAATGGGGGTGTGGGGGGATTAAATCAATTTTACTCAAATATCCTGCAGTGGGTGAGTGCGAGTGCTTCCCCATTGGTCAGACATACTGATAAGTCAGACATGAGCTTCAATTGTTTATACCAATGACGTTTGACACGTCTCTTGTGGATGTAGCTGAAAGTACTGCTCGCGCAGAAGTCACATTTTCAATGCAGGAAGTAGTTCCTGGTTCCAGGAACTAGTTCCTAGTACTAGCTGATGAAGTAAGTTCATTGAGTAATTTGGAAGATGTGCCATACAGTATGCTGTTATAGTAGTCCAGTCTTGAGGCGATTAAGGCTTAGATTGGAGTAGTAACAGAGAAGGAGAGTAGTGGATGGAGATGGACAATATTTTTGAAGAAGAAGGCAGTTTGAGCAAGGTGGCAGATTGGTGGTTCATCTGTTTGGTTGTCAAAGATGATTCCAAGATTATGGATGAAAGGGGAGAGAGAAAGGGTGGTATTGTCGATGCTGAGGGAAAGGTTTTGAGTTGATGTTGTGAAGGTTTTGGCAGCAAATGATGAAACCGAGGGGGAGTAGGTAGATAATGAAGAGGAGAGGACCAAGCACTGACTCCTGAGGAACACCATGAATCCGGGGGGACAGTGGCGGAGGTGCAGTTGTTGACATGGATGAGCTGATGGTATGTTGGTGTATTAAGACTTGAACCAGGAGAGAGCAGAGCCAGTGATGTTGAGGGAAGTTTGTAGACGGGAGAGCAGAATGGAGTGGTAAATGGTGCTAGTGAGGTCAAGGATGAGTATGGTAATGTGGCCACGGTCAGCAGAAAGGAGAATGTTGTTTAGGATTTTGAGAATTGTGTTGTTGCAGTTACAATCCACAGGTGTAGCATGTTGGCTAACTTCTGTCATGCAGGCAGCCGGCTGGATTTGTGCTGTGTTTTTAGCCTTTGTTGACACTCACAGTTCACGGTCCAATCTTCAGACTTCACACTGTTTGTCTAATTTAATACACCATCCTCAAAAGTCAAAATTGTGAAAAAAAACATGCAAAAAAAAAATCAAGAAAAAGTCCAAACCAAGAAACAAAGTCTCTGGCTGGCTGAAGTGATGTTTTTTGGGATTGAATAATAAAGGCACAAATGTCCTTCTCATAATATGGCCCAAATACAAAAAAAGACCTTTTTCAATAAAGAAAAACCTTTTCAGTCAAAGAAAATGTGCTCAAATGCAATGTTTTGGGTCTCTTGTCATACTTTTTTTTTTGTTTGTTTAAATAAAATGTATTTTTCGATTGAAGTGACATTTTTTTCGATTGAATATATTTGTTTTGGTTAAAACAGCTTTTCTTTGATTGAATAACAAAGCCGAAAAATCTACAAATCTTCATATATAAATATACATAAATATCTCCTCTTATGGGAAAGAGCATTTCAGAGCATTACAGATGGATTGCACATATATTGTTTAGTACAGTGCAGTTTATTATAATATTATAATGATTCAATGTGGTGGCAAATTTCACCTTAACTAGTTTCCAATTGCTACAATGTAATTTTCTGATATGAAATATTATATCTATAAATGTTTAATCAGATGTAGGAGTATTTGTAGGGGATTTGCGGAACTGCTGTGAACATGTATTTACGGATATCATACATTCTCAACAATGTGTTTTTATGTATTTGCCTGCAGGGCTGTCCTGATCAGTCTACGTATCTTAGCCAACATCCTGGTGCTGCTGTCTTTGGCAGGCAGCATCTACATCATATATTTTGTGGTGGACCGTTCTCAGAAACTTGAGCAGGAAAAGCCAGAACTGACACTATGGGAAAAGAACGAGGTAGTAGCAAAGAACATAAATCAGCATGATTACTAGATTGATTAGATTTTCTAAAATAAAAAAAAGTGGTCCCAAGGAGTCAATGAAAATGGAATGCTGAGCCTGTTGTAATGGAAAACTGCCGAAGTTTAATTAAATAGTAGGCTGAAACTACTACTACAACTACTACTTCTAGAATAGAATAGAACTTTATTGCAATTTCTTCACGTGTACAAGACATACAAAGGAACAGCATTTTGTTACTCACTCCCCTACTGTCAGAAGAACGAGAGACCGCCACGCAGGGGCACGCTACCTTACTATTACAACTACTAATACTACTACTACTATTAATAATACTAATAAGAATTGAAATTTTATTGATCCATTGGGGATGTTCCCTTAGAACCTCTATGAACCTCCCATACGAAACTGCAAAATTCAGGGGATTCAATTGCCTGGGGTAGTTGAGTTGAGATGCCTTGCTCAGGGGCACTTAGCCACTTAAGGATCCAAACTCTTCGTGGCTTACCCTCTGAGATTGGAGCAAGCTTTGGAAAACACTCTCCATGTAAATGATTTTTATGATCCTTCTCTTCAAGGTGAGCGTAGTGGTTTCTCTCATCACCATGATTGCTCCTTCAGCCTTTGAGCTAGTGGCTCAGCTGGAGATGTACCACCCACGAACTTCATTGCGATTTCAATTGGGCAGGTAAATTATTACGTCAACAATGGCTGGCCAATACAGCTCGAATTACAAACCCTGTGCACAAGTCACTCAGGTCACTAATACTAACACTATGCTAATTTATTTGTCTTCACAGAGTGCTTGTTTTATACCTGGGAAATCTCTACAGTCTCATTATAGCCCTCCTTGACAAAGTCAACAGTATGAGCTCTGCTGTGAGTACAGAGGTCTCCAATTTGATGACCACTAATGCCTATTTATTTATTCCTTTTCTTATTATTCAGACAAGCATGCACTGGGTAAATATTTATTTTTTACAAAATGATACTGTGTCAAAAGTCTGAAAGCCGAATGCAGCATCATCTCATATCTGATTGTCTCTCCACCTCTGATTTTACCCACAGCAAGCTCCAGATTGCCGTGGATAAATCCCCCCCTGTTAACACTGTATTTGAAGGGGTGTACATAAGGATGACATGTAACTGTCATAAGAATGACATGACAGATGTCATGTACATTAATGACACATTATTGACATTGTTTGGGTGTCATTATCTTTAGGCAACATTAGCCAAGATGACATTATTAGCCAAAAAAATGTAACCTGTTTACAGTATTGTCATGACAACTACACAGCCAAGAGAGACATACATTATGTTTGGCATGGTATTCTCATGACAACTCAACATATAACTGCGTTTGGCCCAACCTATCTTCTAGGTTTGTGAAGTTAGAATTGTGATGATAATTTTACCCTTTTGTTCAGATTTTATTGTTTTTATCTTGGTCCTTTTTTGTTGTACAGGACTCCAGCACACAATAAGAAAGCATGGGAGCAACTTATGGCATTTTTTTTCTTGCAGCTATTGAGCAATTTTTTTTTTCAAGTATCAGCTAGATAATTAGTTGAAGTCGCTTTATAGCAAACAGTTAGTATTGGATTTTTGTGTGTTTGTCCTTCAGGTCCCAGGGACACAAGGGAACTGGTCTGACTCCACCTCCTTTCTTGCCACCATCTCTCAGCCTGAGGTAGACAGCCTGTCCACCCTGGTTTCTGAGGTCTCTGTCTCTCAGCAACGCAACAGCACCAGAGCAACCCTCGCCACATTGTTGGATGTTACCAACAATGGCAGAAGCATCTCGAACCAGACAACTTTGTTTGAGAAGAACACCCGCTCTCAGCAAGATCAGTGCTGGGAGACTTACGTTGGACAGGTTCTCCCTAGTTATTGCTGTACATTCTGTCTTCATTATTTCTTGGAATTTTTTTGGTAAATGTTGACGAAGTCACCACACGTGAGAAAGAGTAGTTGAACATAGACTTAAAGCAGAAGGCAGGATTTGTGAGCAGCATTATGAGAAGGAGAACGACAGATGCAGTATTTACTTTGAGAATGTTGAGAAAGTCAGTGGGAGCTGCAATGTGCCTTTGTAGACTTAGAACATACATACAACAGAGTGTTGAGAGAGCAACTGTGGTATTGTGTAATGTCTTGAGTGGAAATGTGAGAAGAGGATGTAAGAGTGATGCTGTGATTGCTGTGAGTGTTTTGTGAAATGTTTTTGTGTTTTATGAAATGTTGTTTTGTTGTAAGGTAAGAGAAATGAGGTAAGACAGAAAGCTCCATGGTCTATGTCTGCAGAGGACTTTGTGATCTGTAATGAGCAGTAAAACCCAGAGTAAAACCTAGGAAGGTGGAGGTATGTCCTGAAAAGGACAAGACTGGAAATTAGCCGCAACAAGAGAGAACACATATGTTTGAATGAAAAAGACCCACATGGAAAAATTAGGTTACAGGGAGTAGACAAAGATGTTTTTGAATTATGGTTAAGTCTGGGACAATGGGGAGTGTGAAAAGGAGGTGAGGAAATATGTGCAAGCAGGTTGGAATGGGTGAAAATTGTGTGGAAAAAAAGGTGTGACGTGTGATAGAGTATCAGCTTGAATGAAAAGAAAGGTGTACGAGATGGTGGTGAGACTAGCAATGTAATATAGTTAAGAGGCAGTGGCACTGAGGAAAAAACACAAGGCAGAGCTGGTGGTAGCAAAGATTAGGATGTTGAGATGACAAGGATGGATAGGATCAAGAACATGCACATCAGATTGCGCATGTTGGATGTGTTGGAAATAAAGGCCAGACTCAGGTGGTTCGTACATGTGCAGAGAATACAGAGTGAATATGACATTCAAAGGATGCCGAGGATGGAGCTGTCATACAGAGGGCCTGCAGGAAAAACAAAGAGGAGATTTCTGAATGAGGACATGAAAGTGTGAAGTGACAGAGGACATGAATTTAGTTGGTGTGAGAAAAGAGGATAATAATGATACCTAGATAACTGATTTGTAAAATGTTTGCATATGTGCTTGATACATTTAGGAGATGTTGAAGCTGTCCATCATTGACATGATCTTCACTGTGGCAAGCATTCTGCTCATTGACTTCATTAGAGGTCTGGTGGTTCGCTACCTAAGTGACTGCTGCTGCTGGGATTTAGAAAGCAAGTTTGTAAGTAAGCGACTTGTGTCACACACGCGCACACACACACACATTCACACGTATTCATATACATATACATATATATATTTTTATATATATTCTTCCCCAAATGCAACTTTTCTTTTTCTGTCTTTCTGTAGCCTGAATATGGAGAATTCAAAATAGCAGAGAATGTTTTGCATCTGATTTATAACCAAGGAATGATCTGGTGAGTTTGAGTATTTGGATACCTTTTTATCTTTCACCTTGACCTTTCAACTGTGCCTAAATTGAGGATCTAATTTAGAGTTTACAGTCCGGTAGATAATGACCAGTCTCTGAGACTGTGTTTCAAGAACTATGGCCTCTATAAAATCTCCATTACACCCCACAGTTGGCTTGACTGTATATCCTCACCCCATTTCAGAAATGTCACCTTGCTGCAATGAAAATAATGAAGTGAAACCATCGGCTCCTAGATATAATGTCTTTTATTGGCTGTGACCCCACCGCATTCACACTGTGTGTGTGTGCATGTGTCTGTTCTCCTCCAGGATGGGAGCATTTTTTTCTCCATGTCTTCCTGCCTTCAACGTGCTGAAACTGATCGGTCTGATGTATCTGAGGAGTTGGGCCGTCCTCACATGTAACGTTCCTCATCAGCAGGTGTTTCGAGCTTCCAGGTCTGACAAACACACACATACACACAGCATGAATGTTGGATGTGTTAATAAGCAGCTATTTGTTGAAAGGTTTTGCACAACAACTGGAGTGGAGGGGAGTGGAGGGAGTGGCTAGGTGCAGCTCTTGGAACCAGAGAGAAGGCTGCGGAAGAGGTGCGCGAAACTGCCACGCTAAATCCGCTAGAGATCCGGTCTTATCTTGTGCAGCCCGTGTGTTCTTAAAATCTTCACTCAGGGCTTGCAGAAACACACTGTCCAGAGCCGCCTGATCCCACCAGTGATGAATCCCCCATAGGATGTGCAGAGCTGGGAACAGCCCTACCACATTGCTGATGCCCACTGCACAGGTTGACCAGAGAGGAGGCTGATAATATATGCAACCTTGGAACACTGTGTCTATGTTAAGGGTTGCAGCCCAAAACTCAGGGCGCAGTGGAGTAAGAAGCGTCCACAACTTCCTAAGTTCCCAAAATAGCGCTCTCGAGGCGGAAGGTGTGGCTCACAGAGAAGTGTTGGAGCTGTCGGCGCCGCAACGTGAGGGGGAGGTGTGGGGAAAGGTGGAGGTGCAGAATGTGGGTCCACAGTGACGATGCAGTCCTTGATGTTGGCCATGACCAGTCTCTTGAAGCACTTCATCGGGGTGAGGGCTACCGACCAACTGTCAGTCAAGCCTGTCACTGTGGACGTGCCATCATCTGACCTGAGGCATTTCATTTTCCCATAAGGTGCCGCATCAGCAATTAACTTGTCGGTGGCTTTAGCTGTGTCATGCTTTGCTTTCAGAAAATACACAATAACAGCCCCTGAATGATCATCAGTCAATGCTAGAGAATACCTAATCCCATCCTTTGCCTTTGCCTGTATGGGGCCAGCAAAATCAATGTGTACAAGTTCAAGTTCAAGTGCTCAAGTTTCCACGCAGAGCAAATTTACAGAGTTCACAGTTCAGATTAGGTTACTTTTGGTTTGCGTGAGGCCTCTCAGCAGCAGTCAGGGGCTGGATGTTATATCCATCTGCTGATAGATTACACACATATATACTGGCCTAAAGCACCAAGCCTCCTCTGATTTATGTTATGAGGCTGTCGTCGCCTCTTTCAGTCCTTATCAGTCAGTACCAGATGTGGTGGAAAATCCAAGTAACCACATACAGAGGCAGGAATAATTTCATACATGCTTTTAAATCCAGTTGTGTTTCAGGTGAGGAGATTAATCATGAAATGTTGCTCATTGTAGAAATTATTTTTTACACCCTCCCTTACTCATAATTACAGCTACTGAAACACTTACAGGGTGAAACACTGTTAGTACATCTGCTTGTCTTGTCTTGAACTGTCAGACGCAAGCAGAGGTTGGGAAGTCCATTAATTTCTGATAATCGAGCACCTCAAAGGGCATTGTCCCACTTCTACCATGGTTACTTTAGTTTTTTTGAAGAATTCACAGCTGGGTGGACTATTTAATGTCTCTCAACCGCAGGCATTGCCAAGGAGCCCTGCTGTGGCCTCAGAGTAGTAACAGTAGTAACTTTGACGCAGCAGTTCAGTGGAGGGGAGTGAGATGATGACTTAATGTTACTTTACAGGATACAACTCATAATTTCTGAAGGCCAGTGCATTTCTTACCTTCTTCTTTGTGCGTGTCCAGAGGATGATGAGAAATTTTATGTCCACAGATATGTCACAGATTTCCCAAATCATTTTTATTTCAGGAGATATTTTCTACCATTCACCCTGATCATCAAATGTGTAGAAAGGATATCAAGCATGTAGACAGATAGGTGTCACCTCCTTGTATTGCTTCTCCTTCTCTTCATATTCTCCTCTCCTTCTCTTCGGCTGCTTCCCAGTCTTCACAATGATCAAATTTACCAAATAGGTTAAAAGAAATCACCCATGATTTGTGTACTGTCTTGCTGTCGTGATAAATAAACAGTGAAATAATGTATGTTCTGGGTGCCATGGTTACCAACTTGATCCAGCGCAATAATTTCAAACTGTCTTAAGGATGGATCTTTATGGATGTCCATTATCACTTTTTAATAGACACCCTGCTGCCAATACCCCGATTGGCTGCAGGGTATTCATTCACATGGTAGTGACCTTCTTTCGAAGAAGGAGGGAGCTGACTGCATCTGACCGTATCTCCCCCACCATCCATGGGGCATCAGTGGAGAGGAACTACAAAAACCTTGGGACCATCTTCGATGATCACCTGAGGTCCTCCTCCGACACTGAGGTGATCCGGAGGAATTGTCACCACAGGATGGACTTTCTGGGGAAGCTGAACTCCTTCTCCATCAGTAACGAGATCCTACTGACCTCCCTCTACTACACTTTTATAAGTCATTCTCAATCGTCTGCTGGTTCCATTTCATCGCCCCACAGGAGAAGACCCCACTTACCACTTAAGACTAAGGTGGTGAGACGTATTTCGCGCGACATATTGGGGCTCGCACGACGCCTCCTGCGCAGCTGAAATTTAGAGAGAAATTTAGGCGTGAGGTAACCGGTAAGTGGAGTTCTCACCGTATAGAATCCCGTTGAGAACAGTGAGAAACTCATTTCCAAGAAGAACAAGAATACGTTGTTCTATTACCATGGAGGAGAGACTTGCTGAGGAAGTACGTCGGTCGCCGTGTTTATTTATGTTCCTGCTTCTTCTTCTTCATCTCATGGCCAAGGGTAGGACAGGTCCATGTACAGACTAGTACCGCCCCCCCTGTGGTGTCACAGGGCATTGAAGAAATGCTGCGGAAGTAGGCAGCATCGTCAGCCACACGAACACAGCGAGCGCAACGTATTCGTTGGAGTGTACCCCAGCCTCTACTCGCACTGCATTGTCAAGGTGTGCTTGAAGACCACTGGACTTCCCATGCACTCCCTGACTACTGTCAGACCAGAGGAGGAGGACCTTTGCCCCCCACAGATTTCTCCGCCATAACTCTCTTTGAGCTCTAGTACCTCACAGGGATTATTACATGCGAATAATTAACGCAATAATGTAAATATATTCTGTGCATGCTAAAGTACATGGAAGATTACATATTAGTCTGTCATGATCCTTGTAAAATCTACCTAACAGTACTTTAGTGCAGTTCAGACACAAAAATGAATTGTCATCAATAAGTAATCAGGTATCCATGTAATTAACGGAATGCATTAACTTAAGGATGTTTTACTACATGTAAACTCATTTTCAAGTCTTCTTAAACTCTCTTATTTGGTGAAACAGATCTAAACTGGACCTCAGGCATTCAGATCTATTTCTAAAGTAGTGGAAGTGAACTTGTGTAAAAAAAACCAAAACTTAATGGGTTTATTTAAAGCATATAAAAAAGTAATAAACCGTTTTCTTGTGGCTTTGAATTTCTAAAACATTTTGCTTAATTGTCCATCAGGATTAATGTGTAAATGACCAAATTGTAAAGTACTGCACCTGAACACAGTTTTGTTCTCTTTCTTTTGTCCTTCAGATCAAACAATTTCTACCTGGCAATGTTGCTTTTCATGCTCTTTCTGTGCATGCTGCCCACTATCTTTGCAATAGTGAGATACAGACCATCACAGCACTGTGGACCGTTCAGGTAAAGTGTTGACATTACTTGAACACTTGGACAGCAATACACAATGTTGTATCACAGTGTTTCTCAGTTCCAGTCCATTCAATTCAACCTTACTATGCCTACTATAACCTTACTCTACGGTACTGGTGCCTCATTTTACCTAAAACTTTTTTAGGTAGTATTTTTCCTAGCTTTTCTTGGTATTGATAGGACAGCTGCAGAGTGCGGATTGTAGCTTCTATACACGGGATCCCTGCTCGACACACTGGGCTGAACACATTTCTTAAAAATATTTCTGACGGCAGTGACAGCTGACCAGGCTGCTAAGAGCGAGTCCATAGTTATAATTTACCAGTCACCAAAATCAAAATGTGTATTCATTAGAGAAATAAATGTAATACTTGAAGATTTCAACATCCATATTGATTCTCCCTCCTCTAAGGCCACTAAGGGGTCCAACCTGGTACTAGCAAAGCATATCTAATAAAGTGACTGGTGAGGATGCTGATTGGGCACTATTAAATGTCCCCTGGGTGTGAATGCCATGGAATGGGTTGGTGTACCGGCACAGGGAGCTGCCCATCTCTCTCTTGTCCTCATTTAACAGTGCACTTGCACACAGTGCACATATACACTCAGGGCATCAGTGCATTGTTGCATTGGGAGGTTTTAGGGCAGATTGCCGTGTCCGGTGCAGCAGTGGAATGCTACTGGATGCACCTGACGATATGTGCGGCAGCATTTTTGCCCTGAGATTATGGATAATGATATGTAAAATCGCCACATTTGAATGTGAATAAGGAAGGTCATAGGTTAGACTGTGTGCTAATGAGGATATCAGGATTATGGTGCTAAAAGCAGAGCTGCAGTAAATGAAGAGCAACCTGACGTAGCCCTCCCAGCATTCCAGGCCACCCAGTACAGTATAATCTCAAAGCATGCAAAACTGACCCTGTCTTGTCTCTGCCTTGGCTGGCCAACCTGCAATCCAATTCTCTGTTCTGTTGTAAATGTGCATTCTATTATACTCATCTAATTTCATTTAAGGAGACATTCTATGGGAATTGTCCCCATCTAATGGTGAAATCGTGTATGGCATTCAAACGAAAAGTGCACTTAAATGCCTCCCTGTTTCAAGGCTATGGTAGTCATTGTGCTGCTCTGTGCTGCCTTGCAAGGGAGACATGTTGGTCCTATTTGTTTCTTACCAGTGGCCGTAATTTCAAGGCTGTAAAGTCTCTAAACCTTGTCTGTCAGAAGATAATTTGAGCATAATCTTAATCATCACTTATTTCTAGTAATTACAAAAGCCTGTGTTTATTTGGAACTGAGCTGGCCTGAGATTTGATTGAACCCTGTACTCACATCATAGTATATTTGCCAAAATTTGTGTATACCTAATATTCTACACACTTTCTTAGCATTTAAAAAAATGAGGATCGGTGTTTTCAATGAAAATTGAAAATAGAATAGTCATCATTGTTGACCATTGTTTTCTGCTATACATAAGACGTGAAAGACTGCTATTTTGTCAAGGGAACGTGAATCCTCAAACTGTGTGTGCCAATATCCTAAACTTAAAAAGATATCATAATGTAACCTTGAGGTACTTAAATGTGTATTTCAGTGGCCAAGAAAAGATTTATGACATCATCTCTGAGACAGTGGCCAATGACTTCCCACTGTGGTTCGGTAAAGTGATCAGCTACGTCACCAGCCCTGTTGTAGTGCTGCCAGCGTTGCTCCTGCTTTTGTGAGACTAAAAACACACACCTTCACGTTTACACACACTAAAAACCTGCAAACCATCTAGACATTGTTTTTTGTGTTGCAGTATGCTGATTTACTATCTCCAGGCCATCGCCAGATCACTCAAATTCACCAACAACCAGCTGAGGATGCAGCTCCAGACGGTGAGTTTTTGACGACTTTACCAGTCATTCATCGATTATTCTTTCTCTACATATATTATGGGACTGGTTCAAAAAATTTTATCTGTGCCTCTGGAGTGAAATGGAGTGGTGATTCCCCTCTTTAAGAAAGGAGAGAGAGAGTATGCTCCAACCACGACCGACACAATGTGGTTTTTGCCCCGGTCAAAGAACACTGAACCAGTAGAAATGGATCCACAGGTTTGAATGTTTAGACTGGGGAGCAACCTGCCAACCAGGTAAACACACTTGTTGAGTGCTTGGGAGATGAGGCGTATGCCCATAAGGCATGCTGTGGGGGTTAACCCTGGATGATCGACAGCTGCAGCAGGTGAAGCAAGGACTCAATTGCCTCATTTCCACTCAACCCAGCCTTTTTTCCATTACCTGGGATGTGTAACCCAGTACTATTTTTCTAGTACCTGCCACAAGCCGGGCCAAGTCAGGCTGAGTAAGGTTGGGTGTGTTTGTTTCAGAATGGCGGGGTGGTGCTGGAGATAGATAAGCTTTATTGTCCCTGTGTGTGTTGTCCTTGGGTTCTGAGGGTTTTTGGAATAGGTACAATTGTAGATTCCACAGATTTGGGACTTCGCAGAGGTTGAGGGAAGAGTTAAAAATGTCTGTGAACAGGGGGGCCGACTGTTTTGCACAGTTCTTTAGTCTGATATCCAGGTGCATTTGTCTTTTTATTTGTCATTGCATGTTCCTCCCAGCTATAAACTTAGGGGCGTCAGGGGAAATTGAACTTAGTTTCTGGGAAGAGATCGAAAATAATATCCAAAGCCCTGTCAAAGTTTGCTTTGGGATGAATATATGCAACTGTGTAAAAGATCTGGGGGAACTCCCTTGGGAGATATGGGAGCCGAACAGGGACACAGAGCAATTCAGTGTCAGGAGTGCATAGGCTCACTCTCACCACCACAGTCCTACTCCACCTGTCCCGGATGAGTAGACAGACCTCGCCCCAATGAGTTTTCCTGGTGATTGAAGGGTCCCGGTCAGTCCAGAACAGAGAATCTGAGGGGATCCCACCTCGCTGTTGGTGATGTTACTGTGCAGCTACGTCTCTGTGATGGCAGGAGCTCTGGTTCTCGTGTAGGTAGGGTATGTTCGCTGTCAGCTCGTCGGTTTTTGCTTTTAAGGACTGGGCATTGATGTGCAGTGTGACAGGTAGAGGAAGTTTGTTTCGTAGTCTCCTGAGTATTTGCCGAATTCCCCCTTAGATCCCCGTTTAGGTTTCGTCCGTGTAGTCCATTTCTTTGGGTTTGTTCAAAGATACTTATGTATGGAGTTGACAATGGCAGCATGATCTGTAGACGTGCTGTTGTATTGTATGCCACCTGCCACGCCGGCAACATGGTCATGATAGTGGCCATGGGCTAGGCAAGCGTTTAAAAACACTACAAGCAGTCCAATTCCGTGCAAAATCCATTGCTCTTTTTAGTGGAAACTATGTGTGGGATTAATCACATATATCCAACAATGACAAGAAAGACTAACGAGCAAACAAATAAACAAACAAACACACACACAGTTCCTAAGTCAAGACTGCATCATTAACACCAGACAGCTGAATATTATAATTGCATCTATGGTCTTAAGATATTTCACCCTGATCTCTGCAGGAGCGGACTGAGGACAAGAAGAAAGTCTTCCAGATGGCAGCCGGTATTCTATTTCTTCAGCTCTTCTTTGTGTTCCATCATTACTTGTGGTGTTGCGGCACTCACTTTGTGAAATGTATCCTAATCTTAGCCAGAATACAGGATCCAGTGGCTGCACTGGACAAAAAGCCAGATCAGGAAGAGAGGGACATCACAAGCCCAGATGTGTCCATCCACACTCAATCACCAAGACGGAATGGCAGCGTCACAAACCTCCGTTCTACTATTCGTCATGGAAACAGCATCCGCACCATCACCCAGTCAGCATCTAGAGCAGACCTGAGCAGAGGAGGCGTGGCTGGATCTGTCAGAAGCTCATCAGTGACCATAGTGCCCAAACACAGGCTGGAGTACATACCCGACAGGTCTACCACGCTTACACAATGAAATTCACACAAAAGACAGCAGTAGCCTTCCAATATGGTGACTTTAGTGCAATCTTATTGTTCATGGATTTGAAATATAAACACATATGGGAAATACAATTGTTGAGGGCTTGGAAATGAAGGGTCTAATAAACGATAGTATATATACTCCACAAATCACTGTAATGTTTGGAAAGCCCCTCAGCAGTCTAATATCTTAGTCTAGTGACAATGATGATGGTCATTATGATGATAATGAAAACAGCTTCAGTTTTCTGTTATTTTAAAAAGCAGAGAATTGCGAGGCTGGCTTGACCCTAAGGTTCAGGTATTAGAGGTACTTGATAATGTTTACAGTAGAAGGTAAATCACCCATATCTTGTGCAGCAATCATGCAGCAAATGGCCACCAGACTGATTTGAACTAGACCTTTCACAATGATGACTGTAGCCTCTGCACATGGGACACCTCCTCTACCGACAGAACTAAATGTTAGGACCCTTACACTGATGCTCCTTCTATATGAACTACTAATCTTATGATCCTTACGCTGATGCTCCGTTTACATGAGCTACCAATGTTATTACACTTAAAGGTGAGATTGGCGATCTCTTTCTGCAACACTTTCTACTCACTTCCTAGAAATCCTCTTAACAACCTTATTGCACATGAGTAAAAAGATGCTTTCTAACAAAATCAGTCATATGGGGAACGAGTAATACTGGAAAAACACTACCCAACCTGCATTGGAATTGTGAAGCTGTCTTCATGTAAATGGCTGGTGCAGGTCAGACATGATGCTGTCGTTCTGAAGCTCTTGTTCTGAAATGGGCAGTTGCCTGGCCATCGTCTACATTGCGGGGGATAGTAACTGTTGGGCCTCTTTATCTTCAGGACTGGCCCCCTCCCCTTTCAGTTTCTGCTCAGATCTACGCTTCATGATTCCACACTGGTCATAAACATGAGAAGCAAAGGGACCAAAGAATATGAATTCTCTGAATCAAAAATAAAAACTGTTCACTGGTGCAATCAAATATTCAAATCTAACTTTGAGAGTTATTTTTAATTATTCTAAATCCTAAATAAAAGCCAATTTGCTGGTAATACTGGAATACATGAGATTAGCGCATGCAGCCAAATTACTGCTGATTTGAAGATAATCATTTTTTATTTTGTAATTCCAGCGTCCATGATTGTTTAATGTTGTCTAATAACAGAAAAAGGTTTAAATGTTGCAGAAATGTTGTTTCCATACACTCATTATAGTATACCATTAGAATATATAATTCAAAGTTTTACATTTTCAAATCAGTTTGTGCATTTCAACAGCACTGCACAGTAGCAATAGTGCACAATAATAGATTATGATATAAGGTTGATATAAGGTAGTAATTTAATCAAAGGATGTTTGTGTGTATATCTCCAAACAGGGCTTTTCTCGGAGGCGCTAGTGGCAGGTCCAAGTCCTATCACCACATGGCGTACAATCCTCCAGACAACATCCAATCTGACCCCTTGTGCAGGAAGACCATGCATTCCATACATCCTGTTGAGGCTGCTGGGATCATCACTGCACAGAGCTATGGGGGACGACATGGTCACACCAAACGCTATGTTATTGTCAATGAGCACGAGCCCAGGAAGAAGCTGCTGCGCTCGGCGACGCGGATCCCACGCCATTATCTCATGAAGGAGTCTGCTGAAATTCTAGAGCTCTATCCACGCAACATAAAGCGCTACACACCCCGTAGCATCCACCATCAACCACATTCTCACCACTCCCACCAATCACAGCAGCATCTGAGTGTAGAGGAAGACAAGGTGGAGGAGAGGAAGGGCAGGAGAAGAATGTCTTTTGGGAGGGCTCATTGCCCCCCTTCCCTCTCAGACCTCCAGCAGCAAGCACATTTTTACATCGGGGACTGTCTTGAAAGCCACATGCCAACAGTTGACAATGGCAGTACTCGAGACAGGTATGAGGAAAAGGATGATGAAGAGGATTGGGAAGAAGACATAGAGTTGGAACATGCAGAGCCCCATTCCCAGTTCCAAGCTAATGTAAGAAGAGCAAATCCTCTTGTGCGAACCAGGCGTCATATCCATTCCCCAGGAAGACAGTACAAGTCCCCAGCAAGGACCGGGAATATGGATACCTATGTGAAGCCTAAGACAAGACCAAAACTGGAAACCCCTATGACTGAGTCAGACTCAGCATCCTTAGCCTCTAGCAGTGACCAGCAGAACAGCAGCACTGACCAGTACATCCAAGTCATTCACAACAAGGAGCACTATCTCAAAGCTGATGCTAGGCAAGGAAAGTTGGCCAAGAAAAAGTCCAAAACAAGCTTTGATAGCAACTTTGCAGAGTCAAATGACCTAGTCTCCTCCAATGTATAACCTCATGACCAAAATGATAAGAGCAACGTTTCTCAGAATCGAGAATTGTTCATAAGGAGCTCCAATGAGGGGTTTGGCTAGAAGGAGTGCTAAGATATAGGTGAGTTCCACCTCTTAACGTCCTTCTCAGGAGAACCTGAAGATCTCACCAAAGAATCTTCTTAAGAAACCGGAAGCTTCGTGCCCGGCAAATAGATGCCAGGCGAATCAATTTCCCACTTATTTACCAGCTCAAAAGTCACACACAGCATGCTGTGGTCCTCAGACACAGTTGCAATTACGGTAAAGCTGGTACCTTGACTGTATAGCCCGGTCTGACAACGTTCAGACATACAAACGCATTTATATAAAACCATTTGGCTGTGAGGCGAGCCTTGTTATGATTTCATCCCACACTGCAGTCTGAGGTATGCACAATCTTTAGTTCATAAAAATAACGAGCTATGTTAAGCCAACAGTGAAAAGTTTTTTTCCTAAAAATACATTTATATTCTGTTGAGGCATTTGATGGGGAACTAGAGTCTTCAGAGGGTAATAACATTTTGGTTAATGATTGGTGGCACAGTTTGACATGTGATCATGCTACTGAACCGATCACGTTATCGGAAATCGGGTCTGATCACGTAATTTTTGAGGGATTGCAATTGGGTTTAAACAATCTGCATCACTGATTTGTCCTAAATCGCAGTTTAAAAACTGCTGTGATCATCCACAATAACCCTAGTCTAATGTCCAATGATACTTGAACGCACCTCATATGTCAGTGAACCCGTCTCTCTCTCTCTTTCTCTCTCCAACACATAAAAAGAGAGGCTCAATTTGGACAAACATGGCCAAGTGGTGCCATAAAATACTTACTGGCTTTTACATATTTGCGTGGTTGGTTTCCTCCGTGTAGCTACATCTGCATTGGCAGAGTGTCGGATGAGGTATTGGCAGATACTCAAAATCACAAGGGTAAAAAAAATGTGATCAGGACATCCCTATAAATTTCCCTGACATGGCTGGATCAGTGAGTGTGGGTCAGGTCGTTCTTATATTCCCTTCTTAGTAGAGATCTTCATAAGCAAAGAGCAACTCTGGGAAACACGTCCTCCCTTCAGGGCATTCTTAAGAAGTTCTTAAGCCTGGTTTACGCTTCCATGTTACATCCCCACTGTACCTGTAAGCTCCCTCCACGTAGCTTAGGAGTGCCTCTCAAATTTTCAGACTTGCCCGTAGCGTAGGGGCAGCTACAGTGATTAGTCCGCTGTGCGGGATCATTTCCAGGCTGTGGCTGCTCCGGTTTGCCCCTTCTCCCGGGCTGCCATTTTTAAATTCACACTTACCAAATGGACCAAATTGAGGCGGAAAATATTAGCATTTGTCCTGCTCGTCATCCCCACATTTGTCATCCCCATAGCTGTAATTTCAACCTGCCATTACAATTCATCAGTCACAGACACAAGCCAACAAGTTGCAGACAACTTCGCCATAGACCCCCCAGAAACTCGACAGTATTCTTCGCGTTTGTCGTCTGCGTTCTGGCAGAGCATTGCCCAGCGCGACTGTGGGATCTATGCTGAAAAACATAAGGTGGGGTAGTTGCGGCATAGCTGCATAAAACAACAGAACCACTAGCAACATTTCAGTCCTTAAAACCCAGTTAATTCTTGCTGTGAAGGGTCAGTGCTATCTACTAAGTTCTGTGGTGCCCCTACTTAAATACCAACTAATCTGACAACACTTGACAAAGTTTAATGAAGATGCTACAATGTCAGCTTCTCAGCAAATGATATTGACTAAAACAAATGTCAACACAAGCACACACAGGCACGCATGTGCATATGCACACACACAGTGTTGTCATCGCTGTTGGAATTTTATAGATATTTGGTACATTGTCAGGTTGTGTTGTGAATTCTAATTAATTATGATGACATTGTATTAAAGTAATGTAGATTGGACATTATTGTGCTGTGTTTTTATGTCGTAAACTGTAAATTGTTGTCACCGTTTGTTGGGTCCATTTTTTCATATTAGCAAAACGACAACACAATCGCAATGTGACAATGCATGTTTAAATTTGATAAAATGCTTAAAATATTGTCATTTCTGATCTGATAGCCATTTGATTATCTGTGTATGCATGTGCATTTTCTTCCTACTTCTTGTAAATGCGTTGTACACTGAACTGAGTCTGTCTGTCTGTCTGTCTGTCTGTCTGTCTATCTGTCTATCTATCTAACGGTGTGTCTTTCTACCTGCAATGGGTTTGCTATATTTCTTAAGTGCTGTGCAACTGTTAATAGCATTTAAATGTCTGCATCTGTTTGAATTCTGTCATAATAAACATTACATGTAAGAATGCTACAGCGTCCAGAGCAGCAGGAGGAGCTGGGAGAGAGCATGCAGTTAGATTGGAGAGTTTGCATCAGTGGATAGAGACATGGACACCAGACATGTGTGGGACTGGAGGTTGGCATAAGATGATCTGTGAATGGGTCAGGGTGACAGTGAAAGGGGTAGGGGGATGAAGGGAATAGAGGTGAATAGGATAAATGATAGACCAGCAAATGGAGAGAGGGTGTAAACTTTATCAGTGCTTTTGGAGTTTCAGCAGTCAAAACTTTCAGATAGGATAGGATAGGAAAAAGATTGGAAGCAGTATTTCTCAATCAGGCCGTATGTCTCTCCTCCGCTGAGATGTTTCAAGTGCCAAAGGTATGGACATATTGCATGTAGGGGAAGCAAAGGCACCCCAAATGCCTTTGGCGACCATACATTCGAGGACTGTGGAAATCACACGGGGGACAAATACAGTAACTGTGGTGGCCAGCACAGGGGTGACTTATAGGGGCTGAGAGGAATGGAGCAGCGGAATTACAAGTAAAGACAGTCAACGATATAAGTTATGCTGAAGCAGCAAAGAAAGTGCAAGGACAAAAGAGAAGGGATGAAGCAGACAGAAGCAATGGGAACAATGAGGGTGAGAACAAATGGAACAGGAGACGAAAATAATATTCAACATACATGACATAGGGTCATGGTGGTCAAACCAGTGTGGGAATGTAATAAAGGCTTGCAATAAAGCATTTAAACCTTTTAAAAGAAATCGTACGTTTCAGAATCTTATATAGAATCTATATAATCCATAGAATGTTAAATAGAATATAGTATCTGAATATAAAAGGTTGCAGGATAAGGTGAAGAAATTTATAAAAAATGCGAGTATGAAAAATTGAGTAGTTTTTTGAATGAATGGAATGAAACAAGAATTTTTGTATCCAATATTGTTGCAGGAAGATTGTTGTAAATGAGGAAAAAGCAGAGTTACTGGCACAGACAGTTAAAGTTCATAGTTCCAATAACACCAGTGAGAAGAGACAAAGAGGACGGGAGGAGACAATGGCTGAAAATGAAGGAATGTTGATATGTTAGAGATTCCATTTACAAAAGTGGAATTATACGAGTTCTCAGGAAAACACAGGTATCAGCGCCAGGCAAGGATCGGATTTGCTACCACGTGTTACGTTTTTAAATGATGCGGTTAAAATTAAGGTTAAGATTACTAGAGTTACACAATAGAATCTGTGAGAAAGAGAAATTGCCGCAGGTTTAGAAAGAGGCTGTGGTAATCCCGAAAGGTAAACCAGGACAGGAAAAGAGAACGAAACCGGGGAATTACACACCTTACCGTACCATAACATGAAATCTATGTACCTGAACCTGGCAAAAATGTAGTTGGTGGAGGTTGTTGTTTGCCAACCGCCCAAAAAACTCCAAACCAGCTGGTGGCGGTAACAAGCCAAGACGTCGTTTGCAACCGAAACCTCCAGACGGAAGAAGAAGAAAATGGCGGTGACGCAGTAAGGTTACGTCCCTTTCGTTCCCAGTCAGCTTCCTCAGCGCAAGACAAGGTCGTAGTGGTAGCAGCGTCCGGCCGCCGACATGTTGTCCCTCGCCGCCCGGTCCGGGGCTTTTTCCCCCTACATGCAGGCGTCTGCTTTCACGGTCGCCGGCCCGATGAAAGCGTTGGTGCCCGGGGTTGTCACCAAGGAGGAGAAGGTGGTGTTGTCCCCCAAAAAGCCGTTCCTCTGCCAGGAGTCGCTGTGCGGCCAGAGCCCCAAGACTGGGCCTGCTGTGACTGTTAGCATCAATGGTGAGTAGCTGCCTCGGGGGGCCGGTGGCTGAGCTCACTTCATAACCGGGCCCTCACGGTTACGCTCTCGTTCTGGACGATTCCTTTTTGAGTAATGGCGTCAGTTCACCTCGCCGCGGTACTTGTGTTACTAACACACCGTTAGCCAGGCAGCTAAGCAGCGGCCTAGCCTCCTGGGCCCGAGCCTCCGGGAAGACTCCGCAGCCGCTGGTTGGATAACATGTTAGCCTTGATAAGCAGCAAGCTGCTCTGTTTTACACTGGTTCCTGGGGAAAAACCAAACTGGGCGCAATGTTTTCGCCACAGTACGGCCAGTGCACAGCGAACACAACCTTGTTAGTAGGGCTCAGATTTAACGGCAGGTAGTCCCTCACTAGGGCTGCAGCGACCGGTTATCTCAGTAGGAATTATTTTCGAGTTTAACCTTTCTAGTTTTACCTAACCTCTCAATAACCACAATCTTTAAATACCTAAATCCATTACTCAATCACCAAAACAGTCGAGTCTTGCCTAAATTGATTAATTATTGATTAATTCTACATCTACATCTCGGAGGAAGTTTTGTTGGCGATTGGCACAGAAAGCAGGCAGGGTGACACAAGGTGGCAGTACACAAAATAAACAGTGAGAATAGCAGGTCAGGTCATCAGTACATGGAATTACATACCAAGGTCAGCCAGAAGCAAATGGTATTGGGACCTTCACCAACAGTCTGAGGTCTTGGGTTTGAAACCTGCCGTGCAGACTATTAGGCAAGACTGGGGGAGACTGGGTGTCTCCATCTGAAAACTGGGTGTCCCACACCTAGACCAATGGGGGAGACGGAACATTTAACAATCCTGTTTCATTCGTGCCACCAGACATAGTGGAATAAAAGGCCCGGGAAGCATTATATTGGCGGCGCTGGCATGTGGATTTGGGAGACAGAGCTGGATTTGTAATGCAAGAGTGTCAGGAAAAGGTGAGGGAACGAGCGACTGTGGCTGACAGATAAGCGACAAGTAACACGGACAGGGGGATATTTAGCAGCGCGAGACAACTGTATGTATACAGTTAGCACCAGGGTTGTAATATGAACATTTCACGCCGAAAAAGTGGCAGAAAGGATCGCGTTATCAGTTTACCCGTGCTGTTAAAGTGTATTCAAAACATGAAAGGAGCACTGATCAACTGATTCGGTGAGATAGGTTTACTAAAAGTTGCGTACGAATGGATTAGACACCAAATGCCAAACCTCACCAAAACACTGTAGTTAGTCAAGGACATACTGAGCATTAAACATTAGTTTAAAAAAGCCGTATCAAAACTGTACAACATTATTGATATTTTTCAAAGTATTGATAACTGGTTATTTGGTACTGGGCCACACTGAAGGTTTAAAATGTCATTGTTCGGTATTTGCCCAAATGGGAATTGAATGTTATAATTCGGGTTTTCACGGGAGCCGTCTAATCTAGGACTGATTTGCTTTTTCTCCACAGGCTGTGCCGGAGTCCGCTTTGCCCATACAGACATCAGGATACCAGATCTGTCTGACTACAGGCGCCAAGAAGTGCTGGACACCAAAAAGTCCTCCCAGGACAGCAGCGAGTCGAGGAGAACCTTCTCTTACCTCGTCACGGGCGCCTCCACCGTGATGGGCATCTACGCCGCCAAGACAGTGGTCACGCAGTTCGTTTCCTCCATGAGTGCCTCGGCCGATGTGCTCGCCTTGTCGAAGGTTGAGATCAAGCTCGGCGACATCCCGGAGGGCAAGAACATGACCTTCAAGTGGAGGGGGAAGCCGCTCTTCGTCCGCCACCGCACCGAGAAGGAGATCGCCACAGAGGCGGCGGTGGACCTGGCGGAGCTGCGGGACCCCCAGCACGACAAGGACCGGGCCGCCAATCCCAAGTGGGTCATCGTCCTTGGGGTGTGCACGCACCTGGGCTGCGTGCCCATTGCCAATGCTGGCGACTTTGGGGGCTACTACTGCCCCTGTCACGGCTCACATTACGACGCTTCGGGTCGCATCAGGAAAGGCCCGGCCCCGCTCAACCTCGAGGTCCCCTACTACGAGTTTCCGGACGAGGATACCGTGATCGTTGGATAAACGGCCCGCCTCAGAGTGGGCATTATTTTACCGTACAGCAGCGAAATTAATACGAAACGGGCGTCTTTGGTTAGGCCCGTTGACATGTATTATGTTTAAGATGTATTATATAGATTAAGGAATTGTTCAAGTGTGACCTCTCTGTTCATCGGTTACCAATTCACAGCAAATGGTACTCACTCCCTGTTGTAATGTCATGCGATCACTAATCAAAAAGTGAACCGAGCTTTACGTTCATTTTGGGATTCACAATCGATCCAATTCAACCGTACTGTTCAAGGTAAAACGATAAAACCTGTTCTGTATATTGTGTGAATGACATCTCATTAGCGCAGAACACATGTAATATTGAGGTGTGGCTAATAAAGATTTATATTTGCCTCTCTGGGGTCAGTGTTTCTTCTGCTTTCAGTTATGATATAGCTCAATAGTGAAACTGGTATTTCTTTTCATAAACATTGTATTAAAATGTCAGTGCTTAAAGTGATTGGGCACACTGCATTATATATGTATATCATATAATATGTATGTGAGGAAAGTGGGTTTGTTACCTCACACCAACTATTGAATTCAGAGCTGAAGTGATTAGCAGTGTGTCTGGACTTTGATTATTGTCAGCATATCTAAGATCAACACTCAACAATCTAAAGTGTAGCTTGCTCTGCAAAATTTTCAACTGTATAATCTGGCTACAGTCCATAGGTGTATTGGAACAGAGCATTACATCTTTATGCACCTTTTTATAGTACTGAAAATCCTCTATTGCACGAGTCAGTGAAGTCTCAAAGAAGGTTGTGGGAACCTTAGCTTTCATGTTGCAAGATTTATGTCACTTGCACAGCCGGTTTCACATTGTGGATTTGGATAAAGCTAAGAGTAGGCCCTGATCTGCATTCATTAAAACAGTTGAAGTGGCTGTGATGAATGTGATTGAAATTTGGGAGACTGAATGGGAGAGTGGAAAGGAAAACAATTTGACTGGTGAGACTTATAGAAATTCAAGATTTACCTGACCTGTGCAGGGTGTATTACATGCCTTGGACCCCCATGACACCGTTTGATATGAAGATCATGGATGGGATGGATGAATACCCAAGGGTCAAGCTTCGTAACTTTAATCTTAAAATGAATCTAAATCTCAAATTAGTCTAATGAATGCTTTGATACCCACTCTTGGAATCATTTTAGTTCAGTCTAATAAAAGCTAAATCTTCAGCGGTCAAAAGATCTGTCTGTGCAGCGGTTTAGGCTTCATCTTTGATGGCTTTTTTAGCCTATGACTACGTTTAATCCCCGTCTGTGAAGCTGGCCCAAATAGTGTCGACTGTGTGTTTGCAGGATTCCAAAAGATTTGATAGGATACGGTATATGTCATTGTCTCTGTAGGGAAATATATCTTAGACTCAACACATAAACACACATACCCCACAACCAGTCATTTACAGTATGTGTGTATATCCAGGTACGTTTAATAACAGTGAAGAGGCATTCACTTCAGTGGATGCATAGCCGTTTTACCCAACAGACTTTGGTTTGTAAGTCATAAAGGCTGATTATGATTAGACATTCTGCTAAATACAGTGATGTAATATATTTGTGAGATAAAGATCTTTTCCTCCAGTCAGGTGTGTTACTGTCACATGGGCATGAAAAGGTTATGTTTGTCTATGTTTGGATGTTTGAATTATGTCTATAACATCAAATGTGACCATTTACTGGCCTAAAATATAATAATAAAAACTTAACTGTAACCAAACCGTTTCCCTAGTAACCCAGAACATTAGGAGAACATTAGCATTAGGTTCTCTAAAGGTTACGTTAGAGCCAAACCTGGAGCTCACGTTCAGAGAACGTTCCCTGTGGTTATGCAGATGACCAAACAAAGCCTAGTATTTCTCAAACGTCCAAGGAAGCAGCCAAACAAAATGTGAGTTAGTGCAGTGAGGGCAGCTAAATAATAGTGTGGCGTGCTTCCCCTTAGCCGGACAATGGACAATTTGCTTCTTGTTCCCTGCGATCTGTGCCTTGTGGTAGAACAAATGTTGACCTGTAAGCATAAGAAGAGAACATGTTGAAAAGTATACAGCAGCAACAAAAATATATAATGAAGGATCATTAAATTTACCCTCCCCCTGCTTAACCACTGGTGTTGCAAGGGTATGCTGGTGCCCATCTCTGGCTCACATGGCGCGAAGGCAGAGAATACACCCTGGACAGGTCACCAGACCATCACAGGACACACACACTTTTCATTCTCTCATTCACACCTAGGTGTAACATAGTCTCCAATAGATCCTAATGCATGCTTTTAGACAGTGGAAGGAAATCAGAGCACCAGGAGGAAAGCCACACATAGATGGGGAGAACATGTAAACTCCACAGAGAAATTCCCGGGAGTGGGACACAAACCCAGAACCTTCAACTTCAACCTCTTTACTGTGAGGGAACAGCGCATGCTATTGCACTGTCCTGTGGCCCATGCGACGTGACTAAGGATAAAAAAAGAGAAAGAAAGGAACAAGAAAAAAAAGCAAAAGATAAATTGGTGTTAAAATGGTTAAATTGGTTGAAATGTTGATTTATTGGTTAGTCTTGCAGCAAATAAAGCAGTTGTGAAGGAAGGAGAGAAGACAAAAAAACATTATTCTAAGATGAAAACAGGCAGAATCTTCCCCACATATCTCTTCCTTCATTAATTTATTTATTGGGTGCTGACACATCACCCCAAACCTGGATGCAACTTCGGTTTATAAGGCTGAATGGACCACAAAAGCTTCTTCCCCGTTTCTTCCGTGACCACAGCACTGCTCTAGCTTGTCTGTAGATTCTCCTCCGTAAATCCATATGATTTGCAGACTCTCAAGCCCTTTGATAACTTCCAAAACACATCTTGGAAATGATGAGGCAAGTTCTCGTCGCAGCCCTCTGACTACTCTGATGGACTGTGTCCACAAGATCCACAGTTTTCTACTCCCAGCGTGAAGCTACCTTGTTAAGGAAACATCACTTTATCTCCTGTATGCTTGTTCATAGATACTTAATATAACATTTTCAGATGGGAACAAAACAAAACAAAACAACATAACATAACATAACATAACATAACATAACATAACATAACATAACATAACATAACATAACATAACATAACATAACATAACATAACATAACATAACATAACATAACATAACATAACATAACATAACATAACATAACATAACACAACACAACACAACACAACACAACACAACACAACACAACACAACATAACATAACATAACATAACATAACATAACATAACATAACAAAACAAAACAAAACAAAACAAAACAAAACAAAACAAAACAAAACAAAACAAAACAAAACAAAACAAAACAAAACATAACATAACATAACATAACATAACACTGATGTTTTGTGTTCCAAACATGTAATGCTGTTTCTTTTTTGCCACCACACCCACTGCTCAAACTTTATCAAGGACAACAAGGACAAGACAACAGAGTTATGAGTCAGACCACAGAGCTCGTCAAGTGTGTGTACTTTTTAATAATTTAACCTGGAAATTTAACGTGTTTCCAGTACAAAAAAAAAACAAAAACAAAACACATGTGCAGCATTTGCGTATTACACATAGGTGCATTCGTTTTGGTAAACCAAGGCCGAGGTCTGTGAGGTCAGCAGAAGGAAACCTGTTCATATTTAAGATGTACCTGCTTATCAAATGGCTGAAATTGTAAACACTGCACAGTAAATTTCAGTTACACCTTTATGTTCAAATCCAAATATTTAAAATGCATCACAGCAGTAGAATTCACACTTTGGTCAAGTGATTTTTTTCTTTTTCTTTAAAAACTGACTGGATTTACTCCTCTATGTTGGGACCTGGTTTGAGTTCTGCTCTCAGACAGTTTGGCCCAAAATGAATGTCCATACATAAGTGTCAAAGAAGCTTACAAACACATGGCTAGCTACAGTGGATGAGCTCAACACCCATCAAAGGCACGCCCACAACACCCCTGCTTCCCTCGCTGCTGGAAACAAGTCCGAGTGAGGACACACAACAGCTGGCCGTTCTTCAAACAACTCTAAACAACCATGCCATTTTGGCATCTATAAGTTGAAATGAACAGTTCTGCATTTTGGAAAACTAGCTCATCCATGTCATTGCGGGGACGAGCCGATCAGTCCTCACAAAGGCATTAAATAACGTATCTTAGCACTGGGATTCAACAAGGAGAGAACAGCTAGCCTGGGTCTGTCCACCAGGAAAAAAAATCCTCAAATCATGACTGATTACATGGGAGATTATTCCTACCCTGCTTTGTTGCCATTCCTCTACAGGTCAGGCTTTACAATGTTGCACTGCTGGCTTGCAGGTAAATGTAGGGACTGCATTAACGTAGAAATGCAATAGGCTTGCAATTTTTTTCAGTTTTCATGTTACTGATTTTTGGTGAGTCTTATTCTTTCATAACGGCTATTGTTGACAACATACATACACAGAAATACTATCTCAGCAAAGTAAAACATTTTTGATAAAAGTTCCCTCTGAACTGTGAGGTCTCCTCTTGTCAATGGCAGGGAAGAGTAAGATGTAGCCCGTTTACTGACCGCTTAGAGGTGGGCTAGATAATTTCTTTCTGGAACACTTTCTACTGATTTGCTAGACATCCTCTTAACATTTGAACAAAGTGAAACAAATCAGTTGTGTGGGGAACAAGCATTACTGGAAAATCATGTCATGTACAACTGGTCAATCCATCTATCAATCCATCCTTCTCCCTATCCGTTCTCTGCACAGAGAAGTCTGTGGAAAGGGGCTGAGCCTTTTTTTTTTTTTTTTAGAAATCACCTACCCCACCTTTGAGCCCCATAGTTTCAGCTGTCAAGTTTCCAACCAAAAGGCATACAAGGGATTTCTGCTAACAGGTAGATTTTAGGTCTGCAAAGTGTCACTAATGATAAATTGTCTTGTAGCCCTTTTCCACCAAATAGTATTGCCTCAATTCGTCTTTCGATCACCAAGAAAATGCCCCTTTAAGGTTGTCCATGGACTTCCTTCTCTGCCCATGGAATCATTGTTTTGTGAGCTGCTATTGTTCTGGTACAGTGAAAGCTATATTGCTATATACAATGCGCAGAGCTCAATCCCATTACGTCTGAAAGGGCTGTCACACTTTGTTCTTGTGTTTAAAGTTCAGCAGGTCGTGTTTCCCTCTTGCTGCAACTACCTGCACAGGGTGTTTTTGGACAGAATCGGTTACTCTGCTCCCTCCTTCCCAGTCTCTCCTTGCTGATCTTAGCCATGGACCGCGAACACGGACATGGGGTCGGCATCTGCTTTCTGAAAGACTGAGAGCTAGTTGGCTCGTGATCGGCCAATCAACGACGCAAAAGAAGGCTTGGCAGCTGCAGAGGCGGAGCTCGGGGATGGGACAAGTCACAGTAGCAGACTGATATCAAAAGACCACCAATGACACCGTTAAGACATCGCAGCTGATTATCTCAATAATAACACCGGTAGTTTCAAAAGTATCACCCTGGGAATTCTGTAACACTTGACCGAGTACAGTGGCACTTGATATGTTTAAGATTCATGTTCTCGGCTGCGACTTCCGCAAGGATTCAAAACGGCGTGTGCTTGGTGTCCTTTTTGAAATGCAAACGACCTAAGGCATAAAACAAAGTCGACTCCAAGAAAAGGCATAAAGCTAACACAAGAGACATTCAGTTTGTTCTCTTGAAGTAAAAAAAACACAAGAAACTTAAATAATTGCATACATAAAGCACGTCATCGTGAGGGTCGGACTGTACACAACATGTTAGTGTCCTGATGCTGGACATGGTGATTATGTTTGTATCTACACGGATAATGTTGGTTACATCGTAGAGTTGCAGTATTGAGGTAATTTCATAGTAGGAGTAAATGCAAAGGGGGTGGGGTGGGGTGGTGAAAAAGCCACTTAAACATGCACTGGACAGGAGTGAAAAGTGAAGATTGAGGTGTGAAGTGTCTACATCTCTTTTGTTTGTTTGTACTTCGTCCAAATTTAACACAAGTCTCCTAAACAAAGCGTCAATTAGACCACATGTTTAATGAGATGCTCAACGCACCACCTGACCAGCACCCTCCTCCTCCTCATCCTCCTCCTCCTCCCTCCTCCCGTGGATTTAGATTCAGGGCGTGGCTGCAGGCGTAGGCATGGGGTGGGTGGGACAGTCACAGCAGCAGGTCCTGCAGCGCGTCGTCATCCAGCTGGTTGACGGCGACGATGTGATCCAAATGCTGCAGGTAGCGCTCCTGGTCCTGCATGAAGTGAGGGATTCTGGTCCGAGAGAGCACAGCCAGGGGCCGCAGCCGATCGATGTCCTCGTACGACACCTGCAGAGGCGAGGAAGGGGCTCAAATCACGGATACACACGTGGAGAGAAGACAGAGGTCAACTTGAAAAGGAGCCTACAGCGGTTGATTGGACGTGTTATCTACCAGGACCTTTCATGAACGTTTCTCAGGTGCTTTTCCACAAGTTCTTAAAAACTGCAGTCATCGGACCATCACTTAAGGGAGATCAAGCTGGATAAAAGTTTAAAGTTTCTATCAAACCTACCATATTTAGGCAAAACTAGTGAAAAAGTCATGTTCCAACATCTACATGACTTCATATTGAGAACCCTCAATATGTAGTCCCAAGAGATGTAACTATGAGTGAAGCGAGCCATAATAAAAATCAAAACAAACTCATTAAATATGGCATAAACATGGTTAAACAAGGTTGAACAGGGAGCACAAAGAGGGTAATACAAGCTAGCAGTGCAGATTAAAACATACAACACCCACCTTCCCCAGAGACATCAACGCTTTGAAGTCGATCGTCCTTCTGTGACAGAGAATTCGCAGGATCCCGTCGAGATACACCTGATCTTTGCTGAAGCAACCTGCAACGATTAAACGCAGCCACATACATTTGATTCCAGCATGCAGCATGTGGTCCTCTTCTGGTGTGAATTCGAGTAAAAGACATAATACTAGAGTGTCTAAGTACTGTTTGTCTGTACCGATTGCTCCTATTAAGGAAGACGCGTCTGCATTTCTACTATTTAGAGAGGACATATTGTGCTAATTTTCTCCAAGTTAACACAAGTCTGTGGTGCCTGAATGAAACGTTAGTAACACGCTTTGGTCAAAGGAGAATTATTTGCAGCCCAGTAAAGGCCCTGCTCTTAACGGCCCGTTTGAGTGCCTTTTCCCTTACATGCTAATGAGCCGCCTCGTGCTCCGCCCACCCCTTCTGCAATGTGTGACTGTGGCTTTGCGCGACCATGGCAACAAGTGGAAAGCAGAAACAGAGAAGAGGTAGCTGGTCCCACAGAGCAAAATGTGGCGCAACCCTGCATATTTCAGCCAGAGTCAGCGAGAGGATCTACGCACTGTCGTACCTGATAGCGGTACGGCAATTTCGTATGAGAACAGCAAATAGGGAACCCTTGCACATGTAGCTGTGGAAGTATGGGAGCCCAAGGCTGGGATGGGATGGGCAGGGTTATTCCCACCCATTTTGATACACTGTCAATCAGGCTCGTTTCGAAACACACATCCTGGTTTAGGCAACATACAAGACGTTGATTTGGTTGTCAAACCTGACACTTAAAGGGTGGCCAGCCACTACAGATATGCAAGTATGTGTAATAATTTTAGGGGTAAAGATCACTTGGTCTTTTGTGTTGTCAGTTATTTGAGGGCACAAAGGCCAAAAGCCAGGGCAGCAAAGCCATTAACTAAAACAATGACATAAAGTCCACATGCAGTGTGGTGTTTTAGGGTCACTTGGACTACATAGATGAATGTTTACAGTGTTTTGAGTTGCTATAGTCCTCTTTAAGTCTTTATGACGCCTGTGCTTGTCCTCTAGCTGCTTGACATCTCTGTGCAGAGTCCTGCAACTGTGGTTTCGCTGTCAAACCACACTCCGGTCACAAAATGACCGATCTAACCCTCCGGCTCTTCTCTGTGCGTCTCGTTTGTCTGCGCAGCGCGTATCGGCTTGCTCACCGGGCTGCGAGGTGTCCGTCTGCCCCCTCTTGGCTCGCAGGCAGTACTCCCAGCGGACGTTCGGGTCCTGGACGAAGCGGGCAATGTGGCCGAACAGCTGGCTGAAGCTCATGCCGGCGGCATGGTACACCGTGTAGTAGAGCAGCGCCGCACGCCACAGGTAAGGCTGCTTGCGCAGCAGGGCGCTGTGGAGGCCGGCCAGGCCCTCCTCGGTGGGATTGGCCGGCTTCAGGCCAAACTGCGTCCTGCCACTGGAGGTGGCCCACGGCTGCAGGTGGTTGTTCACGCCGCGCAGGTAGTGCGTACCTGGGGGGAGGAGGGGGGGGGCAGCACACCACTCTGTGTTGGACTGTGTCTGTGTGGTTATAACTGTTCTAACTATGGCAGTTGGAAAGAATCAATGCATTATTGTCTCTTAAAGCATCGCAATACATATATATACTATTGCATTGGATATTTTGTCACATCCCCTCACGGACAGTGTGTGGGCGGGGCCGCGGCTGACACTTACCAATCTCGTGTCGCAGCATCCCCTCCAACCAGTGCTGCCGTGCTACGGCCAGGTTTATGGTGAGAGTGGGGCGGTAGCTCTCCACCACCATCACCGCCTGAGACAGCAGCTCATCTGACAGCCGCACCGCAACCTGGACACACGCACGCACGCGCACACACACACAGTACCAAGTAAGTGTCAGGCCACGGTGAAAACCACGTCAATCACCTGTACCCGATATACACAGAGTTCGCGGATCTGTTCCCAGGTCAAGTTGAACACTTTCAGCTCAATTTTGAAGCTTTTTTAAAAGGGAACATATCATGCAACACTTGCTTTGTTGCTTTAGGATGCACATTTGTGTGTCTGGAGTACCTTAAGGTCTCGACCACTGTGTCGATGTAAGCTGTCGTAGTCAGAAAACGTGTCTCCAAATGAGCTGTTTCATTTTCAGTCTCCCTGTCATGTAACAAGGAGGTGGATTTGCATAGTCCCATCCTCGCTCCCTACACCTCAGGTGCTGGAGTGAGGATCCATCATTATGTCTTTATTTCGCCTGGATCCGACAGCCTCTCTGCTACAACAGAGCATCATACAGCTCGTTTGCTAGTATTGGTGTCCCATGAGTGGGAGATCCTAGATCCTGCTCTTTCCTTTTTGGATCTTAATCTCTACTGACTTTTGAGGCTAACTTGCACTCAGCTCTTGCACAATAAACAAGTGAATGCATGTGCGTCATGATGTCAACACCCCGCAAACAAAAAGAGCAACATTCCGGTCCACACATTACCTCAATGAACTCCTCTCAAAGGGATTCATAGTCAGCTATCCATCTATTCATTTACGATTGTAATGTCCCTGGTCATATTAGCTTTTTCTGAAATGATTATGTTTTGGTGTGCAAATACAAATATTTTGTGCCTTCAAATGAAAAATAGTATGTTCAGAAATGCTCTGTTAAAAATTCCTTCCTCTGTTAAACAAGTCAAACAATTTTGTCCTCAACTGTATCTCTATCTATCTATCCATCTATCTATCTGTCTATCTATCTATCTATCTATCTATCTATCTATCTATCTATCTATCTATCTATCTATCTATCTATCTATCTATCTATCTATCTATCTATCTATCTATCTATCTATCTATCTATCTATCTATCTATCTATCTATCTATCTATCTACCTATCTATCTATCTATCTATCTATCTATCTATCTATCTATCTATCTCTCTCTAGGAGGCAGTCACAGTGCTATCTCCAGGGGTGATTTGAACTGAATGGGGAAAGGAAGCTTTTAGGTTTTTGGCTCTTGATGTTTGGAACAGTCTACAACAATAAAGCTGTGGAAACAGTGATTAAATGATTAAATGACTAAACCTGGTTGATGAAAGGCTCAGGCCACCAGACACATAGCTGTCTGTCTATCTGTCCATCACAGGCATCGGAGCCACCATTACAGCACATTGCAGGGGTGATGAGCCTGCACACACACAGAGCCTTGGCCTGAGCTCCCCCGACCATCCGATCTTTCCTTGTGTCGATGCAGAGGGAAACTGACGCTCCAGGTGCTCAAACTGACCATTCCATGTGTGAGTACTATCTGCTTAAGCCTCTTGCATCACTACATACTTGATTTGTTTTGCTTGCCGTTTAGTCTTTTCTTTTTCGCAAGAGGTTATTTGTCATGGAGAATGATCATTGCCACGGGGGTAAAAGAAAAAGCAAATACTGCCAGTTGCTGTCTGGCATTGCAAAAGCTGTGAGCTGTCTGCTATCCATGTATTTTATGTTAATTGTCACTACTACAGCACCACTGAAGATCCATTTAAATTCATTCATATACGTGAACTCAAGAACGATATACCCGATTCATTACATACATATAAGTTATATTACATGTTATAGCTTACAGGGCGTACTTGTCACTGTTAATACAGCAGATGCAACACGTCATGTCTGTGGGGCAAACGCAATTAATCCAGCGCCTGCGTAGCATTGTTACCTCCAGGGTTACTCTTCCTGAGGCTCTTAGATCTACATGGATCTCTGTGTGTCTCTGCCAGTCCACTATAGTACAAAGATGTGTGTGTGTATGTGTGTCTATATATATATATATGTATGAGCAGCCCCGCTGTGTTCAAAAAGGATGCACTACACTTTATTTCGTAGGCTTGTACAGTGCCAAGATGTATGACTTTTAGTCAGTTTTGCAGTTTTTAAAGTAGTAAGTAAAAGAGTGTGTTAACATCGGTCGCTAACGCCTCCTGTTTGCACGTGAAGTGCAACATAAAGTGTGTGCGTGCGTGCGTGCGTGCACGTCCACACTTGCTGCTCCTCCTCACCTCTCCCACACAGCCTTCTTTCTGCAGATACTTGCGCACAGCGGCCCACACTTGACATTTGGGAAGGACTCTGCCCCCTGTCACTTCCTCAAAGTGTTCATAGGAGCCAAACGTCCTCAGGACGCACTCCATGATTCCTTCTGCCTACAGAGGAAGAGGAAATCATCATCGTCATCACAGTATAATTCACAGTCCCATCATCCATCCATCAATCATCTTAGTCTTTTTGTACCCAGTGGTCAAAGTCCAAAAACATACATCTTTAAGTCAACTGAGGACTCTGAATTAACTCTCGACTGCCACCAGGTGATGATGGAATTGTGTGTGTATCCTGTGACGGACTAGTGACTTATCCATTGGGTAAGATAATAGATGGATGGATAATAGTGCTCAAGACTATTCATGTACAATGTTGGAGGCAAATAACACTGATCATTCAGATTCTCCGCAGGATGTATTACACTGAGGTGTGAGGTAGGTTGCATATGTGAAAAACAGTAGTTTGGGTACCTGTTTCAGGAAGAGGCCAGAGACCTGCCTGTACCTCTCAAGCACGCTCCTTGGCTCCGGCTGCATGTACTCGAACTGGGGCTCATACTGATAATTTGACAGGAAGAACGTCTGCTTCTCCTGCTCCAGGTTCAAAGGCCTCAGTGCGACCAGTAGACAGGGCCTCGCAGTGGAAGGGGCGGAAGGCATCGCAGTGGCCCCGCCTGCCCCCTTGGCGATGTGCGGCAGGGAGGTGGCAGGTCGCATTTGGCCCCTGCCAGCCCGGAGGCCCGGCTGGTGGTTGACGGAGCAGGTGCTCTCGCTGCGCCGCATCCAGCCCCCGGTGCCCAGGCTGGGGCTGGTCAGGCTGCGAGTCGGGGGCGTGGCGGAAGCTGCCCCGCTGCGCCACGGGGGCTGCAACAGCCGCCTGTCTGTCCTCTGTTCCTGGGAGGCCCGCAGTTGCTGAGGTGACACCTCCAGGCTGTGGGGACGGCTAAGCGGCGGTCTGGAGCACGACGGCCTCCTCTCCGGCCTTGGGTTGGCCTGGGCAGGAAGTCCATTCTGGGACACCTTCCCTTTCTTGGCGACACTGCTCCGTCCGACCAGCTTTTGAGCCGAAGCAGTTGCTGCTGGGCTGCGGGTGGTTTTGGATGGAGTTGGAGGGATGGCTTGCTCCAACAGGTCCACCACACTGCCCCCAGTGCTTTCATCCTCAACCTGATCCATGAAGACCTCATTTGAGTCCAACACCATCAACGCGCCAGCCGTGCATGCAGAATCCACCCTCCTCCAGCTCTGACGCTGCAGCAGCACAGAGGGTTTAGGTGAAAACGTGAGGGAGGAGTCAGAGTCTGCACACAACACACACACACACACACACACAGAAAATGCAAACTCTTGCTTGTTCAGATGTATATGTGTGAGTTTTAACAGAAAATCACCATTTAAATAAAAACATAATTCAGCCTTCTCCCTAGGCTGGATTTCAGAACTGTTATCAGTTCAAATGATGAGGTTCAACTGAATCAGTTCCACCTCAGTCTGAATCCGGATAAGAATTAAGGACAAAGGAATTCCAATCGTTGCAACTGAAAAAAAAAACACTTATCGCAAAACTGGGAAAATGGATTACATTATAATAGGGCATTATAATAAGGCATTATAATAGGGCATTGAGATATAAAGGGTTTCTCAAAGAAATAAATCAAATGCAATTGATGCAATTTGTTATATGGATGGTGGATCTAATATTCTCTGTTGAGGAAAAACAACAAAATGTGATGTTCATGAGCTGGTCATACCACCATTGTTTGTACAGAATATTGCAAAGCACATTGAAGTTCAACTATTTAAGACTACAACAAAATGAATGACATTGTTCCCACTGAACTCTGTTTCTTTTTAAATCAAATTGTGATTGAAATTCAGCGTCCTGTTCACAACTTACTTCACAAAACCTAATGCAATTCAGGAGAGAATCCAATTCAAATCGAGGTGAATTCTCAGCTCGGATGTGATTCTAGCAGCAGCATCACTAGAGTTCAGCCCTGCGAACAGACACTCACCAGAGTCAGGCGAGCTCCGGGGTGTCCTGGACCGGCTCTAGACCCTCAGGTCGGCCGCAGCTCCACTCTCTCCGACCGGACGAGCCATTCTTCGTCCACGGGAGGCGGAGCAGGACGAGGAGCCCTGACCGGAACCGGCCAGGAAGCGGCGGATGTGTTGGAAGATATGACGTATGAAGCGTGCAGGACGCTTCCCTTTGCGTCTTCACGTAAAGCCCGTACGCATGCGCGAACGCGCCGGCATAATCGGGCATCGCCATAGACATGCATACATAGACGCCGCCGCATCGACCGTGGAGGGGCTACGGATGTATCAGTACAACTGGATGCCGGACTAAACATGGTGGCCCATTCATTCTTACGGACGCTGCTCGCCTGGCGCATACGACTCTCTTTCGTTTCATTGGGCCCATGGAGCTTGCGCAGTAGAGTCAATCCCATCATGCAACATGGACATTATAAACCAATCCTCGTTCGGGGGAAAGCGTATACATATATTCGTAGACGCCGCATCGACTATGGAGTGGTGTGCCTAAGGCGCCGCCATCTTGGAACGGGGTTAGCGGAGGCATCGGTGCATGACAATCTACAGGGGAAAGAGTGACTTCTCATAGTGGAATTATTCGCTGAATTTTGAACCGTTTTCAAAACGGTTTGATTTGTAAAAGATGTCGCACATGTAACTACGATCTTTCAAAAACACTGGTTTTACCACCCAACACTAAGCTCCACACTCTGCCTCTCACTCCAGCATAGTTATTTTAACAGTGTAAGGCAGACGAGCTTCTGGCACATCGACAGACGGAAAGATGCCAGACGTCTGTTCGGTGTATGGATGCTCTAATGAGCACTGTACAGAAACCAGATCTCGTGGGATCACTTTTCACTGGTGTGGTATTGTAAATGTCTAGAACAACAATAATAATATGATGAGAATACCAGTACCTATAATTTAAATACATAATCAATAATAAACAACAAGATAACAGTAACAATGCGAAAAATACAATGATATAAGAACATATAAGATTAGCAACAGTAGCAACAGTAATAATAATTTATTCTCTTGAACATATACACTATTGTATTATACTACTGTCCATAGCATAATAATTACACTCAACTGCAGTGTATAACCTTAAGCAATGCTTAAAATCCTTAAAACTTAACTTAAAAACCCTTTTGTTCTATTATGTTAGATTTTTGTTCTATTTATATTTGTATATCAGTGTGTCTGTCTATCTATGTTGACATTAGCTAAATCAATGTAATAAAATGTAGTTCACCTCTGACCATTTCTGAAACATGACATTTTTAAAGGTAAGGCCACCTGTGCAGTCAATATTCCAACATTGACAATGATGTATTAAGGTAATCATTAATGAATAATTATTACATTACATTAATAACATTAAGTATTTGTATGAATTAGCCAATTTGGAACATGTGAGTATGCATGCGTGCCTGTATGTGTGTCTGCATGCATGTGTCATGATCCATTCTACACCAAAGTGAACACAAATACACCTTGGACCATTATGTAACACTTATGGATTCATATATTCATGTTATTTAAAAGGAAACCATCAAAATATCTGCTTACACTCTTCTCTGGTTGGGGTGGCTCAACAAACAGCATTGTGGCAATTTTCAATTTTCATGTCATAAACAGATCAATTTAAATACATTGTTTATTGTCAAGTACAGTTGTGGCAACACTTTGAAATCATTTGCAGCCATTGCGAGGCTTTAAACTTAAATGGCATGATTCACCTGGTATCACCATATCTATCTATCTATCTATCTATCTATCTATCTGTCTGATAGACTGAAAGTGTAAACTTGCTGATACAGATTTGCAGATCTGACGTTACAAGTTCAAACTCGCAGATGCGCTTTCACGAGTTGTGATTTACGCTTGCAGTTTGTTTTTGGCAGATGTGCGGATCTATAGTTACAATTACACATTGCGCTTTCACAAGTTGAGAATTGAGGTTTTGTTTCAAGTGCGATTCAGTCTGCTCTTCATTGGATTCATGGCACTATTCTACCTTCATATTTTCATATGCCAACGGTGGTCGTGACTGGTCAATGTGGGCGTGGTTCCAGGTCACATGGGGAGGCTTGACCCCCCGTCATAACTGCTTGCAGTTCTAGTTTGGTTTTGGTTTTCAATAGAATAAAATTAGAACATCTGCATCCACCTTCTGACTGAGCTGCTGGACTTCTGAATTCGTCCGAAGCAAGTGGGACCATGGAAACAACAGACGCAGCCTGCAATGAAAAGAAGTTCCATCTCCCGAGACAATAAAGAGTCCGTCACACAAGTCTTTAAATAAAAATGGTTTATTTTCTTTCAATATAGCTTTTGTTCTATCCATAGCAGAAAAGAGCCTCCATGCCACTCAGTGCTAAACCCTGGAACTGGATCTCAGGTCACCACAGCATCACAAATGTCTTTACAGCACAACATTGGCTCGATATTGCAACAGTCACTTTTGCTCATTTTAAAAACAGGTTGAGGGGAGTGTCGGGAGCAGGAGGGGGGAGGAGGGGTGGGTTTTCCGGGTCAGATTTGAGATCTCGTTAATCTGTGACGTGAGCTGAGCAACGTAGACTCCCGGGATTTGGTGGGAAGTTGTTTTTTCGTGCATGTTTTTTGTTTGCCGCAAAGTTGACATCTTGCTCCAGTATGGCTGTTGGTGTGGAGGCAGGGGTTTCTGCCACAAAAAGGTCGCAAGTTGAGGTAACAAAGATTCTTCCTGGTTGGGTCAATGAAGGGGGAGAAAAACAGCTTAGTATTGGAGTTAACTAATAGATTAAACAATAAATCACCATCAATTTTACATCATGAATTACTGATCGGTTGACTGAATTGTCCCTGCTTTCTCTAGTCCTCTACGACAGCACACTGGATCTTTGTGGAGGAGGACTTCATTCTGGCCTTTGTGAGGGTAACCTGGCCTTTGTGACTGACAGCTAAAGTAGTTGAAGAATGGCAAGGATGTTCCCCAGTTACTTCAGCCGGTAGTGCGCCTCACCTGTTCTCTGGTTATCATGTTGCGTTGGAGCTGCTCAGGGCCTTGGAGCCGTCTGTGTTGGTGTTGGTGTGTTCCTTCACCACGGGATCTGCGGCGGACAGACACAGCTCGGGTGAGGAGAGCCGCACTTTCTGGTTTAATTGCGGCAACAGATGTGTTTGATTATCAGAGGAAACCGTCACCGCCACTCACAGAAGTACGGGTGCTGCATGGCCTCGGCTGCCGTCAGCCTCTGCTGGTGGTCGTAGCGCAGCAGCTTGTCCAGCAGGTCCAGAGCCTCCGGGCTCACTAGGTGCTGGTTCTCCGACTGGATGAACTGCTCCCAGCGTTTCCGCGTTTGCCTGCGCAGAAGAGGAGACGCTTGAACGGCGCCCGTCCCCGTCCACCCCCTGGCAACAGCCGCTTCGTAGCAGGCAGAGAGAAGAGCCGCTGACCACAGGGGGACAAGCTGGCCGCTCAGCCAATCAGGCTGGCTGGAGAATCCCATTAGAATAGACTGCGACATGGAAAACTTAATAGGGACATTGTGTCTTTTTTTTTTCATTGCCTTCCTTTGTATAAATGTTATAATTGGTGCAACATGCGTGATGTAATGCTTACTTACTGATGTAAGCATGAAAACCTGCATCACTGCAAGCATAATGCAGGACTATGCATATGCAGCAGCAGCAGCAGAATAGGTGTGTGTGTGTGTGTGTGTGTGTGTGTGTGTGTGTGTCGCACTAGCACCCCCCCCACCCCCAGCATACTATCTGCAGCGTTTACCCTTCCATGATTTGGCCTGTACACATGTGCGATGCGATACACCATTTCAACACTAGATGGGAGTACATCCTACACATCGTCCCTTTGGCTGTTTTTGGTCTCTTACTGGATAAAAAACAAAAAGGCATTTGCGGATTTCATCTTGTGAAACCTGAATCAGAATTGTCTCACCATCTTCCCCCGCATTTCAAACACCAAAGAGTTGCGAATATTCATAGACAAAAGAATCAACTTGAATTGTCGCACCCCCTGC
This sequence comes from Karalla daura, assembly GCA_029224185.1. Lineage (NCBI taxonomy): Eukaryota > Metazoa > Chordata > Actinopteri > Chaetodontiformes > Leiognathidae > Karalla > Karalla daura. The sequence continues at coordinate 27,212,980 of CM055190.1, read as the reverse complement.
TGTTTGGAGTACAGGTTAAGACGGATCCCAACAGCTTACAGGAGACTACATATTCAGGGTTTAAGACGCCCTTTCCGAGGTTGAATTTCGAGTTCAAATCGACGGACTACACTCGGCAGGCGACATCTGGGCCCGGACCAGAAGGGGCTGGCACGGCAGCGGCTCATACTCACTGTCCCAGCAGGTCTTTGAAGCGAGTGTCCAGTTCTATGTGGTATTTGTGCAGGTAGCCGAAGAGCTCGTCTGTGCCCAGGACTTTTGCGATGCGGACGAGCTGCGGGGCGAGTCAAGTGCACATTTCAGACACGTTATTACGACGGCTGCAATTTCACAAAGAAACGGGCAAGTTTACTCTTAAAACTGTGCACAAAATTCACTGCCTAATGCTTAAAAAACAAAAGAAATTCTAAATTCATCTCTCGGGCCGAGGTGGCACATCTTGAGAGTGCATGCAGTTCTTTCAGGTGCGTTACCTGGTCGTAGTTGTCCTGGCCGTGGAAGAACGGTTCCTTCAGAAAGATCATGCTGGCCAACATGCAGCCTAAACTCCACATGTCCAGACTATAGTCATACATCTGGAGGAGAAGGTGGCACAGCACACGCAGATTGAGAAAGCACAGACGGTACAGACGGTCCCAGGTAGATGTGGTTTTCCAAAACGCTGCAAAAGAAAGGAGGAGCAACTACCTGATAGTCCACTAGCAGCTCAGGGCCTTTAAAATAGCGGGAAGCCACCCTGACATTGTATTCCTGAGCGGGATGGTAAAACTCTGCCAGACCCCAATCTATAAGACGCAGCTGGGACACAGAGGAACAACGGTCACTTTTTAAAACACTTCCAAGGTCCAAGGTTCAAGCTTTTCCAGCACCTAAAACTCGGGCTTAATGACATGATTAGATGAATACAATGAATACACAATCTATATATCATTTGTGTATGTGTGGTACGTGGAAGGTTATTATGCCAGTGGGAAAAAAAAAAGATTCAAAATCGGAATTTTTCTGAATGCACCAGCAGGGGGGGAGCGGAGACCCTCATACCTTCCTCATCTGGTGGTCGATCATCACGTTGTGGGGCTTCACGTCCCGGTGCATGATGCCCATACTATGACAGTAGTCCAGAGCCTGGGGGGAGGAGATTGGGACATGTTCAGCATCCCGCCTCCACCCGTCAAACTGGCAGCACTGAGTGCAACTTCTCGACGAGTGAGCTCGGCTCATCCACCTCGCGTTCTGACAAACGCCAAGGCGGACCACATGAGCTGGAACTCTCGAATTGAACTCGATTCATGCTATGCCTTCCTGCAAAATCAGACATTGTCGTCTCTTTACCTTGAGCAGCTCATACATGTAGTAGCGGATATCGTAGTCTGTGAGCTTCTGGTAAAGCTCCTGTGGAAGAGCGAGACATTCGGTAAAAGACGTGATTCGTGAGCGGGCGTCCTCAAGTCGCCTGCTCTCTGTCTGCATTCAGCACTGGAGGTTATGCGTGTTAATTAATAATGGACATCAATGCCTCTGCGTGAGTGGTAACCGCTGGTAGTTCAGCATGTATGGAGTCAGCCAAACTTAAGTACCTTAAAATCTGTGTTATTGATGCACTCAAAGACAAGCGCTGGTGTTCTGGACTGCGAAGAGAGGACAACACAAGGCTCAACTGAGGAGAACAGCAGCTAGATGGGAGATCATTGTCACGCACGCACACACGCACACGCACGCACGCACGCACGCTCTCAAACCACCGGATGGCATGCAGCGGAGAGGTAGAGGAGGAGGGGCGGGGGGGGGGTATGCAACTCACCACCGGGTCTTTGACCGTGTCCACCAGGCGGATGATGTTGGTGCCTCCGCGGAGGTTTTCAAGGATCTTGATTTCCCGCTTGATCTTCTTCTTTTTGACAGGCTGCGGTGCGACACAAAGTTCCGCTTTCAGCACGGAGAGCCAGCCTCTCCATAACTCGCCCAGGGTCGGGGCAACGTGGACCGAAATTCTACGAACTTATAAGCTTATAAACTTACAAGCCTATATTTGGACCTTTTGAACACTTACAAACATAAACACATAGGAAATAAGTAAAACGATATTTGATACTTTATTCATGCGGGGTGCTGGAGGGAACATGGGACTTTGCCCAACCAGTAATACTGATTTATTGTCAAGCAAGCCCTGACCCTAATACATTAGCATTTCCGACCTAACACTTCCCTGCACGGCAAGCTAACAACTACATCCTGTAGAATGACCCAGAGGGGTCGTTTGCGGCTACATTACCTCCAACTGAATATTGACTGTTCGGCTCGATGAATTCTCCGATGTTACCACGGGGGGGAAAAAAAAAGAGAGCGGAGCTCACCTTGAGGATTTTCACCACCACCTTCTCATTGTTCATCACATTTATGGCCTCAAAGACTTCACTGTACTTCCCTCGACCCAGCTTCCGCACCAGCTGATAGTTGTCTTGATTGCTGAGAAGGAGAGCGAAGGAATGAACATGTGCAACAGGAAGTCACTGTGCTCCAACACAAACGCGGTCTGAGCACGTGGAGCAGTTATCTGGTGTCTCCTCTCGGGAGCTTAGTTGGTTGTAGCATTGGTAGGTGTAGGTAATGTGCAGGAGAATCATAAAAAGCAGAGCCAACAGAATTATGGATTCTGAGTTAACAGGGGTGATTCAGATTATTCTTAAATGCACGACAACAATGAGGTAATCTACAGCACTCAGATTATTGACATTACATGTGTGCATTACAATGCAATGCAAACTGTGGAACGTGTCCCGCACAAACACTGTAAACATAATGTTAAGTATGGGGGGATTGGGAGATCAATAAGTCAACTCAATTGGAGTAATTCTGTGGAAATTCAATACTAGTTCATAAAACTGTGATTTAGAACGGCAAGCAGTGTTGAACGGGCCCTTGCACGCGCCACCACTGGCACAGAGCGGGGGAGAGGGCCACAGATGGGAACCAGCGCAGGCGCTCGATCTAGCGCCATCTGCTGGATCGAGCCGCACACTACTTCAGGCGCTGACTGCAAGTCATCAAAATCTGGCAGGCCGGGGCAGGCACGCCCATCAGCGATGTTTCAGTTATTTATTGTTAAGTTTTGAAATCAGTCAGGTAAGCTTCAGATAAGCTGAAAGGTTTTTTATGCATCTCATACGCAACAAGCTTCAAGGGGAAGTTCCGTAGATGAACCCACAGAGCCGGTTTGACGCGCATGTGCTCAAGACCCCGCAATTCTGAAAAACTTTAAGAAGCATTTAGACATTCTCACATTTAGGCCCTGCAAAAGTGAACTCCACTAGTCAGAAAGAGAAGAAATAATAATAAAACGGCACAAAAGAATCCGTATTGTATTGCATAGCCCAATTTGAGGACCGTGCAACTTCATTCCTCAGGCCCTAATAAAAAGGCTACACTTCCTCACTCCTGTGACAAACCCTCTGCTCACAACAACATCTAACACTTTGCAAAATGCGGACAGGCGGTGCGGCTATACCTCCAGTTTGGCACGTGTGCATCGTAGTCCCAATACTCTCTGTTCTTCTGTGTGTTGACGTCCGTGTAGACCCGAGCCTTGCTGCTGGCTGGCGTGGATCCAGGCATTGCTGGCTCTGTGGCTCCGTGTGGTGGACCCTCACCTTCCTTTGGACACAACCGGGCTTGGTACTGGAATGTGGCGCAGCGGCTCTGCAGGACGCGTGGCTCTAAGATCCTTGCGCTGCGCTTCGCATGGGCTTTGGCCGCCTGTGCCCTCTGATGGAAGGAGTCGGCCTGGTCCGATGCCGCCGCTGTGCAGACGGACAGAGCAACGATCACCGAGTGTGTGAGGCCCCTGAGCAGGATGTTGATCCGCAGGACGGGACAAAGAGCCGCCAGCTGTGGGACCACCGGAGAAAAGAGTGTGAGGTAGAAACACAGATGCCAGGATACAACAACCAGCAAGCCGCAGTCACTGATTTCACCGTGCATTGATCTGATGACCAAGAATCATTCAGTGCATATAATAAAGTAATTAAGAGGTTAGCTCAAAGGAATAATAAGTCTTTTTGTTTATATTTCATATATGATAAAGAGAAGCTTAATGCATCTCCATCTTAAAGCATCTTCACAACACACGGGTCCATTGTGGTACTGTAGGGAGAAATGCCCACACTGACGCACCATGACCAAACTTGTGTGAGTAACACAAAGCGTTCATTCACACCAGTGTGAACAGGGTGTATGTCCTCCATCCATCATTATGGAAAACGTGAGGTCTCTCCCCAAAGGAGACGGACACGTTAACAACACTGACCTGGCACCACAGGCAACATCTGAAGTGCAGAATCAAGTTTATAATGGGGCCATGGCTGAGGTCAGTGATGTCACACTCACGTTTCACCGCATGTATTAAATCTCTACTGGGCAGACAGGACCAAGGACAGTGGTGAGCGGAAGGGAGGAGGGCTGGCTGTGTTTATGAATCGTGTAAGTCCAAGCACACTGTTGAGGAAGAGTTCTGCTGCAAGGACACTGAACTCACACTGAGCTGAGCCGAGGCCCTATATCGCCAGACGGACATGATTGAAATGTGATGTGCTGGAATTGCCGCATTTGGCCATTGGGATCAAAATGGATAACTTCTTGATACGAGGCAAGAGACTTTGTTGTGCGCCTGGACCACTTACAGATGTGTACCAGTTTTCCAGTCTCCCTCACGAGGAGTGTTTTTTTTAAGTAGTGGGGCACATTCAGCCCTGCCAAGCTCCCTGATCAAGCTGTTCAGGGCTGCCTGATATGTCCGGCAGTTTTGAAAATGTTAAGACGTGGGCATGAAAGGACGTGGAAATTTTGCTGGCGAATTGCCAAATTATGCCTTTGAAGCCACGCCCTTTGACCTACAGAAATTCTTAATACTGAACTCTGCCAGCTTGGTCGCTAGATGATCTGTACCAAATTAGGGGCTGACTCTCTCCCTGGGAGGAGACGTTTTCAAAATTACAGATTTAAAATCAAAATGGCCGACTTCCTGTCAGGCTAACATCATCGCGTCATATCTGTGATGTCACATCTTGGATATCTGCTTATGATGCACGGGTGTACCGATTTGATTGTCTACGACAAAACTTGAAGAAAGAAATCCTTCCAGGGGGCGCTTCTTTACCAATTTGGCCCCACCCATGGGCAATGCAATCATCAAAAACACACGGGCTGGTCCTACCCCAACCAGAAGACGAGGAACACATAACTCCATTTGAATGACTACATTTTTTCTGCTTGCTCAAAGTCCTACCATGTCCTGTTTTGTCATGTCTTTGAAATGAAGACACACTGCACCATCAAGATTTTCTCCCTTACCAGGGCCTGTAGTCAAGATGGCAGGACAGCATACCAGTGCTATGTGTAAGTCACTCATTCACTTGTATTCTAACTATATACCTTTACCCGCTCAATACCCACAGGTGTCGCGGGGTCTGCGGACGCTTACCTCCGGCTCACAAAGGGCAGGGACTACAACCTGGACACTTCATCACAGTGTATACATTTGTGTGCTATTTATGTACAAATGGCATATTCAACACGTGGCAGTTAATTGGTAGAGGGAATTATTCTCCTACTCACTGCAGTCATGCTTTTCCAGTTACTTATGCTTTATTAATAGACAAGACGAAACACTACATGCTGGCACTCGACAGACACAGGCTTTGATTGGGACATAAACATTGACTTCATTATTCTCACAGTACTGACAATACGTATGTTCCTCCACACGTCTGTGTTCCGTTTGGCACACGCACTGTCATGCGAACGTGTCGCAATATTTCTCAAAATTTCGCCTGGACACAATTTGGCCCACGCAGGCCACAACATTAAGCGACATGTTTTGCAGAAGTATATCCCAGCCTTCACTTTCACAGATACAAAATTTAGTATGTTTGAGTATGCAAATAAGGCAGTTCAAGTTAGAATTATACAAATAAACACCATGGTTTCAATAGGGTTGTCACAACTTTGTTGCTTGGACCCTCGTGAAAGGAAAACACAATTGAATTACAATAGAGTTCTTGCAACTTCATTGCTCGAACCCTACGTATTATAAAAGGAAACAGCGCGATTTCAATAGGGTTCTAGCAACATTGTGGTACCAATTATTAGAAAATATTTGAAGAAAACGGAACAATTATGTAAAATCTGACAGACTACGACGCAAAACACATTGTAGCTCCACCAGGTGAACCAAGACAGCAATGCAAAGCTTCCCTCGTGATCAATACAGCTTATATCGATATATCTGTTGATTAGTGACGCATACATCACATGATTGTTTCCTGGAGTGAGGCCACGGCTAACCAGGTGAATACCATACAATAGTGTGCTTACACTGCAATCGACAATCGAGCTATACTCCAGAACGATAAAAAAAAAGCAGTATCCAACCAAAACTGAAACAAAAACACACACCGGGCGGTTATTTTGGGTGCAGAGCAACGGCTAGCAGGCCCAGTGTGGTCGAACGGGGTCTGGGTAGGTATGTGTTTACTCTAGCCCCATATCCTGGACCGAGAGGCCGACACGACACGCTCTCTGCGGGCCTTCCCCGGCGGCGCAAAGCCGCAGAGGGTCCAGCCCGTTCCCGCCGAGGGCTACCATCGCCGCAGCCGATCTGGCCCAGTTAAAGGGACGCGTCGACGCAGACCAGGCGAACCGACCAACGTACGGTCTGACCGGGAGCCCGGTTAGCTTTAGCCGAGTTAGCACAACAAAAATACTTCCCCGATTCCGCCCCGCGGGAGGGGAGCCGCAGACCCGCGGGGACGGGAAGGGGCATGGGTTTGCGGTACGAGGCGGATACGCACGTACGAGGGTGTTGGTCGGCGTGGAGCTTTCGTGAAATGTGAGATCAATAATAAGGCTAAGGTTAGCCGCTAACCTCGTCGAAGAAAGCTCACAGGAAGTCCGCAGCTTTAACAGCCCGCTAGCAGCTCATTGTTCCAGGTGAAGCCAGGGAGCAGCATCAGCTTCGGATGTGTTGAAGGTCTTTGGGGCATCAGCTGGATAGGTGGTTGAATAATATCATGAGATCGGTGGAGGAGGTGGACGAACATCTAGCGGGGGCTCGTTAGCACCAGCAGGACGTACCTCCCTTTTACGACCAGCGTCACCCGGACGTAGATCCAGATGAGCAGTGACCTCCAGGAGGAGCGTTTTAGCACTTTAGCTTTTTTAGAAGTGGTTTACGCTTCATCTACGTCTCCTGGAACATGTGTAAATGCTGGTTAACTCCCGAAGACAAAAAAAATACAAGGGGAAAAAAAGAATATATAGGCCTGAATTTCCCGAAGGGAACCTTTACGTTGGATCGATAAAGTTCCGATCTTTCGCTTGATCTAAATATCAATCTAAACGCAAAATTAAATATTTACGAAAACCACATGGTTGAATTTCGAACATTTATATTTATATTCTCTTTGGCAAAAGTGGGCAATACCCTCCTAACATACATTTAGCACCACAACAATACATAGCAACGTCTATGTTTATTGTGTTTTTGTATCTGAAACACTGACTTCAGCGAGCCGTTCACTACGTACATTTGTATCCAATACAATAATGTATAAAAGTACAACTGTGAAGTAAACTGAGCTTCGAGTCTTCTCCTCCCATTGCGAGTGTCCGCACACACTGGGAACGGTCATGTTAGTACTCGGTGAAACGCCAGGGACTGCACAGTTACGCACCAATACTGCTTGAAACTTCGCGTACAAAGGCCTGCCTTCTACCTACAGGAATGACTCTGCCATTGAGGCCTGTCATGAAGATTCACTGAAAAAAGGTTCAGTCACAGCCCTGACAGCTGCTTCTGATGACCGTTTAGTTAGCTGGTGACAAACGGCAATCACAGGACATCCTTCAGACCGAAAATCGATGTACACGTAGTGTGAAAGGGATGGGGAGAAAAATGCTGGACATTTGTGCTTTTCTTTTGGTATGGGTGGTTTATTTTAATTGTTTGTATACAGTATGAACAGGAGTCTATATTGATATCCATTGTGAAGCATTTGAAATGAAAACATTTGACCCATCAATCAAATGCTTCATTGCCTTTGTTGGTCTCCAACAGGAGGTTTAGAAGCAGACTTAGCGGGACTCATAGCATGGCACAACCCCGCCCCCCCCTCCCCCCAGCCCCCCACCCACACACAGACATAACCCCATCCCTTTGCCCTCGATCTTAAAAGTCCAAAATCCTTCTTTTAAATATACTGCAAAGATTGTACAGAATATAGAAACCCACACAGTTAACTAAAGTACACAAACATTTTACTTTATGCCCGGCATAATCCAACACTTAAAAACTTTTGAGGCTACTCGGATGAATCTGCTGACCACCAGCACTGCCTGGCACAGGAGTGGCACAGGAACCTGTGAGAATGTTACAAGGCCAATTCGAGATAAAAATGAATCATTACTTCTGTTAGCTCTACCGCACAGTTACTAACGCAGCTAGGTTGTGACAAATGAGCAATATAACGTTAAACGACTCGTCTCGGGGGTTAACTTGTGACAATTTGTGAGGAACTGAATCTAAAATGCTTGCCAAAATACCGCAAGCTCATTCATGGTGAATACAAAAAGCAAGTAACATAAGCACTATACAGTTTTCAATGTTTACATAAGCGTATACACACAATCTATAATATAACAGAGTAGACTATGCCATGAACCAGTAGTCATAAATATTACATTGTGCATGTTCTATTGCACATGCAAAGTGTTGGTATGACATGATAGGTATGGGTTAATTACCTAGATGTCATGTTTTAATACAAAGACGCAACAACACAGATTCCATAGGACACAGGCTATACATTTTCACAAATCCACATTTTTCTTCTTCTTAGGATGTTTTCCTAAATAAATCAAACCTATAATACAACAGTGATATTTAAATGTGATAAATACTCATGCACAAACAGATGATACTACCTAATTATGTGAAAAGATACTGCTGCACAGGCCAGCCACTGAACACAGACGGGAGATTTCTTCTCTGCCACTACTGGACATGGAAACTAACAAAACGCACGAAATGAGTGACCAGTAAAAAAAGAAAAAAAAAGAAAAAAAAAAGGCACATGGATCCCCTGGGAACACACGCACGCACGCACGCACGCACACACACATACATACACGTCACCCATCTGAAAGTTCTCGCCATCCCTCTCGACAGAATGAACGTTTTGCAAAACAGACGATCACATGCAACCACGGAAGAAGGTCTCGCGCTCGGTATGAAGCGAAAAAAACAATAACAATAATCAAGATCTTCCCACACTCGCACGACACGCCTTTCTCACCGGATTCAAGTTTGTCTCCATGTGTTCGAAAACAAGTCAAGGGGGTGCCCATCGTCCGCGCGAGGGTCTCCGCGAGAGCGCGCTCGGGTCCTGCGACGCCGCTTGAAAACCAACTTGAACACAACTGACGGGTGCGCCTTAAGAACTACAAATGGGAGAGCGGAGGCTGGCTGCTGGAGGGGGGTGGGGAGGGGGGGGTCAAGTTTGCTGGGCGACCCTCGGCCATCACGGGATGCAGGGAGCCTCGGGGAAGCTCTCGCCCTCCGCCGTGTGCTGCACCGTGTGCTCCTGCAGCGCCGCCAGGTCGACGAAGCGCTCGCCGCACCACACGCACTTGAACTGGGTCTCGCGCGAGTGCACGCTCTGGTGCTTGGCCAGGTGCTCGCGCTGCTTGAAGCTCTTGTCGCAGCTGGCGCACTTGAAGGGCTTCTCGCCGGTGTGCACGCGCCGGTGGCGCTGCAGCTCCGACGAGTAGCGGAAGCGCTTCTCGCAGTCCGGGCACTTGAGCGGCTTCTCGCGCGTGGGGTCGCAGCGGTGCTGCACGAACTCCGACGAGGACACGAAGCGCTTGTCGCACAGCGAGCACTTGAGCGGCTTCTCCGCGCAGTGCGAGTTCTGGTGGCGCTGCAGCGTGGAGTTCTTCTTGTAGCCCTTGCCGCACACGTCGCACTTGTAGGGCTTCTCCACCTCGCCGCCGCACTTGTGGCGCAGCAGCTCGCCGGACTGGCTGAAGGACTTCTGGCAGGAGGCGCACTTGAACAGGCTCTCCATGCCGTGCACCTGCTGGTGGTAGAGCAGGTGCGAGGGCTGCAGGAAGCCCTTGTCGCACAGGTTGCACTTGAAGGGCCGCTCGGCGGGGTTCTTGTGCGTGCGGCGGTGGCGCACCAGCGCGTACTGCTGCTTGAAGCTCATCTGGCACTCCTCGCACTGGAACGGCCGCTCCTCCGAGTGCGTGCGCTCGTGCTGCCGCAGGTCGGACGGCCGCTTGAAGCTCTTGCCGCACGAGCCGCAGCGGAAGGGCCGCTCGCCCTCGGGCTGGCACTGGTGGTGCAGCAGCTCCGAGGACTCCTTGAAGTGCATCTCGCACAGGTTGCACTTGAACAGGTGCTCGCCCGAGTGCGCGTACATGTGGCGCACCAGGTGCGAGCGGTGCTTGAAGCTCTTCTCGCACACGGCGCACTTGTACGGCCGCTCGCTGCTGTGCGTGCGCTGGTGGTGCGCCAGGTGCGAGGACTGGCTGAAGCTCTTGTCGCACGTGTCGCACTTGTACGGCTTCTCGCCGGTGTGCACCCGCTCGTGGCGCGTCAGCTCCGACAGGTGCCGGAAGGACTTGTGGCACACCGAGCACTTGTACGGCCGGTCGGGGGCGGAGGCCTCGAACGCGGGCGGGGACGAGGCACTGATGGCCGCCCCGCCGCTGGACGTCTCGCCGGTGGAGGGCTGCTGGGGGTTGGCGGCCGACGAGGTCGGGGTGACGTTCCCGGAGCCGGGCCGGTACGTCTTCTCGCAGATGGAGCACTTCATGGGGTTGTTCCCGTTGCCGTGCGAGTTGTGGTGCTGGGCCAGCGAGGTGAGCAGCGAGAAGCCCATCTTGCAGACGCCGCACACGAACGGCTTCTGCTCCACCTGCACACACTGGTGCTCCAGCAGGTCCGTGGCCTGGCTGAAGATCTTCATGCACTGGGTGCACTGGAAGGAGCGGTCCTGGTTCACCATGCACTGGTGCTCGTGCGGGTTGGCCAGGTGCGAGATGTCGTGGCCGCAGGCCCCACACTTGTGCCCCCTCTCGCCCCCGACCTGCAGCGAGGCCTGCTGGGTCTGAACCGAGAGCTGCTGGCCGTGCTGCGGCTGCTGCAGGGAGGCATCCGGCTGCAGGACCACCCCGTAGACAGCGCAGCCCAGCGGGTTGTCCGTCCCCTGGGGCAGGGTGTGCACGACGGAGGGTGGAGCCACTGCATGCTGCTGCTGCTGCTGCCACGCCTCCGTCATTCTTCCACTTCGCATGTAGGGATGCAGCACACAGCGAATGGTTTGGATCTCAGGCGAAATGGTACCCTGCGCCGGAAGGGCTCGTTAGTGCTACACGGGATGGCACGCGACAGACAAGAAAACCTACGGGGGAAACAAAACACAAATGTTGGATTACTACGTGCTTCATCGTAACGAGCTCACTTTTAACTGACTTCAACATTTATTATTCCAGCTGGTCACAAACTTCATCTCACGAGCAAGCAAACAATCAATACGTACAAAGTAGTGACATACCAAACGCCCCCCGCCCTTAGATCCTTGCATCAGCTGAAGAATTGGGGGGGGGGGTCATCCCCACATAACACATTCTGCTACTGTCTTATGGGACTGTGCTGTGATAAAAACAGCAAGGAGAGTTTCTTGCCTGCATGTCTGCTTAGAAGCTTAGAAGATACAACTGATAATAGACGCCTACATGTTTTTACATCCCTATCGTACAACCCAGGTTTCATTGAAAGGGCTGCATCCAGTGGAGCTCCAGATGGATGTGACACGAGAAGGGTTTCTATTGCGCTACGACAAAAGTTGAGCTGCAAAACAGTACAATTTCACGGGTACGTGAAAGGCAGAGTGATGTGAAAGCAGGGCAAAGCAGATCTGTGTGTATCTGTGTGTGTGTGTGTGTGTGGAGGTGGTGGTGGTGGGGGGGGGACTAACTGGCTGGGGAGGCCCTGAATCTGCTCCTGTGTGATGGGGGGGTGTGTGAAACAGAGAGAGAGAGACAAACGACTGCGAGAAAGGGAGAATAAAAGAGCAATACAGAGAACGCTTTTACTATAGCCAAGCCTGGGAACCGTCTATTTCCTGGACTGCAGCTCTGGCACGTAGCCGCTGAATAGCATTGTTATAATCTATCATTTCCAACTTTGCACATAGCAGTTACGTTTCTACGATGCCCATGTATGTAACCCGCTATCCCAAAACGTGTCTGATTTGAAACAAACAGCAGATTATTTCCACTGGGATCTCAGTGGTTTTGGTTCTCCTCCTTTTAGCCGCAGCTAACGGCTGCTAACGGCTAACAGCCGGACTTCCTTCGACATTTCCCGCACAAGAAACATTTTTTTACTACTGGTTCTGTCCTGGAATAGACTGAACAGGTTGCCTAAGGTATATGTAAAAAGACGGAAGTACCGCAGCCCTTTGGCTCCGACCGCCGGGCTTGACGAAAGGCTTCAGTACGATCTAACGTCTGGTCCAAGCTCTCGGTGAAAGCAGAGCCCGGAACAGTGAGGCCTGCCCGGGGCCGCAGGAGGGACGGTCCGCCCTGCGCCCTGAAGCCGCATAATATCCTCCACGTGTAATAAAACTCACCGGGAAGCTTTAGTGACGCCTTTCGCTGTTGTGTGCAATCCGCGGTGGACAGCCTTCAGTCGCTTCGGGGCTCGTAAGGCCAGCGGTAGAGGAGATGTGGTCGGAGCCGGACGCCATCCTCCTGCAGACGGACGGACACCGGAAGCTGGTACCGCTACAGCCGCTCCATGCCGGAGCTCCGAGCCGAGAGAAGCTTGACGACAAGCTGAGGGAAGAGGGAGAAACAACTACGAATACAACTACTGCAGCAGCTGCTGCTGCCGCCGCGGCTGCTACTCCTCCTACTACTAGTATTACTACTGTTTCCCCCCCCGACAGAATTTAAATAAAGGCCGAAAGCTGGGAGCTGTGAAATATTAATCAATGTGTGTCCTAATAGCGACAGCAGGGGGCGGTATTTCCGCTCAACAGTCTCAATGGAAACCGTTACTATTTACATATTTACATGTCAAACTATCTATCTATCTATCTATCTATCTATCTATCTATCTATCTATCTATCTATCTATCTATCTATCTATCTCAGATCTCTTGAAATTACACTTTTAAATGTCTCCAATAAAATGAGATTGTATTGCATTGATGATCACAAGTCGCTTTGTGCTCCCATGAAACACAATGGGATAATGCAGAGAAATTGTTTTGAATAGATCTCAGCTAATCTGGCTGTCTATCAATTGAGCAGAAATACTTCACATCAAATTGTACTCTCTGTATCAAATTGTACTCTCGCTCTCAGTATCAAGTATCAATCATTACATAACATTTCAAAGTGTGAAAGGTGATTGGCATTCCTATCTATTATCCATTATCCGTCTTACCCACTTTTTAAGTTAACAATGTCATTGGAATCTCTCTCTCACACGGGCTTCTCAGTCGCACATGCACACACACACACACACACACACATCTAGGGACAACTTAGAGACCATTTAGAGTCTACAGAGATAGGTCCTCAGCCCAACTAGGAGTCAAACCCAGGATCTTCTTGCTGTGACAGAGCTATCCTCCCATCAACTGTATGGACTGACTGATATTTCATCCATCCATCACCTTACCAGCTTTATACCCTACAGTGTCACAGAAGTCTGCCGGAGGGTATATAGAGTGAAGAAATTGAATACACCCTGGATATGTCTCCAGTCTATCACAGGGCAAACACACTGCACACACCATTCGATCTTCAATTCATACCGAGAGGCAATTTAGAGTGTCCACTGTACCTAATCATGCATGTTTTTGGACTGGAAGAGAAAATCAAGCAGAGACAGGGAGAACATGTATACACCAAACAGAAATAGTAGCAGTTCACAGAAGTTCGTACTTGATCATTTTCTGCCTGCTTCATCACCACCTATTGTAGAGGTAAAGCTCAACAATAGGTATAATTTTGAATATATTCATTTCTTTATTAAGTGTGTTTAATAAACTGAACATGTTTGACTCGGAAAAACACACCTGAACTGGCTGAACTAGTCAGAGTTGTCTATAATCTTCCTTATAAAGTGGCATGGGTTAGTGATAGTGTCTAAAATCAGGCTGTGTCATTTTCACACATGGACAGTATTTTTTCAATGTGGAAGTCTCACTGGCTAATATATGGAGGTCTATGGAGACTGGCCTGTTGTGTAATTAGCCATATGCTGAACTGTAGCATTTGGTGTTAGTTTCTTTGTGCAGTGCTGGTTTCAGACAGCACAAATATTACACCTGAACCATTTTTTATGCCTTGATGGCGTGCTTCCATTTTAGAAGAAACCAACAATGTAATCACCATGGAACGGTGAGAAGCTGACATAATCATGTCTGGGTTACCGGTGAGTGAATATAATGAGGTACGTTAATTTTCATTTGTTTGCTTGTAGAGTGATCTGTTGGAATGTCTTTGCCTCCAGATTTTGTGATAAATGACACTACCATATAAACAGATTTTTCATTACTATAACCAGAATAAAGTCATATTTGTACTATGTATAAATCTGAATAAGACATGGAATATTCCAATCTTATCTACATTATGCAGATATGTAAACACTGTATTAACCATCAACATATTATTATGCTCTTCTGCATGTAAACATGAACATGGAACAATAGCTATATTTATGGTAACACCATAATCCAATTCTTATCCTATTATTCCAGTGCTTGGAATACAGCTATGCATGTAAAATGAAGGTACAGCAGCAATAAACACACAGAGTCGTTCATTTCAAACATTTCATTATTTTCTCCACGTTAACCTCGAAACAACCTCATAAACCAAAGAGTAAGAAAGAGCATGCTCGGGCATGCAATGATGTCACAACATGATGATGCCACTGGGTGCGAAGTATAAAACAGACAGTAGCAGAGTTTCTTTTTATATCATTCATAAACTCAGGATGTTTCGGCTTCACTGAGAGTTAAAAGCTAGCGTTTATTTTACACTGCTCTCCACTGTCTCATGTTAGCCTTGTGTTGCTGGATAAAAGAGACGAGAGGGAGAAACTCACAAACTGACACCAGATTGAGCAGGCTGAACAAACATGCTGAAAAAAATCTCATCCGGCCCAAAAAAGTGTCTGGAAATGACACCATAGAAACCCCATTTTTCCCTTTATTGGACTGGTCCAAAAGGGCGACTGGGAGTAAGAGAGTGACAAAACAGTGCATGCCATTTCAGGGCGAAAGGGAGCTTTGTGGGGTGGAAGGGGGTGAGGGGTCACCTCTCTTCATGTTGAAGGTGTTTTGTCTCCTTTTAGCCTGCCCACAGTGGGGGCATTTCAGTTAGGGTGGGGTGGTGGTAGTGGGGTCAGGGGTGGGGAGGATGGGGTGGCGGTCAGGGGCGTTTTACTAAATTAGAGACGAAAAATGAATAAATACGAGGCACTCAGCATTCTCTCTGTTCGCAAACTGCAAAAAGTAACAAACCGGAATAATAATGACACATATAGGTATATAGTAGAATTAGTGGTTATAACATAACAGTCTCAAGGCTGTACAAAGGGGCAAGGCTGAATCCTCCTCATTATGTCAGCAGTTACATGTGAAGTATGTGTCTTTCTTTTTCTTTTTTGTGCGTGAGAGTGGGTGTCAATGTTTGTGAGTGCGCATGTCTGTGAATTCACTTAGCGATAATTTCAGAAAAAGTTCCTCCAGGCTCAGACCCCAGTGTGTCGCTTGTTGTCGTTTGATTGAATCTGACCTGGTCAGATGCCGGGATTTGATTTGGATGTGAGGTTGGTGCAGCACTGACTTTCAAATCTAAGCTGACGGCCGTGGCTACAGGAAGTGGTAACCAGGGATGGGAGGTGTGTACAAATGAGGACAGAAAACAGTAATGTTAAAGGGATAGAAAATGCACTTTTTAAAACCCCACACAGCCTCATGCAATGGTTGTGTGCGTTTGTGTAGTTCATAGAGGAAAAAAGGAAAAGAAGAATGACGGAGCCCTTTAAAATGGATCTACTCTTGCAGCATTTTTCTGTATGTAGCGCATAGTGACATAGGGTGTCAGAGGATGATGGACAGGGCCAAGAGGGGAAAAGGTAAGGTAAAAGGTAAAAGGGGTCTAGTTGAACGGTTAGGATGGAGTGTGCGTGCCATGCTCTTGGCCAGCATGTTTCTGGCGCTAACCAGGAAACAGAGGTTGCTATATTGTTGTACAGAATGATGGAAAAAAATCGGCAGAACTGCCTGTGCCATCTCCAGTCCGTTTAGCCGATGGGCACCCATGCATGTGTGTCCCAGTGCACCACATTAGGTTAAAGCTGTGCTCGTTTTACTTTACTTTCTCACGTTCAGTCCTCTATGGTTGCAAGCTCAAAATAAGCATCTGAAAAGGAAACGATGCTTTCAGAGAATATAAACTGGAATGGGCTTCAACAGAAGTTAAAAGATCAGTAGCAACAATAGAAAGGCTCTGTTGTGTCCGTCACTTGGGTTGGGGGCTCCAGTCGCACAGGCAGGACATCTGTCTCAATAAGTAATAATATAATATACCGTAGTTATCAATAAGTCTTAGTAGATCATACTTTTATAAGCTTAAATAAAGAAGTGAATGAAAAGAATGGCTACTCCAATATTGAGTAAAATGACCATAACCACCAGAATAGAGCTGGAGCCCTGAAAAGACAAGAGAGGAGAGAAGAAGCAGTCAGTCTCATGAACATCACAGAAAGCAGACTCAGACTCTGGAACAAGGAGGCAAAGATACTACATTTAGAACTGATGGCACACTGGAAAAACATTCCTACATTGATGTTGACCCTAAATGTAAGATCTATACATCCATTATAGATGTATAGATAGGACAGGCTACAGATGTTTGTCCAGGATGTATTCCCCCTGTGAGCGCTGGCACAAGTTAAAAACATTCTTTATTTTGCCAGGATAGAAAAGATCAGGTGTACACTCAATAGTCCACACATAAAATTCACCAATATGCTTGTTTTGGTACATTTTTGTATGGTCATGAGCTGTGGAAAATGATTGAAAGGATAAGATCACGAGTACAAGTGGTTGAAATTAGTTTCTGCGTAGGGCGGTTGGGCTCAGGCATTGAGATGAGGAGCTCACACACAAAGGAGAGGCTCACGGCTGAGCTGCTGCTCCTCCACATTGGGAGGAATCAGCTGAAGAGACTTGGGCATCTTTCTAGGATGCCCCCTGGACACGTTCCTAGAGAGGTACTCCAGGCATGTCCATCTGGGAGGAGACTCACAGGCACACCCAGGATTCGTTGGTGCAATCCAGGGCCTGATGAGCAGCCAAAGATGAGACGAGACGTGGCTTTGAAATTACTCCACCCATTACATTTGTAATAAATTTTTATCAACTAGCACTACATGACTACTTTGTGCTTTAAAGGGACAATGTGTAATACGTTTTGCTTTCATTTCCCAATATGGATGTCAGCATCTGTTCATGTTATCATTGGATTATGACCTCCACCAATAAACAAAGAATTCTATTTCCATGTGATGGGTAAGCTCACAGGGCAGCAACACGACAGTAGTCTTGTCATCCTGAAACTACAGCCGAGGGACAAGCAGCGACGGTGCATTTTCCCTGTGATCGAGACAACCTTTTTGACGTACAGCGGCTACCGTAGTTGCAGTATGTGTTTGAAACAGGGAGGCGCTGCAGTTCACCATTTGTTTGAACGTAATATACAATTTCACCATTAGATGGTTTGTCAGCCTGTCTCTTTAAATGCTCATGAGCTGCCCTGCCCTAGAGAGTGCTAAGATAAGGGTATTTCCTACACAATGTCCCTTCAATGTTACGATTTGCTGTGGTGAAAGGACAGTTCTGTCATTACTGAAATGTTCTACTTCATTTATCTAATATATTACGTTACTACAATCCAAAATATAATCAATGTGTAGGTTACGAAATCCTATTTCATTTAAGTTTCAGTTTGAAATTTCCCTGTCATGGGGCAAATAAATACTTATTCCATTCAATTCTATTCTATGCTATTTACAAATGACATACTAATTTAGAATTTAAAAGCTGTGTAGCGGTTTAAGAAAAAAATAATTAATTCTCATTAAAGTAATTCTGGAAATTGTAAACACACGTACACACATAGGTTGTATGTGAATGGTCAGTGTGTCCTTTGGTCATTTTGTGCAGTTTCTTTCATGAAGGGAAATTAAAAACAAAAGATGATAGATTTATGTAATTTTTGTTTTGAAATAAATCATATCGAATTAAAATACAGTACAAAAAATAGGATTAATTAAAGGAGGTATTTCGCCAATTTCCGATTTTATGACTTGGTTCCTTGATGATGTTGTTTTTGTAATGTTGCATTTCCACTGTACGAATTTTGGGGAAATTTTATGGGGCCAGGACCATTGGCGCTTCTCTCCACTGCAGGACAGGAGGCCTAACTTTGAGTCTCTGCTCATGGATAGGTGCTTAGATCGGAAGCGCAAAGCTCCTGGGTGGGATGATTGGCTAAAACTAGAGCAGGATGTGATGCCATTAGAAATCACCAAAATAAGAGACAATTTCAAAACCCAGCTGAAGATGAGCGGTAGCTCTCATTAGCCTCGCAGAGACAGCTGAAAACAACAAAAGTGTCTTTGAGATGTCTTCTACGTTCATTAATACACAAACCACCCCGGCTCCTTCCATGTTTACCTCCTCAGTCCTTTCTTGTTATGAAAACAAATTTCGATCGTCAAGAGTCCTACCCTGCAGTGGAGACATTACTATGGAGAGGGCCAAGTGAAAGGGACAGTGTCTGTACAGTTCCTGTTCCCCCTGTGTTTTACCAGGACAGTGGAAACGTAGCTTTAATGACGCACTTTGGTCAGAAAGGCCAAAAGACTGAGCACAGCAGGGTTCTCTACACACCAGTTTCACAGCCCTGCTCTAATCACCTCTCTCAACAGCCTGTCCCTTTAAATTCTCATGAGCTCCTGCATGCCCTGCCCACTTGGACAGCCAGGTTTGCATCTGGAGCCACACTTTTCCTCTGCAGCAGCAGAAGGAAACATCAGGTGAGTGGAGCCAGGTAGAGGCTGTCTATGTGTGTGTGTGTGTGTGTGTTTATTGTGTGTGTTTATAGACTGTCCCATGCAAGTAAAGATAAGAATAAGAAAATAAGATAAGAAAATGGTGGATCCCGGGATATAGGGAGCGAGGGCGGGGCTATGCAAATTGACCTCCTTGTTCTGCAATAAGGAGACTGAAATCGACATGTCTCGTTCAGAGACACATTTTCTGACTGCAGCAGTTAACTAAACATTGACTTAATGGTTGAAATGAATGGTTGGGGTCGAGAGACACCCCAGACAGGTGAATATACATTTAAAGCAATGAAATAGTCAGTATTTTAAGATCAAAATAAGGTTTGATTTTCATTTACTATTTCATTTACATTTTTTGACACTGGAAGTTGTTACTTTCAAGGCAAGACCATAGACAGGACTTTCTTGCAGAGAAAAAGCAAAATACAGCACTATAGACCGCATTGGACATGGCAGATGGACATGGACTAGTAACAGAGATATAGAGGGTCATACCTCGGTTCTGGCTTTTGCCACCTGTAAGATGTGTTTTGAGGACACCCATCAAGCAATTTTCTTCCACCTCACATACATGTGATGGGCCCAGAAATTTCTGCAGATGTCAGGCCTTGTTATGGCATTCTAAAATCATATCTGAGTAGGGCTTTGAAGGCATTTTACCCCTCAAATCCACTGCCTGTGTACGGTCTGGCTCCACTCTGGCATGGCGGAGGACCCGATACGTTTCCATTCAAGTCTATGTTTATGCTTCCACCGCTTGCGGCTGCACTCCAGTCCAGCTCTGCCACAGATCCAGCACTCTGGATCTTCTAGAGCTGATCTGCAGAGCTTCTATTTTTGCCATATGCTGGAGCACAGTTGAAGCAATACAGCACAGAGCAGATTGTGTGATTATGCGTGAATTCACAAGATCTCATGGGTCCTCGTTCATTCCCACTGTCCAGCAGAGCTGCACCTAAGCAGGGGCAGTGGGTGTTGCCTGACAGCCGAACAGCAGAGTGGAGCCAGACCGGACAGCAGGTGGTAGGTTAGCCTGGAGAACCACAGGCACACAGGTAGCTAGTCCTCACAGTCTTGCCTTGAAAATGACATTATCAGAGTGTTTGTTTTTGTTTCTGTTGTCTAGTCATGTTATTTGTTGTTAAATGAGATAGAAAATGAAAATCATATATTTTGCAAACCTAATTGATTCGCTGTTTGAGTGAAAAAAGAGCATTTTTGCTGGCATCAGAACACACTAACCACGTGACTCTGGGGACTCACTGAGTTTGATTTGAGGGTATGATGCTCTCCTTCCTGCTCCAGAGTGATGGGCTGAGACTTGAGGGGAGGGGAGAGGGTGAGGTCCCTGTGCAGTGGCCACTCCTCTAGCTCCGCCCCCACATTCAGGTTGTCCAGCATCTGTACAGAATCCATGGATCCCTCTCTGACCGGCCGCAGGCCTCTGGATCGCAGCCTGTTGTTTTTGGGGGCAGGGGACTCCGGTCCAAGACCCCGTGACATCTGTGAATCTGGGCACTGCAGCCTCATGTCGACGGTGTAGTCATTGGTCCGCTCCTCGTCCTGCTCTGTCAGGCGCGAGTGTGCGGGGCTCCACCTGAGGGTGCTCTCAGCAGTCCAGCCCCCGGTGAGGCTGTCTAGCCTTTGGTCAATAACAGCATGCTCATTAAGTTTGTGGTTGGCTGGGTTGTGCTGCTTTGGATGGTGGTTGGAGTAGACATGCTCTCGAGGGGCGTAGCTAGAGGAGAGGTGGTCTTTTGCATTGTGATTTGAGGAGCTATAATCTTGGGACTTGTGATGGGACAAAGCATGCTCAGAAGTCTTGTGATTGGAAATGTTATGTTCCAAGGCCTTGTGATTGGATAAAATGTGCACCTGTGGCTTGTAATTGGAAGAGGCATGCTCACAGGCCTTGTGATTGGTGGAAGAATGATCCCATGTTTTGTGATTAGAGGACGAGTACTCCCTTGTCTTGTGATTGGAAGAGGCATGCTTGGAGGGCTTTTGGTTGGACAGGGAGTACTCCCACGCTCTGTGGGAGGAGGGGTGCTCCCGGGACCTGTGATTGGATTTTTCCCGTGGTTTGTGGTTGGAAATGGGGGCCTGCTCATGGCCATTAATTTGGGCCTCCTGCTCTTCCAGGAGAGATGGCGTGGTGGAGCGGCTGCTGCCACCTCGCTCCGGGTACATGTCATCAGTCCAACAGTTGGATCCTCCCCTTGACAGGTCCATGCCCCGCCCCTCAACCAGCACCTGGATCTCAGCCCCACCCTGGTCGTCCACGGCACTCTGGCGCATGAAGCAGGCATTTCTGGGGCGATGGCCGTGCTTGGGTGGGCTGTGGGGGGGTGAGGTGGGCACACTCAGCACGGGGCTGAGGTCTGGCGTTATCACCGGCGGTGTGGTGTCAGGTGTGCACAGCTCTGGACTGTCTGTCCCCGTGGAGATCACCTCATGGTCTTTGTCCTTGGCGTCCTGGTGTTTGGGCCTCTGACATTCGAGCCCTGTGAACAAAGTTGGAGAATAGCAGCAATGAGGAGATATGGCACCAATCTGCAGCAAGTCAGATTTTTAAAATAAGAACAAGCAGAACAAGCATTAGAACAAGCATTAATCAGAAAGAGACAAAAAAGAAAAAGAGGAAATTGCTCTTATGGGGTGAGGGCAAAGTGCGCAATGTTTGAAATTTTGCCAGATATAAATATAATAAAGGCACTGGATGCAGGGCCAGCACATGGCCTGGCATATATAAGCGGTCATCTAGGGCACCACATGCTGGAGGGTGTGCTGCTGCAAGCCCTAAAAAAAATCCAAATATAAATAATAAAATAAAAATAATTATATTTAGAATTTGCTTCTGTGACTGGCACCCTTTCCTTTTTACTTCCTTGAAAATAAAAACCACTACTGAACACCAATAAACCTGTACTGCAACATGCTCGCTCACATGACTGTGGTAAGTGACATGAGAGAATTCATTGGTGTGTATCTCTGCCAGGCAGGCAACAGTTCTGCCTGATAGATATCAAAGTGTGTGTGTGTGTGTTTTAGCGACAATTACGTCTTTGTAATTCATGCAAACTACACTATTTTTTGTCATTTACAATTCAGACCACATGATCACTGTAGCACAAAATTATACCATGTCTTGGTCAGGAGACTGGCCACACAACACTTGAAATGCTCCAAAATGATCATCATTTACACAACCCCGTTCACCAACTCTAGTTTCACCAACTATAAGTTAACTGTTGGATTCTTGGATTCGTCTGCGCTTGCCAGTGTGGCCGAACCAACCACACCGCTCCCCGGCTTGCATCC
This sequence comes from Karalla daura, assembly GCA_029224185.1. Taxonomy (NCBI): domain Eukaryota; kingdom Metazoa; phylum Chordata; class Actinopteri; order Chaetodontiformes; family Leiognathidae; genus Karalla; species Karalla daura. The sequence continues at coordinate 27,190,440 of CM055190.1, read as the reverse complement.
TCACATCCTGCCACTGCAATAACTTGCCCACGTCATGTCATAAATAGCTACTGTATAGCATCCTCTTATTTGATTTGGTAGGGGGGACCATACAACTGGAAGCTCAAAAGAATAGTCAAGCAACCCACTCTTTGTGAGTGTAAGAACAGAAGACAGGAAAGATGCAAATGTATGTTTGTGGTTGGTTGGGTTGTGCTGCTTTGGATGGTCGTTGGCGTAGACATGCTCTCAAGCTAAAGGCAACTTTATTTGGCATTATTTGACATACTTAGTGACTTTCTTAGTCCTTCAAACTTGACAGTGATTAATAATGTGCTCTTTTGTGATATTATAAACTCAAAACAGATGTTTATTTTTGCTTCCCCTGGTCTGTGGTAAATGATGAATGATGATGATGATGAATTTGTCTACTCACCATTCCCATAGATGTGAAAGGATGGGGAGAGCTCTTTGGCAGCTATCCGAGCAAGGCGACACTCCTCCATGGCCTTCTGTGCCACTCCTTCAGCCGCCTCGGCTTTTCCCCGGGCGTGGCTCATCCTAAACAGGACAGGTGGAAACTTTGCAGTCAGATGGGCTAAGGCTATGGAGTTGAGTATTCTGAATCAGTGAAAATACACAATTGAAACTAATCCTGAACTACAAATTCTATCTAGGAAATAAATGCCATATTCTGCTGGCATCAGCATGTGAACGAACTGAATGATCCTCTGGATATCTTGTAAGTGTCACATGATTTAAACTATACATTTTGCAGCAGGTTATGTATGAAATAGAGCTGCAACAAGTGATTCATCGACTGATCATTGACTATTAAAATAGTCAACAACTAGAGTTCACTTTATTTGAATACACTATACACAATTTCACTGTTAGATTGGGGTAATTTCTACACATTGTCTCTTTAAGAAACAAAGATTAAAAATGTCCTTATTGATTTGACGAGAAAATGTCATTTGTTGCAGCCAACATGTATGGTGAAACCATATATGTCATATCTGGGAGCTGCCATTGTCTTGGTATAAGTAGTACTGCTTAACACTCACTGTATTTCATAATGGCAGGTTATAGTGAGCCATGGTGAGATAGTTTATAGTGGTCACTTGAATTCTCTGAGTCATGGACTTGACTATCGACAAATATAAGTATGACTCCAACTGCCTCTTAATGCTGTTATTGAACCAGATCAGCTTTGCAAGTTTAAGTGTTGTCATGGAACTTTTGGTTAATTTAGCTGTTTAAATTATTTTTTTGTTCTAGTTTAAGCTGTTGTAAAATCTAGACATGATGTACTTAAGGTTTTATGTGATGAAAAACATAACAGCAATTATCTGATTGATGGAGATATCTGATTTGTGTTTTTGGTAACATTTAGTGAGGTTGCTACTAAAATGTCTGGTGCCCACTCCCTCGTGTTTTGCTGACCTTGACATGGCAATCTCTGCCTTCTGCTTGGCAGTTTCTGCAGCCTTCTCAGCAGCCTCCACAGCCCGGTCCACTTTCTCTCTGATTTTACTGGCTCTCAGTGGGATCAGGTTCTTGCGCTTCCCGCTCACCAGCACATTCTGCTTGTACTTTCCTTCTTCCTTGGTGCCATCGGGGAAGGTGGTGCACCCGTACCCATGCCTCTTGTTGGCCGCCCATTCACCTTCATAGTGCAGGCCATCTGAACGCCGGCTCACGCCCCAGCCTGCCCTCTGGTCACTCCGCCACTCACCAGCGTACATTTCTGTGACCGTGGCATCTACTGGGGCGCCCTGTTCACTCTCGCTGGTGTTGGAGTGGATGTCAGAAGCAGCAGAGCTCACAGTACTCATGCCAGCCTCGCTGCAAAAGGAGCTCTGCTTGCTGAGCTGACTAGCCAGGGAGCTTTTGGATTCAGAGCGCCGCAGCTTCAGGCCGCTCAGGATGGACTGCCGGAAGCGGCCTTTTCTCTTTCTTTGGCGCTCAGCTTCATTCGGAGCTGTCAGGGCAAACCCACCTCGTCCCACAGGGCTCCCAGCCAGGCCTGCCACGACCCCATCCGTGGGTGTGGTAGTGGTTCCATCCTCCAGCACAGCTGGAGGGCCGTGGCTGTGCTCGGAGCGTAGGGAGTTTATGGATGTTCGCAGGGGAAAGAGGATGACGGCTGCCATGCCATACGGTACACTCTGCCGTACGCCATAGCCATGACGCATACCCCCGAGCCACTGGCCCTGGTAGGTTCCTGAGAGAAAGACAGGGACAGGGTGAAAATCATGCAAAGGAATCTTTGCTTCCACAGAAGTTACATTGCTCAGTGTATGGGCACGGTAATTTGGATTGTCAGGAATATTAGGCCAGATAATCATGGTGCCAAAGATTTGCCAAAGATGCATTCACACAGGCAAGGCCCAGTTGCAGTTTTCAGACTTTATTTTAAACCACAAAGTGTTTCCCAGCCACACTAAAAAGAGGTCCATGTGATCCATGATGCCATTAGAATCATCTCTATTTAAAGTGTTAAAAAGGGTATGAGCAGGTAATTTATTCTCTCCGTTATTTTACCCCCTATCTTGTTTACCTTCCTCTCTGTTATTTTGTCCCTCTTGACTAGTATGAGTTAATGTGTCTGTGGGAAAGGAGCAATGGTGACATTGACAGGTGGTGCATGACTGTAGTGTATCAAGATAAAATTGCTTTTTGGTAAATTTGCATTGGTTTAACAGCAAAAGAGCACAAAGAAAAATTGAATAAAGATGAAGTGCATGTGCACTAAAACTGTCAAAAAATATGGTCAAAAAGCAAAATCTGTACTTGAGGAAATTCTGTATGAAGAATACATTTCCTATTTGAAATAAACAACAGGCATCATCATTTGTTAGTCCTAAATTTGCCTTTCTTAATGATAATAATTCAGCATGCAGGACACAGACCATCTGCAACGATCTTCCGTTGAATAAAGGTTTGTGTGGAGGTTTAGTTGATTGAAATGAGTTAGAATACACAAACCAACAGCACAGTTCCTATAGTAAGGCGTTAAAGAAAAAATATTACTATTGCTACCCTGTGAAGTCTACTATTCTAAATACTTAAGAACTTAAAGATCCAAAGTAGTGAAATATCTGGATTCTCACTCAACATTCAAACTTCAAATCTTAACTAGAATAAGAGAATATTCTAAATTAGACACTACCATGTAAACATAGCTTATTCACTTCAGGCAGTCATGTAAACACCTTATTTGTAAACATTTTTGTAGACATTTTGCAGCTTTTTGACATATTATAAAGTTGCCATCTGTTTGATGATGCATGCCTTGGGTCACAAGATGGCAATATGGAAGACGCTTTTTGTTAGTTTACTTGTTTTACTTTATTTAGTTTATTGAGCAGGGGCCCTGTACAGATTGTATATGATAAATACTTTGTACCAGATTATTACTCTCTAAGCTAAATTCCATCTGCAGTCACGCAAGCATGTGCACTTACAGCACATTATTCACAATACACACAGACATATATTGCAAACAGTAAACACCATATACACACAATAGTGGCATACTGTTTGGTTTCTCTGTTTCTAGGGCCCTGATGTTGACTGTCCCTTACCAAATATGTCATAAAACCAAACCAAACAGAGGAAGCTAGTACTGTGGTGCACATCAGATTACACGTCAGATTGAAATGAAAGCCATGCGAGCATTGTAATTGTGCGGTTTCTACAGCACCATTGATAATACAGTGCATTAACAGATTTGTACCACTGATGAGGGGCTGGAATTGTTACTGGTACAATGTGAAAAGGAAGAGTCCATTTTTATTTAGGAAATGCAAAAAGTTTGAAAAGTATATCACGTGCACATCATTTGCAGAAGGCATGAGAAATCTGTGAAGGTGTGAGAACCATTTCTGCATTACAAATTGCTTCCACTTCATCTTAGGGGTTGCAAAAAGCTTTGTAAATATATTTTTATAAACAGATCATTTGTAAAAGTTAATAGTGAGTTACACATACTGAAGTAATGTTTCAATATGTGGACATGTTTACACTTAAGATTAGGGGATGCAAGTAGTATTTGTAAACAGAAATTGTAAATAAATTGTAAAAAGTTAATAATTTGTAAATATTAACTGATCATTTGTCAAAGATTATGGTGAGTTAGAGCTATTGAGGTGAGTGCATATGATGATGTTTCCACTTCAGGTTATGGGAAGCAACTAACTGTAAATGTGTTGCATAACATAATTCAAAACAGGAGGAGTGAATCTGGACCATTTCCAGTCTGTCTAAATGAGGCAAAAGCTTAGTCATATATGAACAGGTAATGACCTGCACATTGCCAAGGCCATGCATGCTAACATAACATGTCCTAATCATTTATAAAGAAAAACATTTAAATGTTTTAACCATAATTAGTTCACTGTGATACACAAAGATGCACAATTTATTTGAGGAATGTGACCGTTTAGTTAGTTTTTTCCGAACAGATTGAAATGTTTATAATTGTTTACTTATTTATTTCATCATTATATTATCATTGTCTAATGTTTTCCAAATGAGCAACAACGTATTTATTAAACATTAAAATAGCATTTCCTAATTCACCAATATCTGGAAATGCTTTATTTTTAACTAGTTCAATATTTACTGAGCCTTACTGATGCTTTATCATCCCTTATTCCGAAGTTACTTGTCTTTTTACTGACACAATATGCAAAATAAATCAGTGTAAGAACAAAAAAATATGAAACATTACAACTGAAATATAAATGGATGATTAAAACAAATTTTGTTGTGCATCTGTTAAGAGGCTGGATATCCAAAAGCAAGAATAAGAGAGATTGCAAACAGCAAAATGACTGCCAGTAACTTAGAATGAAGAACAGAGGTAAGAGCAGGGAGAAACACAGTCAAGCTGAGATGTATTTTCCTTTTCTTTCTTTCTTCCTTCCTTTCTTCTCCTCTCTGTCTTCTCTTTTTTCGAGGCAGAGTATGCACTTTTTATATAAGTGGTGGCACAAAGTGCTTTACATAATACACACACACACATTATCTCAGTCACATGCATACACACTTAAAAGAGGGCTGACTCTAAATGTTTAAAAGAAGGCCACTGGAAACAAAGAAACATGAGCGATTACAAAAAGTAACATTACTGCTCGTAACAATGCAGGGTGTATTTTAGGTCAGATTTTCTAAAGTGAAAATAGAGTATTTATAGAGGCTGTAGAGTGACACCTCAAACCAAACTCCAGTCACAAAATGACTCACTCTTCTTTTCCTCTGTGTTTCAGCTCACTCTATCATATCTTCCCTTTGCACGCTGAGGGAACGCCTCTCTTTTGCATTAATAATGTGCAGTGCCCATGGATATGTGTGTACTGTAAGTTGTGGCGTCATTCACTGGTCACACCGGATGGCCATAGACAACACCTAACAAACCATTCATTCATTCATTTGATTTCATTATTTATTAGATATTTAAGAACTCACTCAAGGACTTAAAAAGAGGTGTCTGTCTGTCTATCCATCCATCTATCCATCCATCTATCCATCCATCTATCCATCCATCCATCCATCCATCCATCCATCCATCCATCCATCCAGAGCAGTGTTAAAAGGCTGACTCGTGGAGCTGTCCGTGGTGCTGAACCCACTACATGGACGGAATGGGGACTGAATGTGTGTGTGTGTGTGTGTGTGTGTATGTTAAATCCTGCTCTGCACCTTTACTGGGCTGTGGAAAATGTGTCAGCTCATGCATGCTATATTCATCTGCGCAGCCTCTTTTTTTGGATGTGTGTTTTTCCTGCTCAGTCCCTCCCACAACAACAGGCTGAGGAGGAAGCCTTCATGGTACTGCCTCAACCCCCTGATAAACAACTCCACAGCCATCCACAGCCACTGTTTTCACTCCGCCTGCATCACTTACTGACCTGGCTTCCATAATCTGGGTCCTGCCCAGTGCATGGTGGGGGCGGGTGCAGGGGTTGGGACGCAGTTATCAAATGGCCTAGATTACAAATGCCCAAGCACAAATAAAAGAACAGACTGATGGACACAGTCAGTCAGTCAGGGTCCATCAGAGTCTGCAATGACATGCTAACCCGTTGTATCTGCGTCACCATAGTGACAGAGAGTGTGTGGTGGAGGGGTTGAGGGGGGGGTGGAGGTGAGTGTTTCTGTTGTTCTCTTGTGTCACAAGTGGTGAGAAATCAACATTATTTTCTATATGATTCATCTTATCCATCAACTTACCTGCTTTATACCCATTGGTGTGGTGTGAGTGTGCTTGAGCCTCTCTACAACATACATAAGGTGAAGGCAGGTAACACTGCCTGGACAGGCTGCCAGTCTATTACAGGGTACAGTCATCACACTCATACCTAAGGATAATTTCTCCAGTCAAATTTAATTTTTGGACTTTGGAAGGAAACCTGGAAGGAAACCCAAACACACACAGCCACAAAGTCCATACAGTGCTCTTAGCAAGCCTTATATTTGCATCCCATGTAGACATGGAAAAATTGTGAGACAATATCTCCCTGGGCATGTAAAAAGGTCCCGTCCAACCCCAATAGACCCCAGACTGGAAAGAGACATGGCAACCAAGTTTGTGCTCATCGCACTCTTGTTGACTGTGTTTCTTTGGGGTCAGAGATTTGTCTTGTTCTGCTCAGTTCGCATCTGCCCGCTTTCTTAGCGCGATGTGATCTGTCAATTAATTTTCGAGCCTATCAAAAGAAAGTTCATCATCAAATAGTTTTGAATTGTTTTTGAAAGTGTAATGAAGAGGTGCTACATTAAGATCCATTTCACTGTATACTCAAGTTCACACTTTGTTTAAATGCCAGCAATGTATTTCTATTTTCCTCTCATTTAGTTGTTATTCTGTTTTTTTCTATATTTTCAGCAATGTCACACAAAACATGCTGTTACATGTTACACTGCATATGTTTTTTTATTCAATTTTTTGTAACAATTATTTATTTAGCATCTCACGACTTGACTTGTTTTGTGTTCTGTTTACAACTGCATATCGTACAGTCCTGTAGTTCCACTGCGGTCTAATAAATGTTTTATTTTTGACTTCAATGACTTGAATAGTGTGAGTATAAAAAAGCAGTATGAGGACTTTGGGCTCTGGGTACCATTTTTTTTATGTTTTGTGTTAAAAAAACAAAACAAATAAAACCAAATCGACTCACTGGTCAGTCATGATCTTCTGTCAGTGAATATTACACCAAATAGTGCACAGCACAGATCAAATATTGCTCCAGAAGGCCTCCTGAACCCTCAGGCATCCGGGTGTGGGTCTGCTGGGCCTGCCCAGTGATTCATCAATGCATGTGGATGTGACCTACATGTTATTTATGGAACCAATACTGGAGTTACAGTGGATTCCTGCAGTGGGCTAAGTAAGCAAGCCGTTCCACTTCCTGCCTGAACATCAGTCAAACTGAGCTAAATCTGATCTCTGAACTGTGGAAACTGAAGCTGTGGGCAGACATGGGGAGGATGAAGTAGTTCTGAAAATAAGTTTTCAGCAGCCTTACCTCCATCAGAGTAGGTTTCAGTGCCATATCCATCTTGCAGCCCATTGCTCCATGTCCCCTCATATCGAGCCCCGCTGGCTGTGCTCTCCAGCTGCCCATAGCGACCTTTGAACCCCTGCGTCCACTCTCCTCTGTACTCCCAACGGCCCTTGTTCTCCACCCCGATGCCATGCCGCTTGCCCTGTGCCCAAGTGCCCTGGTAGCTGTTCCCACTGGGCCACGTGTACACACCCAGGACCTCAAAGCCATGGCTCCAGGCACCTGCATACTCGCCCTGACCCTGGGGCCCAGTGCAGACCCCTCGTCCATGGGCCTTCCCCTGCTCCCACCCCCCGCAGTACGACCCCCCGTCATCAAAGTCAAACCTGCCTCCAGTGGACATGCATGAAACAGGTTTAGGGCAAATCCTTAGAATGTCAAGAAACAAAAAGTACGGCCCACTTCCACTCAGAAGGAGGAAAGAAGGGAGGAGGCCTCAATTGGATATGGTAGCATTGAAGTGTGGGGGCCTTGATTCTTGTTCTCCGGCTAATGTAAGAATGTAAAGCACAAGCTCCTTGTATCAGAATCAACAAGACTTGGCCCAAAGAGCATCACTTGGCAATGGAGGAGCAGTCTCAGCCTCAGCAGCCAGTCTGGAGTGACAAACGCAGCTGCTGTGCATGCTGCTTCCCATGGGCATGCAGGCTCAGAGTGCTTCTCATCCTCCTCCTCCTCCACTTCCTCCTCCACCTTTATGCTCCACGCAACCGGGGGGAGCTCGCCCAGGCCCGTTGCCTCAGCTGTGCAGCAGTGGGGTGCTCCAGACGAACAAGGCCTAGGCTTTTCCAGCGGTCCCAGAGGCCTGACCAAGTAGCGGAAAGCAGCGAGCAAGCTCAGTTCAATCAGGCGCTATAGCATCCTCTTCTCCCGGCTGCAAAGGTACCCAGACAGGGATACAGGATGGGGATGCTGCCACGCTCATACGCCATTAAAAAAAATCAAGAGAAGTTGGACATATCTCTATAGCATGGCCTGGAAATGAGCAATCTAGGCTAGGAGACGCACATCCATGAAGCTCAGCCCTGCACACACACCTCGACAGACATCACAGAGACTGAATATCTCCTCTTATTTTCCTCTTCTCCGCTCTGCTGTGATCTAATGATGAGGCTCTCCTCCTCTCCCCTCTCCTCCTCTCCTGATGATGTGAAGAGAAAGAGCAGCACAGGAAAAATAAATTATTCCTTTGCTTCTGCCTTTGTCCTCTCCATTGTCAGCGCTCTGCTAAACCTGGATTGTTGTTGGATCCCAATTTCCCAATTCCACCAAGTCATCTGTCCTCTTGTTTTTCGGCCTTGTTCTTCCTCTTCCTCTCTCTCTCACTCTCTCGCTCGCTCTCGCTCTAAAATCTGCTCATTACAGGACTGTTCCACCCCAGCCAATACCCCTCCCCCACATACACTCTCTCTCACACACACACACAGAGCACACGCTCCTTCCCTGGGCTCTTAAAGAGATAGAGACAGAGAGATGCTGTGACTGGCTGCTTATATGGCACTAGCTGCTTGTTCCCTTTGGGAATACAACCTGCTATTCCTAATTATCCAGCCTCATTTCACTCTCTCCCTCTCGCACTAAAATCTGGTCAGTCAGCAATCTGTTTTTCCTGATAGCCAAATGTTTGCGAGATCATTGATCTTGTGCCTCCCTTCCCAGAAGATAACTGTTAGTGTTTTCTGGTGTATCTCACAGGCAAACCAATGGGCTGTAGCTGTCTCTTGAATGCAGAGACCCAGACTGACCCCTGTTTTGAATTAGTACCATACCTGAAAATTATCATTGTCTGTCTGCCCGTGTGCTGAAAGATGTCGCTGATGCATCCCAAACTGGCTGTTAGTGCATTTACATGATAAACATATTGGTTATCAATAATCAGAGAATCATGGTATAAGAAATCTTTGTCAGTAAACACACCAACTGCTGTGACTAGAGCAAAAGGAGGTGGTGAGAAACTGTGTAGGCATATTTCAACAGATGTAAAAAAGCAGTGACTTTATACCGATTATTTAAAAAAGTAAAAATAAATACACAGAAATGATTCAATAAGAATGATGCAATGATGAATAAATACACTTTTTAATGTAAAAGGATTTTTTTAATGGCTAAATTGGAAATATTGTAAAACAATTCTGAATAAAACAGACCCGTGCGACACTGCTAGGTAATACGCGGTTGAGGTGATGGATGCATTTGTGTATAATATATTCTGGGTGATTCTATGTGTAATTACATGTCTCCATTTCTTTTCGCTCTATATGATGAAAATTGGACAGACTTTTGATATTTAGCTGGCAACTCACATTTCAAGACCAAACAGAAAAACAGATAAATGTAAACCTTTGCACTGTATGGCCATAAATAGTAAGGTACTAACATCAATTAGTAATATCAATTATTAGGTTTTTTTATTAATAGCAGAATAACACAAAGCTTACTCTTGACAAAAATAAGACATTTGAGGGCATCACCCTTAGCTCTCATCATTTTGCTGTAAAAAAAATGGCCGATTAAATCTTAAAGCCAACAAACTGATGAGGAAGTTGGTGATTTGATGCAGCTGCACACCTGAGCACCAGCTGACAGGTGATGGAAGAGACCAGAGGTCAACATAAGCACCGCACAGTATCAGATCTGATACTGAGCTGATTACCAAGAGCTTCAGAAGCTTTTGCAGGCATAGGTACTGGAATTCAACAACTAAACTAATGCTATTCATTGCTAACCTACCTCCTCATACAATTTTTGCTCAACTGGCACCAAACTTGCATCAGACAGTCCTTCACAAACAATCCAAAAAGATTTTTAATTAATCAAAAACTGAGCCTACATTGCATCCAAATGTTGTAAACTGTAAACAGTGTTTTAAATGAATACTTGCAAACATACTTGCAAAATACTCTTGCTACGTACATCTTCAATTTTCATTAAAAGAAAAGACTAAACATCACCATCATGGTAGGTGATGTTTGAAATTTCTTATCTCAAATGCTTAATTTTTTACAGCATTTTGCATTTTGCTCTCGTGAAATTGGAGTCACTGCAAAAATGGCATCATTTAAACTTTTTTTTTTCCAATTATGGAGCCAATAAATCATGTTTAAAGACAAATACCCAACATATCCATGCTGTCTAGATGTAACCACAGATGCTAGTGGTGTGATGCTGTAATGGAACAGGGTGGTGGGTGAGTGCTGCGTTACATAACACGACCCTGTTTTCAGACCCACCCATTACATCCAGATTTCTAGATGGTGAAACACTGTCTGTCAGGCCTAACTCCACAGTGAAACTATGAGGGACAAAAATGTTTTAAATGATCTTCTACAGGCACATAACTATAAAACATCGTGTGCTGTCCTTTTTATTGACCTGTCTAAGGTACTTGACATGGTAGATCACCCACTTTTAACCAAATCCTGGCTTAAAATTGTTATCTCAAACCAAGCTAATCCTTGTTTGTGCTCAATCAAATCCAGTACGTCAAAGCGGCGGGCTCTGTCCTTGAGGGCTCTGTCCTTGAGGTCTCAAAGGGAATTAACATTAATTTTATTTTCAGTTTACATAAATTGTCTCTGCAACAATCTGTCAAATGGTTTACACCATCTTTATACTGATGATACCGTGCTTTATCGCTCCTCTTCTGCTCTTCTTCATTTGTGCAAGCTCTGCAGGTTTTACAGTCTACTTTTACTCTTGTTCACTCTCAATTGCACACACTAAATTAGTTTTTTAACACAGACATTACAATGGAGGTACCAGAGGACATACCATCAAAAACTGCTGCCCATGATGATGTAATAGAGTTTATAATCAGCTACAAGTGCCTGAACCAGCCTATTTTTATTCGAGTGCATAGATTTTTAGTTTGAGAGCATAATTTCTGCTCTCAACATTTTCTTTCAAAATGTGTGCTTGGACTAGTAAATTAAATGCTTGAGCTCAAATTTCTTCTCCTTGCACACAGCAATTTTGCTTGTATTCAAATATGTCGCTGTGTTCGCTCAAATTTAACATGCGCACGGTCAGATCAACTGCTTATGCACTCAGATATATGCTTGCGTGCTCAAATCTGAACTCACACTGAGAACACCCTATTGCACTACTGGTTTTGCCAGCCAATAGGGAGACAGCTCTTGTGGACCAATCAAATGACGGATTCTGCCTTGGGTATGTTCCTTTTTCTTTATGAGTGCGCAGTAGAATGTGGTCTGTTTGTAAGAACTGCTTGTCTTTGATAATACACCAATTTGCCACATTGGGCAATTATTTAAATTGTCACCTATTTAAGACGGCAGCATATTTATGTAAAATGATGAAGTTATCCAAAGAAGTTATCAAAATGTAGGGTTTTTTTTTAAAAATATATCAGCAGATTATATTTTATGTAGTATGGTACTTCTCTGTAACGTCGTGGTTAAGTGTAGCCTTTGTCATCGCATTTTAGACCATGGGACCATTCAGTTTTCTTGTGAAACTACCAAGTTCCAACCCTCCATGATGATGTCACCCATAGATTTGCGAAGGGCTGTTTATGAAGCATCACAGTCTCAAAACCAAGGTTCGAGAGGTTGTAATTGTAAACTTGTGAAGTCTGGACTTGGCAAGTTTACTTGAAAGTACAAACTCCCGGAGGACGTAATGAACAGAGGACAACATGCTTTCTACATGGGTTTCGGTCATCAACCTTTTCACCCTTTCTGGCTCTGCAGGTTTGAATATATGGAAGAATCATTGTATCATCGAGGCTCCTACAACCCCTATGTCATCTTCTCTGTTATTGGTTGCCAAAATCAACACAAAAGTGTTTTTGCTGTCCTTTATCAGCAGACCAAACTACCAGGGACCACTAGATAAAACTTATTTTCAATATCAGTGTTCCTGCAACTCTCCCTGCCGCTCTTTTTGCACCTGAATGTTTCGTTATTGGGGACAATAGCGGGTGAAAATGGCATCAAATCTGCATTTGGAAAGAGGGGCGATTTCAACTGTTAGGGACTCACTTGCAGTGCAATCGGTAGAGGTAAAGCCACACTAGCCCCGATAAGATAGCAGTGTTGTGTCATGATGCACCCATTGAGAATACATTGGGTCACCCCGCTGGGGCGTCACATTCACTGCACTAAGCATGCTGGAATACCACACGACGCCCTGACGGCACAACCCAATGTATTCTAAGTGGGTGTGACACAGAGCGACACCACACTACGATTCTGTCAGGACTAGTGTGACTTTACCTTTAAGTCTCGTCACTTGTGTAACATTATACTGTCTGATCAGCCAGACCCCTGAACTACAACTGTCGTATACAATTTTCACTGGATATTTTGACAGACAGGGTTAAAAATGGACTTGGCAAAAAAAAGGGCAAATTTTACCTGTCAAAATCCCGCCATTACTGGAAACCCAGCTTCATTGAATTTAAAGCCCCATTTCTACTACATTGTACCAGCTTGGCTTTACTCGACTTGACCTTGTGTTTCCATTACCTGGAATGTGTAACCTGGTCCTGTTTTCTGGAACCTGCTCGCCTGCTTGGCCAGGCCGGGCTTAGTAGGGTGTCACCAGAAATCAGTGTTATAGGGCGGTGTTATGCAGCCTACAGTGCCCCTGGTGACATGGATGTGTATGTACTTGCTTAAGGTGACATGCGGCAGTCCTTTTATGTGCGCAGCCCTCCATTACATGTTACTGAGAGACACTCATAACATGGTGTCAGAAGCTGTGTTGGAACCTATGTTATGTATGTAATTATGTATTTGTGTTGGTAGGCTTGGTTAGAAGTTTCAGTTAGCCCGCTAGCATTAGCATGCCGCTGAGACGATTCCGCCACCAGAGCCCTTGAAGATGACCGAGGATCTTCACAGCAACTGGGTTAACTTTTGCTTGGAATTTGCGGATTATTTGCTTGCAACCAGGATCGACAAGGCAGAGATACTGGTGCAGGCAGCAATGCTAAGGAGGCTAATGGGAGAGGACTGCTATCATGTTTATAAGCACAGCCTTGGACTCACGAGAGAAGATCAGAAAGACAAGGGAGCGACTTAGAATAATTGATGAGGGCGCCAGAGACTGAGGCTCTACAACAGTGAGTGGATGAGTTCAATGGCCGTGTACGGCACACAGTGTGTCAGAGGGAGGGCACACAACCTGGACTTTGAGAGAGAGAGAGCGCACCAGCCAGAAGCCCTTGCTCTCAGGGGAGACGTGAGAGACTTGGCCTGATACGTTTCACCATCACCGATGAGCTGAACAAAGTGGAACACTGCAAGACAGGTGAGCTAATCAAAGATCTCATTAACACTGACAATGATGTGTTCATATATCACATGCCTATGCTCCCTCATTACGCTCCTCCCTAGAATGTCGTCTTGCACTGCCAACCCCACACACAAAACAATCTCAGTTTCAGACTGTTTGCCTTTTTGGTCCCTAAGTGGTGGAACACACTTCCAAACACCATCAGAGTGGGAACCTCTCTACCCATTCTCAAGAATCTCTTGAAGACTCTCCTCTTCCAAGAGCAGTGCTCTAGCACTGACAAACAAACAAAAAACTTCTGTCCTATCTTTCTATTGAACCTCTATCTTATCTGTCTAATCTACCTCAACTATCGACTCTTCTTGCATTTATACCGTCCCTCAACTGTAAGTTGCTTTGGATAAAAGCATCTGCCAAATGAGTAAAGGTAAATGTAAATGTATTCACCAGCCAAGTTGAGTCGCTGCCTGGCGACATTCACTTTGAGTAACGTGGCACCTGTCCAGTGCGCACCAAGGAATGCTCCAGTGGCCCTTAAGGCGGATGGTAAGGCACAGCTGGACCAACATGAGAAAGATGGACACTTAACCAGTTACTCAGCCTACTGACTAGATTATTAACCTGGTCATAGTGAAGACCCCAGACAAGTTAAGGCTTTGCATCGACCCTGAACCCCTTAACCGTGCTCTGAAAAGGTCCGATTACCTCATGCCCACTTTGGATGACATGCTATCCAAGCTGCCAAAGGCACGTATATTCACCCTGGTGGATGTGGGTGACGCATTCCTGCAGTGTCAACTGGATGAGAGCAGCCTGATGACAACATTCTGGACTCCCCAAGGTAGAAAGAGAGGGCTGAAGCTCCCTTTTGGCATATCAGTTGCACTAGAGCTGTATCAGAGGAAACAACATGAGCTGCTGAGCAGTTTGAAAGGGATTGAGCCCATATGTTATGAGAACCGCGGCAACGGCACCTTGGTAAGCAGATTGAATCCTGTTACACAGGAGAGATAGGAGAAGACAGCCTGTCGGGCTCACAGGCTCTTGCAGTAATTTAATAAAATCATTTCTTCAGCAAATACAATGCAAATATTCAGACTCTCTTCATGGTTCGCATATTATCTACTCCATGTCCTTGTAACATATACAATGAATTTCGGTATGCATGTCAATACAAAACCCAAAATAAATCTCTTTTCACCAGATCCATGTCCACTTACTCTTTATCGTAGTATTTTACGCTATCAAAATGAAATCTGGAGACAATGGTAATATTAAACAGCTAAAGGTTCAGGATACTTAGAAACTTCCATCGACAGTATTTTGCTATCAATACAACTCAACAGAGTACTGCAGTGACATGCGGTCAGGAGAGGCTGCCATCATGGAAAAAATCAAATATATAATAAACAAATAAATGAAATGGTTATATTTATCAAATGGTATCAAATTGTGGCTATGAATTAATTTTCCATTTAACTTGATCAGTTTGACTGTTTTTTAATGAAAAATCGCTGAATTTTCACATTACCGTTAAAACGCTGGGAAGAGACGCAGGGTGAGGCAGCAGCAAACTGAGCCTCACATCGAATTGCGCAATCCCTCCCAAATTGCTCTTCCATGCAATGGCAGCGTGCCACTGTCTCTTTCTGTATGTTGCCAATCAAATGTTTCAAACACTTTTGATATATGCCCTCCTGACTTCCCATAGTTTGGCTGATGTTTGTTGTTGTTTGTGTGTAGCCGAATTCGTGTGCTCAGCGATCTTACAACGGCAGTGAAGGGGCACTGGGTGAGGCAGGCAGTTCTCCTGCCTCATGGTAGGGGGCGCTAGTGAGCCCAGGGATTCCACTTGCGACTACTCTGCTCGGCTGCAGAAGAAGTAATAGTGGCGAGTGATTTCAAACGCAGCCGTCCGTTATTTACTCCTATCGTTGATTATAAGTAAGGGTAAGACAGTGATACGGTTTGTAGGTATGAATAATGCTGATATGAGATTTTAAACAATCCACTAAATGCTGTCAATCAAATGGCAAATAAGATACTCTATGGGGTTCACATGTTGGAAAATCTCATAGTGATGACGTCAGTGCCTCACCAGAGTACTGCATATCATGCTCAGAACTCATCCACTCGCATTCACACTCTCTCAATGTATTTACTGTGTAACAAATCTCTTTTTTACCAGTCATCTGTTATATCTAAATCCATTGAGCAAAAAGTTAACCAATAGTGGGTAGCTAACATGGCAAGCTAACCAATACACAATGACATTTTAATCATATCAAGCATTACTTACGTGAATACGCACGAGGGAAAGTGTGTGGGTTGAGCGGACTTGCTCTCTATTACCGTGCGCACAGTGCGTGATCATTAGACCATTACTTTATTGGGCGTTGCCCTCACGTTTCACTTCAGACAGATTTAAAAAACAGGCTCAAACGAAAATTATTTGGCTAAAACATGCACCAATATCTAAAACATTTCAGCAGGGTTAATTCCAAGTTTCAGGGTGTTTTTGCACATTTCGCCACTTGTTTCACAGGAGAGAAACGGGGTGACAGCGTGTCAGACTCACGGGCTCTTGCAGTAATGAAATGGAGCGCAATACCTGCACCTAAACCACTCTCCCCTAAACCACTCTCCCGCCATTGCCCCCAGCTGGCCTGGGGTAAACATTACATCATTCACCTTGAAGGAAAACCACTTTGAAATGGAAAAACTCTTCCCTAAATAAGATACGTTACCTTAAATTGTATTGAAAGAAAAGACAATTATTCCCTTTCCTTTCACTTTCACACAAATGTAAAACTTTTGTGGTCATCACACATAGCTGATGACGTCCTCATAGTCAGCTGTGGGGACAAGGCTGTTTGCAACCACAATGCAAACCTCTTGGCTTTGATGAACAGATGCAAGGAAAGGAAGCTGAGCCTGAGCGTAAAAAAGCTGCAGTTTTGAGTGAGAGAGATCTGCTTCCACTTCGACATACTGTCTGCAGAGGGCCTTAAGGCTGACCCCGAAAAGGTCAGGGTGGTCCTGGAGATGGCAAAACCCCCCGGATGCAAAAGGCATTCATCGGTGTGTCGGCTTTGTTAACTATTTGTCAAGGTTCATACCCTACGTGTTGGAAGCGTGTGAACTGCTTAGGAGGTTGGCTGGACATAAGGGGTGCCATGGCTTTGGTTGCCCAAACATGATGCTGCTGTGGAGGAAATCAAGAAACTGGTCACAGCGGTGCCAGTTCTTTGCTACTTTCTGCTTCAAGGGGGACAGCTGGTCACATTTGCCTCCCCTGTGCTGTACCAGACGGAGCAGAACTACATGCGGACTGAGAAGGAGCACTTGAGCAACGTATTCACCTTGCAATCCCTCCATTACTACTTATATGGGAGAGGAGATGTGACTGCCGAGACCACCCACCGCCCACTGGTGTCAATCTCCCTTAAGCCCTTTCTTAGTGCACCCAAGCAGCTCCAGAGCATGCTCCTTACACTTCAGAACTACTGCCTCACGGTGGTGTATAGGCTGTGCCCTGAAATGTAAGTGACACGCTCAGCAGGGCCACCACCCCGCCACAGAGAACGGACTCTCAGTACAGACGTGACATGGTGTGCAGCATGCAGCAGGAGCAGTGTGATACGGCAGCCATTCGCCAAACGGACTACCTAAACGTCACCAGCCAGCACCTTGGACAGATTGGACGACACACAGAAGAGGGTGTGTGCCTTCAAACACTCAAGTAGGGGGTGAAATTAGCGCACAGGACGTTGTGCTTTTTAGGAGCCAGCATGTCATCATCCCAAAAGCTATGCATCCTGAGATACTGAGACGGATCCACTACAACCATGTGGGGGGTGAGGCTTGCTATTGACAGGCCTGCGATACTATCTACTGGCCTAACATGCAAGGGGAAATCAAAGACTATTTGCAGCAGTGCTCTGTGTGCAATGAGTATGCACATGAGACTATGAGGTCACACCCGCTCCCCACGCGTCACTGGCAGCTGGTGAGCATTGACCTGTTCAGTTACGCAAGGCAGGACTTCCTGCTCATGGTGGCTCACGGATTTCTGGGCAATTGATATACTCCCAGACCTGGCAGCAGAATTGGCTATCCGAAGGTGAAAGGCGCAGTTTGCACAATATGGCATCCCTGACTGGGTCATTTCCAACTGTGGAGGTCAGTTTGACTATGGAGCAGGCGTTTGCGAAGGAGTGGGGCTCTTAACATGTCATGTCCTCCCCAAGGCACTCAAAGGCTAACGACAAAGCAGAGTTTGTGAAGGGTATTTGCAGAAAAGCATTTGGAGAAAAGCAGACTATACCAACAAGGACCCCGGGAAGGCCTGTCTTTACTGGAGGAGCACGCCCACTGAGAGCATGCGCTGCCTCACAGCACAGCGGCTGATGTTATGGAGGCTGAGAACTCTTCTCCCTGTGGCCAACCAGCTGCTGGAGCCTTAGGTCATCACTAGGGTCACTGACAAGCTGAGAGTGAAGCACCAGGCTCCAAAGCTGATGTATGACAGATCTGCGAGGGACCTTCCAGAGCAGGCATATAGGCTAAGGTGACCAGACATCTCGGATTTCCGGGGACAGTCCCCAATTCAGCCGCCCTGTCCCCAACTATCCCAGAAAAAGTCCCAAATTTTGAATGGGAAAAGTTGCGTGGAGCATAGAGAGAGAGGGAGAGAGAGGTAGAGTGCAAGCAAATGAGCAGAGCAGAAACGTCCCCGGTCCGAGGCAACAGCCCCCTGCCACGACAACGACGATCGGCTACTGTCGGACTTCAACCCCCACCCCCCAAGGCCGGGTGTCCCCAATTTTGGAGATGAAAATATGCTCACCTTAATATACGCGATCACCTAGAGCGCCATCTGCTGGAGGGGAACACTCACCTCGAGGAAAAAAATGATTGACACCCACAACAAATAATAGAAACTGAAGGAAGTTTATCCAAATATGTGGGTGGCCCTGAGGACTGCTGTCACCATTCCTGTGACAGTTGCACCACTATAGTTCTGGGGGGATGGAACCAGACGTAGACCAGAATGTAGGTGGATTTGATTGGTCAGGGAAAACCGGGACAGGTGGCAACGCTAGTTAGTTGAAATAATTAGTTACATTTAGTTAGTTAAATAAATTGAATAAATAGTGATTCGTTTTCTGCGCAGTTTACGTATGGGAAGTCTATCTCAATGAAAAATGTCCTAATCTTCTTGTTTAAAATGTCAGGATGTCAAAAATAGTGACTGAACTGACTTGATGTACGGAAGCCACTTATTGCACAGTTGATTTATTTTTCCTCTTCTTGATAAAATGTATTGCAACAAGATTATGCATGCAATGGAACTAGAATAGTTGCATCTGTGTGACTGTTATTACATGTCAAAGAGGAGGGCTTTTCAAGTCCGCATAGGGCTCCCCCCGTCGACTGCCCTGAAACCTGAAATTCAATACCTGTTGGAAGTTGATATTACAATTAGTGCTTCACTGACTAAACATGAAAGACCATTCATCTGTAACTTAAGTACAATTCAACCATATGATCACTTTGTAAAACACATCAGATGTCATCACAACATATGTCCCATGTTGAGCAGAGAAGTGACACCCTGTTCAGTGAGATGTGATCATCTGCATTAACGCCCTTTGAGACACAGGACGGATGAAGACTTCAAAGACGAGGACACAGGAGAGTGGTAGTGACATGATGTCTTATTAATATTTTTTTCATTCATGTGATAAAATGTAGCTCTGACCATTTCAAAAACATCTCCTCCATGACATTTTTAAAATTAGGAGTGCACAGGTCCACCTGATCAGCTACAGTACAATGAGCCACTGGAACACCAAAGCAAAACACTATTCAGCATAATCAGTGTCATCTGATTATACTAATCACCTGAGCAGCCCATTATAAAATATAACTTATTTAATTAACTCATTAAAATCATGAACAACTATATTAAAAACAATAAATGTTTGTATGATTTAGCCAATTTGGAAGTGTGTGTGGCATGCATGTATGTGTGTATTCATGTGTCTGCATGCACCTATGCATGTCATGATCTATTCCATACCAAATGAGCACAAAAACATCAATACAAAGGAAACCACCCCAGATTTTTTTGTAAAGTTTGCAGCAAAGTGTGTGTGTGTGTGTGTGTGCTTTTTCTTCCAATATTGCAGCTTGTAGCTTGATTAACTGTGGTCTAACCTAAACAGTAGTGCCAGTATTTGGAATAAAGTAATGGATTAGAGACTGCATTGACTAGATTTATTTTGGAACTGTATCCTAAGGGATGCTTCAATAGAAGGTGAGTTTATTCTCAGCCATCTTCTCTGCTGGCTATAGTAGACAGACTGTCACTACTATCATATACACACACTATCATATACAAACAACTATCTCTTACTGCATAGAATGTATGTGTTAAACACTGACTGTGACACCAGTTATGTTATAATGTTTGGATGGTCCAAAATGCTGATTATTAGACAACTCAGGCAACATTTAAATTGTGATTATTCCACTATAGAACTGAAAGAACTGAATTATTAGCTCCTTCGATTCAGTTCAGCTCTTCCCGACCATAGATAAACATTAGATGTCATACCGAGCACCACCGTCTATTGGAACACAAGCATCAACAGAGGGGCTGTCTTGACATGGGCTAGTGCTCCTTTTGAATTAATTAAGGTCAATCAGGGGGCCAAAATGACATACAGAATCAAATCAAATCAAATCAAAAATGTTCTTTGTTATTATTCTCTATTATCTTTATTACCTTTGGTTATTTCAAATGTCAGAAGTGCATTTAGGACCAAGCGGCGAGTAAAATGATAGATAAGCTCTTATTAATGTAGTTTGTTTTAATTGTAATATTCAAATTCTAACGCACATGCAGACAATTTTTCACATCTTTGCATTCAAGATTTACCGAAACGACACTCCGACTAGGCTACATCCAGAGTAATGCATTTACAAACACCAGAAATTAGCCAGCAAAGCTCGCTGAAAGACCCTGGCCAGTGTCTGTTGTCTGTCTATCTGTTGGCCAGGATAAGCCCTGTAGCGCTACCACTTACACAAAGTCCTAAAATCACAGGTGAGCTTGGTCAGGCCTTAGACGTTTTACTAAACAGCCTTTTCCATACATTTTTTAGAAGTTATGCTGTGCCAGAGAGAGTGGAAACCACTGGACCTTGCATGGATAATGTTTATGTACACATTTTTGCATATATATTAATTAATTTACTTACCTGTAACTCACCAATAACCAGCTTTTTCGTAAGTCTGGATAAAACACTGATAGACAGGGCAGGTCCACACTCAGACATTTGTATGCATTGATAAAGAACTATTGACACTGAACTTTAGACAATACATTTTCCAAGCAAGGAAAAGTTTATTTTCACATGTAATATTGTCGTGGCCGAATGGAATTAACTACATAATGTACTCAGGTAGAGAAACCCAATGTCCACGCTAGATTGCCACCTGTAGGTGGTTTATTGTTTATTCCATTCAACAAACAAAAAATCCATTGTCTCTCTCTAGTTAAAAACCATATGCCCCCGCTTAGTGGTGAGCATATATAGGAGACAGACTTAGCCTGTCTGCCTGTGCAGACAGATCCTACCCCCACTTCCAACTGATAAACACCTTTACCTGTTCCCATTACTGCCCCCAAGTGTCTACAATGAAAAAGTACAATCAAAAAATCAACCGAAACAAAGGAGACACAGCGTGGAGCTTGGCCCTGCTGAAACAAAGGCTAGACTTATTATATAGAGACTAGATAAACAAGACTAGATATATTATATAGTTATGAATAACAAGCAAAAAAATATAAACAAAATATTACTGTCAGTAAAATAATGATAATGAACAAATTAACTGACAAAATTGACGACTAGAGCGTGCATTGCTATCACAATTACTGAACTCTCAAAAAAAAGGAAAGGAGGAAAACAAGCATCTGAAACTGTGTATCATCACAGATGTTTTCTCAGGCTGCGTTCACAATGACAGGTGGCAGACACGAAAGAGCGGCAACTCTATATTCAGAACCAATGGAAATGGCGAATGACGCAAATCTAGGGTCTTGAGTGTCTTGAGCGGTTCAAATGAAGCATCAGGAGCGACACGAATGAAGTTGGAAAAATTACGGGTTAATACGGGTTTATCCTGATGTCACAATTTGCACGGAAGCATAGAGGAAAATCTAGTTGTTTGTGTGTGGGCACCTGATCTTCTGTGAAACCGCAACAGTTTTTAACCAGGAACGGCTCAAAAAGAAGAGGCTCGAGCCCAAGTCAGAGGGTCAATTCCACAGAATGCTCAAAGATTCGGGGGTGAGGGTGCCTGTGAATTACTGTGACATCACGCTGTTGTTAAACCTTTCAGTGGTTTTCTGTCCAAATTCTCTGGATACATGAAACGTCCATGAATTAAACATATGCGAAACAAAGATTAGTAATTAGCTATGTTTGCAGCTGAGCACGTCCTGTCAACATTTTTACAGCCGTCTCTTTTACTATTACCGTCTATGGGGAAAATGCTTTTTGGGCCCAGTGGAATTTCTGTTGTGATACCAGGGTTGGCCTCTGGGTGAAATCGGAACGCCAGAAGAGGGGTGGCATCCATGACCTCAGCAAAGATC
The DNA here is from genome assembly GCA_029224185.1 of Karalla daura. Classification (NCBI taxonomy): domain Eukaryota; kingdom Metazoa; phylum Chordata; class Actinopteri; order Chaetodontiformes; family Leiognathidae; genus Karalla; species Karalla daura. The sequence continues at coordinate 27,167,952 of CM055190.1, read as the reverse complement.
TCTGCTCAACCTCAACACATGGTGTGATTCGATGCTGAAAGAGAAGAAAGAAAATAATTAGAATAGAAATGACAAGAACTGGAGATCTGAAGTCAGGAAACTGAGGAGAAGAGACAGAGGGCTAGGAGAGATTATCGGCGACGTAAACTGTTAGACAATCGATTTTCCAGTAAATCACGGCCAATTGATACATTCGCACACTAACTTGCTACCAGTGCTAATCACTGAAAATAACACAATATTTAGCCTTGTATTATTTCTAAAACCACTCAGGATAAACTCAAAACAGGTTGGAATGATTTATTACTGTTTGAAGCATTTGTTTATGTGCTTTATGAATCTTGTGCTGCCATTTCATTACTGTGTGTGAAATTTTTGATAGCCGCTTGTTGCAATATGGTGCCCGAGTCAGTGTCGGGCCTGGTAGAAAATTCATGCAGCTTAGCAAATGAGTGAGTTATATAAAATATTATTAGTGAATTAATGTATTATAGTGCGAGCTGCATGTTAAGAAAATGTTTATTTTTAAATGTTTAAGGAATTCATGCTATGTTACTGTGAGTTATGGTTACTCTAATCTTCTTCCACTTTATCGTGGGGGCAGCAGTCTGAGCAGGGACGTCCAGACCTTCCTCTCCTCGGACACTTCCTCCAGCTCTTCCGGGAGTATCCCAAGTATCCCCAGGCCAGCCAAGTAGCATAGTCACTCCAGCATGTCCTGAGTCTTCCTCTGGGTCTCCTCCCGGAGGGACATGCCCAGAACATCTCCTGAGGAAGGGATCGAGGGGGCATCCGATACAGATGCCCGAGCCACATCAGCTGGCTCCTCTCGATGTGGAGGAGCGGCGGCTCTACTCCGAGCTCCTCCTGGGTGACAGAGCTCCTCACCCTATCTCTAAGGGAACAGCCCGCCACCCTGCGGAGAAAACTCATTTCAGCCGCTTGTATCCGGGATCTTGTTCTTTCGGTCATGACCCAAAGTTCATGATCCAGTGCTTCACCTTTCAGCTCAGCCCTTTCTTTACCATAACAGACCGATACAACGGCCGCATTACTCTGGCCACTGCACCAATCCGCCTGGCCTGTCTCACACTCCGTCCTTCCCTCCCTCGTGAACAAGACCCCAACATATTTAAACTCCTCCACTTGAGGCAGGAACTCTCCTTCGACCTGAAGGGGGCAAGCCACGTTTTCTGGTGGAGAACCATGACTTGGAGGTGCTGATTCTCATCCCAGCTGCTTCACACTCAGCTGCAAACCGCCCCAGTGCATGCTGGAGGTCCTGGCTCGGGGGAGCCAATAAGACAACATCATCTGCAAAGAGCAGAGATGAAATCCCGAACCGGACCCCTCCAGTCCCCTGCTGTGCCTAGAAATTCTGTCAATAAAAATAATGAACCGAACCGGTGATAAAGGGCAGCCCTGTCGGAGTCCAACATGCACCGGTAACAGGTCCAACTTACTGCTGGCAATGCGAACCAAGTTCCTGCTCCGGTCGTACAGGGATCGCATGGCCCTCACCAAAGGGCCTTCGACCCCGTACTCCCAGAGCACCTCCCACAAAATGCCATAAGGGTCGAAACCCTTCTCCACAAAACATATGTGGATTGGCAAACTCCCATGAACCCTCGAGCACCCTGTGGACGGTATAGAGCTGGTCCAGTATGTGACAGCCGGAATGAAAACCATATTGTTCCTCCTGGATCCGAGGCTGGACGAGCGGCCTCCTCTCCACAACCCTGGAATAGACTTTCCCCGGGAGGCTAAGGAGAGTGATCCCCCAATAGTTAGAACACACCCTCTTTTTAAAAGAGGAACCACCACCCAAGCCTGCCATTCCAGGGGTACTGTTCCCGACCACCACGTGATGTTGCAGAGGCGTGTCAACCGGGACAGCCATACAACATCCAGAGGCTTGAGGTACTCAGGGCAGATCTCATCCACCCCTTGCTGCTGGGCAGCTCCCAAACTACCTCAGTGACTGCAGCTTGGGTGATGAATGACTCGACCTCAGTGTCTTCTTTCTCTCGGGTGGGATTGAGGGAATCCTTGAAGTATAACTTTCCACCTCCTGACAATGTCTCAAGTTGAGGTCAACAGTGCACCACTTCCACTCTAAACAGTGTTGGTGGAGCACTGCTACCCCCTCCTGAGACGCCGGATGGTTTGCCAGAATTTCTTCGAGGCCAACTGATTCATTGGTCATCGGTCATTCTCCATGGCCGTGCTTTTCCCAGACCCAAGTTTTTGCTTCTGCAACTGCTCAAGCTGCGTTCGCCACAATACTTATCGGCCTACGCATTGTAGTCACCCATTTGCTGACTGCTTTTGTAGGTTTTTTTTTTTGTAAGTGGCTTGCAGAGTTGTCCATCTGTTTCCCTTGCAAATTATCCAGCGTGGTTTGCTTCAAGCAAGGAAGGGGTGCCAGGCTCTCTGCATCCGCAGTGGGCTTGGCCAACAAGTGGCATTTGAGACGAGATGTTCTCCAGTGGTAAGTAAATTCACATCGGCAATAAATACAAATTACTTTTGCCCTGTCGAGGGAGCCATCTGGCAAGGCCGTGTAGCTAAACTCGCCATTCAAAATGCTATCTATTTGATGCATTATAGGCTTACTGCTCACGGGATTGTAGTTTGTGGACAGCATCTACATCTTGTTGATGTTTTTTTGTTTGGACTTTTAAACAACTGTAGGTTGTGTAATTTCTCTCACCCCCCTAGTGTAGGGGTGAGCAGGGACTTATGTAGCAGTAATAAACATGTAGTTTATTAGCACTTCTGACTAGTTTTTGTCGCACTAAATCAATCGTACATTGTTCAACTTATAATGTACTTTACATTTTTCATGTATATTCCAACAGGAGACTGCACTTACAATGGCTGCACTAACAATGGCTAACAATAGCTTGGTGACTTTTTTTTGACATAACTGGAATGCTGATAACTCAACTAACATCCTTCATTAACTTCTGATGATGGAACACACCATAAGATAAACCATAGCCGGGCTGGTCATGTCTGGCGCAGCTACAGTATGGCATCATGAAAAGTGTAGTAGGGCGGCTGTAACAACAATTATGTGTTTTAAAGGGGATATATGCAAAACTCTTTTTCACTGCTTTAGTATGTATATTTGCATATCAGGAGTACCTCCCGACCCCCTAGCATAAGCATATGTTTCGAAAACTGAGTCAGTGTTTTGTAAACTGCTGTAGTCGGAAAAAGTGTCTGAACAAGCCATATTGATCTCAGTCTCCCTGTTATGAGGTCAATTTACATAGCCCCACCATCGCCAACTACACCTACTACACTTGACTGCAGCCTCACTTCTACCAAGCTCTGTTGCTTATATCATCCGACGCAGGGATCACCATGTTTCTCTCAGGCCCTGGCTCAAACATGTACGGTTGCACCACAATTTGTTGTGCAGCAGCCGTTTCTATCCAACACTCGACTGCTGCCATGGTCACGTGACGCCATCCTCACGTCTCCTGCCTGGTAGGATGAGGTGGTAGGGGCATGCCCAATCTCATTAGCATTTAAAGGGAAAGGCAAGAAAAACGAGCACTCAGAGTGGGGCTGTCAAACTGGTGTACAGAAAAGCCAGCTGTGCTCAATCTTTTGGTTTTTCTGACCAAAGCATACTACTACCATTACTTTTACACCTCAAGTAATCATGTTAAAAAGGATAGACGAGCATGTCAGTACAGATGAGAGAAAATGATAGTATACATCTAATATTTAATTTGATAAAAAGGTGGTGTGGCCTGTATGACCTTGAACTCAGTTCTTAGTCATTTGTGCCATATCATTTTATTCCCATGGTCTTTATCATTTACTTGAGATGAATGTGCTTCAGTACAAAGAAGACCCGTTCAGTTGTCACTTTGTTTCCGAAGACAAATAATGACAGCAATGGCGGATAATAAACATGCAAATAGGTCATGACTCTTTAGATAACATGGACCTGACAGAGCCCCCAACTAGAACCTCATATTTCTATCTATGCAAACGCAGCCTGGACACATGTTTAAGAAGAGCTGTCCCACTGCTTTTTCAGTAGAGCAGCTTCACTCTTTGGGAGAGTTTAGGAGTTTGGGAAAGGGCAAAGAGACCCAACGTGGAGACAACGCAGATGTATGACCTGCCCGATTAAGTAGAATAACCTCCGGAAGCCTTGCTGTTTATTGGTGCTGTAATACATGGTTTAGTAACAAATCCATGCAGTGGTCATGGTCAGGAGGATGTTCTGTACCATGACTGAAACCCCTGCGTCCAGTAGTGGTCTGAGGTTCACTCCTTGGGAAACGTACAGGAACTGCAGTGCGCGGCAGTGCTGTCCTCATGTTGTCGAAGACACAAATGAATATTTGAAACACTTTGGTTCCACCAGACGCATCATCGTTATGCCAGGTGGACTTATGCAATATTAATGAGCAAATATTAGGAGTTTGGGCAGTGCATCATTTCATTCACAGAGCCCACCGGGCTCATGTCAGGATTCAGGTGTTCCCCTCAGTCTTGTTCTATATGGCATTTTCATAAATTGAAACCTTTATCCAGTACATATATCTAGAGGGATCCGGATGTATCCATCTGGTCCCCAGATGAGTTGGTTGACCAAGGAAGACTTGGAGTCAGTCAGTAGGGAAGATGCCAGGGTCAGAACAGGTGGTGATCCTAGGTTCTCCAAGCACAACTAGGAGGATTATGACGGTCACATTGTAAATTAAGTCATAATGCAAAACCTTTGTGAGGTATACCAAAATAAACACAACAGGAGAAAAATGAACAGTTTGACTTTTTCCATTTGTATTTTTTTTATTCATGTTTTACATAAAATTTTCTGTCCAATATGTCGAGGGAAATGATGTCACTACCAACTGTTCATTTGTAAAATACCACAGGTAGCTTACAGGTTGGTAGTAAACAAAGATGTTGAGAAAGGAAAGAACAGCCAACGAAAGAACAAAAGCTTTACAAAACAGGAGACGATGGGGAGCGAGTTCTCAGCAGCTCAGGTGAGGATGTCGTGTGCCTGCTGCTCCACCAGCATGGCCATGTTCTTGACGTCGCCACACCAGAAGTCCAAGCGCTCCTTCATGCCTTTGATCTGGGAGCAGAGACAACAAGGTGAGTGCAAATGATCAGTTAGTCCTGATCTAACCCTGAGCAATTAGAATTTCAGGTCGATTATGGTTGATCTGATGGGCCTGTCAATCGCATATGGGGGAAACTTTCATACATTCATATCGTCTATCACTAAGGGAAGAACAGCCTGTTTCCTTGCCGTTTCCTGCAATTACTGAGCTAAGCAACACCGATTAAGGCTCATTACGTTCTTAAAAGCTTGCAGGTTACCTCATCTAGCCAACAAGTGGAATACACTTAAGCAACATTAAATATGTAGAATGGCAAGTCCGATAAAACATGCACGCGAGATCAATGTGATACATTTAACTTACTGATGGGTTCTAGTGATGGTGCAACGTTACATTCATGTTAATGAATGGGGTGACATTATAACAGGCTCCGCCTACTGGAGATACACCGGGCACCGTTTCATCCCGGCTCCGACAGCACTCGTTACTGCAGACATCGATACGTACGCTAACCTTGTCCTCGGCTGGTCTTCTATTGTCACACCAGTCGCCTACAGAGTGGAAATGTAGCTTCCTAGACTAGCTTTAAATCTCACACAGAAGAGTGAGAGGAGTTTGTTTTTACATTTACAGTGTTCCATCAGCGGCTATCATGGACACTGTTGACGACAGGCTTAATAATGGGAGCTCCTAGCCATGGACAAATGAGGAATTTCAGCTGGTTTTCTGTCACGCTTGGAGGGGTCACTAGTCGAGGCCTAATCGGTTACATCACGGGGACTGGCAGAGAACTGGTCATGGACTGGTCAAGGATCACCAGAGGAGCCATCACGGAAAGACCTTCCGAGGGGCTACTACAGCGCGAAACCATTTCCGACGTGAGAGAAAAGAACGGGGACGCACCTGCTGCAGGTCCAGCACTCTGGGCTGCACCCAGGTCATCTGCACCTTCTGGTCCACCTCGTCGATGTTCCCCTTGATCAGGCCCACAGACAGCGCCTTCATCACCAGGAGCTCCACCTGCAGAACACGCACACATTTCCCGTGCTCACCACTTCACGTCGAACAGTCCGACAAAAAGCAAAGCCCGCGCTCTGTGCAGAGGCGATGCCGACAAGTTCGTTGTTCAACTAACCTCATTAACGGGGATTTTGGCACTCTGAGCAATCTCTGTGAAGGTGAGCTGCCTGTGGTTAGCGGGGCGAGTGAAAGTCATCTGCAGGGAGAGGAGACATTCGGGGCGGTCACATTTCTTTTCCCTTTTAACCTTCACAGTGACATCAAGTCGTTCGGTCTCCTTTCTCTCTGCTTCAAACATGACGGGCTCGTCCGGACAGAACAGCCGCATAGAACAGTTGGGAGACCGAGACACAGTTCAAAGTACCACTCGGTGCCGCGTGCAAATACCCCGTTTGGGTGCTCACCTCCATCACGCACAGCAACTGGATCTTCTGCATCAGCTTGGCCTCGTGCGTCGCCAGATCGGGCTGAAACCGAGCAAAGAAAAAAAAAAAGATGCGTCGGGACGGCCACTCTCTTGGCTCGCGCGCAGCGACAACAGAAACGATAAGATACAAAGTCTGCGCATGCCGTCGCCCACCTGCTGGCCCCAGGCGGATTTGAAGCTCTGGAATTTCTCCACGTTGCCGCCGTTGAAGGCGTACAGCGTGTCGATGAGCCACTGCTTGTCCGTGTTCCTCAGGGACTCCAGCACGGGGTGCATGAGCTGCAACGACACAAGAGGCGACACGCGGCTGAGCGACGGGGACGGGGACCGGGGCACGGGAGCTCCCCCCGCTTCCCCCAAAGTCTCACCAGCTCCCCGAAGTTGTACACGCCTTCCCCCAGGAGTCCGGCCAGTCCCAGCGTGAACGCCCTCTCCTGCTTCTCCGTCTCTTCGGGGGGGGGGGGGGGGGGACAAAAGACAACGTCGCGTCACTCGGGCCGTCTGGGCCGGCGGGCTCCGGCCGCCCAGGGCGGCGTTGCTTACCCGGGAGGTCTTTGATGTCCACACATCCGAGGTAGCGCAGGGCGTCTTTGTAGTAGGAGGCGTGGTTGCCGATGATGCGGTAGTACTTGCTGGAGAGGTCGTAAAAGCGGCCGTGGACCGACGTCACCCCGGGCAGGTTGTTCAGCATTTCCTCCACCTCCTCGATGAGTTTCTGGAAGCGGTCAGACAATTAGGCGGTCACCTCCTTTCCTCGAACATCTAGAAAGGGGGGGGGGGGACGCTCGGAGGGTCCAGTACCTTAGTGGCGGGAAGGTCGTTGATCTCCAGTTTAAGGCTGCCGATTGAGGTCTTGCAGAGGATGACGGCCTCTTCGCTGCTCTTCACCTGCGTCCGACATGGCGAGAGGTTGATCGAAATGAAAGTCTCCGTTTACACTCATCTGTCGGCTGGGACTGCCTACACGGACATGCTGTGGTCAAGCACATCACTCCCGCAGGAGCTCTTCCACTAGGATACACGATTTAGCTCGTGTTACAATGCTCTTACTGCTGCTGTGTCGAAGAGAGAGGTGGCGAGCGTTACTCCTTCAGGTATTTCAGTGAAGCACGGATGAGCCTTTTACGTCCTTTAAAATGAGACTACATTTGAAACAACGTGTGTGTGTGTGTGTGTGTGAGAAAAGATCCGACAGACAGTGAACATACTTTTTCTTTGGTCTTTTCAAGAAAAGTGATGGCATCTTTAGGATCTAGAAAACGAAAAGACGTTCAGTTGTGAAGCGATCAACGGGGGGGGGGGGATCGTGCCGGGAAACACTGAACGTGTGGCTCCTACCTTGCATCTGTCTGGCAACATACAGTATAATCTCCATAAGAGACAGCGGGTTGATTCTGGAGGGGAGCGAGGACAGTGGGTGAGTGAAATCGCCAGACAAACAGGGGGTCGGGCGCTGTGAGGCGCGACGTGGGTAGGCTTTAACTCACCGGTGCTCAAAGTCACTGAGGAAATTTTCGTAAAGCTGGAAGGGGAAACAAGGTGAGAACGTCAAATCCACAGCTCACTGAGGACCCGTCAGTAGGGCTGAACGGCTACATGATTCCAATGCATTTCAGGTAGATTAAGATGATCAGTTGTGACTCTGCCCGATAAGACACAGCCGAAATGTGCATTTGTGCGTTATTTGGTCCTCTCTGGGAGCTCATGTCAGTATTCTCCATCACTCAGTAACAGGTCTTTGAACTAGCATACTGTTATTGTTGTATTTCTCTGCATCCACTGCACAATGTTTATATTTACCTATATTATTCTGATTTACTTTGTTTTCTTATTTACCTTGTATTTTCTGGGCAGATGCTTTGAAACTAGCAGTTCCAGGGCAGTATCAAAAACGATCTGTCTGTCATGTCTGTTATGGTGACATTCAGCCCCCAGTATTCCTTATAGTCGTGGAAAGTGTGGCTAACATGCGTGTACCTGTATGAGTCCATCTCCTGCTTTGAAGCACGGGTCTTTGACAAAATCTGTCAGCTTCAGAGTCAACTGATGCCACAATCTGTTGAAAGCACAAACACAGCGGACAGCGTATTGAGACAACACGAAAACTCCCGGACAGGTCAGGCATCGGTTGATCCATCATCAAAACTGAACGATCCCGACTCGTCCGGAGCATCAGCGCTACCAAGCGGCTACGGAAACTAGTTTACGACACGATTTGCCCTCAGATCACCCGGGAATCACACAAATCCTGTCACTCAACGGTTGAAACGCAGAGTGAAATGGTCGGGGACAGAACTTGTGGCTAAAGCTGGGCTAGGGCTAAGGCTAGCTCCGTGCATGACTCAGCGTGCATTTCCAATGAATGGGCGAGCTAACGCCGCGCTAGCCACGGCTAGCCTAGCCCGGGCAGACCGTGACGGGCTTCTCACCTTTTGTTGTACAACTCCTCCAGGTTGTGCCACTCCGCCGCCATCTCCGGCGTGGAGCTGTTACTCTGTTGTTGTTTGAGGTACCCGGCGACATCTTTCATGGTGGCGGCACGGCGAAGTTCAGCCCTAACGGAGACTCGGGAGCTATTTCGGAGCTAACGCCAGGCAGCCTGCTCTGTTATACAGTATCGTAGCGGCGGAGGAGGAGGAGGAAGTCGACTGGCTCGGCTCGTACTGCGCATGCGCAGACGGGGCCGGGGCCGAAAGGAGGACGTACGTCTGCAGCCGCACTGTTGACAGTATGTCGGGAGGAATGACACCCGCAGGTCGCTGAGTTGAAGTCCGGCATGGCTCCTTCCCTCAGCTGCGCGACACTGTCACTTCTCAGCCGTGGTCTAGTTCGCTGTCTGGGCCGGGGAACAAGCAGGAGTGTCTCTGCCTACGGTGAGTCGAGTAGTGATGGTAGAAAGCACAGAATAAGGGAGAGCACGGAGTCTGCAGAAATTGTGGTCATCACAATATCATCTCGGTTTTACAGGTTTGACGGTGAGGAATGGGAGTCCGGCTCCAGTAGATTATGTTGCATGCTACAGGTACAGTGCAAAAAATGAAATCGGGTTTAGAACAACTCATATATGTTTAGAGAGTGCCCCGGAAATTGACATTGACAAAGGGAAGTCTTTAAATACCCTGTTTTGCCCACACTTCAAGATACTGCGCCTCAAGATACTGTGCTGTGTTTGTTAAATATCAAATTCACATAAGATTCTCAGAGTAGTTATTAATTATTTTATTAGTCAATCAGTCTTAAAAAACACCAAAAGTATATGTGCTCTAGTTTAAGGATAGGACCAAAAAATGCTTGCAAGCATGGGGAACTGAGGTCAGTTGTAGTGAAGATGACTGTAGTTCTGGGGTCAGTATGTTATATGCAGATGTACAGCGATGTATGATGAAGTGAGACCATATGATGCTTTGAGAGATTTGAGACAAAATGTAAAAAAAAAAAGATTTGGAATTTCACCCGCAACCAGTGAAAGTGTACATAGACCGGGATGACATGTTGTCACGTTTTGTAGCTAGTTAAAAGCCTTTAAGATTCATTTTGGACCATTTGGAAGATTAAGTAGTAACAAAAAGGCCATTGTTTACGAAGAGTGAGTAAAATAGAACTGATCTCAATCTGAGCTTCAGTGACATGAGAGCCGGGTAACGGGAGCACAGCGTGGCTCGCCACAGCCTTCACAAACTGCTTCTTCTTCTTCGCAGACAAACAAACTCCCCGCCAGGGACTCGAGGCCTTTTCTCCCGCAGTGGCGGTGCTGCCACCGAGCAGCAGACCCTGGAGGACATTGCCAGTGGCATCAGGAAGAAGAAACACAAGAGGGTGGTGGTAATGGCTGGGGCTGGCATCAGCACGCCAAGCGGCATTCCAGACTTCAGGTAACGGAGATATGGACACGGTCTGCGATGTGCCGTAGACCTGTCAACATGCCGTGTGCAACATGTCTGGTTCCTCCCCAGGTCTCCTGGCAGCGGCCTGTATGACAACCTGCAACAGTACGACCTGCCTTATGCCGAGGCCATCTTCGAGATCAACTTCTTCCACCACAACCCCAATCCCTTCTTCGCTCTGGCCAAAGAGCTGTACCCGGGCAACTACCGGCCCAACGTGAGCCACTACTTTGTGCAGCTGCTTCACCAGAAGGGTCAGCTCCTCAGGATGTACACGCAGAACATCGACGGCTTGGAAAGACGTACGTATGCACGCCAAAGCTTTTTTTCCAGTATGGAATAGAATGAAGTAAAATGAATTATCGTTGCATAATCAAGTGCTGTTATTTCAACTCTTTCCCTCTGGGAACACTGCACCTGGGGCCCGTTTCAGGAAGCAGGTGTAGTGAAAGTGTTGAGCCTGAAATGAGGGAAAGCAATTTTCTGTTTCAGAGAGGGAAGTAACTTAAACCAGAGACAGAGGAGTAACTCCAGAAAGAGAGGTAGCTTAAACTCTGTGTCAGTCACTATGGCAAATGACTCTGTGTCAACCAGACCCGGTCCAGAGCAGGTTTTCTTCAAAACAACCTCTGAGTGTCTAGTTGTCTCCTCCCCTCGTGCCGCACTTTCTGGATTCACACGTTCAAGTCCGCATAGGTTTTTCACTGTCCGGTTTGTCATAAAAATCTCATTTATGACCATGTGTTGTCCGTTTCTTGGTATCCAGTGGACGGAAAGGCGATATCCCTTCACCTTGTCTGGCGCACAAGATTCCTAGTGTTGTGTGACAACTCTTTGTGAACAGTGGTTTTAATCATTATGTCAGTGATGCTTCCTTGCCGGAGCAAGAAACATCTAAAACAAGGAGGACCGTAGCTGTGTCTGCATCCCACAAGTGTGCCGCTTGTGTCATTATATAATACACCCCCTTCACATTACACATTACACCCACTGAGATTTTTTTTGTAACGTGTGTGTGTGTGTGTGTGTGTTAAGTGGCAGGGATCCCCTCTGCGATGCTGGTAGAAGCCCATGGCACATTTGCCACTGCCACTTGCACTGTCTGCCTGCGGAAGTACGAGGGCGAGGACCTACGAGTGAGTACTGATGCCCGGACTGTAGTATTTCTGACGCAGCGTGATGGCTAATTGTAACCATTCATGTGGGAGGATTTTCTGGTTAAGAAACAAAATGACTCTTTTTGGCCTGTTTCAGAGTTGAGTTCCAAATTTTGACACCAAACAAACCACATCGCACGTTTACTTTGGCTTGTGCCTACACCGTTCAGAAGCTGAGTACCAAGCACCGATACCGATGATCGATAACAACATAACATGCGACATCATCATCAGCAACAAATAGTAGTCTATGAAAAAGTGCAAATATGTTATCGTCAGCTACGTTGTGGCAGTTGTTTTTCAGGGTTTCAGGGCAAAATGCGTCCTGGCAGCAGTGAGTGGATGTTTGCTTCACAGACGTGTCCTCCGGTTAAAGGCCTTTCCATCTCTCACGGTCCATCGCCTCGTCCGTGTTTCTCGCCACTCCCTCCTTGTTGGCTCACAACCTGAAATATTTCTTTGAGACCAGGTCACTCAGTGCCTGGCTTGCCCTCTCTCTCTCTCGCTCTCTCTCTCTCACTCTCTCTCTCTCTCTCTCTCTCTCTCTCTCTCTCTCTCTCTCTCTCTCTCTCTCTCTCTCTCTCTCTATTGCTCTCTCTCTGTCATTCTGCCTCCATGCCAATAACTCCACATCACGTAATAACGTCACATTCATAAATGTAAAGTTAACAGAAGTAAAACAATATACTGTTGAAGTAAAACTGAAAATTCAGCCGTTTTAGACATTAAATAAATTATATTTAATATTAAATCCTTACCCCCTATATGCATCCTTATCTTCTAAGTGCATTGCAATTTTTGTAAATGTTATGTAAATGTATTACCATCCAACCTAGTCTGTTAACAGCCCCACAAGTCAAGTTGCCATATTAAAAACATAATTGCTTTATACCGGAAAGTCTTCTCATTAATGTCTTCACCTTGTGAAGCTTATTTTTAAAACATCATCATTATCGCCATTCGTTACGTATCATTAAGCATGATTTAATTCCTCCATCTACTGTACAGGAGCACTTGGCTATAGTGACTGTATTTCTTTCCCTCAGCCAGATGTGATGAGTGGGACGGTACCGAGGTGCCATACCTGTAAGGGCGTGGTTAAACCCGACATTGTGTTTTTTGGAGAGGAGCTTCCTCGCCACTTCTTCAGGTACCTGACGGACTTCCCACTGGCCGACCTCCTCATCGTCATGGGCACCTCGCTGGAGGTGAGCACCGGCCCGTCACAGCCTGTTGCCCTGCAGCTGGGGGACTAACCACCATTGGCTGTTGCTGTCTTGTTCTGCAGGTGGAGCCGTTTGCCAGCCTGGCAGGAGCTGTGGGCAGCTCCGTGCCGCGTCTGCTCATCAACAGGGACCTGGTTGGACCGTTTGCCTGGCGTAGACGTCCACAGGACGTGGTGCAGCTAGGGGATGTGGTGTGTGGTGTACAGGCCCTGGTTGAAGCCCTTGGCTGGAAGCAGGAACTGGACGCTCTGATGAGGGCTGCTGCTGAGAAGGTGAGAGATGGACAATAGGTAGATAGATTGGTAGTGAATGTGAAGCATATGTACAAAATGTGTAGAATCCTCCATATTATCGGAAACTGATGGGTAATCATCTGTCCCACTTACCGCACTGAAGTGAGGTCCGAGCTGAAAGCAGAAAGATTTCTGATCAATAGTCTTCATTCCTTTTAATGTTTGGACTGATGATGCGCACACAGGTTTGGTGCTCTTTCGATCCCAGAGAGTTGACAGGTTGTAGCAGTGGCAACAGTTCCAAAAACACATATTGCAGTGTAGCTCTATCGTGACAGGATATCTTTCTCTCACACAGTCTTGTTGTTTACGTTCATTGATAGATTCACTGATGATGCTGTGTTTGCTTTTTTTCAGCACGAGGCAGCCAAGACAGAAGAGTGAAAATGTCATCGCTTTCTCCACGTCAAGTTTGAGTTTGACTCTGTTCTTCATAGACTGGCACTAAATGGATAGTGTGTGGTGGTGCCACAGAAATGTGCTCTGACATCACCAAAACACAGTGATCAAGTGGAGAAAGAAAATCCAGCCCAAGAAGTTAGGAACTGGTGCAGAAATGCAGATGCTATGCAGCTGTATGCTCTTGTTGGTTTAGTTATGACAGAAATGGACTGAAGTATATATTTTACTTATTAGCCTCAGGCCTCCCCACATTTTAAGTTCTGTATCAGAAAATGGTGATGAATTTGTATGAATTAAAAACAACTGATTGTGTGTTTGCTCTCTGTACTTTTAGTTGACTGCTGTGAGACATTTTACACACAAGATTACATAGGTAATTAGTTAGTTAATTAGTTGTAGGGAATAATAAGGATACACCCGTCTAAGACACATGAGTTCAGTTGATAGTAGTACCAGTACGAGTAGTAGTTTCGGCAAACTAGATAAGCACTACCTATGAGGTTGTAACGGTCTACCAAGTGTCATCAGGGCTGGGACATTCCTCACCATGTTCAAGAAGCTCTTGAAGAGGAGATGAAGAGGAAACCCACACAGTCACTGGAAGAATATGAATGCTCTGGACTCGATCAAACCACAGGCTTCTCTGGAAAAACATAGATTTGGGAAAACTTGTGACACAGCCAGTGTCTTCAACTCCATGGCTGGTTGCCATTCGAATTAAACTTGTCTAATATGATCAAGCTTTTACTAATGTTTAATGAGCATGATCCTGATCTGTTCTTTTCACTATTTGAGATGTTGGCAAATGATCATGGCTGGAGTCACTCAGACCACGTTTTACTTTTAACAAAACTTTATTTCAGGCAGAGCGCAAGAGGCATTTATTGCTTTAACTGGGTTGCAACAGAAAAATTATAGTGCAGCAAAAGAATCCATTCTGTTCCATGACGCCTTTTTGCAAAGATTCAGGAAACGGCGAAGACACGAGAAACAAACACATTCGGAGATGGGACATGAATTAATGGCACTGTTTAATTGCTGGAGAACATCTGAAGGTGTGGACGCATTTGTGGGACTATGTGATTTAGTGGTGCTTGAGCAATTCAAGACCAATCCTTTCTGACCATATCAACACATTTATCAATGAGCACAATGTTAAAACAGTCAATGAGGCTGCGATAGTTGCTGACAGGTACATCTTGGCACATGAACAATTACACACAAAGACAGGAGTTTCTTCCTCGTCAGATCAGTGTGCCCAGACATGATCCTGGTGACAGGAAGAGGCTTGAGGCACAGGATATGTGCCGGTACTGTTTAGAAAAGGATCACCAGAAAAATGAGCGTTCCGTCATTTAAAGCAGCATAGCAAGTTCCAGATTAAACCTCCAGGGTGTGCTGCACAGCCTGAAGCAAGGCTGTTTAAAGCAACCTGTTGCCTCTAGTGGTGGTGTCCCTGTGACTGGTGAGGTGACTGAGAGTGCTGACACTTTCAGATGGGGAGCCTGTTTGAGTGCGGGTTAGGGCCCGTTATTTACAGCTGGGGTCATTTCTCTGGTTGGTAGCCAGGAAAAAGTTCCACATGCTGTGTGACACAGTGGCACATCTTAATCTTTTGTCTTTCAATGTTTTTTTACCTTTCTCTGGTCACTGTGACACAGGCACATGTGTTCTTATTTGTGGTATTGAGATGCAAAACACTTCAGTTCCACTGTACCATGTAGTCTTGGCATCAGACTTGGTTAAAGGGGAGATTGTGTTGGCAGTTCAGCCCTCGCTGCCTATCAATCTATAATTACGTGGAACAGTTCAGCGGGGGGGCTGGTGTGGGCCGAGGTGACGCCATCAGCCGTTGGTAACATGGAGTCAGTTTATGCCTCTAGAGTCCGATCAGTGTGGGGTTGACTTTCTGGAGGAGTTTACCTCTTGTGCAGTGACTCATGCTATGAGTAAGGCCAAGGAAGGAGGAAAATCAGAGGGACGGATGGTGATAGAGTTTGCCTGTTTTACCACCTACTCACTCCTGTGAGGAGACTGGCTTCTTGGTAATGTGGAAACCAAGTTGCATATACCGTATAAGTAAAAATAATGAAGCTGATGTTTAAAGTTTGAAGCTCTATATTCTGAACTCATGGCTTCACGGTGTCGTCAGTGAGACAAATAACTCAGCTCGCTGGGTCTTTCAGATTGATCACTTACTTTATTAGAAAGGTTTCCACATAAAACGCGGATATGGCAAACAGCAGGCACAGTCAGCAACCAAGTGCACTGTGGCTGCAGGCAGTAAGGGCTCAGAAGACTGCAGACTTCACATTTAAGCCCCTGCAGCCCACAATACTTTCAGTTTCCCAACATCAATGGTCACAAGACACAAGGATAAGAGCTAGTGTGCAACATAAGTAAGACCTCGCTTTTAGTGAATTTTCTATTATTCAACCACACAAACATCACAGAGAGCAATTTTTGCTTAAGTTTACAATTAAATGCCTCTAATGTGACTCAATGCAAGTGGGTGTCATATTTTTTAACTTAAAACAATAGTTATGAATCACATGGGATAAAGATAGATAGATATAAAAATAGCATTATCTTATTCTAATAACATGTCTGGGCTGATATACAACAAACAAACTGATTTCTTCAACTTGTTGATGTGCTGCATTATGATATAGTTCATGAACATGGATCAGCTCAACATTTAAGGAAATACTCAGTTTCCTGCGACTGAGATTTAGAATGAATAGATGGATACTGCACGTTTACAGCCTGGAGCCTTAACTTGCCTTGCCGTAGACTGTATTTGCTGCTTATTCCCCAGCAGCCTCAAGGTGATAACACACAAGAAGTTACACACCATGTAACCACTTATATAAGGTACAATATTTAACCTTCTCACGATTTTCTTTTTTAACAATATTTTTCTTCTAAAAGTTCACAATTTATACGTGCATTATTTTTTGTGACTTTCATCATGCCCTTTACCTGCTCTATAACCAATTGGTGTCAGGGAGCGGATCTTGTCTTCAGTGCCACTCACCCCATTGGCCTAATCCTGCATGTTTCTGCACTGTGGGGGGAGAGCAACTTCAGAGAATGCACATGGACTCCGGCTGAACATACATGCAAACAGACCTGGAAGTCAAACCCAGGTCCTGCTAAACTGCTAAATGTTTGTTGTAATTTGTTAGTATGCAACCACAACCAGGTCTGTTTCTGTTTTCATTTCATTGCACTGTGTTCGATTATTCTTTATTTCTCATTAAAAAAAAGGTGAAGATCAATGTGTAATCCAAGGGATCACGGCAGTCATTGAACTGTTCGTTGTCCTGCTGCCCTCTTCTGCATCTGGAGGACATTTTTGCCCTGAGTCTATCCTTGAAGGAAGATAGGACAGATCTCATATCATTTTTTGCTCTTGTGTACCTTCAACAGATAGAGTACATAGTGATACACAAACTGTTCCAAAAACTCTTCTGAAGAACCATCCACCCAGTCAGGATCAGGTTGTGTCAATATTCTCCTGCAGCAAAATCATCATTTTCTGGCTGGCGATGCAGACATGTAGCCTCAGTCCACGGTGGTCCATCCAAGCTTCAGTTCCGAAGGTGATCGTGTCATCAGCAGCAGCTGCGGAAACACTTCTTAAAGAATTTCTTGAACTCTGTGTTGAAGATGGTGTAGATAATGGGGTTAAGAGCACTGTTGACATAGCCTAGCCATGTCACTGTGCTCATCAGACTGGGAGGGATGTCACAAGTCAGGCACACAGCTCGCGTCGTGTGCACCACGAAGAATGGAGTCCAGCATAGCAGGAAGCAGCCTGCAGGGGGTGGGGGAGGAAAAAAAAGGTCAATGTGGCAGTGTGTTTTTAACCCTGTCTGGGAAGGAAAACAAAGAGATTAGTCATCGTACAGTGCAGTAAATGCTACAGGTAAAATAAAATGTCCCACCTCTACATCAACTGCGACTGTGTGGAGAATGTCCACAACATACCAACCTCTCTGCCGCGTCAAAGGCCAAGAACTCATGTAAATCTGATAATAATTCTAATGATCAGATAATGGGATTTATGCGAGTTCTTAAGTGAACTGGAAAATGAATCTCGGTCCGACTTCTGGCATCTACGTACTCTTTACTTCATGAAGCAAGTACATACGCACTTAGTTCAAAAGTGAAAGTTCTTTTCTCGTAATCCAGTAGTTTTTAAAACCTTTTTAAACCCTGCAGCAACCAGCTCCAGGACCAACAGATTAAAGGGATAGTCATGTTATCTGGACCAATAGAAAGGATCCCCAAGACCTGACAAAGGGAAGGAGGAAGGAGACAGAGGTGAGATTTGTTTTCACTGACCATCAGATGGTGACATTCACTCCAGCCTTAAACTCCTGGCTGTGATGTCAGTCAGGGGACAAGAGATCTGCGAGTCAGCTGAGCAGCTGAGAGAACTCATGTTAGAGAGCTGCCTGTGTGCCAAGCTGTGTTTTCACTTCTCCTCACACCACAAACTGTCGAGCCGAGGACTTCTGACTTTTTTTTTATTACTTTTTTGGTATTTAATAAACATCCTGTATTTTTCTCATAATACTTTGCTTGCCTACTTAGGTTTGAAGCCTTTGGTGTCTGTGTGTGACCTAAGAATTAACAGCAAAGCACGAATGCATCATAAATGCACAGAACAGAAGTGACAAGCAACCGTGGTTCAAACTAAAACAGAGCAAAATGGATTTTGGCTAAAAAAAAAAGGACACAAGACGATAAGAAGCAGCTCTAAAAACTGATAGGTTGAGTTTCATTGTGTTTATATCCCTGAACTAAAAAATAAGTCCATATTTGTCTTAAAACCATCCAAATTACCATTTTGTAAAAAGCCAGTGCCAGACGGAGACTTGATCCTGACTTGCTCTGCACATTTTATCGAAGCAGTGCTGCCATCAGCCCTGGTGATGCTCTGCTAGAGACATCCAGCCTGGCTCCATGCACCAATGCCTCTTTCAAGAACCAGAACAGAGAGTTAGAGCTTTTTCATGGAATGCTCCTAAACATGGCCCATGATTTAAAAACACCCTGAGAAAAAAAACCTGTCCTGTCCGAGGACACATCTGAAGATACAGTGAGCCACTTTCTCCCCACACTAGATTTGTGGGCCCTGTTAAAAACTTCAGAATAAATTGTAATCTAAAAGTTGAAGTTCTGCTGCGCAAGTAGATGAGGCCCTGCCCCCTGTGGCACCCAATTCTGACCACCGCTGGCGTTGTTAGCCCTGATTATCATGCATTTACCTACTTATTAGTATGTTTGGACGATTAGGAGGCGGAGTTCATCTGGAGGGACAGAGGTGTAGGCTAGAAGGTGCTGCATGCATGGCTTCAGTGACTTCCTCCAATTTTCTTCGGTCTGCTGTCTTGTCCTCCCCTCTGTTAAATCTTGGGATTTCAGATCGGCTCACAATTGACTGTCAGCGCAGTCACAGCACTTCTCATTTGCATGAAGTTGAACTTCTCCAGTCACTCAAGTCACTGCTGCTGTTGCCCCAAATGATACTGGTCGGCAGTGTACATTGAAAATGAATGGCAGCTCATCTCTCAGGGCTACATGTGCTGCAGGGCTGTGTGACAGCCTGGAGATGGACCACACACCATTTCAGCTGCGGTGTCCTCACCCTGCCAGACCAAGCATGGCCAGCAGAAGTGCAAAAAGCAAATGCAAAACTAAACAAAAACCAACACCAAAACAATTTTAAACACCTAAACCAACCACCACTATCGCCAAATCTTAGAATAAAGAACAGAAAATGAAACGAAAAAACATATAAAAAGCTAATTTTCATTCACTCTTCTTCCACTCAGAAAAAGAAAATAAGAATAAGACGGGATTACTTGATCCATTGTCTTTGTCGTTATGTGCCACATGTTGTTGCACTGGTCACCTGGATCCCTACACAGCTAGGGGGCAATTCAGAGTCTTCCATTACCATAAAGATGTAGTTTTTGGACTGTGGAACTCATGACATTACAGTGCTGTAGATTGAAGCCAATCAACAACCAGTGCAACTTCCAAGTGACAAATCATTGCCTTATTTTGAATAATTAGTCTATAGATTTTGGTAGATTTTATCTAGTTAATGATCTTAAAAATCTGACTTTTCAAAATGCTTTAAATGTTTTTAAAACATTAACGCTCTGCATTATGTAGATGTGAGCATACATTCCAATGGCCTGTATATACACAAATACACCTGTATATTGTTGTACTGTGCTGCTTATCTATGGCATTAAACTTGCAGATTGTAACACCTAACGCCAAAACAGACTCCTTGCAACTATTTAGCTAAGTTATATAACTACTTAAATGGAATTCCGATCCCTATTCAGAAATCTCTGAAAAGTCCAAAAAGGCATTTCAATCTGGCTCTCACTATGAAAATGACTGAATGAATTGAAATGTATTGCTCAAAGGGTTGTTTGGAAAAGGGAAAAAGAGGGGAAAACAAAGATAATCAGCTTAAATCCTGTCAGATGTCTGTGTTCTTGCTTTATCACATTACTGAGTTTCTTCTTGCTGATATAGCCATCGCTTGTGCTCCTCTGATGCTTTTCACTGCATGTTGCTATAAATCCCCATTCACAGCTCAACTATCTTATAGCACCATGTGGTGCCAATTTACACACAAATGCTGTAGAGGTCAAGGTACAGTGAAGTAGGTGAAATAAGTGCGCATGTGCAGGAGTGAGGCAGTAAGTGTAAGATCAAGTGTTGCATAATAATTGGATTGAGGGCTTTAAGCTTCCACAAAGTCGCTTGCTGAGGGACAGCCGGGTGACAGAATGCTCTGATCTCGACACTCAGACCTGCACCGCATGCACATCCACTTTTTACTTACTTTGTTCCTCTTATTACACCTTAGGGGGTTGCCTTGCTCAGGGGCACTGCAACCTTAACTAAATCCATGTCCTTTACCACTAGACCACTGTTTTGTTTTTTTGTTTTTTTTCTTTTTAACTTTTATACACTTTCTCTCCAGTGTGGCGTGTGCAGGTTAACATGTCAAGGCATGACAGAGGAACAGTGGATGGTGTTAGCTTTACTTGGTGACCGATAAACATCCAAATCATGAAAGAAGCAGCATCAGTTCTAATGGCCATGGCAATGTAGCCAATGAGATCACTTCTCCAGTGAGGTATGATGAGGAGGGGTGGGGTGTGCCATCGCTCTTCTTGAGCCAGGTAAAGAGGGAGCCCACCCCGTGTTGTCAGGTCTGGGTCTATCAGGCTTCCAAGTCCAGTCCCATATGTGTCCCCAACTGGAATGCAGTATGCCAGCCAATCATATTGGGGGACCACACAAGATCAGTCTTGGCGCTACCTCTGCTTCTGAGCCCCTAGCTCTGGCCTGTCGGCTGTGAGAGGCTAACCAACACCACAAAACGAAAGCCAGTACAAATATCTTTCTCCCAGTATGCAGTATGGCATGCCTGGGCTTATAGAGAGAGGACAGAGGGAGGGAGAAGAGGGAGAGCCATTTTATTTTTGCTGCCCTGAAAACCCTGAAGTGGCTCTGACATGACCCTAATAAAAAATAATAATTCTTTTAGGCATGTTTTTTTAATCACATTTGACCTGTATGTAGATTTGACTTTATTTGACTTTTATTCCACAACTGTTTATCTGCAACTAAAATGAAATCCAGTTGAGGATATATTTTTGGACTTCTGTGTTTTCCAGCTTCACTCACTAAAAACTAATGACACTGTAGTTATAGTTACAGCAAATCTGAATGCAGATTATAAAACTTTAGAGGGTTACCTTTACACAGATATTACGCTTTTGCATGTACTCCAAAAGGTTCATCCAATGTACTTGGAGGAGACATCCTGTTAATTTTACGTATGTTTTGGCATTAGAGCTATAATTTACAGGAACACCACATTCTGTGATTACCACAGTGAACTGTTCCACATTTAAATGCCTCACTTACTTGTCAGCAGCAATTTTATTTTCATATCCTGCTAAGGTGAATTAACAGATAAGACAAATACAAATGTGGCTACAGTGAAAAGGGGTTAAATTTGGATTCTTAACAGAAGCATTACTGCTTGTGGGAAAAATAATAAATAGAATAGAATAGGATAGAATAGAATAGAATAGAATATACCAGGACATTTCAAGTGACACAGCATTGACGTGGACGGTGCAGTGGAGGTAGTTGAGTAAAAAAAAAAACAGTGGCATAAATGACGCATTCTATGTGTAAAATATGTCATCAGGGTTATTTGACTTAGAATGCATCTAAGAGTGGAGAAAGGTTGAACAGAAAACAACCAAAGCAATTTCAATCTCAGTCCACCAGTCAGAATGGGTTCAATGACAGGTGAAGCTGAGTTGCATTGTGGGAAACCGAGGCCCCATACTCTGCTGGAGTCATTTAATTTTGTTTAGATCTTCTTAAATCATCTCGGATTTACAGAGATGTGAAGTGAACTGCAGTTAACCTTGAGGAACTATTTTCATACATGCAACATAAGCTTTGCTTAATCCAGAAGTTCCCTGTGCAAATCAATGTATCTGCAACACAGTATGCATGTGCTCTAGGTCTGCAAGGAATTATTCTTTTTTGGAGATAATTATTCTGTCAGTTATTTTTTGATTAATTTATTGGTTATTTGATGTAAGGGGATGATATAAGATCAAGAAAATGGTGGATCTCTGTTTCAGAAAGGGCTTAAAAAACTCAAAATATGTATATAAAGTCATAGATATATCCAAATATACAATGCTACAGGAAACATCAGTTTTTATAAATCAGGAATGCCTATTCGTGTTCCTCATGAGTCCCTGTCCTGCATGTTTTTGATTGCTTGTTTCCTGCTCCATTACACCTTATTCAAATGAATGCTATGGTGACAATGAAGGTCAAAACAAAACATCAATTCACAAAACACTACAACATTTCAGAAAACAGTTTAACATTTCACAAAACACTTCAACATTTCACAAAACAAAACAAAATTTCACAAAACAAACAAAATTCGCAAAACAAAACAAAATTTCACAAACCAAAAAAAAATTCACAAAACAAAACAACATTGCACAAAAACACAATGACATTTCAGAAAACACAACGACATTCCAGATTACGGAAACACTTCTGGCTGACAGGCTGATGTTATTGGTTGGTTTCCTTGTCAGTCAAGGAATTAAGTCAGGTACGCGGAAGTGTGGACTAGTTACCGTCTCCTCAGTCCTAACTCCGTGCTTTCAGGGTTCCAAGAGACATTTTGATATTATGATGGGTTGAAAGCATATAAAGAATGACATGGTCCTGGACCAGTCATGTCATTCCAGTCAGTCATCCTTCTTGACTGACAAGGAAACCAACCAATAACATCAGCCTGTCAGCCAGAAGCGTTGTCCCTACCCTTTCCGTAATCTGAAAAGTCATTGTGTTTTCTGAAATGTCCTTGTGTGTTTTGTAATGTCGTTTTGTTTTGTGAAGCTTTGCTTTGTTTTGTGAAATGTTGAAGTGTTTTGTAAAATGTTGTGGTGTTTTGTAAAATGTTGAGGTGTTTTGTGAAATGTTTTTTTGTTTTCTGAATTGTTTTGTCTTGACCTTCAGGACCAGAATGCTTTATTAGTATTATTAGTATTTTTATTTTTACGGCAACATGAACACAGCTGCAACTTCACGAAGCTGCAGCGGCCACACCATCACTGGCTTGTTGTGGCATTTGCCCATATTGCCTTCAGGGCCAGCCAGTCTGTCACTGATTGCAATAATTATTTAAAAATTACCGTTTTTCCATCTTGGAGAGCAAGTGCTTCGATGAAGATTGACTGATCAGGGAGCCTATTCCTCACATGCCTTGTGCTTTCAGGTCTTGAGTCTTTAGGGGGCCAGTTGAAATTGTATTCATTGTGAAAACATGGAGGAATGAAACCTATCAACTTTACATTGATTATGTCTTATATTTCTATTAAGAAAGTTGTATCACAATAAATATTGCTATACCAAATCATACTTCCTATTTTTACCTCTTTTTTTTACTTGTAATATTGTGACATACAAAATCAAGTTCAGAGTTAAACAGTACCCTGCCACCCTCAGACTTAAACCCTGGAGTTCATCCCTGCAGATCACCTCCAGTTTGCATCTTCAGGTCCTGTCTGACTGTGGCTGTTTATTGAGCTTTCCATTCTGGTCCATCCCGCTGCTCCATTTTAGCTACCACCATCTGTAATTCTTGACTGCGGTGTTCAGTAGATGCTTATGTGCATGCATTCTGCAAAATATCTAATCTAAGCTAACACTCAGATATTACATTCTAATTTACACTCCATCTCATGAAAACACTGACATGAGTACTCACCTACGACCACAGGTAGTACCTTCATAGCCTTCCTCTCCCTGTTGTTAATCTTGGCTCTCTTCTTCCTCTGCAGCTGCTGGTTGAACGTTACAGTCGGCACAGAGTTCTCCCTGTACTGTCGTGGGTATGGAATCTCCGGCTGCATGTAATCGTCTGTGTCATCCAACCGAGACTGGGCCAGGTCCCTCTCAATGATCCTTGGCAGGGGCATGGGCAGAGGTCCGGGTATAGTCCCTGCCAGTGGGGGGAGGGCAGTGGCAACAGCAGCATGCTGCAGCCTCCTGCAGGCCTCGATGCTGCTGCGCAGTTTCACCTTGCGGGCCTCCTCCCAGCGCTGGAGCCCACGGAACACGCCAAAGTAAAGCAGGACCATGATGGGGCAAGGGATGAAGAAGGAGCAGACTGAGGAGTAGACCACGTAATTGTTGTCCTCCAGCTTGCACTCCCTGGGATCACGGTTGGGCACATTGTTGATACCAAAGATGACGGGGGAGGCCACGGCAATGGCCAATAGCCAGGTTGCTGAGAGCAGGATGAGCTGACGATGATCCACATGCTTTCGGTTGTAGTTCAGAGGAATGGACACAGCGATGAACCTACAGAGGGAAGCAAGATCATGCTGATGGTGGATCATTATAGAGATATTGAAATATGTGATTCCAAACATTTCTGTCCAAGGAGAGATTGTCATGCTCTGTATGTCCCATGCCATCGCAGGGGTAGTACAAGTCTGTACCCCCAGAGGAGCCAAACAAGAACATCGTCCAGAAATAGGGTGACTATATTGATTTTGATTATTTGAGGTGGGGTGCTACTGGGTCAAAATCAATGTCTACTTAGAGCTCTCTCTCTCTCTCTTTCTCTCTCTCCCCCCTGTGTGTGCGAGTTGCAGGGCCACACACAGGAAAGCCAGTGCAAAGCGCCAGTCAATAGAAAACCGGACATTTTAATGAATTTATGCTTTGTAAAACAAGGACAAAAGTGGACGTTTGGCCACCGTATTTAAAAACATCTATCCTTACCATTTTGCTGCTTCATGTGTAGGAGTACACAGCAATATTGACAGTGTCAATATTGGTTGATAAAACAAACAACTACTGCTTCCTCTTCTATGTGGCTTAAAGAGCTCCTCCACATTGTCAACTGGGTTTTGTGCAATGGACAACTGGTGTGGTGAGTTCAGTACAGCGCATGTGCGACCAATGCACTATTTGTCACAGGGTCTCAAGTTTTGCTTGCACATGACATGGCATGCGATGCCCTAAATCACTCCATGCCATTTTTGTCGAAGTATACCTGGGCCCTCAGACATCCACAAGAGGCTCAAGGTAGAGCCACTGCTCCTCAGCATCGAGCGGAACGAGCTGAGCCGGTTCAGGCATCTGGTCAGGATGCCCCCTGCACACCTTCCTAGGGAGGTGCTCGAGTCATGTCCATCTGGGAAAAGTGCCAGAGGCAGACCTAGGACCATAGATATATACAGAAAGCTACATGCCTCAAGGCGAGTCAAGAACAGCCTCACAGGTCGGCCATCTTACCACAGTAAGCTTTCTGGCAGAATCTATGGAGCCTGATGTAAACAGGGGTAAGGTCAGTGATCTGCACAAGTTACTACTCTTATCTCGCTGAAATTTTTATGGATTTATAAACGTTTACAAATGCGTAAAAACGATCTAATTTTCAGACATGACATTCTACACAACTATGCAGTATCATACATACATATTTGATGTTTATAACAAACCAAACCTTCTGAAAATAGGTTGACATTTGAGCAAGTTATGTATCTAAAAAGTACATGTACGAGTACCAACACAACGTAATGGGGGAGCGAGCTGACTGTGGCAAGATGGCTGCCATGTGCCATGTTCCACTCCATAAGGTGGACCAAGCATCTAGCTTTCTGTATATATCTATGCCCAGGACTTGCTGTAGATTATAACTCTTGGTTGGCCCAGGGATGCCTTGGGATACCCCCAGAGTTGTTGATGAAAGAAGCTGGGGAGATAAGTGTCTGGGCTTCACTGCTCATGCTAGTGGTCCTGTTACCCGGACCGTGATTAGCAACTGAAGACAGGATGAGACTGCATAATAAGGGGTAACTGTGTAGTCTTGCAAGGAGACACTGGAAATGGTATCACCAGTTCCTTATTTATATCCTATAAACATCATAGTAAACAAAACCTACTTTTCTTTCCAGCCACCATAGACACATGTAACTTCGGTATTACTATTGTGGTCACGTAATGTAGCATTGTGTCATTTCATGTCTAAGGACAGAAGTCCATGGTTTTAGGGTCGATGGTTCAAACCCCCGATTCTAAACACCCCCTGCTGCTGTGTCATCAGTGAATGAATGCATGTGAAGGGTTGAAGCACTATACCGTTCATTTACCATATATATTAGGGGTGTAACAATATTAAACTTTCGCAGTATTTTGATATTTGATTAAATACAGAACAGGAACTTATATGGTGTAAATGAGCATACTGGTTAGTATACTCCCGTGATCTCAGATTCTGAAAGGTTCGATGGTACTTGACAAGATGGTATTTGGTACGTCTCTAGTTACAGACATGCCCCTGAGTGGGCCCCATTAGGATCTGTGGCACATTAACTGGCACCTTAACTTACTTAACTACAGAGCCAATAGACATGACAACCAAATGTGCTGTCAAAATCCTTGTGTGGTAAACTCATAGCTCAAAAGTCATCCTAGTCCTGTTTTGCAGTATTCAACCCTGTAGTACTGTGATATCACTTCTGTTGCATTACTATCCTCATAATATAATATAATTTAAAAATGAAACAAACTCTTGGCCTCTTTAAAAGAACATTTAACACCATTTCAGCTTCTGTTTGTACTTTGACATAGGCCGATTAAAACGTACCTGTCCACACTGATGGCGCACAAATTGAAAATGGAGGCAGTACACAGCATCACATCCATGGTCATCAGGCTGTCACACATCAACATATTCAAAGACCAAACTCCACCCTGAAACTTCAAACACATAAAGAAACACACAGCAACTCATTAGTTGCACCAAATATGAGAATAAACGCATATTAATCTGTGGTGCCACTTGGTGTGGTGTGCTGAGAACATTCCTGCAAAAACACTAACACTGTGAGTCCAGGTCCACCTCCACTCATCCCTCTTCTCTGCAGAGGTTTTAACTTTCTAACTGACTTTTCTAATCCAGCCAATACATGTGGACCCACAGGTACAGGTAACAGGATCACAGATGAGGCTGATTAAGGAGGACTTATGGAAAGGCCCCAACGCGGCACCTCAGAAAGCAGCAGAACAGCAGCCAGTTGGCCTTTAATACTTAAATATGGGCCAGACGATAGTGTTTCAATTTTTGTATTGGCTGGAAATATTGTGACCATGAATGAATCCTGACTACGAGGACAGTGGCTCTGCTTGGTTCCACAATGAACTGGCTCTAATTGGGTTAGCAAGTATTTTTCCCTGAGCATCTTATTTCAAGCAGTCAGTCTTAATAGTGTGGGATGTTTATGACATATTTGCTCTTTTAAATCATTAAAACGGGGAGGGAGAACGGGAATGCGACAGAGCAAGGTCTCTGAGCTGTCTACTCTTAACTCTTGGCACAATCACACCAGCAGGGTTCAATTTGCCAGTTCTCCCTGCTTCCAGGTAGGTTTTCCCTGGGTGTTCTTGTTTCCTCCCACAGTTCAAACACATGCAGGTTTGGGTCAATCGGAGATTATTGAATTGTGCCGAGGGCATGGCATGGTGCGGTCGGTAATACAAGGTTGGTAAAATAATTAATGGAAAGATTCTAGTGTGTATGTTGCGAACATGGCGAGATGAATTCCTCATTGATATGCCCACATTGTTTTCCTTCATACACGTGTATCGTAAATTTTCCTATCATATATGATGTATATATATGTGTATCATACATGATGATGATATATGATATTGCAAAGTAGAAGGAGCAGGGCCTCTTATGTTATTCTCCTTTTCTGCAACACAAATGCTGCTTTTCAGGATCTTTCAGTGGCTTCCAGCTCATTCAAACAAGCCGACAAAACCGTGCTCCTTCATTTGTTCAGACACCTCCTTAAAATGCCCCCCTTCACTATATTCATGTTCCTCAACATTGGACACGACCCAGGGAATACATGTTAAGAAGTTTGCAATGGCTAAATGTGGCTAAATGCTACAAATGTTTTTAGTTTTTTTTAGTGTCAATGAGCTGTTTACATGTCTACATAATCTTAAGAAGATTGAAATACTTCACGTCTTACCCTAGTTAATTATTCAAAATATGACCTCATTCAGTTTCAAGCTGGAATGTTAAACCTCTTTTACCTTGGTTTTGTCAAAACCAAGTTATCCAGCACGGACAAAATCATCATCACGTCTGCGTTCTAAGAACACAACTCTCATTCTGAAGTGCAGATGAAAAAATTGGCAAATCTGAGCAGACATACTGTGATGCATGAGTGTGGCATAAATCATACCAGCCCACACCTCCTCAACAGTTTGTTTTTTCCGGCCACTTTCAGATATGCAAATAAATAATGGCATACAATTACAGTTACTGGTGAAATGACAGTGTACGCATTCCCCTTCCCTCCTTAACATTCAGATATTCAGAATATTGTCTTATTATGGTAAGAATGAGTTTAAGAATATCAACGTCAACGTTATTTGAAGTACTTTAGTGTATTTGTGGCTGTATTCTTTTTTTCTCTGCTATGGTTTTATGTATCTCGTCATTCATTTGCTCTTTGAGATATTTTAATCTCTTTGTGAGTGTATCTGTTGCGCTTAAGGCTAATTTCCTCAGTCCTGCTGTTGGTTCTTGAGTTTGGATAGAGACAGATAGCTACTTTATCCGCACTGTAATTAGGGCATCCTGTAGCTGGTGACACAGATTCATGCATTCAGACCAAGAGAACTACCCAGTGAACTGTGCAATGAAACCAACTAAACAACATGTGAAATGAAGGTATTGGAGAATGAATATGAAATACAGAGAAACGTATTGCAGCTCCGATCTTACAACCACAATAATTACACTAAAATTGAGTGTATGAAGTGAAGTTTTTTACCACAGTCAACATGTCAAGTATGATGTTTCTAAGGTTAGGGTTGAACATGATATGCATTCGAACGGGATTTAAATCTACTGCTACCCGCTACTACTGTCTTCATTACAGTACATCCGATGCAACTGGATATATTCCTCTCCATTCCCCTCCTCCCCCTCTTTCCAACCCAACTGGTCCAGTCATATGACCGTGCTCCCCGAGCTTGGTTCTGTTCCATGCTTCTGTCCCCTAACCAAAGCTTTTCTTTCTCCGCCAGTTGATTACAGCTTGCTCATACAATATGTGGAATTTGCTGGACTCTGCAACGCGTCGTGTGATAATATTGCTGTGAACTGGCACTATCAATGACGTTGAATTGAAATGAATATTGCTGAAAAAGATAAACGCATTTTTACACACACACACCCACGCACAACCACTCCTGTTGTCTTCACCTCTGCGTAAACGAAGAGCGGCAGAACCAGGACAGCCAGCAGCAAGTCCGCAAACGCCAGGCTGACTATGAAGTAGTTGGTGGTGGTTTTCAGTGCCTTCTCCAGGTAAACACTGAGGCACACGAGCACGTTGCCCCCGGTCACCACCACGATCAGCACAATCCCGAAAACCAGCGCCGGGAAGTTGTGGTCAGCCACCGCACCCGCCGGCACAGTCCTATTTCCAGGCTCAGCGGGAGCGTCCGACATGGTCGCCCACTTGTGACCGATGAAGGTGCGCTCTCTCCGGTGCAGCGTTCATCTATGAGCCAGTGTGCGGCAGCCGGGGCCGGGACAGCCGTGCGCTCTGCGCCGCGGAGCTGCGCCTCGGAGCCCGTACCGCTCCGCTCTCCAGACGCAGAGCCATGCGGCTTATCCGGACAGTGCCCTGCCGTCCTGGTGGTCTCGGTGTCCGTGCGCGTGGTCAGGCGGAGGGTAGAATTGAGCAAAGGTGGGAAAAACACAGAGAGAGAGAGAGAGCAAGCATCAGGAGGCGATACTTTAAATCCGTCCGCACTAATAAGCCGCTTACTGACGCTGCGCTCCGAGCGCGCAGGGTGCGCAGCTCGTGGGTAGCGACCCAAGACAGTTCAACTCATAAGTCTCAGCTTCAGCACTTTGCGGTACGCTCAGCCATGGTATTTTTAGATCTTCTTCTTCTGCTTCCACAAAACCAGTATCTGACAGAGGTCTCGCTGCGTGGACCATGACGCTGGGAGAAGATGGACAGCCACAGAGCGCTTTGTACGTCTCACCTAGAGAAGAGGACAACGGACCTTCAGAGGAGGGTTTTACACAGTGTTTCATGCTTTTAGTGAGTGTAAGAGACGTTCAAGTACTCTTTTGACGGATGTTTAGACGGACCAACGTTTAGCAAAGGAGTTGGATTTATGGTATAAAAAGAGAAATAAGGAAAAATGGCAGCTGCTAAATTATATTATTGGGGAAGTGAAAATGGCAACATACTGTATATATATCAAGAAAAAACAAGCTCAAGGGCAGAGCAGGACAGGTGCAGACTAAGGCTGGAATTCACTTTTTATAAGATGAATAATGATTTGCACAAAAATATGGTCTAGCACACAATAGTATTGTGTACTGTTAAAGATGACAAACTTGTTTTTACAAACCGCCTCAACAGCTGAATGTCCCCCTGTTTCATTTAAGGTATGGTTTCAATTCACTGATGTGTGTATTTAAATTTTTATTATTTATATTAGAAAGACAGCAAGCTGGAGAGTATGATGGTTTTATCTGTCATTTACTTTTCAACGCTGTTGGAGCAGTTTTGTGAATAAACAAGCAGGCTTCTTCATGTCTGTTCCTAAGGTTTCCTCCAACCAGACAGAAGGGAAACAAAATGTTGAAACTGGCTCTGTGATCCAGATCAGAAAGAAAGCGAAACTTTTAGAGTGTACAATTACTCTGCCTTCTTCCAACTGGGAGAAAGACGTGGCTGTTACTTCAAATCATGAGTTCTGGAGGCAGATCTGCATTCATACCTTCAGAACCACGCAACACATTACGTAGGACAAAGGATGTTTAAAAAAAACACCTTCGTATATCAATTCTTGTTTAGAGTTTAGAGACTGCACACTTAGGATGCTCCATTCCAGCCCCCCAAAACATGACTACTGCTCACCATCACACAAAAAACTATCCTCATAATTTGGAAAGACAAAAAGAAATCAAGCCTAGCCCAGGGCAATAACTTCAAATTAGATTATATTCCCATATTCCCTCTGTTAAAAACCAAATGGCCAAATTTGACATGATCTGGATCAAACACCACTGACTAGTGTGGGTGGTTATGGCACAGCTGTGCATTCTTCTGGGTCTGTTGTGGAGTGGTATGACGGGATGTGTGGGTGAGCATCAGCCCTGTTGGCACAGTGGGCCCGGTGCCGGGTGTTCAGATTGAAGTAGGTGCACTCGGCGGGGTCATTGGGATACTTCAGGGTTCACTGGGCAGACGGCTCAGGTCAGACATCAGGCTGCCTTATGGCAGTCGACAGATCCCGGATATGGGTCCTCTGCGTCAATGCAGCACACCCTCTTCTTGGAGTGGGCCCTGACACCCGTGGGGGTGCCATCCAGGCCTAAGGGCTCTGGCTGTGCTTATGCCTTTTCATGGGCTAGCTCCCTGATTGGCAATTAGGTGAGGGTGGGGGCTGGGAGCAAGCTCACTAGGTCCCTTGTCTACACTTCCCACCCTTGCCAGACAGTGGTCTAGGTAGAGGGTGGTAGCTTGGGTCTGGAGGTGGCACCTAGAACTGGAGGTTCACTCTGCACTGATTGGCTCAACCTAGACCCATCATCAGAACTCACCCAAACAGGGTGTCACTACCCGATCTGCACTGCCTGCATTGAACCCTTTTGCCCATGCGCAAACGTGCTGTGATCTTGGACAGCAAAATATGGCAACTCGGGCAACTTGGACAAACTGACAAAAAGATTGGTCACTTCCAAGCCCCACCCCTCTGTGATGTCCCCCATTGGTTTGTGAAGGGCCGTTAATGAAACTAGGAGTCCGGCTCACATGGTGCTGGCATCCTGACACTGGAGCCAGCAGAAACCATGTTTGGATGAGAGGGCGGGGATAGAGAGGAATGAGTGATGGATATAGCTTTTCATTTTGGTCATCCCCATCACACCCAGTGATCAGTACGATCCATACTGGCTATCAGTGAATAACACAGCCGTACAAATGAGGTAAACGCAGTCTGTTCATCCGATTAATTCAACTGACGTTCTCACCTCTGTGAGGGTTCCCCGTCAACCTAAGGGACCAAGTGGTTTATGCTGTATTTCATCGTAGCTATGTCTGACTGTGTGAGAGGACTGACTGAAACTGTTGTTACTGTCAGGTGTGTGAGGCAATAAACAATCAATGGATAACAACAGAGGTGGCGGTGGAGCATCCTCATTCATTTCTACAAAGGCAAAATAACAAAAACACATTAGCTGTCCTGTTTTAAACCACCTGCCTGTCATTCTAGCATAAGTTTATGATAGGTATGATACGATACGTTTATGAAGTCTATGAATATAAGTTTATAAGATTATGAGGTGTATCATGAGTCTCACACCTCAGATAGCACAACTGACTGCAATTGGTCACCATGTTGGAGGTACTCACTTATTCACTACTCTGAATGAATGTGAATGCTGCAGTGGAGGCATGGGCATAATAATGGAACAGCACCCACATATTCACAGGCCTCAGGTGAATGCGCCTCTATGTCAGTGAGTCTGTAAGGGGTCGGTTTGGAAATGGGCCTGGTATATGTACTTCAGCAACTCCTTTTCAGTGCTGAACTTTGTGGTATCAGGTTCGTATAAATGGGGCAACATAGCTCAGCATCTGGAGGCTCATGTAAAGGTGGCCTCCAACAACCTCCTCTGTTTAAGGGTGGTCTTTCTGAATAGACATTGATACATTGACACAGACATTTCCCATTTTTCCCATGACATTCCCAGGATTATAGCAATGAAAAATCTTAATACTCATAATCATACTCATAATTCAGAACTTTATTTATGTTACAACTTTCACTAAAGAAATGCAAATTCAAGGGGAGAAAATGATTGTAAGATCTTACTACAAACAAATGTGAGGATCTGTAGTCAATAGCAAGAGAAATAGTGATCTAGCAGGAGAAATAGTGATCTTTCACAATCTTTTCACACTTGTTATATCAGTTAAAATCAGAGCAAAGCATTTGTTCTGCAGGAAGGTTGCTTTATGTGATTTTAATGGACTAAATTCAATGCTGCTGCTGGTTAGGTAGGATAACTTATTACGCAACTTCTTAGTTTTCTTGCAGAATAAATAAATAATAATTTCTCATTCACATTCATAATACATCTTCTCATAAACTGGTCTCATTATCTGTTTTCCAGCTAAATCTGTCCAAGTACTCCGGATCCTTCTTAAAAACATATATTTATTTACCATTAATATGAAATGGCACAACACTAATTTGGCATTCAGTTCCCAGTGTCAAGGCCAGGGTCTAGCTGTGATGTGCCCAGTCTCAGCTGGATGTCATGTTGCATGGTAGCAGGTTGAAACGTGCAGACAGAGCCTCCTTGTTTGCTTTAGACATCTGAAACTCTGACAGAGCTTTCTTGGCCCACTTCCAGTTGCTGTCGATGCAGATCTTCACATCACATACCGTTGTGACCCTGTGAGAAACACACAAGTGTGAGGTGAGCCACAAACAGCATCACTTTCGGTCCTGAGGCTGCAGCTCCATTTATTCTGCTCATTAACCGTGGTTTTGAAGTACCTCTAAAAATCTTAAATGAGTGTTTTCATTGCATTCTCTTCCTCTTTCTCCATAGCAGAACTGTACTTTCACTCCTTTCTGTTGTGAAATTATTGAATATGAGTCGTAGTTATAAAGTTGAATTGTTTCTGTTGCATAAATGAGAAGAAATCTATCTGAACCCATTCAATGAAGGTGCATCAGAGCATCAGTCTTAGGAACAGTTAATCTGCAAAGAGACGGTAGCGCCTCCCTGTGGATCGTCTGCAGACTGAAGCAGGTCGCCACTCATTTTCATTCTAAACTAACTCATCATAATAAATGAATGACTCTTCTTGTCTACCATTTTGAGGATGTTAAATTATTTTTGACAAATGATTAAGCTTAATATAGATGCTGTTACAGGATACAGATCCTGTTTATCCAGAACCAAGAAAAACACTGAACTTATTTCAAGTTAAATTCCAACTCATGAATTCCTTTTCCCCTTGATTTGTGGATCTTGCAATGAACAAACACTGAAACAAAGACAACATACTCACCTAAGAGCTTTGTGTTTGCAGGTACTGTGGGTCAGCTCCATGTGCTTGATTTTGCCCTTGAGGATTGGTATCCGGAAGGATTCCCTACAGCACGTTGGAAGAGGCTGGGCTGCTATTGGAACTGTAAACACACACACACACACACACACACACACACACAATGACATGTTATTGACACAAGTCTATGACTCTAACATGCAGTTTAGATTGGCAGACAGATGAAGCAGAAGGCACATACATGCAGAGTTGAAGCTCATGCAGCAGGTGACAGCCAGGAGCGACAGGATCAGCAGGGTCTTCATAGCGGAGCTGGTGGAGTCTGGACTCTCAGGCCTGATGATGGTGCTGGAAGGTGATAGTGTTCGAGCTGCGGGCCCCCTATTCTTATACTTACACGACTTCCCCTCTGCTGCCTCTGCTTCTGCTTTCTGCGACTGGCATCTGACTTTTCCTCTCCAAGAAAGCCAGCACAGCTTAAAACACATGCTCTCTCTCTGGACTCTCATTCTGAGAATGCTGTGTGTGTGTCTGTGTGTATCCACAGACAATAATTGTACTAAATAGTATTCAAATATATTTGATTGTGTTCTATATCATCATCATATGGCTGCTTGCTTGTGCTTTGTTATTGTTCTTTTAGCATCATGCTTGATGAACATGGTCTTGTATTTGGAAGCTTGAGTCCCCGTGCCAATGTATCACTGTAAATCATGACATTCTTTAAAAAATGGAAGTATGGTTTCACAAGGATCGTTTTGGACCGTTTAAAACACTTACAGGTAACAAAGTAACTTATAGCCATAGAAGGGTTAAAGTAACGTCTTCATTCTCTCTCTGCCTGTCTTACTCACACACAGACACACAGGTTGAATGACTGGATGACATGCATGTTGATGGATCTGAACTCTTGTCATGTAGCTATACTATAACCTAAATAAAACAATGAACAACAGCCCAATAGCCTTCTGTGCTAATGGGTGGCAAATAATCATTTGTCCTGATTCGTACTTTAAACACTTGCTGTAAATCGTCAGATTCTCAAGTTTCCGGTGGTACCTGAGTTTGAAATTGGGGGTCAAGGTGAGAGAAATATGGAGGCCAATGTAAGAAATGATCATGTGAACACGGAAAGAGTGGCTGAACCACAAACCTGGTGGAAACCGCACTTTAATCATAGATGCTGCAGGGGCAAGAGTCCGGGCCGGGCAATCTTAGGCAAAATGAAAGTTCCAAAGCTGAGACGCATACTGTTCATTTGTTGTGAATTTGTTGTGAAAGTTTTTAACTTCAGGGCCTTGCTGTAGCGCCGCCATCAGGACTATTGTCCTTCCTGTTGAGGACACCTGGGATGGGACTGGAAGTTTTTTTTCAAGTTTGGATCGATTTCTCGTTTGGAAATGTTGCACAAGACCACATCCCTCAGGACTACCACGCCGAGCTAATTTACGAGAGGAAACAATAATAACGTGTACCTCCACAAACCGGCAAAACCGGTCAGTCACCTGACAGACGGCGGCTGTTGGCGTGTTAAGGCGGACTTCAAGCAACTGTCGAAGATTCAGAGAAAAATCCGAAAGTAAACAAGTTGCGTCCGGACAGCACGGAGATGTCGGCTCCACAAATGAAAAAAAAAGACGCCATTTTTGCATCGGCTCGTTATCCGCACGACAGTGAAATCCAGAGTGGTGCAAAGACGTGCGCTGCCGGCCCGAGTGAGTAAAGCAAGCGCCCCGTATGGACGTACGTGCAGTCAAGCCAGACCTCAGCAACCCTCGTTGGATTCTCGCCTGTGGCCCTTTGCTCCGAGTCCCCCCAAACTGTCCCCCCAAAAAGGGTGTGAAAAGTCTGTGAAGTTCTGCCATTTTCCAAACATCATCTGTCATGACTCTTTTTTTTTTCTCTCAGATTTTCCTTTTTCCAATCAACATTGAAAATGTGTTTAGCCAAAAATTGCGGGAGGAGATCATTTTAATAGGTTCTTTGAGAAAAACAGTGTGACGAACGTCGCGATTTGCAGCAGGTTTAAGTGGACAAATGTTCTCGAGAATTGGAGCTGCTTCTTGGCAAAAGTTGCAAATCTTCCGGTTAATTTGTTGTGAATTTTTCGAACATTAGTGGCTTGTTTCGTATATATATTTATACTATATATTGTGAAAAGAGTTGAAGAAGGTGTATGTAGATTGTTAGGTGGACTAACTGGAACTGGTAACTGGAACGAGTTAGGTATAACTTCCCTTGACCACACATTTTCTCTTTTCCCTTTCAATTCCCTTTTTTTTTGCTCCATTGTTTTCACTGAACTGAAATTCACAAAAAGAGGAAACCCTGAAATAGTCCGCGTAGCACGTATTTGCGTTCCGCGAACACAGTCAGAGCCTCAGCAAGATGTTCCCAGGAGTCGCAGGCAGACCAAGGGTCTTTTGCACATATGCCGAGATGTCTGTGTGAGTTTTCCTTGGAGACTCTAACCCCTTGGGGTGTGTGTGTGTGTGTGTGTGTGTGTGTGTGTGGGTGTGTGTGGGTGTGCGGGTGGGTGTGCGTGCGCGTGTGAATGACACGATGACAGACTCGATCGGACGTTAAATTCAGTCTTTTTATTGGTTAGGTCGTCCTATTCAATCGAAGTAGTTAAATTAACAGTACTTTTAAATATCACCTCGGAAGAGGAACACGCGACTAAAAGCAAAACTCATTCACACATGTCGTTTCCGATGAGCGAGAAAGCAAAACAAACGGGCTTCCCCCTAAAACACTTGAATCACAACGTTCACTAATAATAATAATAATAATAATAATGATAATGATAGAGAAATGCGCTACACAAAAGGTCGTCTATGGATCTCTGAATTTCCGGTGCAACATGGGCAACAACAAACACTTGGTGCACTTGTGTGTGTGTGTGTGTGTGTGTTCGTCCACTCGGGGTGCGCGGCCAGTCCGACCTTCTCTCCGGGAGGGGGGGGGGGGGGGGGGGGGGGGGTTTCCCACCGTGTCTGCGGGGGGTGGAGGGGGAGGGGGGGGTTGCCGAGCCAGGGGGCTGTGATCGGATTCGGGGTGGGGGGGTGGGGGGGGTGGGGGGGGTGACGTTCACCGCTCCGCCCATTTCAAAAGCCGAAGGTGTTCTCGCCGCTGTAGGCCACGTATAAAAAACCGTCCTCGTCCTTCTCTTTGTCGTACAGCTGCCCCATCGTGATGCTGAAACGGGAGAGAGAGAGAGAGGGAGGGGGTCAGCGCATGTCAGCCCACTGGATTCACGCCCCTGCCCGTTTGACCGATGAGGAGGGCCGGGGAGCTTTGGACGGGCTCTCGGGGGAGTTTCATTCGCGATCAGCGGGGGATCGTTCCGGGGGTCAGAAAGGCACGGAGCGGCCGTGACGCAATAGCAGAGTAACTGTCCATTCTGTGGGGAGGGAATCAAATTCGCACATCCACTTCTTCTTTCTCGGCACGGATCACACCGAGCTGTGATATCACCCGGCGTTTGCCTCCTCATTCATAACTTTCCACCTCTTTTCTCTTTCCTGGGTGGATGTGCCCGGCAAACGCATTTTACGTTTTTTTTTGGTCAAACACAACAGGCCAGGGAAGTGATACGAAGCCAGAGAGGGCAGTAGTTTAACCTCTGGAGGCATCTGTGCTCTTGAACTTGTTCCAAGTTGTATGGTTTTCACTCGGAGGCTCTGAGACTCTTGAGTTCTCAGCAAAATCTCACCAGCGTGAAGTCTGAATGAAGACCGCTACGGCTCTCTCACTGTAAAATTTCAGTTATTTCAGGGGGCAACTGAAGTTTTGTTCTCGTAGAACACACGCGCTGAAGCTGGAACAACTTAACGATGCCTTGAGTAGCTGAATGACCACTAGATGAATTCAATGTTA
The DNA here is from genome assembly GCA_029224185.1 of Karalla daura. Classification (NCBI taxonomy): domain Eukaryota; kingdom Metazoa; phylum Chordata; class Actinopteri; order Chaetodontiformes; family Leiognathidae; genus Karalla; species Karalla daura. Next base: position 27,129,821 of record CM055190.1, on the reverse strand, counting down.
ACTTTGAGCACCTGAAAAGTATGTTCAAGTGACACGCGGCAACACAAATGGTCTAACGGTCTCACCAGAGCTGGCCGTACGTTTCAGAGGGGATCTCTAGCAAAACCCTCTGGGATGGTCCTGTTATAACAGGCTGCTTATGCTGATGGCATATGTGACGAACCATCCCTGCCCATACCTGAGATTATAGCAGTTAGAAATTGGATAATTACATGATTGGCCCTGATACTTTTTTTATTTGCTTTTTTTAACTGGCCGCCGATTATGAGGGAACACTGCATGACCTGTATGAACTGTATGACCGTTGCTCGGACTTGGCGTGAATCGACGTGATCTCCCTCTGACCTGGACTGAGGCACCGTCTTGTCCACGAACAGGAAGATGGCCTTCTCTGAGGGCAGCTGGATGCGTTTCCTGATGATCCACATGAACTGGGCCACGGTGATGTCCGAGGGCACCAGGTACTTCCGTTTGTCGATGTCCACGATCTGCGAGCCGGACACCTTCTCCACGATGACCTGCGGAGAGGGCCGCAGCAGACTGGATCAGAGCCACAACGTCAGGCTGGGGCTGCCACAAAGCAGGCACGGCGCCACGGGGTTCACTCACCGGGACCCTGTCAGGGTACTTGTTGCGGATCTTGGCTGACTCTATGCATCGATGTTCTGTTCGAAGACAGGGGAATAAAATGCAGCAAAACAAGACAGCTTAGCACGCAGTGTATGTAGTGCCCGCACAAACACAAATTCCTGCTGAAACACTACCAGATGCTTCAAAAATGGACAATGAACTTCTTCTTAGCATCTGCTCCTGCATGGCCGGGACAGAGACGCTTAAGAAGAGCTTCTTCCTGCAGGCCATCAACTCTACCTACCTACCTACCTACTTACGTACTTTTACTTTCTTATTCCCGTAAATCGGTACAGGTCATTGCTATGAGAAAACACTTTGACCCAGGGTCCGGATAAGGAACTTCCTCCTTCACAGAAAGCCGAGGGCTTTGTGGTTAATGTAGTCTGGACACATCCGTCCTCATTTGTTTGACTCTTTCACATTCAAATTGCTGCGCAGAGCACACCGTCCCTCCTCCCGGACATGTTAAACATGCTATAAGTTATAACGACAAGGCCTCGCAGGCAAAGTCTGACACACTGAGGGCCAGCAGCCGGCCCGGACACAGGAAGCGTCATGTTCAAAGCTGGAAGCACACGAAATGCTCCAGACTGAGCTACATGTAAGTAAAGGGCTGCCTTGAAGATTTGATCTTTAAAATAATTGGATTCATTCTGGTAAAACATGGTATGTTCTGGAGAGGAACTGGCATTTCATTCTAAAATCACTCCACCTAATGACAAAAAAAGTCTAATTTTGTGATATATTTGGAGATTCAAGACTATCAGTGTGTAACTGGAGCTTGTCCTGGTCCTGTGTGTGTGTGTTTGTGTGTGTGAGTCCTGCACTCCAACTATAGGTTAGAATGTTATATGCTACCATATAACATCCCATTTTCACACTTTGGGCCGTTCATCGTGTTATATAATGGAGACCATTCTCTCTCTCGCTCTCTTTCTGTATGTGTGTGTATTCATACGTTTACATGATGTTTATGATATGATGCGGAGCTAGCTTCGGACCAGCACCACCTCCAAACAGAAGCCTACAGGACAGGCCCAGGGCTTCCACCTCTTTTATGTAGCCCTTATTCACGTGTCCTTTCGGCCACATTAGCTTGATGTTTGTGTCTACGGCTACGTTTGTCGGTCCCTCGGGTCAGAATTTCAACTGCGTAGTCGGTTTTTAATCAGTCCTCGGTAAAAACAGCAGCTCCCTCCTCCTCCTCCTCCTCCTCCTTCTTACCCAACGAGTGATCCTCTTTGAACATCCATTTCATGTTTGCCGTCTCCGGGCTCTGTTAGCTCGATGCAGCAGGTTAAATATGTGGCTTCGACTGGTTAACGGGTGGAAACTGGTATCTCGGAGCTTCTCCTTTATTTTGCGAAGCTTCAGCGCGAGACCACAGAGGCTCCGCAGCTCCGAACCTGTCAAAACAACAAACAACAATCCGCTGTGCCTCTGACGGCCCGTCCTAAGCCCCGCCCAGAAGCTGACGTCACGCCAGACCGGGGCGGGGCCAGCAGCAGGAAGCCACGTGACAACGTTTACAATCGAGCGTTCGAGTCTGTTCTAATTATTAACGTGATGGCCGGTTGTTTATTACAGGCGTCCCTGACACAGAGCCATAACACAACACTGTATCATATCGTAGACTGTAGCATGTTGGGAGTAGGTGGGAGGAGTTTGTTTGTGGATACAAGTTAAAGTTGAGTTAAAAATCATTCCAGATGTTAGTCAACTTCAGTGATACTGTGCTATACACAAATTCGACCATGCTACAGTAGTTTGCTGTTGGTGGGCTCTTTGACCATAAGTGAGGCTGTGTTTTGTTAGTGACCTCCATTTATGTGGACTGGTACCTGCAGCTAGAAATACAACGGTATGTCAATTTAATAAAGTTTAATACATTAATTAAGGCTATAACCCAAGTACTTACATTTCACAATGGAATCTTTTACATTCCACTTGCGGCTGCCACGTTGAACATATTTCTCATCTCGAATCTGCTCATAAATAGTATCATTTTATTGCAGGCTGCAAAGGCCAGGCTGCTGATCACAGCAGTTTGTGAGCGACAAATGGTGATTTGTCACCCACTAGTACAAATATTTTTGATAAAATGATTCAAGTGGTTTGGTAGGCTCCAAAGATCTGCAGTTCTCATCACTAGTAGACAGGTAGATTTGACAAGAAGATTTTATCAAGATTTTCTTTATTCATTTTTGATACTGGTATTTCTGGAGCACACCCATAGTGATTATACTTTCATGCAGATCAGTATTTAATCCTCTAGCCTATGGAAGAAGACACAACGTAAGTGTGATCATTCATTATCATGTTAAAATACGAGGCAGGGCTCATAATCATATGAGCCCATCATCATCATTTTAAGGGCAAATTGTGATAAACATGCATATTTTACGTATTTTACATTGCATACGTGTCTATTTAAAGGTGAATTGCGGTGTTCTTTTGGTTTTCCAGAGCTGCTCGTCCCTCTTTTACAGAGTAAAACTGTAATTCCTTGCGGTTTTAAATGCAAGAGAAAGAGAGAGTGAAAGAGAAAAGCATTGACTGTCATTATTACTAATTATTATTAAATTAATTCATTTAATTATATATAGAAAACAACACAAACACACACATGCACGTATCCAAATTTATATTTGTATACTAATATATCTTTTCAGAGGTACAATGATGTAGGAAACTCCATACACCTGAGGACAGAGGGACTGGAAAAAACTACTGAAGAGCATAGTAGAGAAAATGTGAGAATTTCTGAAAAGTGATTGATAGATAATACCTTATTTGTATGTGATTCTAGGTTAAATATTAAAAGGTTACACAAAGTGATTGGTGCTGCTGGAATGCTGCAGACTCAGCTAGCCACAAACCCTGCACCTCCCGTTGAGGTCATCCGGTTGTGCAAAGCTGATGAGCCTAGCTTGACTAGTCCTGGTCATTCACCATGAAGCATGGGATTCCAGATGCTTGAGAAACTACACTGTACGACGTTGCACTGGCCACTTGCACTTGGACCCGCCGCAGCGTGGATTGATTTGAATTATTTTATGGACGTGAGTGGGAGGGATGCTGCACTGTCGAATGAGGCAATGAAGGTTTTCCTGACAAACACAAAATCGTCACACTGGAAAAGTGAAATGTGATATGTTAACGCACAAGACAAGATCCTTCAATCAACATATTGTTATCCAACAAGGGATAACAGCACTCAAAAATGACATTTGAAAAACAAAAAGAATGGCTCGACAGCAGAAGTAGATGGACTTATGTACATGAAAATAACAGTACTCTAATATTAAAGTTTCTTCCAGTGGTAGTAGCTGTGATTCCTAAGAAGTATTACAAAGACCAATGGTCACTCAGTTGTACTCACAGTATCATTATAAAGACGTGAATGCTTTACTATGGGCTGCACTGACTCAGTCAAGCGTTTATTGGCATGTATTGGAAAGTTTCAAGTCATCTGTCTTATTTAAATGATTGTTAAATATGTGAAAGGCACAAAGTGAGGAGGGCTCACTCCTTGGACTTTGGTCCGGCGCCGTCTCCAGCCATGGGTGGAGCAATGATCTGGTTGTTGGGTGGCAACGGTTTACCCAGGTGGTGTCCTGTGGTGAGGCCGTAGGTCTTCGACTCTTGCTCTTTCTTGACCTCAGGCTTCAGCAGGAAGCCGCCCTGGAAGCTCAGGTCAAAGAGCTGGCAGGGGGCAAAGGTCAAAGGGTTCTCTGCCAGAAGTCCCTGAAGTCGGGCTCGCCACCCATCCAGCATCGCCGTTCTCACAGCTGGTGGGCAGTGAGCTGGACCCCAGAAGATCTGAGGAGCCAGAACCTGAAAGCCACAGAAATGCAGGGTGCCGTTCTGAGAGAGAGAGAGAGAGAGGTAGAGAGAGAGAGGTAAAGAGAGACTGCAGTCGCTTGACATCGCGCCACATCACAGTCATCACAGTGCATTATAAAAACTCACAAACAAATGTGAGTGATAGAATATTTCTCTATGTGTAGTTTTTACATTGCGCAATAAGCAAAGTGTTCAGTCAGTGTATGCGTGTCTGTCTATGCTAGCCCAGCCCTCACCTGCAGGGGCCAGAGAGTGACATTGATGTCTCCATTGATTCCATCGGGCCGGAACATTGTCTCTGTCGCTCCAGTACTGAAGGACAACATGGCTTTCTTGTCCTTCAAAGAAAGACAACATACTTTTTAAATCCAGCGGGTCTGTGAGGGAAATAAAGGGACTGTAGCGCACCACTCAGGTCAAGAGGAGTAACTACAGAGGCTGCTAACACACAGGTAAGACAGGACCAGTTCTTCAGCTCCTTTTATAAAACCCATAATATATCTAGAACCTGCAGAAACCTCGCTCTGCGTCACCAGAAACTGGAATATCACTAAAAATATAAACCTTGAACTTTATTGTCTTCAACTTACATTTTCAGTCAATTACTCATAAACCATCTGACATTTTACGTGCCTGTAGATAGATTATAAGTACCTCTAGTAACTATTATATTGCGTATGGCGCAATGCAAGCCTTCATCAGCACGCTCCCTTGATGTAATTTGTGACCTCTGTGTGCTGAACCAATGAATGGACGGACTGACCTTGAAGGCCCCGTTGTCGTACATGCCCTTAAGGGAGAAAGCGAAGCCTTGAGTCAGGACACGGTCTATCCAGCCCTTCATGATGGCAGGAACGCTGAACCAGTACAATGGAAACTGCAAGAAGAGGCACACTCATAGTGATGTCAACTATAGAATTACTGCAGGGTTCGCAGACAAAGCACAAAATACTTTTTTTTTTATTGATTTATTATTTGATGAATAATTATTCAATTTTGTGGGACTACTTACAGTGCTGGATGAATCTTAAATTAAGAAAGTTGCTCTCATCACAGGATTAAATTCTGTTTTTCTAGTATTAAGTTTCATTTGCAGTGGAGAAAAAAAGTCCCAGTGTTGTGGTGGATGGCATTGTGATTGACTGCTGTGCACTGCCTGTGACTGAATGTGAATGGGCAGGACCCAGACTCCACGCTCCCACCATGTCTGGACTCACAGTGTTAGCCAAAAGGGCAAAGCAGTGACACTGGTAGCCTCTCACCTGGAAGACGATAAGCTCAGACTCCTCCACTTTGCGCTGCTCGGCCATGATGTCCTCGCTCAGGCGGCCCTCCATCCAGGCGTACATGGTCTCATCTCCATACTGGAAAAGCTCTGGATTTTTCAGGTCACCTGAGCAATACACACACACACACACACACACACACACACACACACACACACACACACACACACACATTGTCAGAACTCACTGAAAACTGCTGATGAACTAATGCAATCATTTCCTCCAATCTGCAATACTGTGGAAAAACAGTGGTGAGAGACAATGTTGTTGTATGAACGGACAGCTACCTTCCCATCTTAGACAGCACAAGCAAACACTGACTAGAGGAAAACACTGATACCTGAATGAGGTAATGTCTGGAAACAGACATGTGAAGTATTCCATTTCAGTTTATTCACTTAGCAGATGCTTTTGCCCAAAGCAACTTACACAGGATGAAAAACATCCAACCTTCAAGTACAATAGGAAGCTAATATAAAAATAAAAACTGCTCTAGATTCTTCAGATCCCAGGGATAGGAGCAGTAGTTCCATTGATTTATCAACTTCATATGCTCTGGTGTTACAGGGGTGTGCTAGTATCTATCTTCAGCTCACATAGGGTGAAAGGCAGGGTCAGTCTATCACAGGGCACACACGCTATTCTCACTCACATTCACACCAATGGAAATCACCACACACACAGGGACAACTTGAAAGCTCCACACGGAAATGGCCAGTAGCAGCTGGAATCAAGCCCACAACCTTTTGGCTGTAAGGCAACAGCAGCAACAAAGAGCTGCGCTACCATACTCAGTTCATAATCATCTTTTCTGAAGACACTCAACACGAAAAGGTGGTCATAGTGGTTTTAGTCCAAGTGCAGAGTTTAAGTACTAGTTAAGAGGAGACAGCAGTAGGACAGGTGAGGAAATAGATGGAGAGGGGCAGGTAAAGGAGAGGAGAGGAGATGCTCCATGAAGTGTTGGGTCTTCAAGAGCTTCTCCCAAGGATGGAGTGGAACGCTGCTGCCCTTAAGGTTCTTAATAGCTTGTTCCAAAATTAGAGTGATACAAATGACAGTAGTCGGTAAGGATGGCAGTGGCAAGCAACCTGGACAGAGCAGGAAGTTTCCCCCAGCCACTATCACACTCTATAATGCCACATCAGGACCATTTGTGACCATTTTCATTCCATAAGCCAGCAAGCCCCCAAAGGCGTGCAATAATAATAATACTCCTAACAACACATTTGCAGGAATGTAAACACATTATTCATGATAAAAATCTATGGTTGAGCATTTTGCCACATTCAGCAATTGCTGAATGTCACATCTCGAAACCAAACCAGGGAAGAAATTTAATGACGTGATGTTTCTTGCATATGTACAAAGTTGCCACAAACCCCAAAACCTTTTTTTTAATCTGGGTAAAGATAAATATCAGCAACCAAACTCCTCCTCTCGCCTTTTGGGCCGCCGTTGTCAGTTTGTGTGCAGACACGCTCACAGATGGAGAGTGAGAGGGTAAAATCACCTGTGACGTCCTCCTGTGTGGCGCTGGCTTTGAAGTTCATGGCGTAGAGGTCAGACACCAGGACCCTGTAGCCCTGTGTGGTTAGCTCCTGCATGGTCACGTCGCGCACCGCTGCGTTGAACGAACCCTCGCTGTGGTGGGCGTAGACGATCAGGGCCGTCTTCTGAGCTGTCACACACACACACACGCACACACAACACAATTAAACACGATAAGAAGCAACAGTGGTCCTGGCAGCCCTGGCTGCATGCTGACGTGCTCACAACAGCTACGTTCACATAGATATTAACGTGCTTAACTTGGGGTACCAACATTTCCATGTCAGTGAAAATGAATTGTGTGTGCCCAGTGTGCATATGTAATGTAAGTGTGCCATTGGGCTTTAATGCTCTCCAGAATGTCATTGGGATTATGAAAAGAACTGGACCACACAGCTCTATACGCTATAGACAATCCCGCACAGAAAAATCATTTCCTCATGCGTGATCGCATAGAGTTCAAATGTTCCGGTATGATGTGTCACACAGAAACCTGGCATCCACCAGATGTTTTTTTCTGTTTTGAATGAGACCTGTCCTCCTGGCTCATGTTGCCTCCATCAAGCCTGCATCTCTGGTAATAGACTGTTATCTACCTGACTGTTATCTACCACAGTCACTTGGTCCTGTCTCCCCTGCCCAAATTCATGAGCATTTAAAGGGAGAGGTGCTAAAAGCGAGCGTTTAGAGCAGAGCTGTGAAACTGGCGTACAGGGAACCAGGCTGTGCTCAATCTTTCAGTTTTTTAGACCAAAGTATGTTACTGACACTAGTTTTAGACATCAAGGAACCACGTCCATGAAGGTAAAATGAGCATAATATGTCACCTTTATAGAACTTTTCACACCCCAGACCTCTGCACACTCACCTCACTCCACCAACAGTTACAGACTTCTCACCCCCAGGACTAAGACCTACACATTCGGAGGCCAAGCTTTCTGCTCCTCGACTGTGAAACCGTCTCAGGGCTCCACCGACAATGAGTTTTAAAAATGGCCTTAAAAGATTCAAAAATCAGCAGCCGTTTTTCACGCCCTTTGGTTTCTTTTTGGAGCACTTTGAGATGTATTAAAACAATAAGTGTGTAACAAATAAAATGCATCATTATTATTAACGTGTTTTGTGATTGGAAATCTGAGGAACCTTTGTGCTTTCAAGTTGTAAAAGCTATTGATTGTTTTTCATGCTCATGGTAAATGATTTATGGACCTCGTTTTTATCTTTATTCTTGCATACGTGCAATGCCTCGGACCTTTTGATGACAATCTGCTCTGCTTCAGCTGCAGGTTCAGCAACCCTGATCTAATTTAGGGCCAGTTATGCAAAAGCGTCACTGAGCACACTTTCTGACGAAACCACCAACTCTGTCTGCAGGTAGTAGCGACAGTAAATCATTAATTTCATTTACAGACGATTAAGTCGATTAAGTGAAGGGTTTACACTCAAAAACATTCAAAACAATCAAATCTGCAGTATGTAGTCGTCTATACTGATTTAACAGTGATATGAAACTGGAGGCTCAGGATGAATTCCTGTAATTGTAAGGCACAACAATATATTGAATTCCTTGAATTACATACATGTTTCAGCACCACGAAACAATGTCTATACTATTCAAAATTCATTTTGAACTTCAGGTCCCTTTACATACACAGAGAGACAGTTTTTTACTGACTTTTTACACCCTCCCGGTCAACTTTTTATCCCTCCAAACGAAATGAGCGAGAAAAGTGGCAGATTAGCATGTGGCGGCGGCGGCGGCAGTGATTTCTGCAGTCAGAAGCCGTAACAACAATAAACAATCACTCTTACCCATGCTGCGTGTGCGTCTGCCAGTCGCGTCTGCCCTGTAGACCTTGTCCCTGCTGACGCCACCGCTCTTATAGACCCCGAGTCGCTCTGTGCGTGAGAACCATGCTTGGATCGCTTGGATATCAGATGGAGAAAATGTGAAAACCACGCGTACGCATGGAGGAAGCAGAAAAAAAAAGAACTGCCGTCATCCTGTAGGACCGGTCCAGTTAAATATTTGTAAAGCAGGGTGTGTGTGTGTGTGTGTGTGTGTGCGTGCGTGCGCGCGCGCGTGTGCGTGCGTGTGTAAGTGCCAGGTTGTGAACGCATTGGTGCGGGGGAATAAGATTGGTTTCACTTGGCCTGGAAAAGAATGTTTGGGTCACTTTCAAGGGATTATCCGACAGGGTCATGTGGTTTAATAAACTCTTTAATCCGACTCAATTTCACCTCGTTAGAGGGAAAGTGGTGAGACATGTCAATTTAGCAAAGCCTGAGCCGCTCAGTCTGAATTAACGTCACCTATCACCACTTTTTCTCGGATGAGCAGAGCGCTTTCACACACACCTGATACATGGCAACTTGTTCGCCGTTAGCCACAAAAGTCAAAGCAGATGTGAGTGGTTCGCGCTGAACTCCTCCAACCCGTACACACCGGCTGCAACGCTCCATTTACAGCCACGATCTGAATGCTGGCCCCATTTTCAGTGAGAAAACAGCTCATTACAATTATGCCTGCAAAATGAATTCGCAAATCATGTTTATTTGGGCTTTCAACCCCTTGCCATTCCTGTAGACTTCAGACCAGATGCCGGGGTGGTATATTATCTACTAATTCTAAAACTTCGGAGTGTTGTCTTTACATAGATGCGAAGCTTTTGTATGTGCTTCAAAGGGTTGAGGAGCAATAAACTATTTATCTTGCATATGTTTCAGCCAGGCCCTCAGGCCAAACATATATAAAATAACATCTATCTACCTCTCTCTCTCTCTCTCTCTCTCTCTCTCTCTCTCTCTCTCTCTCTCTCTCTCTCTCTCTCTCTGTCTCTCTCTGTCTCTCTCTCTCTCTCTCTCTCTCTCTATATATATATATATATGTGTGTGTGTGTTATGTTTTATACACACACACACAGACACACACACACATATATATATATAAATTTATTTATTTATTTATTTTCAAAAATCAGCTAACGTTTACTAATTTAATGCCCTTTTTGGCAAGGAAACTTTGGTCTCATAAAAATATGACAGTAACAATTTTGAGAAAAGGCATGAGGGTTAAACCAATCTAAGAACTGGTCCACGTGTGAACACAGGAACACACAAGTAAGATCAGGTCTGGATCGCATCGGTAAATTTCACTGACTGTAAACTTTGAGTGACACCTGTGACCGGTGCTGCCTGAGTAACAACCCCAACACTTGATGGGACACACCCTGTAGCCTGACAACAGACGACTGGAATGTGACCGGCATGTCGCCTGTGACACTTTGTCACCTGTCTCGTCTGCTGTCTGAGCCTCGCCTGCTCTGATCACTTGCCTGTAGACAAACACTAGATCCACATAGTGCAGCAGTCTCAACAGTGCGGTGCGTCTTCCATAGCCAGCAGGAGAAGAGGGAGAAGAACTCATTTTCATTATTTTTATTTTGTGTGTCACAGTAAAAACCTCTTGGTGGGTTAAGTCCTTGATAATGTCATTTGCCGTTCTGTGTAGGCAGCTAGTATAGATTGAGCACAAGTCTGGATGCTTGGTCTCCATGATCCTCTGAGCAGTCTGTATGACTTGGGTCAAGAACCTGCCTGTGGTTTTCTGCAGTCCGGCTGTTGTCCCATACTCTGTTGCAGTTCACTAAGAGCTCTGTGGGGAGTTTTCTAATAAAGAAAATCTTTTGCCAGGCTTTCTTCAATCGGTGGGAAATGTGGAGTGTCCACGACAGCTCCTTTGTGATGTGTAGGCCCAGATATTTATCAAAAGAGGGCTATGTAAAAGTATCAGTCCAGTAACACACTGAGGAAAAAAAATCTTATTGTTAAAGAGCCAGTGAAGCTTTCAGGCAGGTACAAGTCAATGAACACATTCCAATCATCCATCCATGCATTTTGTACTCAGTGGTGTTGCAGGGGTCTGCAGGTGCCTATCACCAGTTCACATAGGGCAAATGCAAGAAATATACTGTGAACAGGTCACCTGTCCATTGCAGGGCACGCTACTTCTCACATCAATGGGCAGTTGAAAGTCTCCGATCAAGCTTAATGTATTTTTTTCACTGTAAAACCATGTGCTCACAGGGGGAACAAGCAGACTGCACATGGGAAATGTGGAGACAGGGATGACAACTTGTGACTTTATTGCTGTGAGGCAGCTTCAGCCATGCTATGTTTGAAAAACAACAATACAAAACTACTACTTAATACGTCTTCTGATTTGATTGAAATGAATTCAATTGTATTGATACATATGGAGAACTCTGAAAAAAAGTGCATATGTTGGGATACGAAATTTTAAGCAAAACGGTATAAAAACAACAGTCATGATTAAGAATCAAGATAAAGAAGATCAAAAAAAGTGTGAAAACAACTTAGTTTTTAAGATCAAGATAAAGATAAAGATAAAGATAAAGATAAAGATAAAGATCAAGATAAAGATCAAGATAAAGAGGATAAAAGAAGATCAAAAAAATGAGAAAACAACTTAGTCTTTAATGATGTTGAAACTGTTTTCCTTTTTTATTGCCCTTAATATTTACATATCACAATTTATGTTTAAGTAGGGACTTAAAATATTAATGGTGCTAGAGAGGCAAGGAAGAGGGCACTGGTTTTTGACACTGCAGGCCAGGCCAAAGCACACAGATGTTTTGTTTCTTAAAGAGGTTTATGGCAATGTAGGTGATGAGGCAGACCGGTGGAAGGAGTGGGAAGGACAGGTCAGCCTGAGTCATAACAGCTCGCTCACAGTGGAGGAGTGCGATTGTTGACACGCAGATAAGGCTGTTGGAGAGAAACCTCTGCATGTTCCACATTTCCTGCCCTGGGCTTTGACCCAGAAGGAACAGAGAGCTTGTAACAGTCATGTCCTCTTCCAGCAAATAGTTCAATAACTATGTGTTAGTAAAACAATGCTCCATTTCGACTGCTGGGTACCAGCACAGGGGCCATGCTGCATCCTATTGGATAGTGGTGTTGCCTCACAGCAAGAAGCATGTGGGTTCATGTCCTGCTCCCAGCACTTTCTGTTGAGTCTGCACGCTCTCCGACTCTCCGTGGGTTTTATCTAGGTACTCAAATGTCCTCACACACATGCAGTCAAGCCGATTGGATACTCTCGGTTGTCCCTTGGTGTGAATAAGAGAGTGGTGTATGTGTGTGTGTGTGTGTGAGATGGACAAGTGACCTGTTCCCTGCCTTCTCCCTGTGTGAGATGGAGACAGGCACCAGCAGACCCTCCTCATGGTACTAGTATGGTACGGAGCGACACGACTCGGTATGGGTGCTTTTCCGCTGCCTCTAGTGCCTCCTCAGTGTGGGCAGGATCACAGTTTCACACGACAGAATCAACAGAGTCAATCACGTTAGTCACTGAATTGTTTATTGAAACGAAAAAAGGAGGAAACGGTCGGTGCAGCACAAACACTCTTACTGTGTACTGGTACTGGACGTCATTGGTTTGGTCCTGAAGCTGCTGCTGCCGCTCCCAAAGCTCACTGAGGGCAGTGGGATTCTTGAACAAAAGGTGTATTCAAAAATACCTGGTTTGCGTCAGTGGCCGCGAGCCAGCTGATATCACGTTCAGTACCCACTCGGCTGAGCAGGCACCATCTCTGTTTGAGCAGACAGATACTACGCTGTGGGAAAAGTGTCACTGGTAAAGCTACAAGTCACAATGTGGAGCTGTAGAGTCTGTCCTCAAATCTAAGTTATACAAAATCCGTGCTGGATCTTTAAGAGTGGGTTGACACAAAGGTGGACGTTTGTATTCCTGCAACAAGGCCCACTGAGCAACAGGGGGCAGCAGTGCAAAGAAAAATAGAGATGGGCCAGGAAAACACCAGGTTTGAAAGGCTTCAGAAAAACCCACTTCACTTCACCCACCCACAACAAAAATGCTGTGATGATATAGGACAGAACCAAAGCATATTTTACAAGAGAGGGAGCTGAGAACAAGGACATGGTGGGTTTGATAACAATAGACAGTTCTCAAAGGCGACCTTAAAATCAAACGTGTGTCTACGTACAGTTAACAAGTTGCTATTCGATATGCAGGATGTAGGAGGAAAATGTGGATTGTGGATTATGTATTTCTATTCACTTGGTAAATTTAGAGTTAATCTAATCTGTTAATCTACGGATCTCAGAAATCACGTTAGTTGTTTGATGCCTGTCGAGCTCTTTAAAAAAAAAGTCCCGTGCAAAGCTAAAGCCATCACCCTATCCTTGATCTGTGCTTGACATAAAATACAGGAAGATAACCGATTACTTTCTAAGAGAGAAAATGGAAAACATGGGACTGGGTCAGAAATCTGTCATGGAGTCACCTGGGCTGTGCAAAGTTGTAGAGGTGTTGTCTATTGTTGTCATGCCATTGTCACATTTGAATTATACTCCATCACACAGCAGAAGACTACATCAAATCTAACATAGATTGAACTTAAAAATATTGCATTTTAAAGTTTCAATCATATGACATTCAGTCATGGTAATATCACACAGTTTGTGATCTTAAGATCAGATTTCAGACCGAAGAAGCTTGCGAACAAATGCTATCCACCTCATATTGTTTGACAAACACGAAAAGCCTGTGGTTAAAGCAAAGCCGTCCGTTCGTCATCTTACCCGCTTGTATCCAATGGTGTTGCGGGGGTCTGCTGGAACCTGTGTGCAACACACATAGGGCAAAGACAAGGAATACACCCTGGATATGTTTCCAGCCAACACCATTCACACTCACACCTCGTAGAAATGATGCTTTAATGTTGATTGTATTATTCAGATTACTGAATTAAATAGTTGAAATACACTTTTTTATTATACTTTAATTATACTTGTTTTATTTTTAACACAAAAATTGAATTTGATTTCATTTATATTCGCTTTTCCTTAATTCAGATAATTTTTTTTAGGTTTTAGGCCAGCTCAGTCCCATATTCAACCCATATTCTTAATTTTGTCCAGCCCTCCAGGGAAATACCTTTTGTGAATTTAAAAGGCTGAGGATGGAAGCGTAGATGGGTGACTTATGTCCAACATGGGCCCCTTGACATGTTCCTTGAACCCCGATGAGGAGTCAACTCCGGACCAGCTCTCCTCCAGCTCTCCGGCCGTTTCTTCTTCCTTCTCCTCCTTCCACAGCTGCTCGTACTCCTGCTTGAGCTCCTGGTAGGAACGGGAGAAGGTGTGAAAGATGGAGGTGGCAGGGAAGGCCATGATGAGGATGCCGCTCAGGATGCTGGTCAGGGCAACGATCTGGCCGGGAATGCTGCGCGGTACCATGTCGCCGTAGCCCACGGTTGTCATGGAGATGATGGCCCACCAGTAGGAAGCGGGGATGCTGCTGAAGCTGTGGTGCGGGTGCGTGGCGGCGAACGGCGCCAGCTCGCTCTCCGCTAGGTGGACCAGAGGGGAGAAGAGGGCGACGGCCACGCAGACGAAGAGCAGCAGCAGGCCGAACTCCCGCATGCTGCGCTGCATGGTCAGGCCCAGAGTCTGCAGGCCCAAGGAGTGGCGAGCCAGACGCATCACGTAGAGGATTCGCAGCGCCCGCAGCAGCCGCAGGATCAGGCTCAGTTTGTCCAGGTAACCCCGGCTGGCGCCCATAATCACGTCGTCCTGCGACTCGTCCTGCCCGTCCACCACCAGGGACACGTAGTACGGGAGGATGGCGATGGCATCGATGATGTTAAGGGGCCCGCGGGCGAAGGCCAGCTTGCTCTGAGCGTTGACGAACCTCAGCACGAACTCCAGGGTGAACCACGCCACGCAGATGGACTCCACCACAAACATGCTGTGGCACTTCTGCGAGCACACTCCCTGCAGAGAACAAATACATGCAATGGATGCACATTTTCCTTTGGTTCAGCAGGACAATACAGAAGTTTTAGAATTGGCCTAAATTTAGGCAGACAGGAAGAAAAGTACAAAAAAAAGTATAAAAAAGAGAAAAATTTCTTTGGTTAAAATAAAGCTCTTCTATGCTCAAAGATGAAAGTTGAAAATCACACTTAATCTTTTGATGCATGGAAGATAATTTTAATGTATTGTGCTAAGTAGAGTTATGGTATGTGCTGTTTTATAAAAGTCATGTTTATGGGCAGCTCCTTTTGTACAGAATATTTTCGACAGCAAAGCTTTGCTGCATCTTTCATGTTCCCATTTTTCAGTTGAATGACGGCACCATGCTGCAGGAACCTGACCAGAGGGGTTAGTAAAGTTGAAAGATCAACCTTGCCAATGATGACACCTTCCCTGCTTTTCTGAACATCATTTCAACTCTTTTCATCTCTTCAAAATCCTTTGCCACGAACTCACCAATGAGGTAAACCAACTTTTGTTTGGTTCTGCAAGTTTAAAAGGAGTCAAGTAGTGATGTGGAGCCATTAAATGAAAAAAAAATTGCAAAAAATGCAAACGCAATGCAATAGTGCAAATAATGCAAAGGTTTTTGCAAATACGTTTGAAAGGAAGAACAAGAACTGCTAATCACAAATCAAAGGCTGGCAAGACAGAAGTTAATATCAATCTTTGCATACTGCCCATCATGAGGGGCCTCAGATTTACCAAACATATTTCATTTAACGATCAGATCAGTACTTTAAATCTAGAGTTCTGTGAAATGTGTTTTCACAGAGCGAGCAACAGCTCTTTTATATTCAGGAAATTAAGCTGAGCTGGGCCAGACTTTGTACCTGGCATCATTTTTCTGTCTGCAGCCATGGCTGTGGAACAGCTGGGACAAACTGGAATATATTAGCTTTTCTTTGCCAAGTCACTAGAGCTGTTGCGCCATCCTTGCAGGCAGTAACTGGTAGCTTTCACAGAAATGTAGTCATGTCAGAGGGACATCTTTGGTGTGAACTAGACCTGTCACAATTAGACCTGTCAATGGTTCTAACTGAGCTCTCTAAGTTCGAAAATGGCCCAACAACAGGTGTTTTTGGCCTGTTTTGTCTATTGTTGCTCCTGACCTAGTCTGAAACCTGCTGCTGCTGTAAAATTCACAATAACGAATGAATGCTTGAGAATGCATGGCTGAGCTGTAAATTATTTAACTCTCAAAGGGGGGGCCTCAGATTGGAACTACAAGAATGAGGCCCAGCTGATTTATTCTAAAGAAGTAGTGTCTTGTCCTCTCACCTCACTCTATTCACATTCATTTATGTTTCCAGGCCTGATTTCATTTCACTCTTGACGGCGATAGTTCACTGCTGTTTCTTTTGAAATCAGGACTTTTCGTAAGATCTCAATGGATTCACTCTGGCTTTTAGCTTCATTACTAGCTAGTTCTTAGACTAGTTGCATGGGATGTATTAATTGCAGTCCTTTGGGTTGAGCTAAAAGCAAAGACCGTTGAAGCTGATCAAGCTCATCAATCCTGGCATACTTTAGCCCTGGTTCAGTAGTGCTGCAGTGTTGGACTGTGGACTCTACATGTCTGGTCACACATGTCATGTCTCCAGCGTAGCTTGCAACCTGCCTCAGTCAGCCTCCACCTGCCTCTGCCTACTGTTATTTGCCTTCATCTTCCCTCACCTGCCAGCTTCACAGCACAAAAAACTGACCACCCATCTCAGCCCCTGCCTCTGTCTCCTCCTCCTGAGTCCACATGCCTAACATTTACACCCCTCATTGTTGCTGGGGGTCTGCTGGGGGCTACCCCAGCACTTTAGATTTTTCAACTATGCAGCTGTGCAGCGCTACAAAAACTCTTCTCACTGAATTAGACCTGAAAATATGACTGGGATTGGAGTTTTATTTACCCTGAAATATCACTGTTATTTTCCCTTGCCCACTGTGTAGTATCATCTTGCTTCACCTCCTATTTGCCCTGTTACCATGTTGCTCCCTTCAAGGACGTCCAAAAGTGCCAACGCATCATCAATACAACACAAAGATGTTGACCTCTGGCTGTATCCCTGTGTCTCATACTAAAACCAAGAATGTCTGCACTTCCTCCCGTAAATATGTGACAATCATCTTGTGAGCTGCCATCGTCTTTGTGAAGGAGCTGAAGTTTAGGGCAAGCAGTGTACGCAAATATTGTTCACTGAAGGTACACAGTGGTATTTCAAAATGCTGCACAGTTGCACAGCAATCAGCAGTCTTCTGTCCTGTTTGGTACCTACTTGACACGGCTTGAACCCATGGTGAGGAGTTTCCAAAGGATATTACCAAATAATACAAACCAGGATCAATGGAAAACCAAAAAGGCAAGTATGTGAAGTGAAGGGAGAAGTATCTGGTGGGAAAGTGTTATAAAAGGATGCCACTTTTGGTATTGAGGTAAATTTTGCTGTATCACTGTATCACTTTGCATCACTACCTTTGTACTCACCCTGTTTTCCTCATCTCTCAAGTCTGGCATGGTGCTGATGCACAGGCTGATGACGGTGACCAGCACCATGACGACGGAGAGGCAGGCGAACACCTTCCCAGCCAAACCTGATTGAGGGTTTTCCACCACTTCCCGCAGCATCCAGGTCAGTCTCCGAATACCCTTCTCAGTTTGGGTGACACTTTTCTTCAGCATCATCCTCTTCTGCCTCCACTCCTCCTCTTTGCGCTCTCGCTCCGCCAGTTCTTCTACGCGGGTGATCATACGGCGTCTGCAGCAGCGCTCCATGTGGCCCGGGTCCACACCCCAGTAGTCCAGCTCGTCATGCAGTGACACAGCGCACAGTTCTCGGAGCAGACGCAGTTTTCCTGCGGCCAGAAAGTTGAGGATGACCCTGAAGGCTGTTGGGTTGCGGTCAAAAAAGTATTCCTGGCATGTTTCATCATAGTCGTCACACAGTCGGGCAATCTCCTCAGGAGTGGTGCAGAAGCGTAGACGCCCAAGACGACTCTGGGGGAACTGCTCCAACGTACTCCAGGGGAAGGTGTAACGGTATCCCCCAACATTGATGAGGACCTGCACGGTGTGGTCGACCACGTAGGGGAGTTTGGGATCCTGAAGCAGCTGGGCTCTCTTGAAGTAAACGCCCTTGATAGTCTCGGTTTCTGGGATTTCAGTGAAGAAGCGATCAAGGCTGCTGTCATCGCTGCTGATGGAGTAGGTGCTGAAGTCATGGTTGGCATTGCTGATGATGGGCATGCTGGCTTCAAAGTGTTTGCTCGACTGGAAGAAATACGTGCACTTCTGACTAACAGGAAGTCAAAATCTGTTGACAAAAAAGAAAAATTTAAATAATAAACTAAGGGACAGAGTTTCAATACAAGCCTACATCTGATATGGAGTGCCACAAGGCTCTGCCCTGGGGCCACAACTATTCATATAGATAAACCATAAATATTGTTGTAATGAAGATTACATCATAGAGGAAACTGTTATCTCTGCTTAACTAAAACATGAGTTTAGTAAAGTCAACCAGAGCAGTAAGCTGTTTCGATTGGGGCTCCCAGTGAGCAGATAGGATAAGATGACTTGTTCAAGGCCACTTCAGCCATACCTGCTTTGAAGGAGTCACCGGCTGCTCATGACCAAGTGCAGAGGAACCTGACTCGAGATGTTCAACATGTCACCCACCAGTCGCTACTGAGAGCATTTTAGTAGCGTGAATGAGAGCATGTCACTTATAAAAGCGAGAGCATTTCACTTGTATGTATGATAGCATTTCAGACATGTAGAAGAGTAAATATTTTTAAGATGTATGTGTTCTCTCTATTGAGAGTGTTTCAATAGAGTGAAACCTCAACTTAAGAAGACCTTATACAAAAAATTCTGAATACGAATTTGATTATTTTCATAATAACATTTTCGTATCTAAAGGTTCCACTGTATATGTGAGAGCGTTTCACATGTGTGTAGGTAATTGTGAACAATGTCCCTGAAGACCCCTCATAACATAGTCTTTCAGTGACTATCAAAAAAGCACAAAAACAGCATCTTGGGTTTTCATTTTGTGTTCACCCACAACACTCACTATATCCCATTTGACCTCCATTACTCAGGAACTCTATTCCCTCAAGCCGGTCAATTTTCTCTCTTTCTGCAGCTGTTTCTAGGACTGTCTTCAGACCTGCTGACAATCTGATGACTTAATGTGTTTTTGCAGCTCTCACTACTTGTAAAATTTAAGAACAGACATTTCAAATCTTGTGCAGAAATAACCAAAGTTATCTTTAATATATGTGGATTTGTAGTGAAATTTGAATGAAATGTATTACATTGGAATGTATTTAGATCCTGCTGCTGATTTTTCCACTGCTGGGAGCAGACTAAAATAAAAGCCATTCACCTATTTGTATTGGTCCAGCTGCAGAGATATATAGGAGATTCATCGTAATCCTGGACAAATGTAAAAGATAAAAAGAAAAAATAATGGTTTGTTTTTAGTGATATCATCAGCAACTCCCAAGATCCAGTGCTCCGTTGGCTATTGTTTTGAATGCACGAGTCCTAGAGGCTGAAAATAATTGAGTCCTACATTTTTTAAAAATCAAACATATTTCTTCTTTTAAAAAAAATCTACATCTATTGTAAATAGAATATTGCAACCTTTACAACTATTAGTAAGAAACATTGACACATCAGAGGAATACCAAAGCATTCGTATTCAGATCTGTTACTCTGTCATAAGTAATTTTCAAAAAATTTCCTCAGTAGAAAGTTTTAACATCCAAATACTTTTACATACATGAGTCTGGCACTGGTAATGGTTACGTATTGGAAGTATTTAGGAAGCTTATTCCAGTTTGTACGGACACAGCCGTACAACACACACACGCGCGCGCGCGCGCACACACACAAACACACTCCGTTTTCTTTTAATGGACTTAATTCGAAACTCAAACAACTCAAAGACAATGGAGCAACAGTTTCTCACATAAAGGTAAGAGAAGATGCATTAGGCACAGGTCGCAATATACTGGATTCTACCAGTGACATTTTATAATTAAACTCAACGTGGCAAAAGAGTTTATGGCATTGTAAAAAATAAACCTGTAACCGTCTCACCTCACAAGGCGCAGGTGGGCTGGCTCAGATCTTCATCTGTTGCTGTGATGAAGACGTCTCCTATTAATTAAGCCATAATTGATGAGATTGCTCTTATGGTGGACGTGGACCTCCCTGATCTGATGCGATGCGACGTGGTGTGATGTGGTCTCAGCATCGGCAGCGAGCAGACCGGGGGTGCAAATGAAGAATTCCCCTCTGAAGTTTTTTGCAGGGCTGCGCGGCTCTGTGCACTGTCCCCCGGGCTGCTCCCGTCGTCTCCCTCCCTAACCCGGCAGCTTCCTACTTGGCAGGAATTTAATTAAATTGATTTCTGCTCGTCGTTCCGCTTCCATTGGACCCGTCCGCAGCAGCAGCAGCAGCAGCAGCAGCAGCCACCGACGCCGAACGGACACTAATACGATTATCTAACAGCGCACCCCTCCTGAAACCTATTGCTGTGTGCTCTCATCTGTGTTTGACAGCAGGACCGTCCTCCTCCTCCTCCTCCTCCTCCACCTCCCCCTCATCATCATCAGCCACCTCTTTTCACCCTCCTCCCCTCCCACCACCTCCCATTTCCAACTCTCTCCTCTTCTACACTGTAAAAAAAGAAAGGCAGCTTAACTCTCAGTGTGGTAGACCAACCAGCTCAGGCTCCAGGGGCGATTCAATGACAGGTGCTGAGCACTTTTTTTTACATTTTAACGCAATTTCTTGCCCACATTTATGAGAGAAAAGCACAACACTGGTATATTTTGTTGTAAAAAAATATTATGTTTCAAGCAAGTACTGTATGGTTTTGACACTTTTTCATCTTGTTTACCCACTCTTGAACACATCAAACATCCAGCATTGGCTGCAACAATGGATGGAAGCAAATAGTTCAATTTTGCCATCCTTAGAAACCAACAAGTAATGATTTTACCTATGGACGCTATCACTGGATTGATTGATTGGCCAAATTCTGGTCTGACAGGTCTGCAGCTCCTGAGCCGGTGAGAACAAATGCACACCTTATTCCGAGATATGGAGAGTGTAGATCTGTCTTTTTACAGTGCAGAGATGTTGTTCATTTGATGATGACTCTTTAGTATAAACGGGACTTCACTGAAAAAAGAAATGCAACCAAAGCCTGATTGACAAAGTTTGTGCAGGCCAACATCCAAACACACAGAGGATTAATACAAAAGGAGAGAAGATAAAACACAGATTCACAGTCTGTCTATATTACACAGACACACACGCACACGCACACACGCACACACACACACACACAAACACGTTACGTCACTCACAATTTGCATCGCTGCTACACAAGAAGCAAGTGGTTGTTTCCGTCCAGATCTAATCAAACTCCAGCAGCAGCAACAGCTATGTCTTTGATATCGTCGCTTTTATAATGTGACCTCTGGAAAATAAATGTTTTTCTTCCAGGGACTGGATTATACACGCTTTCACCGGCATGTTTGGGTGTGTTTATGTGTGGGTGTTTATCTGGTTTGATTAATTGTTGTAAATGAGCCTGTTGCTGTTGCTGCATAGACATGATCTGGTTTACAGTAGATATATTTATCTCGTTAAGTGCTGTTACATCATGTCAGTGGAAAGAGACAACAACTTTGCCTTTCTTCAGTGTCTCTGCCTCACCAGCTCTCTTGAAAGCTGATAAATATGGATGTCTTTAGATGTTTGTTTTTCAGACAAATTAGCAATGTTTGCTCTTACGGTCAAGAATTTGATTGTGTATCATGATTAAGTGTTAACAATGTGCCACACTATACAAAGTGACAATGTTTACATATGGCGTGATTATCATATCGTAGCTAGTTTGAACCTCTTTAGGATCGGATAGGTGCAGTAGTTTCCAGACAAGGGGTTTGACACCTTCAAGAGGTCAGTAATTTCTTGTTCAGCAGAGTCACTAGGTACATTCACATGAGCAGCAAATATTTAGTGCACTGGCCTTGCTCTAAATAGGAAAATCATTTTAATTGTTGTGTTTACATAAATATCCCTGTTAACATGCAGGAGAGCCCAGTGAGATTAATGCATGATGCTGACAGAGTTTTTGAGGAAACAACTAGTAGAATCCAGTTTGTGTCTGGATGAAAGACACGTAGGATTGTGATACAGTGACTTCTGACCTAAAGGCTGATGAATATCAGGGATTACAAGATAATCCTGTCACAGTCTGATAAGACTGTGAGGAAAACTCAGCTGAAAGGAGAATCAAATGCATGACTCTGGACACGTAAGGTGGGGCAAAAGGGAATTTATTAAGGGTTGGGAAATACAAAGGGAAGCAGGCTGAGAACAAAATTAACATGAGGGGCGCTTGAAGGATGGAAGACTGGGAACATGAAAACGGAGGGAGGACGCAGGTGAATAGGAGACACAAGTGAAGACATTAGGATTGGTGAGCTCATCCCAGGGCGAACACAAGGGGCAGGAAACTGTGACGCAGGGAAAAATACAAAGCTGTCAGGTTGGGGAAACACAAAACACTAAAAACATCAACCCATAGAAACTAGAAACCCATAAGGAAACAAGAAGCTTGAAAAGCACGGAAACATAAAGCAGTAAGCGCAGATCTGTCTGTTAAACCCAATAACAAAGCGGTTAGCTTCAACTTGAAGATTCAAAACAATAAAAAAGAGCAAAAACAAACAGACTTTATTGCTACTGCGCACCAATGGTCAGGGTCAGGCAATTTTAGGCAGAATTACCTTTTTGAAGAGTTTGGATGATTGCTCATATATAAATGTTGTACAAACTGAGGCTCAAACTCACAAACTTCAACACCAAGAACCATCCTCTACCTCACTCAGTAAGTGTGTAAAGGCAAATTTCAGACAGCTGTCCCTAAAATTCAGTTATAAATACATACATTGCATCTAGACGAACGCATGGAGAAGTTGGGAATTTGCTTTAAAAAATGACTTCTTGGCTTCATAAGTGAAAAGGTTAAGTTTAAAAATGGCCTTTTTGCTTTGACTCTAATTGTTCAAGAGTTCAAAATTGAAAATCCAAACTAAATTTCATTGTACTGAAAAGTACAAATAAAATAAAGTAAAAGTGAGTTCGTCATTCACTCCAACATGCTCTGCTTGATTTTCCACGCTACTGATTTCTAGGAGCTAGTTTGCATTTTGAAATATGGTTCGCTGTTGTTCTTGTTGTTGTTGTTGTTGTTGACTGAGGGAGACCACAGCCTGCCTTTCCTCGCATCAACCTTAAGCCTCTGTAGCCCCTTGATTTCCTGCTGGTGCTGAGGGGTTAACACGGCTCAGTGGAATCTCTCTCGCCGAAGAAATTAAAACAAACTCCTGGGGAATTACTTTGCTCTCTCAATTTGCGCACAGTCACCAGGGGAGCCGTGTAGCGGGGCAACTGATAGCCCATCCTTGATTCGACACAAATGGTCCTCTCGAACCTGCGTTAATTAACACCCTGCCTCAAATCCCATCCCTTATCAGACCTTCCGAAAGTCGGCTTTAAATGTGTTGCCGTGATGTGGCGTGTCGATGCGGGCTTCGCTTCATTGGGCATGCTGTCGTCGTTTGCGTTTGTTCCTGTTTGTCTCTCGTTTCTCAAAATGGATTGATGACAGTGGGGTAGTCAGCTCAGCGTCGATGGAGGAAACCCTCAGAAAGGAATCAGATTATGTAGGCCAGGTGTCCATTTACAGTTATTGACTTTGCCAGGCTCTCAGGCCCGGGGACTCAACTTACAACGGGCTGACAGATCAGGATCAAACAGGTCTTGTGCAGAGAGCATCCTACTGTAAACAAAGCCACACAGTCTGCTTCTTAAATAGGTCGAGAAGTTGCAAGAAAGAGCATGCCGTCATCTCACTTGTGCACTTGCGTGTCAGAACTTAGGGAAGACCGTAAGTGGCAATGCCTTCCTTTGTCCTCATTCATGTGGGTTAGTATTTGCTTGAGTGAATAAAGGATTACTTTCAGTGCAACACTGGAGTCTCTCTCTCGCTCACTCTCTCTCTCTCTCTCTCTCTCTCTCTCTCTCCCTGTCACTCAATGCAATCCTGTCCCACCACTGTAGCCAACATTAGTTCAGGATCACACACCGCTATCCATCTGTCCATGACTCAAATTTCTTCCCTCATCCCTTCAGCCCTTACGCCATTCATCCCTCTATCCCTTTATCCCTTTCCATTAAGCTATTCAAAATCTGCATTTTCGATTGGCACTAAAATGTGCTCTGGTGAATTTCTAGGAAGAGATTGACAGTAAAATGTTTCTGGTTTTTGGTATGGTCGTATATCTATTCGTTGTCCATTCCCTCTATCGTGATGTTTGCGATATGGTGATGATTTTTTCATGTGTAAGAACGATGCATGTGAAAGAATACATGCAGGTGAAATATCGTCTATGTGTACTGACATAAGGGTGTGACTGTGGACATGTAAATCTATCAGTATGTGGGTGTGGATAGATGCTGCTGGAGGACAGTGTGTGCATAGATATACTCCCCTACTTCATTCTACTTCATTCCATTTATATTTCATTAGTCATCAATATTCACTCTTTATTACAATCGATTACATCATGTCATTGATCACTATTGTTTATTATTAATTCTTTGTCACTGCTTTTTGCCTCACTCATGTATTTATAGCAACCCTGTATCAATCCTATGCACATGCTTTAACTTTCAATATTTCATTTTATAAAGAAAAAATATACACAGAATGTAAAATAAGAATAATTGCTTTCTGGGTAAGAACACATTTTAAAAGTGGATGATCATCTCCTGACTCATGACCCAGGTCGAGTCCCGTTGTATTGAACTCACAGTATGTGACGTAGCGCCACCTGGAGCCAGTTGTAAAACTGATTCATCAGTACCGAAAGTTTAACACAGCCACAACTAATCTCTAATCACCGGCTGCCTGTTGCTTGTGTGGACTTGTTTTGCTGTTGTATTGCTCTCTTTTATAGTGTTAGGGTTAGGGTCAGCAAATGTATGCATAAATCAGTAAACATAGCTCACTGACTTTCCTCTGCACAAAAGGCAAGATTTTAACTGTTTTTATACATACGTGTTTACATATACATTTTCAATCATATAAACTCAGGGAGACAGGGAGAGGCCTCGAGTCATTACAGATGTTAACAGCACTACAGTAAATTATCTTGTGAGCGCTAGACTGCTTTGTAGAGTTGTGCAGCATAACATTTGCTTTACACCTGTAACAGGACTCATAGCTGATGTGTTTAAAAAATGTTAAACTAAGCTAGCTGCCTGCTGGCTTCCGCCCAATAAGGAATACGCGCAAACACACAACCTGACGCCTCCTTCATTACATTGGCACCTCACAGCAAGATGGTCCTCTGCTGGGATCTCATTAGACTGAGGGCTTTTCTATGTGGAATTTGCAAGTTCTCACCATGTCTGTGTGGTTTTTCTCCTGGTCCTAAATTGCCCCTTAGTGTGACTGTGAGTGAATGCTGCATGTGGGTGTGCCCCATATTAGACTGGTGACCAGTCCAGGGTGTGAAAAGTGAGAAAACTATGCAAATATGCATACATCTAAAGATAAGATTTAAATTGCGGTTTAGCTAAAGTTTAGCTATAGAATGGAATTCAATGGAATTAAGACCACATGGTGGCTCGTGGTGCCAAACAGGTTTCTGGTTTGTATCCTGCTTGGACCCAGGGTCCTTTCATGCAGTTTTGTATGTTCCCCCTGTGTGTGCATAGCAGTTAAAAAACATGTATGGCTGAGTAAACTGGAGACCCTGAATTGCCCCCTAGATGTGAATAGTGATAATC
Source organism: Karalla daura (assembly GCA_029224185.1). Classification (NCBI taxonomy): domain Eukaryota; kingdom Metazoa; phylum Chordata; class Actinopteri; order Chaetodontiformes; family Leiognathidae; genus Karalla; species Karalla daura. The sequence continues at coordinate 27,103,760 of CM055190.1, read as the reverse complement.
GTATGTGCTGTTGGGTACAAAGCTGATAAAATAATGGATCTCTGGGACTCAGATATATTCTTGTTAAAGCCAAAGAAATCAGTCAAACAAATTAAATGTTACAGTTGTAATACCTTGGATTGACGAGAAGTACACAGCTCTGTGGTGCCGCTCAACCTCAGTAGTAAAACTAGTAGGTAAATGTAGTATGTGGTGGAAATTATGTCAAAAGAGGACAAAATCAAGATTTGTCATTCCAGGCAAGTCTTCGGTTGGAGGACTTTTTACACAGACCAAGTGAACGATCTGAGCAGGTGAGCCCTAAGCAGAGGGGGGGGGGAAACGTGACATCACAACACAGCTTAATGTTGCCATTGTTCTGTTAGCATATGTCTAGCCAATAACATTAACATTTTGGTTGGCACAAGCAATGTTTTTGATTTGTAGGACAAATTGTGTAATATTAAAGTTCACTGTCTTTCTAATACATGTGTAAGACACCAGAACCTAAAATTCTTTAAGGTTAGAAACATACCCATCTCACAGCTCATTCCTGTAACTCAGGGGAATTACTCGATTTTAGCAGATCACAGACCACCATCTTTTCGTCCTTCTTGACCTTTTCTAGTGCTTCTTTTGTCAATCAGCAGCTTCTTCGCTTTAATTTCTCTGCTGTACAATTTCCTCTTGACTATTGATCCCCTCCTCCCCTCCCCCAAGCCTAGCTATAGTCAGGGGATCAAGGCTAAGTACATAGCTTGTCTCTTTTAAAAGAGGGAAGAGATTGTCCATGGATTTCTGAGCCTGTGCCTGTAAACAGGTTTATCAATAGTTACAAACTATGAGTAACCATGATTGTGTTTGTGCACAGGAGGTCAATGAGTCCTCTCTCCACTCAAACCTGTCCCTTATTCACATCTCTTGCAGTAAAGTTCTCTGCAAATGAATGATAAAGTGAATAAATCAAGATTTGCATGCATTTTCCTCTTATTTCTCCCTTTGTCCTTTGGGAAGAATCAACCTCTGGAAAACCAAGCAGTTTGATGTGGTCAGAAATGTATCATTTTTATATACCTACATATTTCGTTTTAACGAACGCTCTTGTGATCCCATTTCCACTGTGCTGTCAGGCATTATTTTATGTAACTGAGGGGGAATGTGAATTCTTAGTCTAGAAGCAGACTGCACCATAACAGAATGTGAAACAAAGGTTGAACATTACAAGATAAAGCAGAGTGGAAAAAGATTAAGACTTTTCAGAGATTACTGTCGCTCAGACTTTTCACAGATGGTACAGACATCCACCTGCTTTTTAGCCATCGGTTGTTGTCAGGGTCTGCTGGGGCCTATCACTGCACAATGGAAGAAGGCAGAAAATGCACCCTGGACCGGTCACCAGTCTGTTACAGGGCACACACATCCAGCATTCACTCACAGTGACACCTAGGAACAATTCAGTGGCAGGAGAAAAGACGCCGTACTTGATTTTGTATTTGATGAGAAGTTGAAGAACTGAAATTACATATGTTGTTGTGGGGAAAGAACTGAAAAATCAAACAAACAAATTACACATTATATATTCATCATACAGTATATATGCAAAAATACAAAAAGGAACATCTTAGAACAAGCAGACTGTACACAAAGTGCTATGACTGACTCTTGACTGAGATCACACAAACACACACACACACACAGAGGAAACGGATTGGAAAGCTAATTGCATTGCATGGTGCAGTCCCTTCTGCAGGAATGAAACAAGACTCCTCAGTGTCTCGTGTTGGTGTAACATGACTATAATGTACTGAAGTTAACATGTGACAGATCGGTTGCACACAGGCACACACTTTCAGCAACTACTACATTGGGATGCACTATTTCAACTGCAGTTGTGCTGCCACCCGTCACCACTGGACGAGGCCCCTCTGTTCTGCTCTGTATATGTTTGTTGACTCGTGTATAATGCCCTGAGATGACGTTGTTATGAACTGGCCCTTTAAATAAATGAAAACTGAAGTTGAAAATGTGGCATTTCCTTTGAATCTTGAGCACTTACTGAAAATCCTGATAAAGCTGTCCTGTGATGATATGAGCTGTGAATTTTTTGATTGTCCTGACTTATTTTTTGATGCATATGAAAAAGCACACCAGTGATGATCTCTGCCTCTCACCCACCTACTCCCTCTTGTGCTCTGTTTCTATTCCTGTAGAGCAGCTCTGAGTCAAAAAGTCCTGCAGGAACTTCACAGGAAAACGCTTCCCCTGAATGTGACTCAATGCACACTCAATGCAACAGCTGACGGCAAGCTGGAACCAGGACAAAGACCTGCAGGAGGGCCCATTGTAACACTGACCTCATACTCGTGGATTTCGACGGTCCAGCTTCAGGCCTATTGTGAAGCTACGCAGGCTGTTCTTCCTCTCAGCACCCACATACAGCATAATGGCCTCCACACAGTTCACGAACCAGTGCAGAAAATATCTTTACACCAAGATGAAGACAGTTATGTACATTATCCAAAGATGTTTTTTTTCCTCACAATTGACAGTTTCTCAGTTTACCCCTCCCCTCAGGTTAAGAGTCCCGGTGTCATCCTTGATGGCGGAATTCTTTCATCAATAACATTACCCTTTCTGCATATTTCCATTCACTCAGCATCTATCTCTCCCTCAGCCCCTGCACCATTTCAATCCTTGTCCCCGACCGAAGATAAGATAAGGTTAGAATAAGTTTAGATAGGTGAAGTACTTTATTATTGTTAAATTAAATTGAATTAAATAATAATGTATATAATGATGTATTAATAATAAGAATATAAAGAAAAGTACTCCAATTTGGCCATCAAACCCAACCACAAAACATTGTCTCACATAATTTCTAATCAGAAAAATATGTAATTCTGTTTTTTAATTCAAATATATTCTATTCTATTCTATTCTATTCTATTCTATTCTATTCTATTCTATTCTATTCTGTAAAAGTTAACGCTTTTACATGCTTCTCTCTTTTCTGATGAGCCACCATGGATGTAATATATCCATGTGAGCTACTCATAGATGTTTCCATGGAGCCACTCCTGTGAATGGCGGCATTAAACTCTCGCATCTCAAACTCTCGCGATACTTGACGCCTATAAATACTGCGCTTCGGCCATATTTCGGCCTTTCTTTCTCCCCTTAGCGGTGAAGGTGCAACAGTTATCGGTCGTCCCGAGCCCGGGTTCATCCGACACCCTCACCAACCCAGCTGAACTGAGCTCAACCTCCACGGCAGCAACATGCCTCCCAAATTCGACCCCAACGAGATTAAGATTGGTATGTTTCCAGCAGGGTGAAGTGGGTAATAACAGATGGAGCTGTTCCGGACAGGCTGCCTCCATGTCTGGCGGCCTATGGCAAAAACGGTAAAAATGGGACACAAATCGGGACCGAGAAACAAAACCAGGGACAGTCTCAACTTCTGCATGATTCAATGCGCTCTTCCGTGGCCCTTCAAGGCATTTTATGTTCGGTGGTTGGACAAGTTGTCGTATAAGCGAAACCACGTGGATTAGCTTCGATAGCTGCTAATCGACTAGCTCAGTGGTATTGCTCATCAATGCTGTGCAATGATATCGGGTATGTACGTGTCAACTGGAGCTCGGCTTATAGACAAAGTATTTTTTTGGAAAATTCTGAAAATGGATTTCACCACTTTTGCAGGGGATTGATCCATAGACGGCTGTACGTAGTCGATGCAGGAATGTAATCATAAACGTCTTTGTGCCGTGGTGTTAAAATATTTCGGACTATTCCTAAGAAGTATCAGCGGTTGTGAGTGGAGTGTAAAAACTACACTGTGCAATAAAGAGCCAGGATTGTGTTACGATGGAGAAAGTGGTGTCTGCTCCACTATCACGGGAAATGAATGAAACTTTTGAATCGCTAGTCTAGTAAGGTGAATGTGCTATCACTTCTGCACAAATGAGATGAGTGTCTGAGGGGTGTTCTAGACTGTACCTATATCTGCTAGCTGTGCTGCTTTGGATTTGGTTATCTAGAAGCAAGATCAAACTGAAGAAGCCTTTAATCCGTTTCTCTTCTGCAGTGTACATGAGATGCACAGGAGGAGAGGTTGGAGCTACATCCGCCCTGGCCCCCAAAATTGGACCTCTGGGTCTGGTGAGTAGAACCCCCCGCTGGCATGCAAGCAGCCTCCCGCCACTATGCCTGTCCATCGCCGTGACTGAGTATATTCCAGTGGAGGCTCAGACCAAATGCAGCTTTTAGGAAACAGGGCTGTCCACACCAATGGACAACTTTGTGCCGTAAAGTCTGGAACACGTTTGAAATCGTCCAAGTTGATCGTTAAATCCGACTTATTTGTGTACGAGACAGTTGTTTATTGGATAAACAAGTAGAACAGTCATCATATATGGCAGCATGATAAAACTTGACTGTAATTTGTGCGAGGCTCTTACCTTGAATTTTTTTTTGCCCCCCTCCTCCACACCAGTCTCCCAAGAAAGTTGGTGACGACATTGCCAAGGCCACAGGTGACTGGAAGGGCTTGAGGATCACAGTGAAGCTGACCATCCAGAACAGACAGGCAGCAGTACGTATCCTGCCCCGGTGTTCCAGTGCCCCTGGCTCTGCAGAGGTGTGGGATGATGGAACTGACTTTTGACTTTGTTTTCCAGGTCGAGGTCGTTCCCTCTGCCTCAGCGCTGATCATCAAGGCTCTGAAGGAGCCGCCTCGCGACAGGAAGAAGGTCAAGAACAGTAAGTGACTGCGCCACTGCCTGGGAGCAATCAGCTTTCCGCTACGGAGGAATCTAGGTTGAAGTGGTCTGACTTTCTCGCCTTGTCCCACCCCGCAGTCAAGCACAGCGGGAGCGTTCCTTTCGATGAGATTGTGAACATCGCTCGCGTCATGAGGCCTCGCTCCATCGCCAGGGAGCTCAGTGGTAAGTCTAAGCATCGCGGAGACGAGACTGTTCCCCACCTCTGCCTCCCGCCACTATGCTTGTCTGCTACAGTGACTGAGTATAATCCAGTGGAGGCTCAGAGCAACCCAGCTTTAGGAAACAGGGCTGCTCACGCCAATGGACAGCTCTGTGCCGAAAAGTCTGGAACATGTCATTACCCATAAACCAATGGATCTAAATGGATGTCCACGTTAAACTCATTAAAAACACACCAATGTTTCCCCCTTCAGGAACCATCAAAGAGATCCTGGGAACAGCTCAGTCTGTGGGGTGCACCATCGATGGCCGTCCTCCCCACGACGTGATTGATGACATCAATAGCGGCAAAGTGGAATGTCCCTCTGAGTAAACTGTGGACATGAATAAATGCTACAAAAACAGAGCTGCTGGAGTTCAGACTTGTTTCTTTGAGCCGGTTTCATCCAAACGGCGTTTAATTAGAAAGTGGCTCGGACTGGTCCAGTTAAATACACCATAGATGAGATCGAAAGAACAATGGTTCACTATATTTGAATCCAGTTGGGTAAATGGGTTTAAAGTGACTGGGTCCTTGGTTGATCTAAATACATTAGCATGACTTCACATCCAACAAACTGGAAATGTGTCCACATTTCTGGGATTAACAAAGCTCCAATAGTGAAGCCACTTAAGAATTTGCTTTTAAATTGCTCTTATTCTGGGTTTGGTTCTTTTACTGGTTAATACCTGTGCATGCAGATATAAGCAGTGAGGTTTGGATGGGCTCTTGAATTCCTTCATTGGTGGTAAAGATTCAGATCAGCTTTTATACAAATTTATTGAAAATATCCGCCACTCATACAACTTTACAAAAGTACACATTTTCAAAACATGAGCAGAGGATGAAAAAGGGGCCTTTTGATATTTTGTTTTTGCCAGGTAGAAACACTGACCACAACGAAACTTTCCAGTGTATGGTCAACAGCATCCTTTCAGTCTTGTCAAACGGCACACAGGATGACATAAACCCATATAGGATCGTCAGTTTGAGGCTCTAAAGCCAGTGTCCCATCAGGTCATACCTGATGGCCTGTTTATTCCAGAGCTCGACTGGTGTAACACTACCATCCATAATTAGTCTTTTCAGACATTTGTTCGGACAATACAAAAGCCATTTTCCAATGTGTAGAATTCAACTGAGCCCTTCTTCTAAAATGTGAGCCGAGATCAGACAGCTGCTGGGTTTGGCTGGACTAACTACCATAAATATCTCACTGTTGAGGTGGAAACAAACATCGAATGGCTGAAAGTACAAAAGGAGCGGATGGGATCGCTGCCGTGTGTAAACGGAACGTGTCTGATCCATGGCGGCTGTGGCGTCCCAGTGTCCCATGAACGCATCACGTTCAAGCCACCAGCAATGACCTAAACGGAGGTGATGGGAGTGCATCTCTTTCCTCCTTATCAGGGCTCCCTCAGTTCTCTACCTCCTCTTCCTCAGCTTCGTTCTCGGCCTCAGGCTCGTCCTCCATGTGCTCTTCCTCCTCTTCCTCCTCCTCTTCCTCCTCCCGGCTCTTTTCGTTCTCCGGGTCGCTCTTCTTCTCTTTGTCTTTGCGCTTCTGCTCAGACACCTCCTTCTTTCCTTTCTGGCCCTTCTTGTAAACTGTGGAGGAGCACAAAGACCAACTATTTACTCAAAGTAAAATGCAAAGAACTGCAACAAAACTAGAGAATAGGTCCTGAAAATTAAAAAAAAGGTACAGATAGTATATGGTGCAAGGATAAGATACAAAGATCATCAGCAATAGAAACAGACATAAATTTGCAAAGAGCGATATCCATCTAAGCCTTTTCATCAGTCTGTCTCACCCAACATGCACTGATTTCAAACCTATAGTCTATTAGTTATGTCATTATGTTATATGATTATTGTGTAAAGTGTCTTCAGAGAACACTCTGGTGGAAGTTAAGATCATAAATGGCTGGCATGAAAAACATCATACAATGTGTACTATGTACTGACCTTCCAAAGCTTCTCTCAGCGGCTCCAGGAATCGTTCAAACTCCATTTCCTCCATGGCAGCCAAGACGTCTCCTGCATTCAGTGTTTTCCGCTTGGCTTTCATGGCAAAGTTGTTGGCACTGTGGCAAGGCATAACTATTATAACTACCTTTTAACTGAAGGAGTAATGCAATCAAACACTTGACGACGCAAGCCCTGGTGACATACTCCAAGCTGAATACAACTCACCAGGATGTCGCATACAACACAAACACACTGGCAGCTTGGGATATGGCCCTCCTTGCTTCTTTTGAAACGTTCACCCCATCTGGAAGCTGGACAGAAAGCGAATGTGGCGGATTTTATCTTCAGGGTTGCAGCACAGAAGTAGTTTGGCCCACAAACATTAACAAATAACTCAAACAGCCTAGGGACCCCTGCTCTAGACATTAGTTTACAGTGAGTGCAGTTATTTTACTCTAAGGCTGTACTTTACACTTGTGTTTTATTTATTTATTTATTTAGTTTTACAACATTCTACTCCTGTGATTGTAGATGAAACATGTCTTCTACTGTTCAACACTGTACTGCAGACAAGTAGAAAAAAAAAGTCACTGGGATCCCTTGTCACATTCTACATGACAGAACTTTGTCAATTTCACAAAGATAAGTTTTCTCCAGATTAGTAGATAAGAAAACTGCTTGCTCACACACACTTATAAGGAGTGCACAAACAAAGAACGTAATATAATATGAATAACATTGGCACGACATACTTTTCTGTCCGGACCTCATTGGCATGTAATGGATTACACCTGCCCTATATATACACATTTGCACTCCCGTGAACGTAACACATATATAAATGCACTCCATGTACTGGCTTTACGTGTACTGTTTATTGTGCCGATAACTATCTACCCTGTCGGTCTTCTACCAAGTTGGACGACTACCTTCCACTTGAGTCCCGACTCCGATTCAAACCAACAGTCGGTTAATGGACTGGGCGCTCACCGCTTCTTTGATGATGCGGGTGATTACCGCATTAGGGAGGTTCAGGTCCTCGGGTCTCTCCGCCATCTCCCTCCACTCTCAGCGCGTGCTCGGCGCGTGTGCTGGCCGCGGACGGTGGCTCCGGGCCCGGGCGAGCGGCTGCAGCGAGGCCGGTGTGTGAGCCGCAGCTAACGGCTAACTAAAGCAACCTTCACCGCTCGCCTCCTTGCGACTGCTGACGTCGGCTACCGCGGGATACGACAGAATTGATCCGATCGACGATGGGTAGCGCTCGTGGAAGGTTCTGGTTGAGTAAGGAGCCCAGACTCGTTCTCGGGTCCCGCGTGCTACTCCGAAGCGGTTTGTTTAGGCTCGTTTCCCGCGATCCGTCCGGCGACGACGTTTACCGCGCCTGTGCGGAGCATGGCGGACGCTGCTACGTCTGCTCCGCAGTTTGGGAGTCATCCGTCAACCGCTCCGCCATGTTACTGGTGGCAAAAACCCTTTTGGAGTGAGAGGAGATTATTTTTTACAGCTCAACGCATCAGGATATTCTTCACACACTTTAAGGCAGACGGATAGCAAAGTAATCTTTATCATGAGATAACGTCAGCAAAAAAAAAGAACTTTTTCACGTCAGCCATCCTCAAATAGTGTTATATTAATAACAATGTTATATAACATGTAATAATAATATAACATATAACGATAATATAACATGGTATATTAATAACAACAACAACCGTCATCACAATGATTATCCATTAGTCATTATTCATCGTTATTTACTACCACCATTGATTTACTTACACTCCTTAAATCCACACCTCTGGACAATTGGTGGCCCATCTGCCTCCTCAGTAACAACTAGTCCTATTATTGGCAATAAAACCAAGGTTAATAATTCACTCTATCATAGAAAAAACACTGTTGGACTTTATAACCACAATCCCCATAACAAAAAATGTTATTCTAATCTATCCAAAGATAGTGGAGGATAAGGGGCTGTAGATGCCTTTGTCAGACATTGTCAGACATCCATTCATTTTACAGTCCTTCAATAAATTTGGTTTTGGCACTTGTTTTTTCTCATCAAAAGTCTATACCACAAAAGTGGTAGTTCAGTTAACCTATTGGGTGATATGTCTCCCAGATTAAAGCAATCTGGAGGCATTAAGATTGCCTTGTTTCATCATACCTCTCCTCCGGCGGCTCAACTTTCAGCGGAAAACCAATGAAATCGACGACCAATGATGACATCGGGTATGGGAAATGGCATTCAATATTTAGGCAGATAACACCACACTGTTTTTTAGGGATGAAAACAAAAGTCTTTCATGTAATTAATACCATAAACATATTCTCAGTTGAATGTCAACAAGGGTGTCATAATCTTTAGGAGACTGTTCTGGATCAGCTCCGCCCTGACTGCAGTGTGGCCTATCCGTTTACTTTCTTTCCAGCCAATTAGAGACTCACTGCTGCCATCAGCGGGACATTGGTGCATGCAGTCTTTGGCAGATAGTCTTTGTTAGTTTGCATGACCCTCCAGCACTCCTTTTTTTCGTCCTGTCCGATTACCTGTGTTACAGGTGGTGGTTAGCATCCAGACTCCATCTGGCTAACTTGCCTCAGGCTTCGGCCCGGTACATCTGTAGTATATCGAAAATAGAATGCCATCCCATTTTTAGGGTATCGTTAAATCCGCAGCGATCCGCTTTTTCCCAGTGGCCACCTGTGGTATTGGAGCAAAAATCCCCTTGTGGCCCAAAAAGCATTTTCCCACAGACAGCATTAGTAAGGGAGACTCTTGTAAAATGTTGACAGAACACCTCCAGTGTAAGACAGCACTTCACTTGCATTGTTATTCACTTGCATTTTGTGTGAGCATGTGTCGGATTTAGTCATGTATTGTTTCAACTGTTTTTATGTGAAGCACTTTGTGCTTCATTTCATTGTTGGAAATGTGCTATATAAACAACATCTGATTGATGGAAAAATGTTCATAGAAAGATCAACACATCATTACATTGTTATAAAATAATCAATAATCATGAAGTATGAGCCCGATGATTTGGCAAAAGTGATTCACTGAATGAATTATGAATGCCTAATTGAAACTGCAGTGACGCTTTATTTGCACAGATAAATATTACAAAATGGACTGGGCAGACTACCCTCTTGGCTTACATCTTCACTACAAACAGAGAGGGGAAGGTCAAGGTTTGTTGGGAGGAAAAGATAGGTGGTTTCCATGGCAGCTTGCTTCCTCACACATACAGGAGGCCATGCAGTAGCCCACACATTGCAAACCTCTCTGTACAGAGAAATCATTTTTAACGCCCACTAAGTTCAAGTGTCTGTGGCTGTTTCTGGGCAGCACTCCAGGATGATGAAGTTTCCTCTGCCCAGGTTTTGTATTGTTGGAGCGATCACCCCGATGTGTCCACAAGGCAAAGTGGTATAACCATACAGTAGTACTGTAAGTGCCAGACTTTTCCTTTCCCTCTCTTTGTGACAGACAAGCATACAATTGTTCATTTTTCAGCCGGTGTGAAGTGACACTGTTTTCATGTATTTTAATAAATGCAGCGTATTACATCAATTCTGTTACTTTTTCTTTTAAGATAGAGGTACTGAATGAAATACTATTTATGTGCTCCATCCACACAAATACATTTGTTTTATCGTTTATTCATTCATGTTCTTCACCACTTTGTACCCACTGACAGGGAATATGTCCTGGACAGGCTCCGCTAACCACAGAGTGGCTCCGCTAACCACACATACACACACACCAAGACACACACATATATATATATATATATATTTGAGAGGGAAAAAATGGACTGGGTTGTGGCTGGGTAAATATAAATTGATTTCAGTTCTATTTATTATAGTTATTTATACGTGTGCGGTTAATTTTATTTATTCCTGCTATTTGCACAATCAATGCCTATTGCAACTTCTATTTCACTGTGACTGTCTATTGTCAAAGTCATGTGACGAACATTCTTGATTCCAGACCTTATTGTTTTATTTTGATGTTTTTACAGTTTTTATTAGTTTGGCTCATTTCTTGAAACAGAAATGACATTACAGCATAACAAAATAACATGGACAAATATCCAAACCACCTTCCAACTATTCACAACAGAATAGTATTTGTCATTGATTTCATCAAATTGCAAATGTCTTTGTACATGTCTCAAGTGTCTCAGTGCATCTCTGCAAATGGTTATGTTCAAGTAGCCTACAGTTAGAACAATGAGCCCACATTTGCAACATTTTCCAAATGAATTGATCTTGCTGACTTAAACTGATTAGTTGATTCTCAGTCCAATGGTTGTTCTCTTCAAAACATGCCAGCATGATTTCATTGTGTGAGTCATCATATTCAAAATAGTCCGTCCAGTTGTTAAAATGGGTCAGGAACATAATACAATGAACACCAAATATTAATTTCTTGGAATATTTGTTGAGGCCCATACAACACTCAAAAGACCTCACCTACCACACTATGTATGCATCGCATGGGACAATGTGAATTTCCACCGTGGCCCACTCATCAGGGCCTGGTTCACTACCCATCCAAGGATGCTCATGGACCTACACGCATACGCTCCTCAATCCAATTATGGAGATTTTTTCTGCTTGGAGATAGAGAATATGTGTGAACATCAGTCTCAAGACCAGAGCTCCCTGCTCCATTCACTGGAAGCCGTGTGCGAGGACATCACAGGGGATCAGTGTAGAGGATGGTTGAGACATTTTAGACAGTTTCTTTCCTTGCTGCATCACAAAGGAATACATCCACTGTGACGTGGACAAAAATCTATGGCGAAACATAGAGCAGCACAAAGATGGCGGCAGCGACCAGTGAAAGTGTCACTTTAGTTATGAAATGTTTTGTTTGTGTTTTTTTGTGTGTATTCCATACACATGCAGAATACCGTATGCATTTTTGTTTTATCGTATGTATGTAAGTTACTTAATGTGTCCGTGTGGCAGGATGAGGAAGGACGCAGAGACGTGATCAGGTTTCGTCAGTAGGTTTCTTTATTGCTCTCAAGGTAATACCAGAAAACACTAGCAAAAGTGTTCCCGAAACCATCAGGGGCACCAATCATGCCCCTTAACCATTTCCTCCTGGGTGAGAGACATGCCCCTTAGTGTCCACCACATGCAAATAAAATTTGTGTGAGTTGAGTGCAGTGTATGGTGTCAAACTTTGGAGGCTGCTCTTATGATGAAATCCTTTTTTTTCAGCTTTTATGTAACTGTATTCTGTTAGCCAGACCTTTACCATAGTGACAAAACATCTAGGCATTTTGGATTAGGCTGGATGCTGAATCGTCCATATTATTTTGGCAAAAGCACTAAGAAAATGCAAAAGAGCCAAAGCATTTGAGAAGGATCTTTGATGATAATCTGCAATTTTGATGGGACTGACTCTTTATATGGGAAAGGGACCTAGTATTGAAGCATGTGTGAACATTTTTGGGAGAGATATGAGCGTTTGCAAGTGAACTGTAATGTTGGCAGAACATCTTATAGTTTTAAGAATGTCATTTCTGTTTCAAGAAATGAAAGTAAGTTTGTAGTAAGAGTAAAAAATAGTAATGGTAATGGTAAAACTGTGAGAGATGGTAAATGCCTCAGGTTTGGAGGTACTGATCCTCATCCTTTTGGCTTCACACTCTGCTGTAAACTGATACAGTGAATGTTGTAGACCAAATGCCAATGATGCTACCGGGACCAAAAGCAACTATGCAGAACCCAGCCAACGAGCTGTTACCCCTCCTCACCCACTGAGAGTGGATTTGGAGGACAGAATCCTCACTGCTCCTCTTTGGATTTGAGGTAGGTTGGATCCTCCTTACCAGCACCTTAGAGTAACTCTCCAGAGACTGTCTTCATGACCTTGCTGAACTCCTCCATTACTTGCTGCTTTGCCTCTGCTACAAGTATGGCTGCCATCCTTAGGGCCCGTTGGATCCTCAGAACTGCCTCTGGAGTCTCAACATGTCCCAAAAGGACTCCTTCAGTCATACTTCCTTCCTGAGACCGCCAGAGCTTCAACAATGGACACTCTGAATATTAACCATTCAGGTTCGATGCCTCAATCACTGACCTTTGGCTTATGGTGTCTACCGGCTTCAGCTAGAAGATTCCCCTCCCCCCATTCTACTGCCATCTGCATAGTGGAGTCAGTGTCCGGCACCATTTTAAAGGCTCTCAGTCTGACCTCAATAACATCATTAGTTCACAGTTCACAGTATCTGTGGTGCATTTGAGCAGCTAAAAAGACAAAAGCGGCCCTGCGCCTGCCATTTTGTCATGACCCCTCCCCCACCGCCGACTCAAGATGGTCTTTTTCCCCAGCTTGACAAGTGCCAGCAGCACATCTGACCAGTGATCCATTGAATCGATTGCTGTCAATCATTGCAGTAACGGCGAGAGCGGTGTCAGATTACAAAATTTAAAAAATCTCTCTTCTCTCTCTCCTCCTGTCTGGCGCTGACATCTGATCAAGTCGATTTTGATTTTGGCACTTGTTTGACACTTATTTTGCAACAGCACTTCAACTCCCAGCCTGCATGATGTTGTGAAAGTGTCCAGAGAAGAGCCAGGTTATTACCTTTGACATACACCTAGATGAATGACTGTCCTCTGCAATGAATTCTCTGAGTTCAACGGACACCCATCCTCTTGATGATGGTATGTCCTTTCGCATGTCTGTGCATTGCCCAGCTAAAAGACACCTGTATCTCCTTAATTCATGGATGTCTGCTCTATGGCTGGTACAATTTCACAATTTTCCAGTGATTGTGAACTTATTGTGAACTTCTTCTCACAGAAGCAAGGAAATCATGTCATGCCACTGAAGTCATATCGTCTTACACTATCCTTCAGGTCAGCAAATAACCTTGATGGCCCTTGCTAAGAAGTTTCCATACCTTAGGGATCCACGCCAAGGTCCCTTGCATGGCAGCAGTGCATCAAGAACAAGATGCACATTTTCTGCACCAAACTAAAAAGACAAAAATATGCTTGTGCTGAAATAGAAGTCATTGCATTAAAGATAAAGCATCTAGCCAATGCAGACTCAGCTAAAATTTCAACGAAAATGAAATCCAAAAGAAAGAACAATACAGAGATAATCACAAAAAAATGTCTAAAACTCTCTCAACTTGAAGAGTCAAAGTGGTGACTCCAAAAAATGTGGCTTGCGTCATTTATTTATTTTATCTTTATTGTCCTTTTACTTATTCGCTACATAAAGGAAGAGCTGACACAGCACCTAGGGCAGAGGAAGCAGGACTAATACCCGATGACTCACTCATCCCTCACAACTGTTGCCACCTCTTGCATAACCCTGACCCTGCAACTGTTTTTGCACCAATGCATATGCAACTTACGCACTTGGTATTGCATTAATGCATGATGCTGCTTTCCTCTAAGGATATTCCCTCATATTCTGTTATTAAAGTTGTTAAAATGTGTTATTTGAAACTTATGGTGCTTAATATTTTCTTTCAAAATCTCCACATATTTTTTTTATTCATGATTCCTTCCACCTTGACAAGATTTACAGTTCCAGATTTGAAAATTGAGGCCTATGCGGAAGTGACTTTACTTGCAATACCAGTGAGATCCACTAGGCCTGGCTCAAAAAAACACTTTCTCCAATCCACACCCAGTCAAAAAAGCCATTTTCAACTACTCAACTTCAATAATTTTTCTTCACAACTCAAACTTAAACAGCTAAAGTTTCCCGTGCCAGCATGTAATCTGGTGGTCAATTTCCAAATAATCCCATGATTAATATGATATCAGAGCCTAAAGGAATTAATGAATACGGCGGCAACCATTTGGTTGACAGGGGAGGCTCACAGAGGCAAGAGTGCGAGTCACATTAATTGGATGAATAGACTGTGTTTACCCTATTCATACTGCCGGGTTATTCTCTATAACCAGGATGGATCGTATAGATGGGTGGGTGTGTTGAGGATGACGGATGTGAAAAGTGACATCCCTCATTCCTCTCCATCCCCGCCCTATGGTTTCTGCTGGCTCCAACATGAGGAATGACAACCCTGTGAGAGTTAAACTCCTGACTTCATAAATGGGTCTTCACAAACCAATGGGTGACGTCACAGAGGTTTGGGGCTTGGACTGAACACAGCCATGTTTTCAGCTAATACTAAATTATCAAAATTAAATAGGGTTCCTCCTCATTCTCAGGGTGTTTTTAAATCATGGGCCTTGTTCCATGAAAAAGCTCAAACTCTCTGTTCTGGTTCTTGAAAGAACCATTGGTGGCATGGAGCCAGGCTGGATGTCTCCAGCAGAGCATCACCTGCGCTGATGGCAGCACTGCTCCGGACCAGGACACTGGTCCTAAAACAGCTGGTGGACACAGCAAGCCAATGCGGTCAGACTCTCAGGCTGTAGGCTCCCTGCTGGGCCTCCAGTCCACCAAGGTGTCTAAGAAGTTCCTGCAACTGTGTACGCAGAGGGACTGAGTCTGATCGAGGAGACCTCTTGCCAGACTTCTATATCAGTCCTGAGCTTGGAGACCATGGCAGCCCCCTGAGGGCTCAAAGAAGATGAACCTCCCAGCGTTGCAGCGCTGTACAAACCTCCCCTGTGTCAAACCAGTGGCCATTGTGCCATCTCAGAGAAATAGTATTTCATGTTTTTAGTGAGTGTGAGAGAGTCTCAGGTCTCCTCACTCTTTTCCTCTTCCAATGAACCATTCTGTGGTTCATTGGACATTGGAAATTCATTGAAATAAATTGCAAATAAAATGTTCCAAAAATAAAAACTACTTTTTCTTCTTCTTCTTCCTCTTCTTCTTGTCCTTCTCGTCCTTCCAAAATAGTTTTAGGCCTGCTGCAGTCCAGTGCAGTTTTTTCACCACTCACATGTATCTAACCTTACTACAATCAGTGCATTCATTACAGAACGACATTTTGGAGGCTTTTATATAATTTGAAAATTAAAATAGACTTCATGTCAAAGGTTTAATCACAAGACAAAATCAGAATAATTAAGTGACAGACCTTGGGGATGAATAAAGTAATTTGTATTGAATTGAACTGAATTGAATTGAAAAGAGGAAGTTGTCATCTTTTTTTCCTGCCAGGTCAGGACAGCTTTTTTAAACAATCACTCTGTAATGAATATAATGAACATTTGGTGGCACAGTGACTCAGTGAGTACTTTCTCACTGCAAGATGGTTGCAAATTTGAATCCTGGTTGGTGAGTTCATTCTCAGTGGAGATTGAATGTTCTCCCTGCCTCTGTGTGGGTTTTTTTCTGGGTGCTACTGTAGCATCTGAAGTTATGTATGGAATACTTTAATGGGGTTTGGTCAAAGAGTTCAGAGTAAAAGGTCTAGATCTCTGAGAAAAGAGGACCCTCTAAAGTCCTTTGTCCAGATGTTTCTCTAGATGTTTATCTCAGAACTCTGACAACAACCAGCCTGTATTCTTATCTCAGATTCATGGCTGTCAGCCCACGTGGGTACCTGGAGAAGTTGGTCAGGACATTTGGCTGACCCTCTCCAAGCAGACCAGGTGCTTGTTTTGATACTGGCCTTCTTTTCAATAAACTTCAATCAAGAATGGGTTTTTATCATAATGTTTATCCATTCTGACTTTATGGATGGGGTTGAGCTTGGTAGGCATCCTCTCAATGTCACTAAAGATTAAGGTGCCATGGCGCAGAGAAAGAGGTTGCAGTGAGAACAAGTTGTCTCTGTGAGCTTTAATTTGAAATTATCCATGATAGATATCACTCAACACAGGTGTTTCCATCACTCTCCACCTTATTTTGTTGTTATTTCTGTTTTTGTTTATGTGCACGGTCAGCACTGTTGTAACTGAGGCTGTCTGACTGGGTGGTACACCTGTGACACCTCAGCTGCAGAAACCTAGAGGGGAGGAGTGGGATGATAAATTGTTAATTACACTGAACAGTTTTCTTTCAGATCCCTGTTTTATGACTTGAAAGGAAGTCAGGTCAAAGAGTTAAACCACACAAATAATGTATGCAATGATCAATGAACACTGCATTCTTAAGGATATAGAGATTTGGACACAGAATACACACTGAGTTGTAAAAACAATTTTAATCTAGGTACTTTATTTCAATGACAGAAAAGTCATTTTCTCTGAACAAATACATTTTTTAATCAATCTATTAGTATGATTTGTTCGTTAAATGCCCGTGATATTTACTTACTTAAAACAACTTACTTCAAAACAACATGCTAAACAATCAATCAAACCACACTAGTCTGGCAAAAGCATATTCAAATTGGATGTCAGCCAAAACTGAATACCCCGTACTGTATCAGTCTCGGGAGGTGAGTCGGGTATGAAAAAAAGAAGGGGTGTAGTGGACATTTTTAAAAGGCGCGGGTTCCCCGAGCAGCGCCGGTGTGTGGTCTCCAGGCAACCATGACAGCGCCACACGCAAGCGTTGACATGCAGAGCACCGGAGCCAGGACCCCCGGCTTTTCTTTTCTTACGTGTTCTATTTGGATCACTATTGTTGGCTTTGGAGTGTGTGTGTGTGTGTGTGTGTGTGTGTGTGTGTGTGTGTGTGTGTGTGTGTGTGTGTGTGTGTGTGTGTGTGTGTGTGTGTGTGTGTGTGTGTGTGTGTGTGTGTGTGTGTGTGGTACGGAAATAATTAAATGTACGTAATTAATACGGAATAAATCTCGCAACGTGCAATTGCCAAATAAAGAGTACGGGACGGGTGGCAACCTGTCCATGGTTGTGAATCAATTAGCAGCAGAGTCAATTTGGGGTTGTCGGGGAGAAGCACATTCACTGTGTGTGGAGATGAGTGAGGAGGAGGCCCGTCCACTGAGGTCTGGCCGCTCTCTGAGATAAGTGACCCAGTGAGACCGTGTTCTCCGAGCTTCTCCTGGGTTCTTCTGTCCACTTCATCTCTCCCGAGGTTCCGCTCTTCAACTCGCCGGATTCTTTAAGGAGCGTGGAGAGGTTTGTTTATGCAGCACTACTTTTGTGAACATCCGACACACGAGCTGAGATAACAATTTTCGACATCCCTCGTGAAAACGAACCACAAAGAGTCCACTTAAATTTTCGTCTTTTGTCCCTCAACCCGAATTCACACCCAATATGTCCCCATTCTAACACCACGGGCCAGATTGATGGCGTTTCACTCGGATCTATTTTCTTGTGGATGACGGTGCTTCGCCTTTCTCTCCTTCTCGCTTGTGCATGGCCGCCATCTTGAATTTTAATGTTAATTTCTATTTGGAAAAAAAACAGTGTTTCCTGTGATATTTCAGTTCACGGTGTTGGGCCAAATCTGCAATAATCTGAAGGAGTGATGTTTTATTTCGCCACTATTTGACCGTATCACCTTGTAAGTATGTTTTGTTCGCTTAGTTTTTTCAGTCGACTGTGGACATTTAACGCCCCCAGCTCGTCAAAATGCTCTCAGTTTAACTGCTGTTTCGGGGGCTTGCTACCATGAGGAATAACATTTTCTTCGCCCAAATCATTTTTGAACGGGCATGCAGTGGCGTCGACACGAAAACCAACTTTTAATCTGAGCACAGACTGTAGTAGTAGCCTGTTAACGTAGCTTCCACATCAAACAAGCCATTTTGTGCTAGTGCTAGCCAGGGCTAGCCGCTGTGCTCCAGTGGTTTGCAGGCAGGTAAGTTCCACAACTCTCGGTTCTATTCTCGAGGAATACTCAACATACACTTGGATCAACAGCACAATATATGTACGCCGTAATGATGTATTACACGTTGGCTTCCGTGTGCTATTAGTGGCAATGCTTAGCAGCCTGCCGAAGAGAAGTTTGATGCTAGCTGGCACAGCTAACACACTAACAGTCGAGGTAATATTTAATATATTAGGAGGGGTTGCATCCTAAATGGCAAATGGTGAGCTCCGTTAGATGTTGATTATGTGTGTTGTCTGTTGAATCATTGCATTTGACAACTGGGTGGTTGTGAAACCGTTCAAAATTAGTGCAGTGGTGGAAGACTGGGCTTTAATATTCCCATCATCGTGGGACAACATCCTTTCGGTGCCCCGCTCTGAGAGCTGTGGAGAATTCTGGGCTGCTGGTACAAAAGCTCCGAGGCTCGTTACAACTCGGATTATGCTGCCGGCTGAGCCGAGCATCTCCCCCTTCGCCGCCTGTGCTCGCTAGCTCACCGCTAACCAGGAGTGTGGACGGAGGAGATAGCAGCACTTAGCAAACAATGCAGGCTGCACCGATCGGCCTCAGCTACCGGTGTGGCCTTCCGGGTTTCCAACCCTCCCCGATCCCCGTGGCTTGCGGTGTTTGAGCCCGGCTAACGGTAGCTACAGAGGTACAACTGCAGGGAGCTTTATGCACCGATCACGAACCAGACCGCGCTTCTGGCGGCGCGTAGCGCCGTGGAAAAGCTACGTTAACGTGACTTCCGTGGCAGAGGCTCGAGCGGTGTGACATGCAGCGCTATACGTGATCGCCGTGTCAAGTGTTTATCTAATTCTATGCAGCGTTGAAAGGGTGATGGCACTGAGCACGTCTGTGTTGCTTTTGACGGTTAGCCAGTGCAGTATTCGGGGTTACCACTGAGCGGTGCTGCCGGATGTGTTTTCACCTGCTTCCCGAGCGTCACCGGAGCCGTTTACTCCGGGTGTAAACAACTCGAGGCATCGTCGTGTGCCATCGTCTGCTGCCGGGCACCCTTTGCACGGTTTTCTCGCCACGATCAGTTGTGTCTTTTATCGTAACTGGATTGGTTCTTGTGAATCGCTATTCGCCATAAAGACACCTTCATGCACCGGTCACACACACAACACTTTTGACTTCAGTGTCGTGCCCGGGGATATCTAAGCACGTAGGCTGCAGGGGGCTGGGATGTAACCACTGACTTTTTTCCCCCTATGCCACGGTTGCCCAATAGTGACAATTATTACAACAATTGAGGGTGTGACTGGTCGGTCTTCCATTGTAAACAGACTTCAAAGCTTTATCCAAGTTTATCTAACGGATGAAATGACAGTAAAGTTGTGCAAGGTAGTCAAGACACACATTTGCATTCATTGTTCTGCATGCTGTTTGGAGCCACCTGTTCGGTACAGGTAATCAATTGTCAGTGGGTTATTTTCACATCCTAAATGTTGTACATCCTCATTACACTCTCCATCTGGGAGAGGCTTTAAAGTTGTGTCTTCGGGTTACTTCCTCTGTCCAGAAAAACACACAAACACCTTTCAGTTTCTGCTATTGGTGATTGAAAAGGAAGAGAAAGCAATTTGTGTCTGAAATCTACTGAAGAGATTAAAAAAGTGGCAAAGTGTTTTCTTATCGTTAACATGTGGTCACAATTCAACTATTTGAGATGATAAAGATGTTCTAAAGTATCCATTATGATTATGAACAGTATTCCAATAACCAAACAGACTTGGGTTGAATGTGCTGATAGCTGAATGAGTCTCTTTTTGTTTGCATCTTCAGCGGTACTTCAGTTTCGAACATTCTCCCACCCATTTCCATCCCATTAATGTTTACATTTCCTCAGTCTGTGTACGCTGATCTTTTTTTTTTGTTGTTGTTGTTGATCCTCTTTAGGTTTCAAACTTCAGACCCCAGTCTTCCCCACTGAAGAGTGTTCCTTTATTTCGGAGACTAAATGCAACTGGACCAGGGGGCTTGTGGGCATGAAGTGGCTGGGCGAATCCAAGACCATGGTATTAAATGGCAGACGACACGGAAACAAGTTGACCAGCGAACAGGCTGCGAGCCAGAGCCAGACTCGCTCTCAGCACTCGCAGCGGGCATCCCTGCGCCACAACAAAAGCAAAAACCGAAGATGTAGCCGCCGTGAGTTCAGTGTGTATGTCGCGCTGTCGTGGATTCTCCGTCCGCCGCGCATGCTAACCCCAGGTCTGTGTCGACAGGGTTTAATGCAGCCAGTCTGGAGGCTGAGAGGCGCTATGTGCCCTCCTCAGGAATGACTGCCAAGGAGTTGTGTGAAAACGATGACCTGACCACCAGCCTCATCCTGGATCCATACCTTGGTTTTCAAACTCATAAGATGAACACCAGGTCAGCCGATCCACCAGTCCAGTCATTTCAAGTCCTAAGCATTGTAATGGAACACATAGAAACCCTCTTCTCAACATCGACTAGATTTCTGACTTTCTTTTCTGTCCCGGCAGATTTCGGCCAATAAAGGGAAGACAAGAGGAGCTGAAGGAACTCATCGAGCGCTTTAAGAAACATGACAACTTGGAGAAAGCCTTCAGAGCTTTGGTATCGGGAGACTGGTCCCGGAATCTATTTCTCCACAAGACAAAGGCTCAAGAAAAGCTTTTCAAGCAGCATGTAAACGCAGTCTCTAATTTTTCCCTCCATTTTTTTCTTCCAATCTCACAGCCCACCACTCTGTCAGACTCTTAACTTGCTCTGCGTTGTGTGCAGGTATTTGTGTATCTGCGGATGTTTGCCACAGACAGCGGCTTTGAGATTCTCCCCTGCAATCGCTACTCATCGGAGCAAAATGGAGCTAAAATTGTGGCGACGAAGGAATGGTGAGGAGGCCGTAACGCCAAGTCTCTCTCTGATGGCGTCGCCTGAAGCGCACACGCGAGGTGCACTGGTGAGGCAGCCCAATAAGCCCCCCTGCGACGTTTTGTTTGACAGGAAAAGAAATGACAAGATCGAGTACCTGGTGGGATGCATCGCGGAGCTGTCGGAGAGCGAGGAGAACATGCTGCTGCGACACGGGGAGAATGACTTCAGCGTCATGTATTCAACACGCAAGAATTGTGCTCAGCTCTGGCTGGGGCCAGCTGCGTTCATCAATCATGGTACTGCTCCTCAACATCAGTGGCGATTGCGCCATCCTAAGTTTTGTTCACCTTCTTTAGCTCATAATTGGTCACAGAGACTAATTTTTACTACTTTTGTGTCTTCCTTTTCAGATTGTCGACCAAACTGCAAGGTAGGTCCTCTTTAAAAGCATCCGTACTCACTGGATCGGTGGATGCCAAATGTGGTAATGGAGTAGATGAGTTCATTTGTCCTCGTCTGTCTCAGTTTGTGTCGACAGGACGGGACACGGCCTGTGTGAAGGTTTTGAGAGACATTGAACCGGGAGAGGAAATCTCATGCTACTACGGAGACGGCTTCTTTGGGGAAAGCAATGAGTTTTGTGAATGCTATACATGTGAACGGTGAGCCCCGACGACTCATTCCCGACTGAAACGTGGCATAGGGTGTATCTATGATGAGAACCTTTGTTTACACCTGTGACGTAAGTTGGGCGAAGTGGTGGTAATCTCATCGGGACCTTGTCCGATCATTTCTTCTCTCCCGCTGTGCTGCAGACGGGGCACCGGTGCTTTCAAATCTAAAGCTGGCCTGCCAGTAGAAGTGCCAGTGATCAACAGCAAGTACGGGTTGCGGGAGACGGACAAGCGTCTCAACAGGCTGAAGAAGATGGGGGAAGGAAACAGGAGTTCAGACAGTCA
Organism: Karalla daura; assembly: GCA_029224185.1. Taxonomy (NCBI): domain Eukaryota; kingdom Metazoa; phylum Chordata; class Actinopteri; order Chaetodontiformes; family Leiognathidae; genus Karalla; species Karalla daura. The sequence goes on along the minus strand of CM055190.1, from coordinate 27,081,329 downwards.
CTCAGTTGGCTCCCATACTGATGTAGACTCTCAGGAAATGCCAAAAACACATCAGTGTAAGGGTCTTCCAAAAGCACATCCGTCCCTGCATGTTGTTGCCCCCGTGCTTTTAGACGCATTGAAGAACAGACAATTCATGTCATTCAGCAATGCACTGTAGTAGAGATGTATTCTGTACTGGCAAGTGTCTCTTATGTCACTGGAGTTTAAGTATCATAACCAGCTAATGTATGTTTGTTTCTTCCTACAAGTACTTGCAAATTTTAACGTGCACCCTTTGATCTTTCCCAACTAGCTGCCAGAAAAAGAACATCGTCGTCATCTGGCCTGAAGTACAAAAACAGGACTCAATCCAGACAGACTTTGTCGCGAGCCCTTTCTACCTCATGTTCAAAGCAAGGTCGCGTAAACAATAACAGGGTACCAAAGAGACTAAAATCCCAATCCAAGCCTTCGCTAAGCAAAGTCCAGCTGCGGCGGCGTCGGAGGGCCGGGGAGCCCAAGGCGTTGGCCAAAGCCGAGACTTGCCAGCTGGGCCTCAGGGACTCGAAGGCGTCGCTGTGCAAAAGCGCTTCCGTCAAGAAGGAGCGGGACGGCCACGAGCTGGCGCAGCCCGCGCCGGGCCACCGCGGCTGCCTCACCCGCCACGCCGCCAAGGAGAACGGCGGCTTCCCGCTGGCGCCCGGCGGCGACGGCAACCAGTGCTTGCCGTACAGAACTCGCAGGTCCACGCGCACTGGGGTCAAAGCCCAGGAGTCGGCGGCCGGCGTCAAGCTGGAGCCCAGCGCCATGGACGGCCTGAGCCCGGTCCCCGGCGGCGTGGTCATCAAGACGGAGCCGGCCGACATGGACGAGTACCTGGGCCGCGGCGCCGGCCTGGAGCCGCCGGCCCTGGACGCCGGCTACGCCCGGGGCGGCTCCTGCACAAGGCGGAAACGCCTGACCCAGCTCAGGACCGAGCGCACCATCAAGCGCGAGGACTCGTTCGGCGAGCCCTTCGTGGCCCGGGCCGGCGGCGGCCACGGCGGCCACGGCGGCCACGGCGCCGGCTTCTCGGACTGCGGCAACGTGCTGCTGAGCTTCGCCGAGCGCCACCGCGGCCTCAACGGCGCGGCCAAGGGCGGCAAGTCCCTGCACCGGGACAAGGGCAAGAGCGGCTGCCGCTCGCAGGACAAGGGCAAGAAGAAGCGGCGCATCACGCAGTACGACGCCCAGCTCATCCTGGAGAACAACACGGGCATCCCCAAGCTGACGCTCCGCCGGCGGAGGGACAGCAGCAGCAGCGGCGGCAAGACCAACGACGGCGGCGGCGGCGGCGGCGGCGGCGAGGGCCTCCCCGCCTCCACCGTCAGCCCCGCGTCTTCCAGCAAAATCAGCATCAAGTTCAGCAAGGACCACGACAAGGACAAGGGCAGCTCGTACATCGCCAAGCTGAACAACGGCTTCGCCCCGGGCGGCCACAGCAACGCCACCAAGCTCAAGATCCAGCTGAAGAGGGAGGACGACGCGCGGCGGATGCCCCAGAGCCGGGCCGAGCAGGTGTCCTACAACGGGGACGCGGCCCCGGGCCTGGAGGCCAGGAACGGCACGCACCGGACCCAGAAAGCCCTGGCGGAGCCCTCGTCCGACGAGGACGAGGAGGGGGAGGACGACGACGACTACTTTGACAATGAGTTCGAGGACGACTTCATTCCGCTCCCTCCAGCAAAGCGCCTTCGGCTCATCGTGGGGAAAGACTCCATAGACATCGATATCTCCTCCAGGAGGAGAGAGGATCAGTCCCTAAGGCTCAATGCATAAGCTGTGGAGCTCATCACTCCCACCTCTACCCTGTACATAGAGATGACTTGCTAATCAACTGTTGTGTTGATGTAAAAGAAGTACAGTAAATTAAAACACAAAAACATGGAAAATTAGAGAAAAGAATCTGAATGAACATTGCTAGAGGGTGCTGTTGGCCTCAAACAAATCTGTTTGCGTCGCTGTTTTGGTTCCACTGGGCACACTTGTACTCCTCCTACTCCGCGCACACTCCACACTAAACACGGCAGTCTCCCCGATTCCCTCCTCTTCCTCGAATTGACCCTGACCCCAGTTTCCTCAGAGTCTCAGTCCGAACCCCCTCCGAATGCACATCTCAGACAAGTGCTCCCTCTCTTATCCAACTGAACGCTGCAGTTTGTCTTCCTGGGTAGTCGCAGCACAAGTGAGAACAGATTTGTTTTGTGTCCAACTGCTCCTCTGAGTGAATGCACTTGTTTTATTCATAATGGACATTGATATTGTAGAAAGTGTACAGCATGGTGACTATCCCCTCTGTCTCATAGGCAGGTTTTTAGGGAACTTATGATATTTCTTTTGTCTCATAGTTTGTCATTTTTGTGTGGTGAACCATGCCGAAACGCACAGTGTGGTGTGGCTGGTCCAGCGGTATTTTCAAGATCTGTCAAATCAGTTCATTTGGATTCTGGTGCCATGTCCCCATTATCACAGTAGCAATCGGAACCAACTGCGACTTCAGCCAGTCTTGAATTATCCATTTTATTTACTGTGTAAGTTGATCATGTCTCTGTGCATTCAAACTGAACCCTTTGAGTGAATCAGTGCCGTCTTGTTATTCCCAAGAGAATCACTGCGAGCTGTTGAAGCAGAATTTACAGTTTTATGTATATTATGCGTTTAACATGCGCCTGAAACCACGCCGACGTGTTGCAGCGTTGATTTGAACCCCCCCCGCGTGGCAGAAACGATCCACGAGGCTCGGCCTACCAAGCCACCGGTGCATGCGTCACGGTCGTCCAGTCAAAACGGGACCGGTGAATTTTCCAGTGGAGCGACTCCTCGCAGGTCCCTCCAAACGCCTCGAATGAAGGCGTCCGAGAAGTCAAAAGCACAGGGTTTTCTCGCAACTTTGAAACGGAGGAGAAACGGACCAGCGCTTGTGTTCAGAGCTACTGTATGATGGCAACATGGCACACAAGCTCGTCCAGGCTTTGTCAAAAACGGCCGAGAAGGCAAAAGTCAAACCAAATGCATATTTAGTTCCCCCTCGATGCTCTCTGTCAAAGTAATGTACAGAAAGACTGGCTGTTGTTCCTTCTCTGAATCATTGCGTTTTCCTTTTCTTCTCAACTCCAGTCACAGTTGTTCTTTTCCTAATCAGATTTTTGAGACTAGATTGTGTCCAGAGCTTTGGGTGAAAAACCATATTGTCTGATATGTTCTCACTAGTGTAGAAGTATGTATTCTTTTCTCTATGGTGCTACTTTTCATTTCTTGACCATCTGTTTGAACTCATGTCCTATGCAACGATTGGTAGGATGTGGTCGCAGCATTAACTTGTAATAGGCCCAAAATCTCAAGAAATGCAGGTTTGGTTTTTTTTTTTTTTTGTTGGTTTATTTGTTTTTGTTTTTTACACCACTGATGCATATTTGGTCTCTGTTGCTTATTAAAGGAGACATATGATGCTCTTCCATATTTCAGAACTTCCTTGCGATGTAATGTCACATATCCACGTCTGCAACGTGGCACGACGTCAGCACATGCTGTTGGTGGAGCGGGCGTCCCACGTGCGGAGACTGCAGAGATCCCAGTTCGAGTCCTGCTGCCGGCTGTACATACTCTTTTCTCACTGAATTTCACCTCGCCAACGAAGGAAGTGACGCTGCCTGCCAGAGTCCACACACGCGCACACACACACACACACACACACACACTCACAGCACAGAGGTGATTAGCCTACACGGACGCGCACAGAGAGCGCCTCCTCCGGACTCCGCTCGCTCTCCGAGGTTTCCGTTTTCTCGTGTCGATGTTGAGACGCGCAGCCCCGGGTGCAAACTTCACCTGGCTGCTGTCCGGGTGGCCGGGGCATGCAGGCGCTCGTGAACACTCAAAGGGAAAGGCGCTAAAATCGAGCATTTTTTTTTTTTCCTGAAAAACATACTTTTTGCAGTGTGTCACCAACGTCGCGTAAAGACATCATGTCAGAGAATCATAAATGAGCATAATATGTCTCCTTTACGTTTTCTACGCGGGACATGTAGTTTCACATTTTTTGTGTTTGCAAAAAGTAAAAAAAAAAACAACAAAAAAAAATCAACTACTGTCTTTCCCACATCATTAGGTGCCTTAAAGAGTTTTCGAGACATTTAGACCAAATTTGTTACGTGAGAAAATTAATGGAGAGCGACAATGCCAAGCCATCTGTCCCCCCCCCCCCCACCCCCTCCCCTCCTGCGATATGGAAACACTTTGACCCCAGTCGAGCACTGTCAGTCCTTTCTGTATATTATTTTATTTCCGTGGCGTTGGAGTCAAGTTCGCTGTCCGGCGGGTCAAGGGATCAACTGAGATTGAATGTTTGTCCCACTTTGTTTTCCCCGTGTCCAGTACTGTTCATATCACCAGCAGCTATAACCGCCGTTCTGAAGCCGGCTCGGTCTGTCCCCACCCCCCCCCCTCCTTACGGACGTCTTCATCCTAACACTGTATACTGTTCCAGGTGTACCGTCTGTGTGGTCTTTGTCCAATAGACAGCTGTCACGATTCCCAGTCGATTCAAAGAGTGAGAGGAGGAGGGAGAAAAAAAACAAGAAGCTAAAGCGAAACAAATGTGAATAGTTTGCAGACATTTTAGCGTGTTGCTTGGGTAGTGGGAAAACATGTAAAGAGAATTAAAAATGGGCAGTGTGTATATTGTCCGATATGTAAATCATGTGAACACATCTTGTACTTATTTAACAGTTTTGAATACTTGAAAACTATATAAAGTTTCTCTGTGACTCTTGCTTCCTGAGCCTGTCTTTGAGCCTTAAAACTGTTTTATTTTCCCGCGTGACATCTTTTTGCAGTGTGAACATTGTTCCCCGTTGTGTGCTGCGCATTGGTCAGTGCTATTGAGAGGCTTTCTGTTTCTGATCGGCCACGTATGCACTGAGTGGGCCAAACTGTTGATCCACACAGCAGTCCATTACTGACTGGTGACCCTGGACCGGTCACCAGTCAGTAAACCGTGATTGTTGGTCAGCCTTCATTCAGAACTTCGCACATGCGTGTGGTGATGAAGTCACGTGTAATTGTTCAAGGCTTGCAGGGTTTTTGCAGCTCTGACACCACGCAGCTATTTTCTGCAGGCAGCACTAATGAGTTTTATCGATCAGCTTACTAGCACACGGATACAGACGACAAAAATGATTTGCTTCCCAATAGCTACATAAGAGAAGTTAGATCGTACATATCTTACAGGATTCAGATGTTGGGGTTAGGGTTACTCTTGCAGTGGCATAGTGTTAGTGTTTCATCCAACATAGCCTATTAGCTTTTTAAAATAAGAGGAGATACCCATCGATTGAGAACACAAACACTCGCCAATGTAATCTCCTTTATGCATGCCACATGATGCACCATACTTTCTTTCATTCCAGCCCAGAGAGTCAGCTTTAAAGATAGGATGCACCTTCCTTCAACGGTTATTGTCAAACGCCTAACCTGACCCAATATAGCATCAAGGGTATCACGTGAAATGCGTAAGGTGGTAAGTGGTAAATGGACCAGTTGTCATATGGTGCTTTTCTAGTCTTCATGAACACTCAAAGTGCTTTTTACAGACACAAGTCATGTTCACCCATTCACACACCGGGGGCAGGGCTCTCTTTGCCACCTGCTTCCTGCCTGTCTGATTGAAGTCGTAGCTTCACTCATTCACAGCCATTCCCACCCTGACGTGGCTGAGTCCACATTACTAGAACTAGAAGAAAATTCTTCCAACTAGAAGAAAATGTAAGCACTTTAATAAAGTTTTGACAGAGACGCAAACTTATTTCTGTTTATAAGGAATGACACGGGAAGCCGAAGCCTCATCAAATTCTCTTCCATATATCAATATAAAAATAATTAACAAAACCTCAAACTATGTGTGTAACACAGCTCACAAACTCTCCTCATACTCTCACATACCTGGGGACCTGGCCATATGGCTTCTCCAGATCCACAAATCAAATCTGAACAGAGAAATTGTATTTCCCTGTAAGAGCAAAGAGCTGGTCTGTTGCTGCAAATTATTTGTTCTTAGTTCTAAGACAAAAAAAAGTATTAGATAATGAACTGTATCTTGATTTAAGAGTCTATTTTGTATGTTAAGCGTTCAACTTAACGCTTTAATCTTACATCAAGCTCTTCATATTTTATTTCAGGAAGACTTGTGGAATCATCTTGCACAAGCACAGATAATTAGGGGCCCTTAGGGCGTTTCTCTGTAGGACTGTAATATTGATGTTAGTTCGTGCCCACGTTTCTCAACACACAATCAAAGAGAAACAAATTGTCTTTTATAAAGTTTACTTGCAGCAAGGAGTCCAGGGAATGGTTACACTCAAATCTGCACTGAAGGAGAGTTCAGTGCTCACAGATCTATATACGCTTTTCATCCCAAAAGGAGAACGCCTCGTGTCATGTGGGGTCTGTTATCCTCCTGCTTCACAGATGCACACACCAGCACGCACTCTAGGGTCAAGCTGACCTGTGAAGCGTGCTCCTCCTTTTCAGTGCTTTCTCACCCACCTTCATTTGGTACTTCAACGCTTTTATACACATAGCAAGCCGTTTAAAACACATAGATATGATAACTAACCATTGATACATTTACGTGATAACTACCATTTATACATTTTGTTAACAGCAGCCAAAGCTGCCAGGACCCTATTGTTTTGCTGCATGTTTTATTCTTTCTCTCTTCTTCTTCTCTTTCTTCCTACAAAATCCTACTTCCCATGCATGAAAAATGACCAACTTTTGTACAAAGGTTCAGTCCCATGCCAGATTGCCTCATCTGCAAAAACAGGTCACTGTTCCCCAACTTCCACACAGTGCTGATAAAGCATGTCAACCAACACAGCCCCCTCAGCATTTCTGGAGGTATCTCATCATATACCTAATCACTGCTGTCCACCACAGTGCCTGAGGGTTACTGCCCTTTGAGTCACCTCAAATCTTGAGACTGCAGGACACAGGTTCGGCAGTGGAAGTTTTGAACATAAACCGTTCAGGTTAAACCCCCCCCCTCCCCAGACCTGAGGCAAGAGCCTTGAGCTTCCTCCGGGCAGGGTCATGTCCTTGGTCTTCTGGAGCACATGGCTCCTGACAACATAGCTACTCGGTTGCATGTTCCTAGACATGCAAACCTCTCCACCATGGTTTGGTGTTGTACTTTCTGCCCAGTTATTTTGATGAGTATTTGCATGTGTAGTAGTCGGCCTAGAAGTATTTACATAGTTAGCAATAGCTTAGTCACCTGTTGTCCAGTCAGCGGCATCCTCCTCCTGAAAGGAGCTCACATTAGTGCAGCTTAGGCTTGCAGTACAGGCCTGAATGCCTTTGTAGTGCACAGCAGAGATGTTCTACAAGTGGTGCAATTTAGTGTTTCTCACCTTTTACATAGAGGAGTCCCTCTAGATATAATTTATTTTAGAACACTTAGTTAGTGGAACTGGGCCAGAACAGGGGACAGAGAGCAGACAGAAAGTAGGGAAAGAGGAGCGGTGACACATAAACAGTGGTGACAACAACAGTGACTGGAAACCTCATTTACATGTGCAGCATGTTCCAGCACTTGCATGGGTCATGTCCATGGGTCATATACGTATGAGCATCACCTGTGTGTTCTTACCTGAGCAGTCCATGTTGAATTCCTGGATAAGATCCAGGAAAGCTGATGAGTTAATGGATGCCAGCAAATACATGGGTAAAGCACAGAACTAGTTGGGTGGCACTGGGTTGCAGTGAGCCAATCACAGGGCTGGTGACGCATCCCCCCTCCATCTTATCAATGGGGTTAGTGGTTCACATGATCGAGAAATTTTAAACCAATGAAATTCTGAAAAATGTGGTGTGCATTTGTATTCAGCCCCCCTTTGTCAGTACTTTGTAAAGCCACCTTTCTCTGCAATTACAACAGCAAGTCTTTTGGGGTATGTCACTACCAGCTTTGCACATCCAGAAACCAAGATTTTTGCCTATTCTTCTTTGCAAAATCTCAGCCAGATTGGATGGAGAGCAAGTTTTAAGTCCTGCCACAGATGCTCAATGGGATTTAGGTCTGGATTTTGACTGGGCCATTCTAACACTTTGAATATTCTTTCATCTAAACCACTCCATCATAGCTCTGGCTTCCTGCTTCAGGTCATTGTCCTGCTGGAGGATGAATCTCCCTCCTAGTCTCAAGTCTTTTGCTGCCTCCCACAGGTTTGCTTCCAGGATTGCCCTGTATTCAGCTCCATCCATCTTCCCATCAGTTCTGACCAGCTTCCTTGTCCCTGCTGAAGAAAAGCATCCCCACAGCATGATGCTGCCACTACTATGTTTAACACTGGGGATGGTGTGTTCAGGGTGGTGATCAGTGTTCGTTTTCCACCACACATAGCGCCTTGCATTCAGGCCAAAAAGTTCAATTTTGGTCTCGTCTGACCAAAGCATCGTCTTCCACGTTTGCAGTGTTCCCTACATGGCTTGTGGCAAACTGCAAACGGGACTTCTTATGCCTCTCTTTCAACAGTGGCTTTCTTCTTGCCACTCTAACATTAAGGCCAGATTTGTGGAGCATGGCTAATAGTTGTCCTGTGGACAAATTCTTCCACCTGAGCTGTGGATTTCTGCAGCTACTGCAAAGTAACCATGGGCCTCCAGGTTGCTTCTCTGACCAGTGCTCTCCTTGCTTGCTCTGTCAGTTTCGGTGGATGGTAGGTTTTGGTAGGTTTGCCATACCTTTCCCATTTTCAGATGATGGATTGAATGTTGCCTCTTGAGATGTTCAAACCTTTGGATATATTTATTCATTTATTTGTTTATTACCTAACCCTGCTTTAAACCCCTTCACAACTTTATCCCTGATCTGTGTGGAGAGTTTCTTGGTCTTTATGGTGCTGATGTTCACAAGTTCACACAGTTCACACCAACCGCTTAGGCCTTCACAAAACAGGTGTATTTATAGTATTTAGTGTATTTAGTAAATTACACACAGGTGGACTCTATTTACTAATTAGGTGACTTGGGAAGGCAATCGATTGCACTGGATTGTATTTAGGAGTATCAGAGTACAGGGAACATTTTAAAAAACGTATATCATTTTTGTTCCACTTCACAGTTATGTGCTATGTTGTGTTGTTTTGTCTCATACAATCTTAACAAAATACATTCAAGTTTGTGACGGTCAAAAAAATGTGAAAAAGTTTAAGGGGTATGAATACCTGATCAAGGCACTGTACATATGTGCATAAATGTGCACGTGCATGCATAGTGCATGGATGTATGTGAATGTGAGTGGGTGACTGAAGGCTTGTCACTAGATTTTAATATGTACTAACATGGATGGGCCCCGAATTTCTTCTACAGAAGGATCCTCGTTGCTTTTGTGACTCTGCAGGGAAGTGAATATTTCATGGGAATTACACAAAATACCTCAGAGCAATAAGATGGTTAGCCTGATAGGACTTAATGTCTGAAGAATGCGACATGTTCTAGGAAGCCGTGAACGTGTGACGCTCCTCTTTGTGTCTTTGTGGAGAGAAGAAATGAGGCCATTGGGCTGCGACATAAGTCCTGTTGGTGGTGAGTCACAGCTCAACAGCTCAGCTGACACTGTGCCATTAATCCCAGGCATCACTCATCTGCCACCAAAGTGTGTGAAGTCCGTGGATCCAGTGAGAAACTGTGGCCTGCCATTTGTCTGCAGTCTGTGATCACAACTGCACGTTCACAGCACAACAATAAATGACGCATTTATTATCCACTCATGTTAGCTCACATGCTGGGCTGAGAGTGTGTACTGTGGTGTGTGGAGGAGTATTGTACCCACCAGGCTGACCCTGACTTCACCAGCCTCCTCCTCCTCATCCTCACAGTGCTGCTGGTGTGAGCTGCCGCTGTTATCACCACTGATATCTGACATCAGCTCTTTAATGTGTAGGATTTCAGTAATCTGTGTTGCACAACAACATACTTCTACTGATTTAGCAGAAGTAGTAGTTTTAGTGCATAGGCATTTGAAGTTTGTTACTGTTGTCACTGATGCAGTTATTTCAAAGCCAAGTCATCCTCATTATTAATTCCATAATGGGGAAATTCAGGCACCTCCGCAGCCAGGGGGAAGCAATTGCTGAAGGGCCTGGCCATCCAGGGCCATCCAGTGAGTTGCATGAGTTATATTGGACTTGATGTTAATGATGCTGCTATGGTGGATTGTAAAAACTGGATGTTGTCTTCAAAGGGACCCCCCGCACTCTTTGTTTTGTGTGTGATATGGTCTCAGCCCCTGCTGCTTTTTGGTGTTGTAATTGTCGGAGACAGCACTGTTTCTTTTCTTGCTCGACTCTATAGATTTGTGTTTGTGTACATCTGGCTATCTATAATGACATATATGTGAGGGAAGAAGAAATTGGACTTTTCTATTTTTGTCACACATAGTATAACCAAAGATACTCTTTATAACAAGATAACCGTCACCCACCAACAAGATTTCATGTGTTTTTCAGTTTCCCTGAGCGTGAGAATATGAGATGACATCAGGATTTACCGCCCAACCAGGACCCACCAAAACAGGGCCATGCAGTTGGTGGAGCAGGTGTCAAGAAGACTTCCATGTGGATTTCTCCATGAAGTTGCTGGTGGATACAGGTTAAAACATCCTCAGGAGACTTCAGTCATGTTTCCCTGATGGGTTCACATGGATGTGGTGGAAAGATTTGCGCTGAAGATCGTAGAGGCCATTCTGAACGACTCAGACTATCAAAATACCACCAAAAACTGTAGTTGATGGACAGCTGCTCTCTCTGATGCAGGATGGAGAGATCTAGAAGCTCTACAGCCATCAGTCTTTATAATTCTGCAAATGGTATATGCCAGACAAATTAATTTCCTTCCTGTCATCTCCTCAGTTTCTGAGGTGTTGAGGACTAGGACCACAGGATGAACAGGTCATCCTCCAGTCTGTAGGTTGTCTCATCTCCTCCAATGATCCATTGGTTGTGTCATGGACAAATTTGATGATTGTATTTGAGGAGAGGCTCTTATTTGGGGCCCTCGTATGGTCGTTTTTTTTTAAAGAGACCCACCAAGTGTACTGTTGCATACAGAATGGGGTTAGTGAGCCACGTCATTATGAAGATAGTCAAACAGAAAGGCGTAATCCTCACTGTGATCTCTGTCGATGACTGATCTAGTGTCCACATGGAAGGAGTAGTGCTGATTTGATGGGTTAACCCATAGCCCAGCCAGCAGCCCTTTCCACTTCCTCTGCTCCACCGCCAACATTGTTTTGCTGGTAGCGGTAGAGTGATGTTCGTAGCGATCACAATTGTGAACAGTTATACCTACCTATCCCAACCTGCCTTGTCAAACAAGCACACAAAACATACAAGAGGAAGAGAGACAGAGAGAGTGAAGCTGATGCTGCTTCTGCATATGCCACAATTCTCCGTGCATACATTTTTCAACTGTACTTTAATACCCACCTCTAACTTCTTGCTCAATAATAATGCATACAAATGATAATGAACGGTATTGCATTTGCTTGTGACGAGCACTAATCTCATTTTAGTGTAGCAGTGCAGTGCCTCCACTCTGCCCGTTTGCATGACCGATCGTTCGCTGCGGGGATCGAGGGGTTAACAGGGACGTTTTACTTTGCTACTCATATCTGCCACATGGAGCAGGCTCCTCCTGCTCACTGCGCTTTGTCTCCCGTCGAGCAGCAGCTCTGTCAGACCCGCACCGGACCCGTGGCCACCTCACACCTGTCTGCACTTTAGCGCCAAATACAACAGGTGAGTGAAAGCGTCCCGCGCGCGCGACGTCAACAGGTTCGGGTGGATCCCGGTTAGGTCGTCGATCGGCGCGATCAGGGGAAGGGGATGTGCCCACTTTGGAGCAGCTTTTGAGCAGAGAGAGAGAGGGGGGAGCTGATGATGTGGCGGCCGTGGGGATGGTCCCGGTGTGATGCCACTCCAGGCTGGAACCCAGGGAACCCAGACCAGCGCCAGGCAGAGTCTGTCCGGTGTGCGTACGCGCTGCCTGGAGGACCAAATCAGGCGGAACGAGAACGTGATGTGCTGTGATCAGTTAGATGTGAACTTGGGCAAAGAGAAACTGAAGGTGGACGCCATGGTTCCCGGGGTACGCAGAACTATCATCACCCACTTGTAACGTCTTAGCGTTTCTAGGAAGCCTTGGGTCTCCTGTGCGTGACAAGTTGAAACCCAGTCACAGCGACTGCTTCTCATATCGGAGTCGGACCCAGGGCTGAGGAAAGTCTCAACACGTTGACTGTCTTTTCCCGCTGGAGGAATTTGTGTCCGCAGCTGCAGCGAAATTGTTCTCTCCTATATGTTTGTGATCTGTCGATTGAGCTTTTGAAAAATAATTTGAGTTGGTAATCAAGAGATGAAGGGAGTCCAGCCAAATCATCCTACAACGACTGAATATATTTCTTTCCATCCTATTTGCTCTCTGTGACAGCAAACTAAAGATCTTTTAGGATCTGAGGGCAGTTCAGAGCATTAATGCTTTAATGTATGTTTCTGGACTGTGGGAGCAGGGCAGAGTACCTGGGGAAACCCATGCACACACAGGGAGAACTTGTAAACTCCACGCTGAGCTGGCTGGGGACATGTGAACCAGTGGCCTTCTTGCCAACCAAATACCCCATTGATTAAGTTAGAAAGAAAGCAGTTCGATCCACAAAAGAAGTCAAGATTGTTGAAGGCTCAGAACTGTATCTGTCGTTTTGACGATTTTCAAACGTTGGGCTTCAAATTCAGTGAACTGAATGTACTTGCATTCAAAGTCAGAGCTTTAGTGTTTTGATGTCATTTAGATGGTTTCATGGTCAGCCTTTCTCGGCCTCCTTTTCAGTTGATTGGTTGTCATAATGTTTTGACCTTGATTTTGCTCTTCATCTGCTGGAAAAAATGAAACGCATTCACCCCATTTTTTTATCACATTTTTATGATAATCTGAGAAAAGCATTAAATCCTCACAGTAGATCTGCTGGAATTTTTGTCATTCAAGACTCTTAATCATTAACAGCCAGATCAGCTGATCAGCGCTACCCTTCCAAGCACTAAACTGAAGCCTGATGGGGAGCTTCATTGCCACGCCACTGCTCTTCCTCTGCAGCAGTATCGACTGAGTCAGTGTTGCGGTGAATTTGATAGACTTGTGTCCGCATGGGTTCTACCAAATAAACCAGTACAGACTCACCTAGATGCACCAGTATTCACTACAGGTGCCTGACATGGCTATTACTATAGTTGATAGTTGAGATTTTATGGGAGAGGGGGGGAAATATCTCCAGTTAAATAATGCATCTAATGTAGAATCACTTTGTAATACACCACTGTCTTCTGAATGAGTGATGGGAGTTTGTTTTGATGCTCTATTATAACATCTCTAAATCTGGGGCAGCAGATCGATGCCCCAGATTGAATAATGCTTCTCAAAACTGTGGGCCTGCTGAACCACGAAGTAGCACAACTTGATGGGGTTCGTCAGAACATTATGCTACTCTCGCATGGGAATTTGGGTCAGTGTGGTACACAGGGCCATCACAAATTTGGTCCTCCCCCACTCCATCTTTTCCACCACATGTGAGGCAGTAAATCAGCCTGACTGCAGGTCATGCTCCCCTCTCTGCCCTGACCTTAATTACCTTTCCATGTTCAGGAGTAGAGGCTTGCGTGCTGTCCAGGGCTCCCAGTTGTGCTGCAGCAAACAGCTGTAAGTGGTTAAAGTCTGAACCTGACTGCACTTCAGTTTAACAGAACAGGGGCTTCTGATCCTCTACTCACTACAGTGAATGTCGAAGCACTCACAGTGGTTGTGTTTTCGTGGACAGCACTATGCTCAGTATTGGTCTTAGTTTAAATATGATTAGATTAGATTATTGCTGATTGAAATAACCCTTCCCAGTTGGGGATAAGAAATTCTAAATTGCCCCTAGGACAGGGAATGCATTTTTTGCCATGCAATGGAGTGGCAACCTGTCCAAGGTTTGTTCCCTTTCTTAATCCATATGAGCTGGAGATAGGCACTGGCAAACCCCTGTAACACCAGTGGATATAAAGCAGCTAAGGTAACGGAGGAATGAACAGAATTTTGATAACTGTTTCTTTAAGTTCCTTGTAGACTTTTCCATTTGTCTTCCACTCTACGTGTTGGAGAGCATGGCAGGATTAATGCCTAGTGGCAGGACCACATTACTTTTCTTGGTCATGTAGCTTAATTATCATACCCTTCATAACGGGAAATGTGGGAAAGTACAAGAGGCACGACCACTGTTGTTTTTTTACAACATGACAGCTGCTTTTTCAATCTTCTACTGGTTTCCATCTTGTTCAGGGAACTGTACATGTCCCTCCTCCTTCATTAACATGCTTAAAAACATCCTCAATCCCATATTTGCAATTCCATCACTTACGTTTCCCAATTAGTCCCCAATGGCTGCACATCACCTGCACACACAAGAGGAAGGCAGGGGCAAGCATTGCCTGAATTCCACTCATCCCAAGTGGGCCACTTCTTCTTGTGTGTTTCCATCTCATTTTAGACATGGCCTTGGGCATCCATTGTCAAAATACTGCAAAATTTATAGCAACACGTGTCAATGTTTTCACATGTCTGCATAATGTGGATAAGGTTGGAATACTCCACATATTTTGTTCCAAGTATGACCTTGGTTCCAGAAATTTCTGTTTACATGGTGCTACTGTAACTTGTTCAGACTATCCACTTATTCTGGTGAAGATCTGAATATTGCTGTTCATGGACACAGTGTTTTATTGCTGTGAGGCTCATCCCAACTTCTTAACGTCCATATTCTCATGGAGCCATGCATCTTACTTTGTAAGATCACGTTTTTCCAGCTATGTGACATTGTTGTCTGCAGCTAGTTTTCTTCAGCTCTCTGTTTCATGCCAGGAGAGAGGCTGTGACTTGCTGCCCTTTGTTAGTAACCTGCTTACCCTGTTTACAGGAATTACCCTCAAGGTGATCATGAGCTGCTCACATTTCTGCTCCTGTACCACGAACATAGTGAATCAAGTTTCACACACACACAAACACACTCATTCTCCAGTGACGAAGACTCAGAAGGGCGATTAACCCCCCTGAAACCCTTAAAAGCAAAAATTTTAAGGGGGTCAATATATTATTAACAAAAATCAAAAAGATCTCTGAAATCTTTCAAAGCTTCTTGTGTGCAGGTTTCCTCTGTAGCGTAATCTTCTTTTAAATGTATATTTTCACCTCTTTTGGAGTTAAGGCTTCTGTTTTAAATAGTGAGACCATTCCTTCCTTCCTTTTGTATTGCCAAAAAAGCAAAGCTACTTGACTATGGAATGAATGAGCCAACAACAAAATGTAAAGGTTTCTTCCCCAGCCCAACCCAGCACAACCAGGGGTCCTGATGACAACCCGAGGCCTGGAGCAAGTTTGTCCACCCTCACAGTCTGTCTTCCCCAATAATATTCTTTTAATGCAGCCGAAGTTGCCACTGTCACGCGGGGTGCAATCGGAAACTTGAGACGATTATGGCAGATTTTAAACTACAGTGGTAGCGTGCAAGGGGATGTTCTCACCACACATTTTGACTGGTGGGGTAAGTGGGGGCCAGGAGAAAGCTGGAGAAACACCTGTAAAGATGTTGCAGCTGAGAATATCAATGAAGGTGAAGACATGAGCAACATCAGGAATAAATTAAGTAAAAAATGTAATTCCTCAGTACACAACATTGTTCGCACATCTGCATCATACTTTGCTTTAATAGAGTTTATAGTAGTTACCAGGATTTCCTGTAGCACTGTATACTTAAGGCGGTTGCCTTGACAACACTTGACCACCGTCTTGACTAAGTGTTTTTCACTCAGCTGACATTTTAACGAGACTTCACTTCGACATTGGGGGGGGATCAGAAGAGTGAAAGTCTGTTTGTAAAAATTTGAAACAAGGAAAGGATTATTTCTTATGAGGGCTTCTAAAAACATAGAAGGGGCATTTTCTTTGTCTCCCTTGCAAAAAAATATTGAGGCTAGTATAGCATTTGCTGAATGTTAAGGGTTTTTAAACATACAAACAATCTATGCTTGTCATTTCAAACGGAAAATGCATTTAGCAAGTGCAATTAATATTTTTGTATATTTAAATGCAAATCCTTTTTTTTCCTGAATTAGACTGATTGTGATACTTTTTCTCTTACAAGAGTATACATCTCTCTGGATATTTCTACTTCAGTACAAACACTTGACTAGCTTCAGTGTCAAGCTTGAGTATATCATAGCCTGCAAAACTGCCCACTGATTAGTTGAAAATGTATTGGCAATACGACCTCTTGAAAGATTTCAGTCTGGTTTTCATTGTTTTGGTTAAGGCTTCCGCTGCTTTGAAACGGCGATACTGTATTCATGTGGCAGCCTTTTTATTGCACACAGGAAACATAAAGGAGGAGCGGCACTTTGTGTGTAGACATTACCTTTTATCGCTGCAGTGAAATGTGTGAAAGCTGCCATTGTTCGCTGGAACCTTGGTGACTATTGTCAGGTGTGAGTGTGTATGTATGTGTGTGTGCCTGGGTTAAATTCAGGGTATCAAAGGGAGAAGTGTCAGATAAACCCTTTGTTTATTAGTGCCCCAGGGTCCGACATGAGGCACTGGATTCTGCTGCAGAACCGACTATGTGTTTCTTCTTCTTCAACTTCTTAATCTTCCATGAAATTTTGATTTGCAATATTTCCAACAGTTTTGTGAGCACCCACAAAAATGATATAGCAAAATGTGCAGCTCGTTCTGGAGAGGTGTGCCACTATTTTTCTCAACAAACTTTTTTTGGCCCCACAATGATGACTTGCATTTTTTAAAACTTTATCTATCTCGACTATAGCCTCAATATCGATTGTTTACAGAAGAAATGGCATCAGTGTGTTCCTGAGTCTCTTATCTCTCTTATATGACAGCGCCTCATGATAATCATTCTTGACCCTGGCAACTGACAGATGCAGACTGCTGCTCATCTGTTCATCAAAGAGCTGTGAGAGAGAGAACAAGAATGTTTGCTGTGCCAAGTATCCCCTTCACATCTGCTTAAGTCAAAGAGTATGTGTGGGACATGGACACACATGCACATCATCTCTTTTCAGAGGATCAGAACTGAAAACAAATGTGAGTTCTAGGTTATCCCGCAGCAGAAACCTGCAAAAGCAAAATCAAATCAGCAATATTATTGATGATGATTTTCATAAACTCAGCAGGAGGAAATGGCGGAAGAAATTCAGCAGGAGGAAGAAACATCAGCTACAAACTCAGAGTAGTCTCAAACTGTCCTCAATCGACTTTTTGATGACTACAGCTCTAAAACTCAGTGTCATTGATATCCAGAATACCTAGGTTTTTGGGTCTGGAGTAGTATCAGGTCTGGAAACTAGCAGTTAAAAGATGACTTCTGCTTAAGAGTTGTTGCTTTCAGTTCTTTGCAGTTAAATGGTTTGTGCAAATGCAGCATGTTGGATTTTTACTGAGACATTGTCATCTGTTGAAAGCTGATGATTGGATCTCTGTCAACTTGTTGTTAATTACCTGTCCATAACAAATACAGCGGCTCAGAGCAGATAAACCAGACATTGGCTCTGGAGAATATTTTGTGGTTTTCGTTCCAATGAATTATTAATAATTATTTGTTTGTTTTAATAAGACCGAAAGATTGAACTGTTAAGTCCAGTGTTGATGTTGTGAACGCACAAAGGCAAGTTTGACTGCATTTTTTTGTACAGTCTGGTGTAACCTGCCTAATAAAGACAGACATTGCTTTTGATGATTCAGTTTGAGAACTTCCAGGGAGGTTTTCAAAAGCTGCTTCCTGCCTATAAAACGACTGCATAACCGCAATTGAACAAGCAGACCGTCAGACGCCATAAATCATATGTGCTGAATGCTATTCTTATCAATGGTGGATATGGTGACGCTTAGTAGCGGGCAGCTGTGTGCCGCTGTTGTGCCTGGCACATCCAGAGAAGCAAGAGGAGGAAATAAAGGAGGGATGTGCTGACAGAGCAATGAAGGGTTTGTTCATTGCAACTTGAGAATAAAAGAAGAAAGAGAACTGAAAAGGCAGCTCACTGAAGCCCAGGACTATCTGTTTTAAGCAGAGAGAGTCTGTCTTAGCAACTCTCCAAAACTGTCGTTACGAAGCTTAACTGCTACCCTCTGTGATCGAGCCACTGCCTTGAAGTATCTATGTGCTTGGGTTTGTGCAAGCAAAGGTCTTTGGAGTTTTGTCTTTGAGCATTCCCAGAGATAAATTCAAAGAAGAAACATGTGCATTAGATGCACACCAACAGTGTTTGAGTGATTCGAGATGTGAGAGAGATATCACAAAAAACACTAAAGCATTAAAAACTCTCCTCTCCCTCTGCATTTATGAAACTGTTTCTTGTTATAAAATTGTACCTCCTCTTTATAGTGATGTAAATAGAAAGTAATAATTGTGATCTGTATATATTCATTCACCCCACAACCATGCCCCATCGTCAGTGCTGGGGCCCATTCTCTTTGCAATGAACTCCACCTCCTTAGGCCCAGTCATCTGCTTGCATGGCCTTTCATACCATAATTATGCGGATGACACCCAGACCCCCACCTCTCTAAGACTGAAGTCGTAGTGATTCCCACCAACCAGTCACTCCAGTCACAAACTCTCCTCCACAGAGCACATTGCGACAGTCTCCTGGGCATGCCAGTTTGCTCTCTACAACATTCCGTACCTGACTGAGCTGTACCTGGCTCGGTATGCAACCCAACTCCTGCAATTCTCCTCTGGCAGGCCTCCCTTTATGTGCCATCGAACCTCTACAGAAGGACATGTGACGCCGCTTCTGATAGATCTCCACTGGCGACCAGTCGCGGACCAAATCAAATGCACATCAGTTGTGTCACTGTACAGACTGACCTCTGGGTCTGCTGCCACTGACCTGAATTCCATCACTCAGGTTTATACTCCCTCTCGGGCACCAGGCAATCACAGTCCAGACTGTTAACCTTTGTGGTCCCTAGGTGGTGGAACCAGCTTCAAAACGCCAGAGTGGGAATATCCCTATCTCTCTTCAAGAATCTCTTGAAGACCTTCCTCTTCCAAGAGCACCTCCTCTCCTAAACATTGCTCTAACTAAAAAAAATTCAGTTTTCCTCTCTTTCTATCTTACCCTATCTTTCCTATCTACCCAAACTGTGGTCTCTTGTTGTATTGTAAACACCAGCGCTGTTGTAAGTCTCTTTGGATAAAAGCATCTAGCCAAATGAGAATCTAAATGTAAATGAGTAAATGTCATGTGATTGTGTGATTTATTCCAGCTGTGAAGTGCTGGAAAAGCGTGAAGGTGGGCCATGAAAGTACCAAAGGTGAAAACACATCAAGAGATTGATAGATTTTGATGAAATGAGACGATAGATGTTTTCTCGGCTTTTGAGACATAAAATTAAGACGCTCTTTCTGATGTCCCACATGCTTAATCCCCTGCACCTCTTGACAGTAAGCCACAAAGTGTGAATGTAAGCATGGTGTGTGGCTTTTAGAGACGCACACACACACACACACACAGTGGTCAATGGTAAGCAGTGTGTGCTAACTGGGACTTGTTCTCCCTGACCACTCAGGCAGGTCAGAGTGGACAGACAGCCCAGTTTCCCAGTCTGTGTGAACCGGGTCAGAACGGTCTGGTGGCATAGATTGTAACTGTGTTGCCTCTGTCCGAGCACAGGAATGATTTTTATAATTTGTCAGTGTCCCTGGCAGCACAGTGCTAATGTGCCTTCATACAGTAGCAGGCCTGCAGACCACTTGTGTGTCCGTAAAAGGCTTGTTCTTCCACTAAATGCTGCACATTTTTGGACAGTCCTGCTTTTGGTAAATGCAGCTTTATGTAGACATTTAGAAAAAATGGAGATTTAACCGCACATATAATATCTCCTGAATATGTATGTGGTTTTCGACTGTTCGTATTATTTATTTTTAAGTTATGCTCTAAATTCTCAAGTATATATGCTCTTTTAAAGACTATTTTTTCTTTTTCTAGGCACCAAAGACTATTTTTCACCATCTTAAAAATCTGGATTTAATGGGCAGGTTTAAATCTGTGTTATATAACACTGCTACGTCAGTGGCTCCTTTACTTCATTTAAGTTTCTGAAGGATGAGGGCATAAAGAAACACTGGATTGATTTTGTTAGTAGGAGTTTCTGTGGAGAGCTAGGGTTTTATTAGGATAAAACCCTAGCTCTGCAGTCTCCACTTTACCCTGGATAGTTTCACCAGCTACAATGAAGTAACTGGGGGATACTTCAAGAGTCCACATTGAGTGTGAGAGCGAGAGGGAATGAGAGAGAGAGATGCGATGGGGCATGGTTTCCATGTCTTCAGGGGATAGGCCCCCAAAGTCCTGAGGCAGAGAATGCTGCTCATTTCTGGCGACTTTGAAGCATTATTTGATGTATTTAGCAGCTTGCATTCTTATAGTCCTCCAAATTTGATAGGGTAGATAATAACATATTTTGCTGTGGTATTATAAGAGCAAAACCGAAATTTAATTTTGCTTCCCCTGGTCTTTAAGGAATAATGATGGCATTGGTATGGTTTAAGTGTCGACATTTCATTTCATTCTTTCCTTTGTCGCACAACACAGTTCTCCTCCATGGTATGATTTCCCAAGGGTGGAGTGCCACACCAGCCCGCACACAACACAAATCCATGTGCACACAGACCTCCTGTGCAGCCAGAATGGCATTCAGAGTTGGTCTCAGCTGCCTGTGTGACCTCTGGGTCTACTCCTGCTTACCTGAATTGGATCTATCCCCTTAAGAAATACCTACAAATAATACACGTACTGTAAGACTAAAAAGGCATATTGGTAACGAATGTACTAATAGTAACTTTTGAAACAACTCCAGCTGATTCTGTCAAAACACTATGAAATTCATCCCCAGAACTTCATGAAAGCCTTTTTCTACTGCCGATTGTTCATAATAATTGTCACGGTTTGTCTACATTTTTCACTTGGCTGGATTTGGTCGTCAGGGTTTCACAATGACATTCATTCATTTATTGTGAAGCGAGAGAAACGGCTCCGGCTAGCTCATTAGCCTGTCTGCTAATGGGATAACAATTTCTGGAAAAGCAAAAAACGACATTCTCGGTCTTCAATCTATGTCTGCGCCTGGGAATCAGGCTGGCTTTCCTTGGTCTCACATAGATCTCAACAAGACTGAGCTTGGGTACACTATAATGCTCTCTGTGGTTATCCTCTTGCTGTACTGTTCACACCAGGCTTCCCAAAATGGTGGTTGCTGGCGTATGTATCACTTCAGCACAAACTCACTGTTTCCGACGTACTGAAACTCCCTAACCTGCTTTAGGAGGTGAAACGAGCCCGCAGGACGAGGGTTCTGAAAACGTACTAATACTGGGTTCTACCTCAGTATTAGTAAGGTCGGCCCCTCCCCAAGGCTGAGCTGGTCTTTGTTAAGACGTCAGCCAAGTGTGTTTATAGTGTATTATTTCTTCCATCTGTTTCTGCTGTGACTTTGGACCAAAATGTTTTCACTGTAGTGAAGTGGCGCGGGCCGGGCTGTAGCAGTAACCCACTTACAGCGACGGGAATGTGGGTCGGAAACATGGGCACTGTGTTCACGCTGTAGGGCCTCGCTGCCAGGAGGAGGCATCAAGCCGGCTGGCCATATTTCACCCAGATTTTCATAGATTTATTGAACAGTGAGAGGCCATTACTGTATAGAGGGAGGAAGAGGAGGGGGTGCAAACAGCACAGAGGGGCAGATGCTGTGTGTAGCCACCACAAGAGAAAGGCTGACTTCTGACTCTTTCGTTTCTGAGACAACAGAGAGAGAACGTTTCATCCGGATTAAGTGGTTAGTCAGACTACGTTAAACATATTTTAATCACCGTGACATGAATAAGGACATGTTTGGAATAAGCTTTAATCGGAATGAAACGTGGAGTACCGCAGTCATTGTAAGTGAACAGTGCACATTACCAGCGTTTCATTGATATTGATGTATTGATTGTGTACCAGTGTTTTTGCCTCTGGATGTGGGAGCTACAAAGTTTGAGAGAGAGCACCATCGAGAGGCTCAGGCCTATCTCCCTCCCACGCTTGCAGATTGAGGTTGTGATTGTCGTTGTACTGGTTTTGCGGGTGTAATCCTGGAGGATTTGAGCCCCCCCCCACCCCCTCCAGTCCAGATCACAATCATCCAGGCCAGCTTAGCCAGAGGGGTCTGTGCTTCTATAGCATCTGTCACCACTCGTTGGCATCACACACAGCCCCGAAGCAAACCTGGAAATGGTCTGAAATTCTGTTCTCACACTGAGCAGCTTCACCTAAACCTGTTCTCCTCATTTTCACAGATCGCCACCATGGGGAAAGGCTGCATGACGGCAACCAAGTACTTCCTTTTCCTTTTCAACCTCATCTTCTTCGTGAGTATTCCACCCAAGTAATATGACTCATAGGCCCCTGGTCTATAGACCCCTGGTGCCTATCCCAGTACACATAGGGCAAAGGCAAGGAAGATACCTTGGACACACCTCCAGTCCAGTGTAGTCTTTGTGTCCATTGACCAAACTGCAATTAATCAGTTCCTGGTGCTAATGACTCCTCTTACTGACTTCTGAGCCATTGGTTTTCAGGGCTACTTACTTTTTACTTGCATTTAAGTTAACAAAAAAGTGAAAATTCAGCAAGTTCCTTAGCTTCATTTTGAAAATTTCTGGAAAATTTCAAGACAGGTTTCCACCCCTTTGCAACCCTGCTGTGTAGCATAACACTGTTGTCAATACTGATTTGTCAGAAATATTAGATTCTATTAATGTCAAACTACTAAAATACTCAAGATAATGATTTCTTCCCCACGAAACGCCTACTCGGTGTAAGATGCGCCTTTAAACCTACCAACCTGCGGACAATGCAATCATCTAGTTCTGGTGTTCACAGGAATATATGAAATGGACTTATGGTTAAATAGGACAGTGTGTATGATCATGGTGCTCCAGTTAGACTGTCTTCTTATTCTACTGTAGTTAAAATTAGAATACTGCCATACATGGAAATGTAGTAACTAACATATTAGAAGTAATGTAATTGATCAAGTGGCTCGAAAGGGAAAAGCTGAACAACAAAACAAAGAATGTGGCGGACAGCTTGATAAGATTGGCCTTCTCTTCTCTCTGAGTCCGATTCTTGATTACAGAGCTCATGGCGCGGCTACCAGCGTGATTGTCACTTTTCGTGTCCTCTCTCTCTCTCTTGCTCTCTTGCTGTGGAAATTAAATGTGTGATTGGTGGTTAAGACCTTCTCTCAGCAACCTCACAGACTGATTTCAAGTTTGTATTGAATGGACAGATGTCGACCCCATGTAGAAACTGTAGAGTCTGTAGAGGTCCTCTCGGAGGTCCCAATTGGGAGATTCAAGTTCAAGGTCAACTTTGTTTCGGATTTGTCACACATTATACGTGACTCCTTGATTATTTAGCTTTTCCTGATTGAAGCCTTGGGGAGACTGGCTCTGTTTTTAGGGAGTTCCAAAGGGATGCCGCCACAAAGGCAGACAAAGACCCTTTGTTCGCCAGAAACAGAAACTCTGAAAAGAAAAAAAGTGACATTATGACATTACAAAACAGATCAGCTGCTGGGAGATGTGTCGCTTCAAAATGTTGTAGGACGTTTTCCCTATTTTACTTTCTTTTCCACCTTTGCTCTTTCTCGAATATTATGCTTATATTAAAATAACTATTAAGCTATTTGATGCATTTTAATCACTCATCTTCATTTTAAATTCATTCTCTCTCCGTTCTGTACTGTAAAGCACATTCATTTCATTCCGTCCGCTTCGACATCCACTTTGATCTCGTGGACCACTAAGAAAAACTGTTGCCATGCTGGTTTGCAGCAGACCAGTAGGACGAGTGTGCAGCTGAACTCACACATACACACACTCGCAGTTAATCTGTTATTCTATGTTGCACTCACACGCTGACAGCCTCTCCAGAGTATTTTCACGCTGACGTTTGTGTGTGTGTGTGTGTGTGTGTGTGTGTGTGTGTTGTGTGTCCTCCAGCTGAGTGGGGTGGTCATCATGGGCTTTGGACTGTGGCTCCTCCTGGACAATCAGAGCTTCACTGTGGTTCTCAGTAAGTTCCTGTTCCGAACGTTGCCCCAGTCTACATCGATCATTTCACTGATGTTTAGTTGATTCTTCTGACAGATTTGTGTCAGTGTATGTGTACGTATTCTGTATGCTTGATGTTGCTCTTATAATGCTCCTCCACCTGTTGATTAGTTGATTTGAGTTATAAGTGACCCTAGGCTTATTTTTAGATTTAGCGTATCTGTAAGTATCCGTGTAAGTAGATCACTGGGATTAAAATCATTGCATCAATGGAATTAATCAAAATTTCCAACTCTTGTAAAGTACATGACCCCAAACTTTGAGGTCAAGTATGACATTTTTAACAAGTTTGTCTGGACAAGATACAAATTAAAAGTGACAGTGTCAGTGGAGAGATATAGAGACAAACATTGAGCTGCCACAACAGAGAGACTGTTTGAGTGAGGGCGAGAGAGAGAAGGAGAGAGAGTGAGGAGAGAGAGCGGAGAGAGGGAGACTCTATGACACTGAGGACGTTTGTCCCTGGTCTGTGGCCTCTCTGCAGGTGTCTGCCCCTCGCACACTGAGCCCTTTCTGCTCTGTCCAGCATCAGCATGCATCACATCAGCCCAGTGCGCTCACCGCATTGTTACTCATCACTGCACACACACTTACACACAGAGACCTACGTACTACATCACCCGTCCGTCCGAGCGGGGAGGACAGACGAGTGCGGGGCTTCGAGGTTTCAACTGTGCTCGCACACAGACGCAGACAGGCTGAGCTCACGGGGTTCACCCCAGCCGCGCACAGTTTAGCTTTGTGTCTGAGACATAAATGAGACATATTGACGCTCAATGGAACATTTCATCCAGCTAGTCGCGGGTCTGAGGATGAATCAATGAACCGCCTGGTGCTGTGTGTGTGTGTGTGTATGCGCGCGTGTGTGATGGACAAAGGCTGCGCTGAGTCACAGCAAGACCTCCACACACACACACACATGCACGCACGCACGCACGCACGCACGCACGCACGCACTCTTGATCCGTGATAAGGCTCTGTCACATGACCTCCAATCCGTGTTTGTGTCAGGGATGTGGATCTTCCTAATTCATGATTTTAAATTGGAACCGGAAGGACAGGAAGAGGAATTGATTTCACGGCAATAAAAATAATAATCAGCACAGTCACAGTACAGGCAGAATATTTGAAATCCATCCACAAATCTGTGCAGAGAGCAGGTTCTTCTGTGCGTCAGACATTATGAGGTTGTGTCAAAGTGCGCAGTGTGAGTGTGAATGCGGTGTGTGCCTCCTGACTCGACAGGTAACTCCATGGCTGTGAAGGTGGCCTGCTACGTTCTGATCGGGGTTGGAGCCTTCTCCCTGCTCATGGGCTTCCTAGGCTGCCTGGGCGCCATCTATGAGATCCGCTGCCTGCTAGGCCTGGTAAGTGACCTCTCCTCTGTGTCTGAGCAAATGTCAGCTGTCACCAGAGCTCAGGCTCCAGACTGAAGCATGGCTCACCGACCTGGTAAACACAAGCACGTGATCGGGGGCGGTCTGTCGCACAGAGTACCCCCTGCTGGAGTCAGAGACCTGTAACACTCCAGGTTCGGGCTGCAAATGAATCTCTCCTCTACAAGACTCTACAAGACTTGTGATTTTCTAGTCGGCTTATCTGTCACCAAAGTCTCATTGGTGTCGACTAGGCGTGACGTCACCATCACACTGACACAGCAGAGGACAATGAGCGACTTTAAATGAATTTCTGTGAGTCAGTAACAGTCAACATGAGCAGGAATCATGCTCAAAAGACAAGAATCAACAACCTCCAACCAACCGGGTCCTCTCTCCATCCTGAGCCTTTGAATGTTTAAATGAGTCTGTATCGAAACAGAACCGAGGTCACCAGGTCCGCTCACACAGGCCCACTCTAGTACTGGTGTGTGTGTGTGTGTGTGTGTGTGTGTGTGTGTGTGTGTGTGTGTGTGTGTGTGGACCAGTGACACTGAAGTTGACTAGAGACCTTTTCCATTAATGTCCCAGATTACAGTACACTGGTGAGATTCATGCAATGCCAGGCTTCCCATTAGGAAAGGGATGAAAGATGTTTCAGTAGCATTCACGACAGTGCTTAACTCTATTGGACAAAAAGGTGAAAACTGATTTGTGCAAAAATTGGAACATATGTTTTGATAATGATAATAACAACTGTTATATGAATTTGACAGAACTGGTAATCATGGTAGTATGTCCAAACATTGTTCAAAATTGCTACAGATTGATAGATTAATCCAAATATGACATGATTCATGTAAAGCTGTTGTTTTGTAAATGTGACAGAACTGATAATTTGTCCAGACATGGAACAGAGGTCATGATTTGTTCAATGGGTTGGGAGGAACATGATAGTCGGGCACTGGAAGTAGGGTAGGAAAATCAATTGGTTTTAGAGTCACTGAATCCATTGATCGTCTGCTTAACTGCCTGTGTGATCTTTTAAATGTCCGGGGAGAAAAAAGCGTGTCCAACTCGGAGCCTTCCACCTGTGTTTCTCCTCCTCAGTACTTCACCTGTCTGGTGCTCATCCTCATCGCTCAGGTCGCTGCCGGTGCTCTCATCTACTTCCAGAAGAATACGGTGAGTGGCCTCGCTTACAGTCTGCGCGTCGCTCTCACCCTGAGTGCATGCACCAGCAGCTCACACCTTCAGCGGCTCTGGCATCTGGCCCGGGTTACACCGGGCTCTGCGTGGCGGCCGTCGCTCTGGTGATCCGGCACCCCCTTCCTTGTTCGGACTGTTGCTTTTTGTCGTTGTTTCTGCTGTTGTTGTTTCTCAATTAGCTGTAAGCTGAGGGTGGCCGCATGCTGGTTTCTTTTTTACGTTTTTCTCATGATAACACGTCCTTCACGTCGTCATCTCGATGTAACAGGTCTGTCTTCGCATAATAGCGCATCGGTTCATTTCGTTATCATCCAGGCTGGAGTTCTCGCTCTGACTCTGAATGCCAGGCAATTTGTGCCTGTGTCCAAACCATGACTGAAGTACATCCTCATGGTAATAGATACTGCTCCTTCTCGACTCCCTCCTCGGTGCTCTTATTCCTATCTAGCTACGTGTTCCAAAGTATGTATGGAGCTGTCAATTAGTTGCAATCAGTTGCATAAATGAAGTTCTGATTGATGGATCGGTTGGTCTGCCATTTCACCAGCTAGGAAACACCGGGATATAACCAAGCAAGAAAATCAGCTTTGTTGTATGGAAATGATGAACTAAGTTGTTGTTGTTGAGTGATTTTGCACACTGGTTACAAACAACAGTTTTGAAAAAAGTACATTTGCATCTGCAACCCATCGACCATGACAGGCTGACGGGCATACATATGCTGATTTAAAATGTGGTTTTTCAATTTAAGCTGGCTTCACAGTCAAAATCACATTAAGGTACACTGATTGATGATCTGATTAATGATGCCGCTATTGGAGTGTATTTATGGGGTCTTTTCCCCTTCAGTTTTTTTCTGATCTTTTTTTATTGTGTTTTGAATCAGAGGCCTTTGTATCCCCATCTATCCGCTCTTCTGCAAGGCGTATAAATACAACACATCAAGCTCTTAGTTCCCCTACGGGACACATGGCGGAGATTATATCTCTGGGTTGGATTGAGATCTCCTTGGGATCCTCCTGGAGGTGCCGTTGGAGTTGGCCCGGGCAGTAGACGATGAGATGAGAACTAGAAATATAAAGACGGGGCACTAGCTTCAGTAGCGTTTCTGGGGCTGCAGTGGCTGCACTGCTCCAGATATGTTTGCTCCACAGGCCCCCCCCCCAGACCTCCACCGTGCATACTCATCTGTTTATTGTATCTGGACGTCTAATCCAAGCTCTCCACCATTGCTCTCTGCCAAATGCGTTTTCAGGCCAAAGTCACTCTGCTCTCAGAATCTGCCTCATGTTCCAGGTCGGTTTTTCAGTGAACTACGGTTTGAAGCACTTGGGGGGAGGGGGGGGGGTCATTGAGATGTTTTCACATATTTAGCTGCAAGAATCCACTGCTCCTGCCAGCACGGTCCTGAAACACATGGAATGCGAGTGAAACATTGCTCAGATAAAACATGTCAAGTCGTAAAACCAACGGCAGAATGCCTTTTTTTCCTGAAAGCCTAACCCTAACCCTTTTCTCTCTCTCTCACTTGTGTCACAACCTGAGGCAATTCAGGTGATTAGTTTTGGTTTTTGATTGCTTCACATCTCGAGACTTTTCTCACAGTAGAACTGGCTCCTCTGTTTCTTATCCGCCCAGTTAAATGACGAGATGTCCAAGATCATCACCAAAGTGCTGGACAACTACCCCGGCAACAACACAACCACAGAGCAGGCCTGGGACTTCATCCAGAAGAATGTGAGTAGGACGGTCTGATCTGAGCTCACATTCATGTTGTCTGTGTGTCCCACACTAACCGCTTTCATGTCACTCTAAGTAATCCCAACACGAAAGCTCACTCGTCGCTCTGCCACAAACAAGCCTGAATTACCTCTCTGCTTGGGACAATAGATCATATACTGTGTAAGAATAGTAGTTCCTTTTATTATTATGTACAGCAGCCAAAAATCAGGAGACGACTCCCTGTGGTTAGACCGGTCCAGCTTGCCATCTCTCTGCACCCTCAGGTAGCTCTCACTGGAGAGCCAGCTAGAGAATCAGTTACAGGTCAGTGGTTGAAGTCAGTGATTGCCTCCTCAGTCTGGAACCTGAAGATGGCTGATGTTGCACACCGTCCACAAAGTCTGCGACCAAGCCCCTATATTCCTCCTCCCATTGTCTCCTGATACAGCCAATGACTACAGAATCATCTGAAGAAAGCTCCTGTCTGAGGCATACTGGAAGTCTCATGTGGACATTGTGAAGAGAAAAGGGGACAGGTCTGTTCCTTGAGGAGACATACTGTGGTCTTCAAGTCAGATACAAGTCAGAGTCCATTGTCCAGGCAAGGAGTGTTGATTCCAACTGCATCATCCTTATTTCTTCACAAAGCAGACCCGCCTGGATCGTGTTGAGGGCGCTCGAGAAGTCAAAGAACATGATCTTCACAGTCACATAAGAGTCCTCTGCAGCTGCTTGTGCTTGTCTAGTTCTCTCTTCGCCTGAAATAGTTAAAAGGTTATGGCCAAGCTGGGAAAAAGGTGCAGACTGAGACGTGACCCTCTCGTCCGTACCAGTCCAGTGATTCCCCTCGCGCTTGACCTCACCTGCTTCACGCCATGCGGCCGATGTTCAAGTTTCAGCCTGTAGAGCTCCATCCCCTCCTCAATCTTCAGTAATTTCATTATGCTTCTGTAACATTTGCATTTAAGACATGCAGGACTACTGAAGAGAGAGACATGATAGAAAATCCCCAGAAAGGAGGACATAAATCACAATGATGATGATAAATAGAAACTCAGTCTAAAAAACATTAATCTCAGAGTGGTGAACAGAGCAGTGCTTTTTTTCAGGGAACTATAGTATACTTGTGTGTGCATGCAAGCATGTCACCGAAATGAGTGTAGTGTTACGAGAGATGTGGATAAGCCATTAGAGCTCAATACCTCGACTAACATGAAGCTCTGTGCTTAGTTTGTGGGGTACAGGTTGCTGTGTTGAACGGTTCTGATATGAGCCACCACTCTGAGGCTACAGATGCAGAGAAAACAAAAAAAAACAGACTAATGCAGAGCAGGAATGGACATCTGGAGTTTTGCTAGCGATGCTGGAAAACCAACTCATCCTGGGGTTATGGAAAACATGGACAAGAAGGTCTGTGTCCTTCAAAATAAAAGTCCCGATCGTGTCTAATAACACAGGCGAGTTCGAGCGGAGCTGCGAAAGCTTCAGGTCGATCACAATCCTGTGATCATTCGGTTCTTGAGATGTAGAAGTTTTTGATTGCACTAAATGTAGAGAATTGAAATGTTTTTTTGTTTGTTTTTGGACAATATACATACTGAAAGCCTAGTGTTTACAGCTCCTTGTCTGCGTCTGGCCCCTCAGATGGAATGCTGTGGGTGGACTGGTCGCCTGGACTGGAGTGGGAACCAGGTGATAGTGAACAGCTCTCAGCTGCTGTTCCCTTGCTCGTGTCAGAACGTCTCCACCGTCGCTGGGAACTTCTCCGACAGTGGCTTCTGCGAGGCGCAGACACCCGATTGGCCCGTTTACGACGTGGTAACGTGCACCTCCTGCTTTTAGTCTCACTTTTGGCACCAGGCGACTGTGCTGATTTCTCACTGCTGCGTGTATGTGTGTGTCAGGGCTGTGGCGACAGTGTGGAGGCCTGGCTCCTCACTAACATTGGCGTCGTGCTGGGGATCTGCCTCGGAGTGGCTCTCATTGAGGTGCAGCACACAGTCACAAACACATTCAGTAGTAGTTTACATAGACACATTTGCGATGGCGGCCGTTCCATTTTAGCCCCTGGCTTCTTTATAGTTTCAGCTCCAGTGCTATGGCTGTTATGGATGCCATTACTAAGTTTAAACACTCGGCCAAACACTCCAAATACAGAAAAGATGCAAAGTGAAAAACACAAAAACAAATAAAACTGATGCAACAGAAAGTACCGCAATCACAGGAGCGATATAGAACCAAAACATGCAGATCCACAAAACGAAGGTGAGAGAGTAAAGCAAGGTGAAGGTGTATTTAGCCTCTGCGGTCCTCACTTACAATTCCCTGAACGACTGAGATGTGCACAAACTGTCAGCTCAGTAATGTTTCAGCCAGGGCTGAAACATTATTGCTTACTGCAATTTACTGGTAATTGCATTGTAACATTATGGCAATGCGTATGAATGGTGCTAGACACGTTTGTAATGCCTTGCCTGACCACCAGATGGCATCATGGCAACATGTGTTTGACTCCCTCACCTCTTCATGAGACGGGAATCCTTCAGTACAGGTGCTTTTCTGTGGTGACAGATGAGGAAAAACCAGACTTGTCCAGGTCGCTCAAAAATGGTATTATAGGCTACGGTTTTGCATGTTCTGTGGACTATATATACTTTTACATATAGTTTTCTTCATAAGTAACATTGTTTGATTCTTATTTTTAAAAGAATCTCCATTGTCCACATAACATTTAGCATACAGTGATGTTGGATGGTGCACAGTCATCACTGAGGGAAATCACTGAAACAATAATAACCATTGTTGTTATCATTGTTATTATTTGCTTGTTTGATATTAGTATTGCATGTCAAAAATGCCCTCTGTTCAAAAATAAAATGCAGTGTACCGCTTTACTTGCAGTGTACGTAACATGTACTGTCAGGAATGTATTGGGGGCCTGGCTGGTGGAAAAATATTCTAGGTGGGGCTGTGCCATATGAAGCCAGTTTCAGTAACTATGCTAATACAATTGAACACAAACGGCAGTAGACCAGTGGTCTGTGATACAGTGATAGTTTAATGCCAGTATTACGTGATTGCGGCATAGACACAAAAACACAAACAATGTATTGCACAAACACAAGGTCTGCCTTTGCAGCCATCGTTGTCAATTCACTCTGTCAGCGTTTCACAGACTCGTGGCGGTAAATTCAGCGCCTCCAAGCCATCGTATTGGACGATGCCGATGGGCTAAATTTCTGTTGCTATGGTGCATAACAGGTTAGCAACCAGTCAGCTACTGGCTCTGCTGTCGCGCCGCTGGGGCAAATCCAAAATATCTGGGGGGGGGGGGGGGGGGGGGTAGAACCTGGGATGGGCCACTGATCGGAAAGTTTCCAGAATCCTGACCCACTGTTATGGTTTTGTTGGGGGTGGGTGACCCCAGGAACTTTTTCTCCCAACTGGGTGTGACAGAAAAACCTTTGCATCACAATGATCTGAACAAATAAAAATCTCCACAGACATGCCATGCATTCGTAATATTGAGTTATTATAATGGGCTTATTCCAGGTTTTTGTTTTATCTCCTTCTTAAATTTGATTTCACTTTTTTTTTTTTTTCAATTTCCGCTGTTTTCTCCAAACCAATTAGATGTGACATGTGCTTGTTGGTTTTGCAGCTGCTCGGGATGATCCTGTCCATCTGCCTGTGTCGGAGCATTCACTCAGAGGATTACACCAAAGTGCCAAAATACTGAGGCTCATTACAGGAAGTGACATCGCCAGTACTGCAGAGGGAGCCAAAAGGAAGCAGTAAAAGAAAAGATCCAACCCCCCCCCTCCTCTTTCTTGTCTTTGGTGAAACGTTTTGTCGAAATATAAAATAATGTGTTTGCTTTTCACCCCATTAGATGAGTTTTGCTGTGAGGTAGTGCCCTCTTTTTCCGGTCTTGAGTTTGTGTTTTGTCACGTCAGTTTCTTTGGAGCACTTTAGAGACTTTTTGGATTTGTCACGGTGGAGGAACCTGTTGATTGACGGCGGAGCAGAAACGACAGCGTCGTTGCAGGTTTCAGTGTAGCTAAACGTTCTGAAATTGCATTTGTTGTTTGAACGTTTTTGAGAGGTTCCGTGAGACGGCATGAAACTCCACCACAGGTAGCATGTTTTTTATTTTCTTTTATACACCAGCATTTTTGAGTTACTCTGAAATGTTTTTAGTACTCTCTGTATATAATTTTAGTCAGTATTTGTGTCTGTTTGAATCCAAAAGGTTCTGCCGATGTTTTTTTTTCTTTTTATTTAGCAGCTAATCTCTCCTTTTACACATCAGTTTGTTTTAATGGTTCATTTCATCTTTTCAGATTAGTTTTGGTAATGAAATAATGAAACGCTAAAGAGAAACACATGTGAGCCTTGTGTCCTGAAGGCCTTGCTCCCAGTTCACATTGTGAGGAACAAAAACGTTTGTTTTGTTTTGTTTTAATGTAGCCGATTCAAAAGCTCATCCGTATCCACTTAAAACCACCATTGCAAGTTTAAGGAGAGGCATGTTTCTCTTAACCACTTTGAAAGATGTGAACTTTAAATAGCAGGAAAAGGGGGAGATTGTTTTGGAATAAATAATTTGGGGGCAGATCCATTTTGGAAATGAAATGTTTACATAGAAAAACCTTTTGGAATACATTTATGAACTTTCAGCCAAGATGTTTTTATAATGTACAAATCCACCTTTGTGTTTTCTGCCATGTACAGTCATTTAACCTCTGTAAAATAACAAGGGTATGTGTGTTTATAACTAGCTTGATTGGCCAGTGTGTACTCACAACTTTCATTCTATTTCATTTTGCCAATAAACTGATGACAGAGGATTCATATATAAATGTATATATACATCTGTGAATGAAACAGGTGATGTACCTGCAAGTTTAAAACAAATCAAATGCAGATAATAAAACAGGACAACACACACTCTAGAGCACCTGCAGGTGGAGCATCTACCCAGTGAAAACGGGTGGGGAAAAAAAACAGTGTAAGAAGTAATAAAAAGTTATTATGTTTCCTGTTTAGTGAGAAGTGTGTGAGAAATCGGCTCAAAACTTCCCTCTCTGCACGTTGCATACATCTGATACGACAAAGAAACCAAGAGAGCTCTGTTCCATGAAAGAATAATAATGACTTGAAGCTGGCATTGTTGTTGAAATCAAGAATATTTGCACACCAACAAAGGGAAGGGTGGGGAGTGACTTTTGAATTGCTATTAGTCACAAACATATCAGGAGTCCTAAGTTTAGGACTGACGAAGCCATTATGTTGTACAATAAAATATTAATCTTTAACGAAGGTACAAGTTGGTTCACAGGGCACCAGAATATAATAAACACCATTTATTGACATAATGGACATCTATCCATCTATTGATTCCCTTAGTACTACTCAGTAGGATGCCTTGCAGGCATTTGGCTAGGGTCTTTGACAGGATCCTTAAGTTAACATAGAAGAGGCAAATAGGCCTATAGCTGCCATGCAGTACAGGGTCTTTGTCACTCTCAAGCGG
This sequence comes from Karalla daura, assembly GCA_029224185.1. Taxonomy (NCBI): domain Eukaryota; kingdom Metazoa; phylum Chordata; class Actinopteri; order Chaetodontiformes; family Leiognathidae; genus Karalla; species Karalla daura. The sequence goes on along the minus strand of CM055190.1, from coordinate 27,047,209 downwards.
AAGAGAAATCGAGGCCTCGGACAGGGTGGGGGCAGCAAAGAAATCTGGAGGGCAGATGCAATGGTTGCCAAAAATGGCTCGAAGATCATTGAACCCATCATTAAGGCCGCATGTACCTCCTTGATAGGGATTGGATAACCCTGCTCCCCACATAATTTATTACTTATTTTACATTAAGCGGCAAGCGAATGAAAGCGATGCTCCTGGAGCCCCTCTTGCACGTGACACACAGACCCCAGACAATTTCCCTCCATGCTCCCAATGTCATTTGATACTTTCAGTAACTGTAACATGTCAAAGTCCTTGAGGATGCTCTATCAGCCTGACAGTAAGGAAAAAGCAGTCACCGAGCGGGTTAAAAATCAGTCGGGGGAATACTGGTTGATTCTGTAGGGACATTTGGACTGCACCGACTGGAATTTAGGCGTAGCATACGACAAGCCCTGACCCTGATGACAGTAAAAGCCATCAAACGATTGGGTGCAATTTATCGTCATCACTTTGGCAGCAGAGAGTTTTTAAAACGTGGGGAGAGTCGATCATAGTCCCCGTTGGTAAAAAACGATGATCTCAAGGTCCGAAATGACTACAGGACAAGAGCTCTTACTTCTCTGGTCATAAAGTCATTTGAGGAACAGTAAAACATGAGTTTTGTCTTGACCCCTTGCACTTTGCAAATAGGATAGGATGGTGGTAACAGGATGCCTGTGTCACTGCTGGATCTTCCTCCTCTACCTCATCAGCCCTCAATACCGTCCAGCACCACCTGCTGTTAGACAGGCTTAGTTGCACCTTTTGGCTGGCTGGATAATGGATTTCCCTTCCAACAGATCTCAGAGAGGGAGGTTGAATGGTTGTATGTCAGGGCCAGTGTTTTCATTCACTGGCCCACCTCAAGGATGTGTCCCCTCTACACTTTTCTACATCATTTACATGAATGTATGAATGTAGGAGCAAGTTCTCCAACAGACTGATCTTGAAGTTCACAGATGACAGTTTTTGTTAGCCTCTGCCATGATAACACATCAAGCAATGCCCCTGCTTGATATTATCATTATTACTTTTTTCACTGGCATAATCATTTCTCTGTTCTGAATTTCTGGAATTTATTTACATAATTTACATATTTTGCTTCGCATGGAAAATTAAGTACTTTGAACCTGAATATCAGTCAATGAAGAAAGTTAGGGTTAGTTTCTCTTGATAAATGAAGTCAAAGCTGCAGTAGATTCTCGAACGTTTTGTGCTTAGAAATGTAATCTACCAGTATCTGGAATGACATTTAGAGGTTGAGTTGTGTTCCTTTGTTTTATTTCTTATTTTCTCATTGGAAAAGTGGAAGTGACTCAGCTGCTCAGCTCAAACCCTGATGACTCAACAGATTGCTCAGGCAGCGTTGCCGACAGCTCTGTGACAGCTGTAGCTTGGAAATAGATACCACGGTGAAATCAAAAGTGAAACCATCGAGCTGCTATCTTCATTTGGTCTTCAGGTTGTGATAGTGCTAAATTCTATTCATGTGAAGTGCTTGATTGTGTGGAGCTGATCAGTCACCAAATGTGGAGAACGGCTGTGGGGCAGACGACGGCTCTCTGTCTAGGACTAGTTCTGTCTCAAGTGGTTGGAGGCGGTAAGTCTTAATATTCATACCCAATGTAAACAATGTAAACATGGACAATTTTTTTTCATAGATCAGATTTCAATTACTTTTTCTAGTACTGAAGGCACAGCAGTGATAGGGGATTTTTGGGATGTTGGTGTTTCTCTTTCTGTATGGAGGCAGAACCACAGAACTAGTTAAAGCCAATAAAACCTCATGATTTTCAATGAATTGGTGCAAACTGAGACAAAGCTATTGTTATTTATGGTCCTGTCATATAAATATAACTAGTGTATTTAGGACCTAGATGCAGCACCACCAAACCAGGTTCTTTTAAACAGACTGCAGCTCAGGTGATGATGGGGAACTCTAGACCCCCGGTGGGAATGGCAAGTAATTACTGTGCTACTGAGCAGCAGGCAGACGAAGATCAGACGATGGCAGGCAAAATTCAACGTCGGGGGCAGCAGATGGGCAGGTTTACTGGGGATGAGGCGAGAGAAGCAGGAGTCAAGGACAGTCAGGTGGGTTGAGGGGAGGGTCTCCTTTACGTCTGACCTCTCCCCTGGAGCAATCCTCTATATTCTGGACAGGCGGGGGCAGGGTGTGGTTCTCCCAACAGGCAGCTTGGCTGTGAGGTCTGTGTCCAAAATGTGGCAAGGAAGAACCCCTCTACCAGGAGGTAGTGGAGAGCTCTATCCTGCTGACATAAGAGGTGGTGGCATCACCAGAATGTCTACCAGCTTGACCATCGAAACATGGAAGGTTGGGTGGACTCTCATGTAGCACGGGAGACTCAACCAGACTGCTGCTAGACTGATGACCATGGGGATAGGACAAGGACTAACTAAGGTGCCAACTTGGACACCACTCACAGAGATCCTGGTTGAAAAGCCACACTTTCTGACCCAGTTTGTATTTAGATGCAGCCCTGCGGTGGTGGTTGGCAGTGGCAACATAGTGTCCCACACACCGAAGGAGGGTGAAGGTATGAGTCACAAGCATATTTCACCGGCAGTAATTGAGACAACCATGAACAGGGGCTCTGCCAGGCTATCCTTATCCATTGGACTGGGTGAGGACAGACTAGTGGTGGGCACAGCAGACAGTGACACTTGCAAAATTACTGAAGGAAACTGGAGACCATGGTCTGACACAATGGCATTGGGAGAGGGTGAAATGGTAGTACTTGTGGTCGGTCCACACAAGAAAAGGCTCCTTGGTACCCCCAACCAATGATGCCACTTCTCCAAGGTCATTTTGACAGCTTATAGTTCCCGCTTGCCAATGTCATAGTTCCTGTCAGCAGGGGACAGGCGGAAAGAGAAGAAGTCACAGGGATGGAGCTTCTGGTTGGTACCTGAGCACTGAGAACAGACAGTCCCCATTCCAACATATTCCAACATCTGAGGCCTACACCTCAACCTTGATGGTACTCATGTAGTCGATAGTCTTTGTAGGGTATCAATGTCCTGTCCTTGTCCACAAGAAAGAACTTTGACCCTGCAGGAGTTGACAAAAGACATATGTTGTCAATGGCCAGGGAGTCATTCATGTAAATCTCCATTGCTTTTCTCTCGGGTGAAGTCCTGGAACAGAGGTCTATGGCACAGTCATAAATGGGGTGTGGGGGTACAATGAAAAAAGCAAAATGTTGAACTAACTCACTTCTTGCAAGCTGACTGAAATTAATCTAATTAAAAAAAAACAAACTAATGTAAACAAGCTTCAGGTTGCACTATGTTCATCAATGTTTGTGTGCAATGTTTTGGACTGCATGCAACATGTCACATGCAGCCAGAATTTTGAGACCTTGCCCAACAGTGCATGGAGTCCCACAGTAGTAGGTGGAGAAACATTTGAAACCCTGATGAGAAAGTGGAAGAAGTCTTTCTTGTCGCTCTGGGTGTATTTACACGTGGGGAGGAACATACTTGTCATCAGTGCTGAAAGACTACTAAAGGCATATGCTTATGTTTATGACACCCATAAGCCTGACACAGACACAGGCTTATGTTCCAAGCCTGTGTCTCATCCGCATAGTGTAGGGAGGGCTTAGTCCCACTGGCCCATTGATACCAGCTGTCATTGGTGGTGGGGGTGTCGTGTGAAACCAGCTTGTCCTCGATATAATCAGCCAAGCCGAGGAGTGGGCAGAGGGTGCAGATGCAGGGCAAGGCGGGGGCTGTGAGGTATGGGCTGCAAGTTGTTGCAGTTGTTCAGCTAAAGCAGCTAGCGCCTATCCCCAGGTCTCTCCAGCCTGCCTGGCTTCAACAGCTGATGCCATCATCATAGTTTCGTTCTACTGCATCTTTTCGAGCGGTGCAGGATTTTGTGCTGGATTGGCTGCTGGCCAGACAGCCAAGTTCTTTTGAATAGTTTTTTCTTGAATGCATTGGCACACTGCGATGTATACAGTGTCAGGTGGACCCAGGTGGGCATAATAGTGATGTGGGGCTTGTCATCTGGAACAGTTCAGAAAAGTTCTCACTGGCTCAAGGAGTGCAGGGAGAACTGATAACTGAATGAAACTCACATCTGGTGGGGCTTTTGCTGAGAACCAGTGCAGATAAAGGCAGGATGAGGATCAAAACCAGAATATGGCGTTGACAACTTTGGTACAGGCACAGAGAGTCAGAGCAGGAGCAGGCAGAAGGCCACCAATCCCAACTCCAGAAGATGGCAGACTTTTTCAGGTCGGGACAGAAGGCAGGCCAGTTTACCAGGGTAGATAAGAGAGGAGCAGGAGTGCAGGACAGACTTCTCCTGTCTTGCCATCTTTTAGCCCATCTTTGGCCTCCTGTTGCACTGTAAGCACCAATGCTGTCCCTCCACTTTAAGCATCTGCCAAAATGCATAGCTTTAGTATTTGATATGAATGTAAACACTGTCACATGTAAACACTTTTTTCAAGGCTTTCAACGCTTTTTCAAGGCCTTTAATAACAAAACAGCTGTTGAGAGACAGGAAATGGGTAGAAAAAGGAAGAATGACAGACAACAAAGGACCACCAGCAGGAATCGACCTGGGGCCACTGCAGTGAGGACTGCATCCTCCATACATGAGACATCTGCTCTACTGACTCAGCTGGTTCTAACAACACCGCCTTTTTAAACACTTACATATATATATATATTTAAAAAATGAAAATTGAGGAGGAAAAACACACTTTCTGAAATGGAAAAGTATAATAAAACCCAATGTGTCCCATTGTGTTACAAACAGCAGCTACATGTAAATAGAGATCACAAACGGTGGGTCACTATCCATCAGGTGAATGCAACATTGCATTAAATGAATTCTGAGTCTGTCACAGCTGACTGTGGAAATAAACAAGCGGCAGACAAGACAAGTTTGATCCTGGCGCTATACCCGGATTGTTCCAGTGCACCCAGTCCTTTGTTTTAATGGGAACGATAATTCTGTGGATTCTTACATTGTGCCTGCAGGCAATGTTGTCCGAGTGCTGTGTGGGCCAGGTCAGCAGGTCACGCTGCCATGTCCCTACCACTATGAGGATCAGGGGAACATCTCGCAGCTGTCAGTGCAGTGGAGGAGCCCCAGCAATGCACTGCTGTGTCATTACATCAAACACAAAGCTTTCCAGAACTGCAGTGATGGCTACGCCATCAGATACGTCCCTGGCAGCATCGCACTAACCATCCAGCATGTCCGGGCGCAGGACTTCGGGATCCACGTCTGTTCCATCAGCAAACGACACGAGTTCTCTGACTTCAGTGTGGAGCTGCACAGAATGCCGGGTGAGTGCCAAAGGTGGAGAGCATGTCAGAATCTTACATTCTCATGTCAATGTTTTTATTATCATCCTATTGTTGTCCAAAGTTATGAAAGAAATACATATGGCCACTTTGTTTTTTAACCCAGCTTTCAATTTCCACTTCTAAACACAGTGAGCTTTTGTAGAGCGAGCACTAGTATCATAATGGTATCCACAACATCGGCCTACTAAGTAGGAATAAGGACAGGAGAAAAAACTAAAGGGAGAAAAATGTAAACCAAAGGCTAAAATAAGAATATTATCAGGGAAAAAAACAAAATAAAGTCAATAACAGACTATCATGAAATTTACTATACTTATGTCACATAAGGTAGTCTATTAACTACTGATGTACTTTGAATTTTTATTTCACAGTTAAAATGACCACTAATGACTCACTCACAGATTTAGGTCACTGCAGTCAACAGTTCAAGATTTATGTGTTGTAAACTTGTTAATAGCATTCTAACTTTGTTGGATTACAGTTGTGGTGAATACAACAAGTTTGTTGGACAAGACAAAAAATATGTTGTTGACAGGATATAGATGTCAAGCTGTGAAATCTGAGGTAACAGGATGTGTCTGTTCCTTTAGATTTTGTCACTTCTGCACCAAACAGTGTCTGGAGGCATTCAGGTACGTTGGCAGGCAGGAGAAACACATTGGATTTTACATTTGAAATGCAAAATTATTATTATTTTTTGTGGATGTGTTTTTTTTCCCCATATAATTCACGTAAAAATCTTGGCAATTAAACAATTATTTTATCAAATATTGCAGCAAATACAATGACATGTGGGCCGGACTATGCATATTGTGTGTTTGTGTTTGTGTGTGTGTGTGTGTGTGTGTGTGTGTGTGTGTGTGTGTGTGTGGTTTGTGCAATTTCAGATCCCCCATGGACTCTAATTCTTCTCCACATTCTGGTCTGGTTTGTTTGCACCTAGGAGTCCCAACAATAGAAACACAAACTGTCTGCACTCCGATTGTAAAACTGCAGTAGCATGCAAACTTGCTACACAGCTGAGATAAAAACCACACGGGGGACGCCTCCCCACTGTACACCATGCCTAATAAAACCTGCAATGGTCTGTTATGTTAGCTCCCACTATTATGTGTGTGTGTGTGTCTCTGTGTGTGTTTGTCTACACATGCAATTTATGCCTGCACGTGCATCACTGTTTTTGGTTGTACTGGAGTGTGAAAACATGAGGGGAAAGCGGGATGGGGTGGGGGGTGTGTTGCTTGATTGTTGGGTATATGTTGTAAGGCGCGTCACCTACCATAGGGGAGTGGGAACACCTCTGGCTGTTCAGCTGTGTGTAAGGCATAATTGATCGATCCCAAGTAGTGCACATGGATAAAACAGATTTTCAGCGTGTGAAATCGGAGGTATGGCATGTGAAAACAGCATGTGGAAACAGTCAAACATGTGTGTCTCACGCTCATTGCGTGAGAGTTGGCAACCCCGGGGTCTAGTAACTCTTCATTCAGGTCCATCCTGTTCGATAGAGCTTATGTTTTAACTTGCACCTTTACGATGGCCCTGAAGGTCAAAACACAGCATTTCACAAAATGCAGCGACATTACAGACTGTGCAAAGGGTAGGGACAACACTTCCTGTTTCTACCTGTGCGCCGCAGCCCACACACAAGTGGTGGGCCTGCTCCTGTGCTTCACAGCCCCCCCATCCCCAGATGGCGTGTCTGTAATGAGGGGTGTTCAGGTATCATGGGAAATACAAGGGGTCTTCAGGTGCCATCGAAAATTTGAGTCTGATGATTAAGTCCCCCACCCACGACCATGAATCAGCGATTACCCTCTCCACAAGGTGAAATGTTGTTTTCTGTAATGTTGTTTTGTCAAATGTCATTGTGTTTCCTGAAATCTGTTTTGCGAAATGTCATGTTTTCTGAAATGTCATTTTGTTTTGTGAATGTGGTTTGTGAAATGTGTTCTCATACACGTGTCTATGAAACGTAGTTTTCTGCAGTGTTGTCGTGTTTTCTGTAATGTGTTTTTTTTTTAATGTTGTGTTTTCGGTAACGTTGTGTTTGTCATACAACCACATTTGAGAAACATTTGCAAAAACATTCAGTTTTGAAGTAAGATTATCATATTTTCCAAACTTAAGTCATTTTTTAATCAACATTGAAAATGTAATCAGCAAGAATTTCCAAGTATGTCGCTTATATATTTTGATGCATTGTAGGTTCAATTTTCCGTGGATTTAAAATCCATGTGTATAGCAGTCTGAATATGCTCTGTGCCAAGTTTGGTGTCAATTGAGCAAAAGAATTGTGGGGAGAGATAGGTTTAGTAAGTTTTACAGGTTTTGAAAAAAATAAAAACAGTGATGGACCTTTGTGCAAAATGTGGTCACTTTTCACACAGGGGAAGAAGGATTGCCTCTGAAGAAAGAAGAACATGGCTGAAGATGATGATGTGATGTGATGATGTCAAATAAAAAATGACTGAAAAGTTGACTGTTTACACTGACTTTGACTTGCACAGACATCTGACTTGCCTCTCTGGCACATTTTGTTGCACAGTCTTATACTGTATACTCGAGTGGAATGCATAAGATTTAGGTTCCTGAAGTTTTTCAAAATTCATGGAACTCAATAGGATAGTTTCAGCTCTGGGCCTGAATGGGATGGTGTCTCGGTCCAGACTTAACCTGCACTCTACTGTCCCCAGACTTACAGTACTGCATTTTCAAAGAATGCAGAGCAGGATCTGTGTCACATTGCGGTCTGTTTTGTGATATAGCAAAATGCTTTTCTCCCTTATGTAAGTCACTTTGGATAAAATCACCTGCTAAATGACCAAATGTAAACATGAGCACGCTACTTGGCAAGAGCAGCACGGAAAAAAATGTTCCAGTGAGAGGCAGAAACCTGGAGCACAACCACACTTCTGGTGGGTGGTCCTCTGCCTCAAAAGTAAAGTTAGTGATTTAATGGCATCGATGTTTATTTCAAAAGTCTCCATGAAGTTTGCAGTTTGATGCACACCATATGATTTAAAACCCTGAGATCTTTCAGTTCTGTGGAAATCTGTCAACATGAATGAACACGAAGACTTTGCATTTGTGCAACACCACTGAACCTATTCTTGGGTTTTTTACAGCAATGAATGAAAAGTTAAAATTCATACAAGCAGACATATGTTGGATGGTGTTAATGTGCAGGCAGCAGTTTGTTTGAATTCTTCAGCGAGGAACATTATTTTAGAGAGTATTTTAGACAGTCTTTTGATAATATAATAAAACAATGTCATAATCAGAATCTGAAAATCTTAGTTTATCCTGAGAAAAAGTCTTGTGCCAGAGATTTCTCCACACATGGTATAATAAATACCAGTCGATGAATATGCATCTATTCATCCATTGGTTTTTCTGAACCAGCTTCACATTAACTGCTGGAGTCTAACCCACATGAGGCCAAGGCAGGGAATAGAGTCTGGACAGATTGCCAGCTGTCACAGGGTGCACACACACCAATCACTCTCATACTCACACCAATGGGCAATTTAGAGTCTCCCATCTACCTGAACGTGCATGGACTGTGACAGGTAACTGGTGTACCTGGATGCTCACAGAGTGTGTGTGCATGTGGGCGCACGTGGGAGCGAGAGGGAGAGAGAGTGGTGTGCACACTGTATCTATATATTACAGCAAATGTTTTTCATCAACAGATCTTTGATATCTTTTAGTATTGAAGCCAAAACCTTTGTGAAACGTGATAAATTGTTCCTTTTACTTGGTTTATGAGGAATTTCTCTGAATTGCAATGAAGTGAATTCCACTTCCTGTCATTCCACTTCCAATTCAACATCCTGTGGGGGTGGAGTCAATTCAATTCAAAGTCCAGCTCTTCAAATGAAGTGAACTGAAATTCCAAATTTGGAAGTTTGCACAAGCTTGATGAACAGCTCTCTCAATGATATTTGATGGAAATGTGAGTTTTGATGAGGGCCTGTCATTATTTACCACTGAGGCATCCAGACTAAGCTTTTTGAAAAGAGTTTTCAGGGCCTCAGGAAATTGTCCTGATTGAGGATATTCAATGCGCAAATTTTCTCTTTGTTGTAGTTTTTTATGAGCTGAAGGGTGGGATCCATTTTTCCTCCCAGAGATGGGTCCATCACCTAGTGTACATCACGGCACCTTCATTTTAATCTGCCTCACCTTTAAGCAAAAAAAGAATGATCTAAACCCTTTGGGACTACCAATGGTGTGGAATCTCCTACCATTCTGAGATATAACAGAGTGCAGCTACCCGATAAGTTACCAGTCTTTCGTTACACTGATGCAAGCATGTTACAAACTAATGATGAAGACCATGAGAACAAAATTACATGAGACAAATGGCTGATAAGTATGAGTTCATAACGTGAGTTCACATAAGGCTATACATGCCACATTATTTTACCATCAAATGCAAATATAAAAGGTAAACTACCATTTTCTTACATAACTGCCCCAGACAGACTAGTATCTGAGCAAAAGAAGCGATCCAAACTTTCTTTACCAGTCTTACACTTGTCTACATTTAATGACGACCCAAAATAACTGACACCTTTAGCCAGTCCTCGAACGAAACGTTAATTACCCTCGTGGCTGGTGGCTCTGAGCCAATGGGAGCGCTTAATTGAAATAGACTATGACGCAATGTGGGGTGTCGTCAAGGCACGTGCGCGCTTCCTCACCGACCTCCTGTTTTATTCTTTGTAGAACAATTTGCAACTAATGCGGTGCCCCCCCCCTCTCTCTTTCTCTCCCTCTCTCTCTCTCCCTCTCTCTCTCTCTCTCTCTCTCTCCATCACTCCCCCTCAGTGAATTTGTCCTGCGTGGTCGGTGAGCCGCGCTCCGGGACCCGCCCCCTAGAACACGTTGCCCAAGGAGAGGCTGCACGGGTCGGGCAGGATCCCTTGCTGGCGCCGCCTCTCAGCCTGCCAGTACCACAGTCTCATGCAGCCTCGGCCGCTCGCACACACACACACACACACGCGCCTCTACCTCCTCACACAGACGCCCGCACACACACACTCACGCACACCGCAGACCGCCCGCCCCCTACTCGCCGAGCCCGGACGGGACCAAGGGCCGTCCTGCGGTGAGTACCGGAGCAAGCACCGCTCTCTCGCGCTCACGCCGCCCGGGCTCAGCTGGCCAGGACGCCGCGGGCTTCCCCGTCGCTGACCGGCGGAAGGAGACGGAAGGTGAGGGGCCGAGAGGCCGGCTCCCGCGGTGATGTCCAGAGCAGGTCCCGGAGCAGGTCTCCTCCGGCTGAAGTCAGACATCGCACCAGTGCAGGCTGTCATTAGGACCACACCGCGCTTTAAACCGGACTTTAAACATAAACCACGTGTGCTTTTCACAGGGTATATGTGTGTTTCCAGGTACAACTATCACTTATATACACTTGTATGTAGCCTTCATCTTATTCCGTCGTGTGCGCGTGTGCGTGCGCACGCGCGCGCGAGCCCATGTGAGGCAGGTCCATGTGTTGGGATGTTTTTTCTTACATAATGTTGGACGAGCTGTTTCTTCGCAACGGAGCGTGGATATTTAATCTGATGACCGCGAGAGTTTAGGTGTCGTGCAGCGTATCGGAACATCCTCTATACCTTCCATAGCTTTTTGGTATCTTTAAACCAAATCATTGAAATTAAGATTAAAAAAAAACAGTTGTCTGGAAAGGGTAAGATTTTCCTTGGCCCTGTGGTTTTCTTGAATTCTTTAAACCCTTTTGGATTATTTTATTTTATTTTTTTGTTGTTCGAAAACGGATGGAAAGAGAAACGATTGATTCTGTAAGTGCTGGTTCAGTCCATCATCCCCATTTCTGCCTTCAGACACCCCTGTCTGTGTCGGTGTGTCCCAGTTGGTGAAATGACAGACCATTGATCAATCAATCAATCAATCAGTCAATGAAAACTTTATTTACAAAGCACTTTACATGCAGAGAGAAGTGGCCCAAAGTGCTGCACACAGTAAAAAAAAAACGCCACTTATACATTCATTGATGCACAGATACTTTCAGACACCTACATACACAGAAACACTGAGGAGCAGATCGACTGTGGAACAAAAGAAAATGCATTATTTTGTTATCAGATGGGTGGCCCTCCTCACTTTCTGATGTGGCACAGAACTTCAGTTTTTATTCAGTCAAAAAAGATTAGGACTCAATAAATGACATTAAAGACCGAATCACAATTTGACTGATGGGAGAAAACTATTTGACAGCTCTGACGGCTCTGAAAATCTGCCTCAAAAATCTTGCCTCAAAACCATGTTTCAGTGTGGGGTAGGTGATTTCTAAAAAGCGGCTCAAGCAGGCCACACTGTGAAATGCACACCTCAGGAGTCCGGCCCCTTTCCACAGACTTCTCTGTGAAGCCATGATGCCTCCAGAGTGCAGGAACAAGCAGCGGTGTCGTCTTCGTGTCGTCAACTGGCGCGCCATGTTGCACGACATGTGGAAGACACGTATGACTGCAGAGGAGGGATAGGGAGAAGGATGGATTGACCAGTTGTGTATATAACGTGACTTTCAGTGCGATTGGACGGTGATTTTTCCAGTAATGCTTGTTCCCCCTACAACTGATTTGTTTCATTTTGTTCAAAAGCGTTTATGTGCTTAGCCGCAGGCGGGGTGTTAAGAGGATGTCTAGCAAATCAGTATTAAGTGTTCCAGAAAGAAATTATTTAGCCCACCTTCAAAAGCATATATATGTTGTTTTTCCAGTTGGAAATGTTGTGACGGCACAGTGGTTAGTGCTGTCCTGTCACAGTGGGTAAGCTGATGGATGGATGGATGGATGGATGGATGGATGGATGGGTGGATGGATGGGTGAATTGATGGATTGGATGGATATTAGAAAGTAGGAAATAGTTTTATCCATATGGAATTCGTGATTCCATGGAAGCTGTTCAGTACTTTGTGCACAGATTGTATTTGGCAGTTAAAATAAGCCAGTCACTTACCGATCAGTCGCATCCATCAACCATTTGTTTATCATACATTTATGAGGTCCAGATCTGTTCACCAGAAAAAGCGACCATAAATGACATCTTGAATTCTTTGCTGGACAGTGGATTGTAACCTTTGGTGTCTATTCTGTGTCCTCAGTTGGTTGTTGGTGAACAGGTGAGGGTGTGGGTCAGCGGTGGGTGTCGCTGAGGCTCTGCTCTGTGTGCTGCAGCTCCGTGATGCCTCCTGCTGCCCCGGCTCACCACCATGTTGACCTCAGACTCTGATCAGTCCATCGACTGGCTCGACAGCGATGAGGACCGCCTCGGCCCGGAGCCATCCAGTCCTCAGCAGATGGAGGACCTGTCATCCTCGTCACCCCCATCCTCATCGTCATGGGGGGAAGTGGCTGCGAGCCGCTGCCTCTGTGGAGCCTCTTGCTGCTGCAGCAGGAGGAGGAGGATGAGGAGGAGGAGGAGGAGGAGGGGGAACCGTGAGGATGAAGGCCATTGCTTGGCGCATGCAGACTTTAGTCCAGTTGAGGATTTTACAGCAGCTGAGGTCCGGCAGACACTTTCAGTGCAAAGTCATCCTTTCGGCAGGAAGCGGGCGCAGTGTGGTACCAGGGAGGAGTGCTGTGACACGACTCGAGGCGACACCCAGAGTGAACTTTTCCTGCAGAAGGTGAGGAGGTCATCGTGGCAGGGCTGGGTATGCTCTCACATGGAGTAGGTTTCTGCTGGTTCTGGCTTTTCCTGTTAATAAGGTCTCCATGATAACATGAAATGCAGGGAAACACAATGCCCTCAACACATGACAGTGCATCTTCACTGCTCAGTTTAAAGTCAAAGTGTAGCTCAAAGTCCTCCGACTTCCCTACAGCAACCGGACAGCTTTAACTTTTCCACACTGAGCAGGAAATGATGAGGCTTTCAGAGTAGTTAAAGAATGAGTGAGATAAAAGCCTTGCGGCCAAAATTTTAAATTTCCGTTGGTTATTTGTAAATTTCCCCATAAAACCATAAAAAAAAACGATAACATTTGACCAAAATCTGATGCTTGATAGAATGGCATCTTGTTTGGTTCGGGCCTTCAGTGGTTTATCTTCACTGGACAGGAAGTTTTGGGGTTTGTCGATCATGGTATTTGTGTCTGATGAAGTCGGCAAACGATGAGGACTGACACATTTGACTCAAATGACGATATCGGCTACGAGGCACGAGGTTTATCCTCATGTATCAGCACTTTGAGATTTTACCTGAAATGAAATGAGGGTTAGGGCTAACCCTAACCCTAACCCTAACCCAAACACATTGAAACCAAATCAAGCCTTAAGGTTGTCTCACCGGCTCGATGTCCAAACACATCAGGTCCATTTTGGCATGGTGACAATTGTAAGTGGCAAAAAAAATCACGCAGTGCGATCCGGGTATCACTTTATGTTTTATGTTTAATACTGTAAAAAGACTGGTGAACAAATTCAAGTAAAACAACTTTGGCCATGTCTTTCGTTGAGTCTACTCTATTGCCCAGGAAGTCTGGAGTGAGAACACTCTGACCAGTCAGTGGCTGGGGAGTCAGGTGATGTCACATTTTAGTTGCACTTAGGCCACTGAGACGCTCGGCCGAGCAGGTGACAGAAGTGGGGTCGGCATTGAGGGCAAATGAATTAACCAAGTCAAGTGAGCGCCAGACTGTGATCTCTGTGAACTGCAGCGACTTGACTTGCTGTTGCTGTGGCTCCAACGAGCGCTCTCTGCTCTCTCCACAGTGCGTGGGGCTGCGCTGCTACGGCCCGCCCCTCTCCTCCATCCTGCGGGGCTTGAGATCGGGCAGGTACTCGGAGCGTAAGTGTTTTAATCCCAGCTCTGGCTGCACTGTGGTGGCGGCACATCACACTGTTAAAGATAAAGCCATGATGTCAGACTGAGGGGGGGGTGTGGGGGTGATTAAACTGGCTTTGAACTGGACGTTATCCTCAGTCAATCACAGGTCATTATTCCGTTCAGTCTAATGGTTGTACTGATCCTGTTTGTCACTGTTGCAGGGTTCTAGAAATCCTTCAGATCAAAATGTATTCATAAATCACACCGTGACAGTGTCTGGAATTTTTGGCAGTAAAATGGTGAGAAGTGCTCAGTTCAAGATAATAAATAAAACCTCGGTGAACTTCAGTTCGCCTTCATTGGGGACTAAGGAAATCATATAATGTTCACAGGCAAAAGGGTTTCATTCCATGCTCACATCCAATATACTCACAAATAAAGTCAATGAAGTCTGTTTATACCTGCTTATATTTACAAGCATACCTGCCATTTCAATTAGTTAACTCAATTAACTGACGTTATGGCAGCTCTATTGTGAAAGTTTGCTCTTGAGAAAAAACTGCAGATTCAAGCTGCACTGTTGAGCTATCAACAGTAATCTTTTCTCTTGGTTTTTTCCTCTAAGCAAGGTTACCAAGTGCCTCAAAGGACAACAGAGTAAAACTCGCTCTTAGATAGACATAGACGAATGTGAAATTTAAATGCGAGGACCAAGACAAAACCGTCGGGTCTGCAATGCTGGAAACTTCAAGACTCTCAGGTGGTTTGTGATTGAGAGCAGTCAGAGATGCAGCTGATTTCTCTGTATTTTTTCCCCTTCAGGTCTTAGCAGCTTTCAGGAGAGCGTTGCCATGGACCGAATCCAGAGGATAATGGGCATCCTCCAGAACCCAAACATGAGGTAAAGATCCCAGAAACTCCTGACCACGTTTAAGAGAGAGAGGTCAGCCTCAGAGATAAAACAGTTCGATTTGAGAAATGGAAAATAAACTGCTATGTATCATGTGGATTTGGGATACCTCTCAATCCTCGAGTTCTGCTTCCTTCGGCAGTTTCCAACTTGTGTATGTATCATGCCTGCTTAAATAGTGGAAGACGGGAAATGTAAAGTTGCACGAATGGAAAAATTGGGATTGAACATGGGAGTAAAGGGCTGAGTTCCCCTGCATTAAGACAACAATGGCCAGATTAAGCAATGACAAGTACAGTGTGATGTCACACAGCACAGTGTGATGTCACACAGGTGCTGCGCGTGTGTGTGTGTGTGTGTGTGTGTGAGTGTGTTCGTTCTCACCCCGTCTAATGGCTGTTGGCTCTGGGTGGAGCCTGGCCGCTCCAGGGCTTACTGCTCTATTTATATCCTGTGAATGGAGTGAGGGCGTCTCTCCACTGCTGCTGCCACGTGTGGGCTCTGTGTGTGTGTGTGCGCGTGTGTGTGTTTCTCATGTAGCTCTGTGCATGGCTCGCTCATCGTTCTGCTCGTATGTGCTCAGATAAACACAGGGAGGAATGTTGTTTTTTTCTTTTTTTTTTTCTTTTTTTTTTACAAGTTCGTCAGTCTTTGTGCCGTGTCCTGTTGTCCACCAATCAGATGCAGCCTGGAGTTATGTAACAGCCCGTGTTGTGCGATGCCATAATACAGTATGGAAGCATGCTGCCCTTACTGTCACAGAGCACAGCGGTGCCATGATATAATGAGAGAAACAGGCAGGAGTGGAGAACAAGCTGTAGAAGACATCGTTACTCCTTAGTAAAGTAGTGAAGTCAGACATTCCCACGATTGTAACTCATCGTTTTCTGGTTTC
Source organism: Karalla daura (assembly GCA_029224185.1). Classification (NCBI taxonomy): domain Eukaryota; kingdom Metazoa; phylum Chordata; class Actinopteri; order Chaetodontiformes; family Leiognathidae; genus Karalla; species Karalla daura. Next base: position 27,031,217 of record CM055190.1, on the reverse strand, counting down.
CTTTGTCCTTTATGTAAACAAAGTGATCACCATTGAAGTGTATCAGAGCTTCATTTGCCTTCTGTGACACACAGATGATCATTTTCCACATTTGTTTGATCCAAATGATGAGTAGATGAACTACTGAGCCTCTGTCCCTCTGCCTGTCTGCCTGTCTGTCTGTCTCTTCAGTGGCCATTTCCTCAGCACGGTGGTGAAGATCGAGGAGATGCTGCAAAGCTGGTTTCCTCAGATCAGACCTGCTCTGCCCAACTCGGAGCACAGCGTTGTGGCCAAGAGGCCCAAGGTAGAACTTCTCATATGGTCAGTCGCAATGGTTATGAAGCAGCTGAGAGAACAGTCATGTGACAAGTAGGACTCATAAACATACCATACGTTTCGATGAACTAGAGAATCTTAAGTGTTGATACGTGGGAAAGTGAATCTCATCCAGGAAATGATTTGGCTGTCATTTCCCATTGTGATGTGCTTGTCTTTTTTTGTTTTTTTCTCTGCAGCTTCATCACCTCCGTGTGGATGCCTCATCCTTCTCGCCTCGGGCCAAGGCGGTGCGGGCTCTGGCCCGCTCCCCCCTCCAGCCATCGCTCCTCTCGCACCCAAGCCTCGCTCCTGCCCCCGCCTCCTGCAGACAAGCAGCCACCCAGGACAACACCGTGTCCTCCAGCACCGACTGCCTCCACCTGTGCCTCCGCCGGGGGGCGCCGTCGGCCCTCAGCATCAGCTCGCCATGTTTGGAGCACCTCCTGCAGGCCAAGGAGAGCATCATCGCTCCCAGGCCCGAGAGACGGCCGCCGGTGTGACTGGCTGCAGGGTGTGGCATCCACTGCTACTGGATCATCATCATCATCATCATCATCATTACTGAACCTGGTTTAGGACAAAATGCTGCTGCATTCACGTGCACAATAGACTGGTTTGGAACCCGCAGTTGATGAACCTGTCAGTTACGTTCTCGATAAATCGACTGGTTGTTTGGTTGACAAAAGCCGGCATGATGCATGATCTGTGTTTCCCAGAGGTTAAGATGAAGTCCTGACTCCCATGCTGGACCAGTTTGCCACCATAGAGGACTAAAGGGAGACCAGAGCACATTCACGTGAAACAATCTGAGATGAGGCTCCTTAGATGACTAAGACAGTTGTTTTATGAGTCAGCTGAGGGACGAGCCCGTGAACTTGGCTCTGACGCAGCTGACTCACGCCAGGTTGGCTGGAGCCGCAGTCGAACCCGGACCGGGCCGGAGCGTTTACTCGTGGGAGTTAAGAACAAAAAAAAGCAGGCCGAGCGTCTGCTTCCACATGCACGTCCCACACCCAGCACTGTGCCTCAAACCCCTCCTCTGCGTGTGTGTGTGTGTGTGCGCAGACTGAAACCACAACCGCGGTCCACCTTCATGTACATAGTCTGTTTTTGCACAGTTTATTCACCCCTCTTCCTCTACAAATGGCCTTTGTAAGATTTTCTACTGGGATAATAAATGTGACATTTGCTTTCCGAACACAAGCGCCAGCGTCTTTTGTCCCCCCCCCCCCCCCCAACCAAACCACAGATGACAAACAAGGACTCAATTATGCAGCATTTATTGTTTCTTTTTTTTTTTCTCAGTTGCTTTGGGAAACTCGGCATCGGCAATGAAAACAATAAATATGGATACAATGGAAAACATTTTCCTAATGAAGCATTTTACACAATATACAAGTTTCTGTCTTTCTCCCCACGTCGCTTTGCTTGAATATTTTCTATACACATTTCCAAACAAATAAACAGACCTCCATGCAGAAACCCTGAAAATGGGATGTGGAGTAATGGAGGGGGGGGGGAGGAGGAGGGGAAAAAAAAAAAACAACAAAAAAAAAAGAAATAAACACTAAATGCACTTCTCGTGTGGATTTCTTGTCTCATCTTTAAAAACTGCTAATAAACCACAAGGAGAAATGAGATCCTGTGCCATTTTATAAAGTACATAAAATGAATTTAAAAAAGTGGCCTTCCTGCTCAGGAGTTTCCTACGACTGGTGCAGTGACGGTGAACTCTGTGTGTGTGTGTGTGTGTGTGTGTGTGCGTGTGTGTGAGGGCCGGGGGCCGTGTCAGTAGTCCGTGTCGGAGCCCTCGGCGTTGTCTACGTTCCGGGACAGCATGTAGTTGTCCATGTCGATGGAGCGGCAGTTGTTGATGGCGTAGCGCAGCCTCTCAGCCATGATGGCCTGGCTGGAGTACGGAGGCAGACGCAGCTGGAAGAAGCAGGTCTGGGAGGTGGGCAGGCTGTCGTATGGCTGCAACACACACACATGTATATACGTTAGTGTGGGTCGGACCAAACGGATCAAGTTCACAGATTCATCTCTCTCCACCCCAGGTTCCTATAATTGCTGAAGTCTGGGAGGATTCTGTGCTACTCTTCCAAGAGCAGGGCTTGCTCTTCTTTCTTCTCGGCTCCTATTGAGGAAGAGCCGGAGAGCAGAGCCCGTATAATAACTGTTACTTGCTTGTACGTTTGTTCATAGACATTTCACAGATTTGAAAGCCCGGTTTCCTATGTTGCTTTTAAAGTGTGCTTCTAGAGTCTCAGCCCGGCTTATTTGCAGGGTTGGCTTTCTAAGTTGCGAGGACTACACCAATTCCCAGAATGAGAACTGTAAGTCCCAGTGAAAGAGCTTGTTACTACGTTGGCCCACACCTGTGGAGCAGCCTCCCTAGGAACCTGCGAGCAGCTGCACATGTGGACATTTGGGGAAAAACAACAAACTTACTAGGTTTATGAGGCTCATAACTCATAGCGCCTCGTCATCGCAAAAAGCTCCCCGGGGTGAATACGAGTGGGGCTGAGGGGCCTTTCTGTGTGCGGCCTGCATGTTCTCCACCTGCATGTTCTCCACCTCTTTCTGTACTGGTCAACTGGTGTGCGCCTCACCCTGTCCACCTTCATGATCTGGAACCTCTGGGAGATGTCGGCCGTGTTGGCGGGCAGCCGGGAGCGTCCCGACACGAAGCGCATGAAGAGCACGCGCTCCTCGTTGGAGAACTCGTCCAGCGTCTGCCAGAACCACTGCACCAGGGCGTGCTGCTCGTCCACCTCGCGGTAGCGCACCACCTTCTTGAGCACGTCGCAGCAGATCTCCGGCATGCCGCACACCATCTGCTCCAGCTGCCGGGCGGTCAGCAGGGACAGCAGGGGCACCGGGACGATCCAGGACATGCCCTCGCGCACCGCTGCCACCTGCAAGAGAGGGAGGGGGGGGAGAGGTCTTGACATGTGGCGGGCCACGGTGCCTCCCTCACCTGCCTCGCGGGGAAGAGGGGCCGGCCCTACCTGCCGGTCGATCTCGTGCAGCCGGTACTCGATGGCTCTCTCCACGTACTCCTTCCTGTTGGAGAAGGTGAGGGGGATGCTGTTGCCCCCGGGGATGATGGGCACCATTTTCCCATCCGCACTCTGCCCCACAAAGGAATCCAGAGGAATCATCTGCGCAACACACAGGAGCCACAACCTTTCTGATAGGATTCCCATCTATCCGACCCACTATCAGCAATAGGCTGAATGCCCAGACCATGACGGCCCACGTAAACGCATTCTGCCAGGTGGCCTAGACCTGGAGACCTGCCCACCTCATGGAAATTGTCCTCGGTGATGCCACTGTCTTCAATGTGAAGAATGCTTTTGAGCGTCTGCACGTAGAGCAGGTCCACCTCCTCCAGGTCCTCCAGCAGCAGGGGGATGCAGCACAGCTGCTTCCACACCAGGGGCGCCAGGTGCAGGTCCAGGGGCTTCTTGGTCCGGATGGCCACGCCCATCAGGATGCCCAGGAACTTGAACTGCAGCATGTGCTCGTCCAGGCACGCCGACGGGTTCAGCAGGAACCTGCAGCGGTCGGTGGACACACATGGACGGACAGGCTGAGATATGATGCCCGACAGCCTCAATCTGAGCCCAGGTCTCACGCCTGCATTTTGTATGCGAAGTAAATGTAAAGTGCTTTGGAAATCAGGATTCGGGGCGGAGTGGCTGCAAGGCGGCCTCACCTGTCTCTGTTGTAGCCCACCTCAGCTGTAGCATTGGGAGAGGGGATGAGCAGGTCCACCACCCCCGTCTCCAACTCCTACAGAGAGAGAGAGAGAGAGAGAGAGAGAGAGAGCCAGTTCACAGTCTGGAACCCCCCCAGTCCTCCCCTGGAGCACTGACAGCAGCCTCCCTCCCTCCTACCTGACACATCTCTGTGATGGTGTCGTCAAACACCCCTCCGGCGTCGTCCGCCCCCTCCCCCACCAGCTTCACCTTCCAGGCCCTGGAGGGCAGCCGCAGGTCCGAGGCGTTCAGCTTCACCACCTGCCGGGCGATCTGCACAAAGATGGGCTTGCACTTGCGTCCTCTGAGGAGACAGACAGACAGACAGACAGACGCTGAGGTCATTCTCCACCTACAACAGGAACCACTGCAGCAGTTGTCACGGAGGGAGAAGGGGAGGGGAGCCACTGACCGTGTGGAGATGCGTTTGACGGTGATCTGGGGGCCGTAGTTCTTGCCCTGCACCATGGTCTTGCCTATGGAGCGCACCATGGGCAGCGTGTAGACCCTGGGGGCCAGCAGGGGCCTGAGCTGGCCCTGGACGATGCCCCAGGTGCCGGCGTTGTAGTGGGATGTGCAGCTCTGCAGGGCACAGTCACACCCACGTCATTACACATGCCTGAATTTAACGCCTGTATTTGAGCCTTTAGCTCTCAGTAGAAACTCAAAGAGGTGACATTTGTCAAAATCCACTCAACTCAATCATCAAACCACCTAAAGTCAATAGGTGAATCTCAAATGGACCATGCATCATATGTTATCACTGATGACCTCCACTACTAATCTGACACATTCTTCTAAACAAACAAGTTTAGATTTATTTATGCATGTGACAGGCAAGCTTGCATGGCAGCGCCGTGGCCGTCCACCATCTTGAAACTACAGCCGCCTGCAAGGGACAAATAGCACCAAGGTGCTTTCCCTGTGAGCCAGCACTGAGACAGGGGAGGAGGTCAGCAAGGGGAGCTTTCTGAGGGGTAGGGAACCTGTTCCACAAAGAGCCGCTGTGGCTGCAGGTGTTTGTTCCAACCTGTCCATAGCACACTGATTGACCAATCAACCGTCTGAAGACTCAGATCAGTTGATTGAATAAGCCAAATCAGGTGTGCTGCTGCCTGGTTGGAACAAAAACCTGCAGCCACAGTGGCTCTTAGTGGAACAGGTTGCCTACCCCTGCAGTAGAGTGCACTACCGTCTGAATGCAATATGTAAGTTCACCACTAGATGGGGGTAATTCCTACACAATGTCCCTTTAAAGTATACAGTACTCAAAGGGTCTTTGTTCTATTGTCTCCACTCTGTTGGTTCAGGGTTTTTGTGAAACTACTGTCACATTTGAATAAACAAAACAAAATAAAATCAACCTCTATTTAATTCGTTTTCCACCATTTAAGTCTGTGAAAAATACAAACAAGTCAGGAATACTTTTGTTTATTTCCCAAATAGATAGAAGCCGTCTGCCCACCTGGTTGTTGGGGCTGAGGTTGAGCAGTCTCCAGGAGGAGTACATGAGGTCAGAGAAGTGGTAGAGGAGCCTCAGGCGAGCCCTCACTGCCTCCATGCTCACCTCCTTCAGCCCGCTGTACTGAGGAGGCACGGCCACGGGGAGGCCGAGCTGGAGGGGGACCGACGAGCCTGGGAGGAGAAAGGAGAACACAAAAAAAAGACTCTCTGACTAGCTCTGGGCGACTTCCACCAAGAGACATCATTCGAACCTCAGGTTGGAGGCACAAATCTACTCTTTTTATGGGACTTTTTGATAGGTTTGATAGTTTCTGATGGATCAGCGTTCAATGATCAAGATCACACGGCCACTCTCCTACCATGGCTACTTTGACTAGAGGTAGTGGTAGTAGTAGTAGAAGTTTTTTTTTAAAGAGTGAATTCCCTGATGCTTTGTGGCTGGGTCCTACCTGGTGCTCGGGGTGGCACAGAGGGGGCCGTCCAGGCAGCACTATGGCAGCGTCCAGCAGAGATCTGGTGGATGTGTTTCCCCTGCAGCATGGTCACCACTGTGGGCTCTCTCACATGGTTGGTGTGGCCCAGGCCCAGCTGCACAGCGGGACAGCGGGACAGTTAGCAGTTGGGCTCTAGTCCTCCTACCTGACCCCCTTGGGTGCATGCTGCTGAAGCGTGCGGCTCACCTGTCCCTCCGAGTTGCTGCCCCAGGTGTAGACGTCTCCGGTGGAGGACAGCACCAGGGTGTGCTCGGCTCCCACCGCCACGTCCTGGATGTGGATCCCCGACAGAGCCGGCACCTGCTGAGGTCGGTTGTGGTTGCGGGCTCGGCCTTCTGGCAAACCAATCAAGCGATCTGCAAGAGGAGGGGAAGGGTGTAGAGAAGATGAACAACAACACAACCCTGGCTGGGCTTAGTGCCTTCTCCTCGCTAAAAGTATCTCACTGGTTATAGTAATAAAGTCAATTAGAGGCTCTACATTGTTCCAAGATGTGAATGTGAGGATGAATGGTGTGTGTGTGTATGTGTGCACGCATGTATGCCTTGTGATGGACTGGAGAAAACAGTGACACTACCAAAAACCAGACATCCCTCTAAAACTGACAAAAAGACCAAGAGAAAACTGGGAAGCCTTTCCTTAAGAAGGGTTAGGGTTAGGTTGATCTGAACCCTAACCCTAAACCTAATTTAAGGTCAGGTTGACCCTAACTCTAACCCTAAACCTAACCCTAATTTAGGGTTAGGGTGATCCTAACCCTAACCCTAAACCTAACCGTAATTTAAGGTTAGGTTGATCCTAACCCTAACCCTAAACCTAATTTAAGGTCAGGTTGACCCTAACTCTAACCCTAAACCTAACCCTAATTTAGGGTTAGGGTGATCCTAACCCTAACCCTAAACCTAACCGTAATTTAAGGTTAGGTTGATCCTAACCCTAACCCTAAACCTAATTTAAGGTCAGGTTGACCCTAACTCTAACCCTAAACCTAACCCTAATTTAGGGTTAGGGTGATCCTAACCCTAACCCTAAACCAAACCGTAATTTAAGGTTAGGTTGATCCTAACCCTAACCCTAAACCTAATTTAAGGTCAGGTTGACCCTAACTCTAACCCTAAACCTAACCCTAATTTAGGGTTAAATTGATCCTAACCCTAACCCTAAGCCTAACCCCAATTTAAGGTTAGGTTGATCCTAACCCTAACCCTAAACCTAATTTAAGGTCAGGTTGACCCTAACTCTAACCCTGAACCTAACCCTAAATTAGGGTTAGGTTCAGGGTTAGAGTTAGGGTTAGGTTGATCCTAACCCTAACCTTAAGCCTAACCCCAATTTAAGGTTAGGTTGATCCTAACCCTAACCCTAAACCTAATTTAAGGTCAGGTTGACCCTAACTCTAACTCTAACCCTAAACCTAACCCTAATTTAGGATTAGGTTGATCCTAACCCTAACCCTAAACCTAACCCTAATTTAGGGTTAGGTTGATCCTTACAATAAACCTAACCTTAATTTAAGGTTAGGTTGACCCTAACCCTAACCCTAACCCTAACCGTAAATTGCAAAAGCAAATGTGAAGTGTCCCAAAAACATGTGGGGAAAATGAAACACAGTTCCATATGGAGTATGTTCGGAGTAGTTCCGTATGGAGTAAGACAACACTGCAAATCTGTGGAGTGATCTGCAGAGGGCTGTGCACAGGAGATGCAAGTACGAAATGACAGATCTGAAGCATTTCCGCAAGGAAGAGCGGGCAAACATTGCTTAATCAAGATGGACCGTGCCGAGTGTTGAAATAAAATCAAAAGAAGCTTTTTACATACCCCATCTAAAAGATTTGAGTTTGTTCTTCTATTGAGTTATTGGTCCCATTAAAAGTGAAAAAAGTTATGAAATGATCTGCTGCTTGCCACTCTCCCTCTCCCCATTTCCCATTGTACAGCTGTTCTGACAAATAAAGGCTTTGAATAGGCATTGAAAACAAACAAACAAACAAACAAATAAATAAAATCAAAATTGGTGAAACACTAAAATGCACATTACCTTGGCCAAAGGTGAAAACCTTTCCGTCTTTGGTGAGAGCCACGGAGAACTGTGTTCCACAGGCCACCTTCTTGATGCTGATCCCACACAGCACGTCCACTTTCTGAGGAAGCAAAAGGTCAAAGTTCACACCTACAAGCTCCATTCTGACATAACCTGGAGTGGGAGGGACCATGTGACACGCCACTGACCTGAGGCGAGGACTTGGCTGTGGAATTTCCAAGTCCCAGCTTTCCGTAGTCTCCGTCGCCGAAAGCCCAGACCATCATTCCATCAGCGGAGACGACTAGAGTGTGGTTCAGGCCGCACGCCACCTGAGAGGGGGGGGGGGGGGGCGCAGGTCCACGTTAAGACTCAGAACTCACCAGGTGGTCAAAGCTTTTAGCTGCACACCATACAAACAGCCAAAGATGAACTGCAACTGTCCTCATTGCTAACTTCATACTGAAATACAGCAGAAGCGGGTGAATCTGAACCTCCAAACGACACCAAGTGGATTAGCATCCAAGTGTGAGGCCCGCCGTGGCCGTACAGGTACGTGATCGTGTCCCACCTGTCCTACTTGGTAGCCCTCCAGGGCGGTGACCCTCTCCGGCAGCTTTTTGTTGGACGTGTTTCCCAGACCCAGTCGGCCGTAGTCACCGTTCCCGAACGTGAAGAGCTTCCCATCGGCCGTGACCACAGCAGAGTGTTTGAACCCACACGACATCTGAGGAAGGGCGAGAGACGAGAGCTGCATCTTTAGAGGCTGAACATGGAGAATCTTTATGAAGAGCTATATCTTTATAGCTGTAACCTAACCCTATATATAATCTATATAGATATATATATATATATATATTAGACTGGATAAAATTATTTGAAACATTTTGGCGGGTTTAATGTGTTTCTTTTGCTTCACAGTGCACAGTATATTTCAGTTTTTTTCATTAGACAAGAAAAAAAACGTAATATAATCGTTTCAACTGCAACTATCACAATGTCATAGTGTCCTGTGGTGAACACGCAGCCACTGTGACCCACCTGTACCACCTCCTCCCCCTGCAGGGCCTCGATCTGCCTGGGCCGGCGCTGGCGGTCGCTGTTGCCGTGGCCCAGTTTGCCGTAGTCCCCGTCCCCCCAGCTGAAGACCTCCCCGCTCTCCGTCAGGGCCATGGAGTGGCCGTCGCTGCCGCACGATGTCACCAGCTGGGTCACCACGAAGCCTGAGGGGCCGGCGAGACGGGAGGAGCTCAGAGGACAGCCGACACTTCCAAGATCCGTTTGTGCTTCCGAGTCACGGCTCGGACCGTAACCTCCCAGCTGTAGGTTTTAGGTTATAGGCTATACATGTCGCACAGTCCTCCTCCAGAGCTCTAGGGGGAGCACCTATCAAAGTGCTTCCACCTATGGGCGAGTCTACTAAAACATGTGGCATAACTCTGCATTGGTAACTCTCTAAACTGAACTAAATACAGAAAGATGATTCTCCATCCATGCTTAGGCAATGGATCAGTGATGCCATGCACTGTACCACGCCTAAACAAATCATTTTGGATATCACTTAATGACTGACTGATTTATTTTGCATTCATTATAAGGCTGTAACAATAAAATGTGAGGAGAGTGAAGGGGTGATAACCAAACTGTATATCTAGTACTTCATAACTTCGATTTCAGACAGGCCATCTGTTTGTCAGCCCCGAACAAACAGATCTCAGTGAGTGGTCGGGATCGGTCTGATCATCACCTTGCAGAGCTGAGATGACGGTGAGGACGTGCAGGTCGTCAGAGTTGCCCTGGCCCAGGCGGCCGTAGCTGCCCTCCCCACAGGCCAACACCGTCCCATTGGGCTGGATCACAAAGGTGCAGTTCTGACCGCACACCACCTGACCAAGGAGGAGAGGAAACTCTGAGCAGCAAATCTTAAGAACTCCAACTCTCTTTCCACACGTAGAAAGGCAGAGACAAGTTCAGACAGAGATGTGTCGATGTGTGTACCTGCTGTGCCTGAGAGAAGGATGGGGCTGTAGTGGGCACCAGGATGTTCCTGCCAGCCTCTGCCAGCTGCCCGTGCCGCCCTGCACCCCACAGATACACTTCACACTTGCCCCCGAGATGCCAGTCCTACACGCACGCACACACACACAAAAACTTGAGGTTTTACATATCCTGGAATCAATCAATTTGCTGCATGATGGAGCATTTGAAAGACTCAGTGTGGTTTACCTCTGGTCTAGACGTGGCCCAGGACATGATCTGTTCGTCCATGCCAGACCCCCATTTACTGTTGTCCTGGAAGCACAGGGAGAAGACCGTTTTTACAGGCAGCACCGGGCGGGAACCATCAGTTGGGAGGTTCATGTTCCGCCACAGCCTGCCTCACCATGAGCAGACACATCTCGTCCTTGGGCACCGGCTCCAGGTCGGGCACGCAGAAGGACTCGGGGAAGGTGGCGCCGCGGGCCAGGGCCTCGGCCGCCTTGACGGTGGTGGAGAAGCAGTCGAGCCAGGCCCACTCGCTGGAGCACCAGACGGCCGCGCCGGAGTCCGGGGGACAGTGTCGCAGGGAGGGGGGCACCGGCGGGCGGCACAGCAGCTGGTCCAGGTGCAGCCCCACGGCCATGGAGGCCAGGCACTGCATGTAGGGGCTGTGCACCAGCTGCTCCCCGCACACCACGTGGGGCTGCGGGGTCAGGAGAGGACGGGGGGGGGGGTTAACTCAAACGTAACTGCGAAGTCGGAGCGCATTCACGGCGTCGAGACTCAGACAGTGCTGGGCACCTTCTCGTAGGCGTACTGCTCCTGCAGCATGACGGGCAGTCTCTCCAGGAAGGCCCTCATGCACGGCGCCATGTTGAGGCCCACCACGCCCTGCTTCTTCAGAGCCGTGCGGCACGTGGCCAGCACGTGGTTGGACACCATGAACTCCCTGGAGCAGTTCACCACCAGGACGTCCTGCAAGTCAGCCGGCGGGCGGGGGAGTGAGTTCACGTGGACGTGACGCGGCGGGGTTAACGCGGGGGGGGGGGGGGACGTGAAGCCGGCCTCACCTTTGACCTGTTGGAGCAGACCGCGACGCCCACATCCGGGATCCAGACGATGTTCTGGATGGCCCCCGAGCCGGCTACGACCGTCTGCAGCACCGAGCCGTCCTGGGAACACACGCACGCACACACACACACACACGGTGACTCCGGCGGAAAGGTATGAGGCGTCACCGTAAACCAGCGACACGCCCCTGTATGTGTGTTTATCCCCGGAGTGCGCGCTCGCTACCCGCATGGACCAGATGTTCATGAGGCCTCCCACGCCTCCCGAGGCCAGAGCCAGGCCGTCAGGGCTGAAGGCCAGCGTCCTCACTGGGGTGATGTGGCCTTTCAGCTGGAAGACGCACGCGGCTCCGTCTCCTGACCACCGCGAAGACTGCAACACGGGGACAGTGTGTGAGGGGCCGACAGTGAGGCTGCGCTACACTCTATAGTATGCGTCATGTATGTGTGCACATGTATATCCTGTCTCAGAGTGACTCATTGGGGATTCATACCATAAATTTAGGTTTGGCTTCATTCTCCCACCATCCCTCCGAGTCAGTAGAGGAGGATTCTGGGAAGTTGGAGATGTCCTGAGGGACAGTCCACACCGACACCAGGCCATTCTGGCAGCATCTGAGGAATCCAGGGGCGCACACGTCACATGGGTGAGACAGAGCCGTGACACCGGGACAGCCAGAGACCCCGGCCGTGTCCGAACGAGCACCTACATGGCGAACATGCCGAGGGGCCGGGGGCTGCGTCCGGCCAGGCTGCACCAGGCCACGCCGTTGACCAGCGAGGGGTGTCTGAGGCTCTGGAGGCAGCGCCAGCCCGAGCCAGAGCCCAGGTCGGAGTGAGAGTCCAGGTTGGCCCAAAGCTTCACGGTCTCCTCTTTGGCACAGGTGAGCAGGATCTGACCGGTGGGACTCCACTTCATGCTAGTGATGGACTCCTGTAAAAAAAAAAAAAAAAAAAGCGGACAGATTGACAGGAGTCGCCGCACACAGATTTCACACCTAGTCAGGACTAGAGTTCGCCTCCTGGATAGACTATCATGGTGAGAACATGGTGAGGTGAGATCATGTACCTTATGTGCATCAATGACCACGATGGCCCCTTTGTCTAAGGGTTCTTTGGATCCTATCAGCAGCTTCCCATCCGCGTAGCCCACGGCAAACGGCTTGTCCTCGCTGTACCAGGCTATGCGCATCACGGCCACTGAGGGAGGAGGAAAGTGATGAAAGTCGGGCAGGGAGCGGGACGCGTGGCTCGTGTCAGTCGGCGGGCCGCCTCCCCCTACCGTCCTTCCTGTAGCAGTGCTCCAGCTCGGTGCGGTGCATGGTGGAGGTGTCCAGCACGTCGATGAGGCCCAGGGAGCCGTCCATGCGTCCCACCAGCAGCATGTCCTTGGGTTCCCCGCACCACAGGGACTGCGCCTCCTCCCTGGGCCAAGCCAGCGCCGACACCCAGTGGGGCTGCACGTCCAGGAGGCCTTTGCCGCCTGGGGACGAGACGGGGACGGAGGGCGAGTCTCGTTGGTGACGGTTTCAGTCGTGACAAATACTAACGGATGCTTGCTGGATGCGTGTAACAGACGCGCAAATCCTTACCGTTCACTTGCCAGATGTTGACCATTTTCTCCATGGCGGAGGCCAAATATTTCCCAGTGACGCTCCAAGCCAGAGGAGACAGACAAGGATCGCTGGGGGAGCCCAGGCCCGACAGGCCCTCCTCTGAAGAGCCGTCGCTGAGGAGACAGTAAACAGCGTTGGACCAAAACAACGGCTGATACTGCTGGAAAACACGCGCAGTCCGGATATACGAGACAAAGACACACGCATCTGCCGTATTAGGACCTCAAAGCTTTTATGCCTCTACACCCATGCTCTATGAGGTCACACGGATGTCAACATCAAACTGAAAGCTACAAAGTGCGGTATTGTGAGCTATATGTTAAACATACAGCAGCACAGCCTTTTTGTTACCAAAAACACAATGTTTGTTTGTGAATCGAAGTGAGCAGCAAGAACATTAAGCTGGGTAAAATTCAGTCATTAGTCTGGAAAAGCTTCAAAAGGGCAGGGCTGAGGCATCTGGAGCCAGAGTGTGTGTGTGTGTGTGTGTGTGTGTGTGTGTGTGTGTGTGTGTGTGTGTGTGTGTGTGTGTGTGTGTCTCACTCCTTGTTGAAGATGCAGGTCTGCTGCAGCGTGTACTGGCTCTTGGTCACGTTCCACATCCTGACCGTGCCGTCATTCCCACTGGTGGCCAGCAGGCCTTTCTTGCTGCTCCAGCCACACGTGATGACCTGGGTGTCACAGACGCACGAGATGCGGCCCGTCAAACCCTCCCAGGCGGCGCACGGTGTCTCGTAGGGAGGGTCACGCTCCCTCAAAGGACCCCAGTTTGTCATTTTGTCAAGATAACTAACGGGAAGGAGCGTCCACTCCTGTTTTCTACTCAAGGGTTTTTTGTTTTAGGCTCCACTTGCAGCACTATAATATATACATATATACTCTCTTGATTTTCATTCTGCTTTTCTCTAGCATTGTTTCTCATGTAGCTATACCAACAATCGATCATACAGTTGCAATTATATTGTAATATAATTCAGATTAAAGCGTGCATTCCTCAGTTTCCCTCCAGATAACTAAGTTGCTAATTGAAGGGCACCCAGAATGGGTCAGCATGTGTCCTTGTTCTCTGCTGCTAACACGGATTCCACGGCATGATGGTCTTATCAGAAACGGCTCAGACGCTATTTAACCTTTTTACAATCCTATTCTAAGGTGTGGAAATCTTTTCTGACTGAATCTAGCTGGAGGAGGAGGAGGAGGAGGAGGAGGAGGAGGAGGAGGAGACGCTGCGTTGCACTCACCCTGCTCTGGTGGGCCTCCAGCTTGATGAAGGAGCACTTGCGCAGGTCCCCCGCCATGTCGGCGAAGGTCTGCGGGCGGCTCTGGTTGTTGTCGCGGTCGTGGGCGGCCAGCGTGCGCACCAGCTGCTGCGCCGCCCACTGACGGTGCTGCGACGACAGCCTGGAGGAGAGGCAGCAGGCCGCCAGAGCATTGGCCAGCTCCAGAGGCCCTACAGCGGAGGGATTATGGGAAGGATGAGCATACAAATGCGCAATTAGACCTGCTCGACACGGGGACACAGGGCGACAGGGTTGGCCAGTGAGTGAGGGGGGAAAAAAAAACATTCCACAGGTGAAAAATGACAACACACTTGGTATGAGCATGGATCACAACACGTGCCGACAACAGGATTCTGAATGCAGCACCGTGTGGATGAGGCTGCATGTACTACATGTGCTCCCATACACATGCATGCTTTGTTCAGACTACTGTTGTCAGTGTGCACGTTGTGTCACCAACACACAATGATGATAAATGATTTCACTGCTACACCGCATGCTAACATTCACAATTCTCCACAACATCAAACAGTCAAATCATCGAGTCTTTATATATAGCTTTGTCTTGGAATCATACTAATCATACAGTTGAGATAGCAAAACATCATGAAATTACACAGAAATAAAGAAAGAAACAATCAATACAGACAATAGACAGTCAAGTCAGCAGTGAATCTATGCCTAGAGAACGAGGACTCAGCCATAGACTGGCTCTATGTCTACGCCCTGCTTTACCAGCTCTACAAACCTCTTTTCTCCATATCCGCCTTGTCATAGGCAGGCCTGAGCCGGGCCCCTTTGTCGGCCAGCAGGGCCACCAGAGCCTGCGTGACCACGAAGTTGGGCGAGGTGATGAGCTTGTTCTCCTCAGCGACGCCCCGCAGGAAGCTGGGCAGGAACTTCCTCTGGATGGGGTCGTCCACCGTGGTGAGGTTCATGCCCGTGGCTGCCGAGATCAGGTTCTGGGGAGGGGACACGGCGTACACTCCGGTCACCGCTCGAGACGGGCCACGTTGCGGCCCTGCCCCGGCGGACGCTGCGTACCTGGGTGCAGAGCTGCACCAGCAGCTTGGCGGCGTTGGGGCTGTTGGAGGCCAGGCAGCCCACTGCCGTGCTGAGGTACGCCAGGCAGGAGATGGGCTTGCTGGCCTTGGCCGCCCCCCGGGGCCGCTCGGCGTGGCCCGGGCCGGACGTGGGGCTGGTGGAGAGGCCGGCCCGGCCGGCGGCGGCCAGGCACATCAGCCGGACCAGGGTCCTGATGTCCGTCAGGCCCAGGGACTCCAGGCCCGCTGCCAGGCTGCAGCTGGAGCCACTGCATGGGAGGAGGGATCCAGAGAGAGAGAGAGAGAGAGAGAGGGTCATATCTCCTACATTCCAGAAATAACACATCTCTTATTAGGAGTCTTAACATTCTCAACCCACTGAGTGTTTAAAGAGATAGCACCAGGTCCACGTGCAGTCATCAGCTGCTTCTTAACTGTGCATACTTTCTACTCTCTCCTGAGGACCTGGTCTAAGCTTCTGTGAAACACAGAGCAGGAGTGCTCACAGAAAGCACTTCAGAAAGCGAGCTGTTGGAAGAGTACCTGACGGAGAGCAGGGACAGGGCCCTCATCACCATGGTGCGGGCCAGCAGCACCTGGGCCGCCGCCGTCACCCTCCGCAGGGCCATCACGCGGTCGTGGGGGTTCTGGAGGGCGGCCGCCTGCTCGCCCAGCGTCACCCGGCCGGAGGAGCTCTTGTCCACCGAGGTCTGGCAGCCGATCTGCAGCAGGGTCTCCTCCATGCTGTTGGTGGCGGTCACCATGGCGATGGAGGCGCCCAGCGGGTCGCTGTCCGGGAACTGGACGGCTTCGGGCACGACCCTGCGCTCGCTGAGGCCCAGGGGGCCGGCCAGCAGCTCGAACTCCTCCTCGCCGGTCAGCTTCTCGTCCTCGTCCACGTCCAGCATGTCCCAGTCCTCTGCAGCCGGGCACACACACACACGCAGTGTCAACACAGCACGGCCACATCATGCCAGCTCTTGACCACCTGACTACCTCTACCGCATGGTTCACCTGACCTGTGTGGACCAAAACATCTCTGTTGGTTTAAAAGCATAAAAGCAGATTCTCTGTAGGAATCCTGAGGTTCATTTCTACACGTTTTTAAGATTGCTTAAAGACCTTCCGGAAAAAGTTCAAGACCTGGCCTCCATTTGAAGCTGGAATCAGCAACACATCTTTAACTCACTAAACAGTCGTAGTCTGGGGGTGATTCTATAGAGCACTTCAGATCATCTAGGAAGGTGGGAAGGCTCCAAATAGTAATCAAACCAAAGGTAAAGTTAGTTAAAATAAGTCTCTGGTCATATCCAGTGACTCTGCCTGTCATACACCAGAGTCAAACTATTGGGAAAGAGCTTCAATACCAAGAATACCTCGCAACATCATGATTAAGACTTTAATACTTCATAAGGGCCTTCACTTTCCAGAAACTGATACTTTTTAAGGCCCTGCATACACCCTGGGCATATTCTACCCCCCCCCCCCCTCCACACACACACACACACACACACACACACACACACACACACACACACACACACACACAGACAGACATGCTGAGCGTTACCTTCATAGACACTGTCCTGCTTCCCCAGCAGGTCAGGAGCCTGTCCCTTGTACCTGCACACAAGCAGAGAACTCCATACATCATTCCTTCAACGAACAATGAGCCAGAAACAAAAGCGAATGACTGCCCGTTTCTGACATTCATCCATATATGGCCGTTATGTACTGAAAAAAACGACCTGGGTCGCCTCCATCATGCCTGTAACTGCCAATCTCAACTTTCAGTCTCGGCTAGAAACCAAGAGCAGAGCTGTCGGGGGCACATGTGAACGGCTGGCCGCGCCTACCTCTCCACCACCGGCACCTTGGCCTTGCTCTTGATGGCCAGGTACTTCTCCCGGCAGCCGCCGCACAGCAGGTAGTAGGGGTTGCCGCTGCCGCACTCGCCGCCGAACCAGCCGTCCACGTAGGAGCCGTTGCTGCGGTAGCCCTGGCGGTTGGCGCTGCGGCCGCAGCCCGGGTGGCTCTTCTTCATGTGCTGGTTGAAGTTGGCCACGTTGGCCTCGCACAGCTCGCACACCACCACCTCGTCCCGGTCGTCCGTCTCGCACACGTGCTGCGGGGACGAGGCGAGGCGGGCAGGGTTACACGGTCGGCGGGGACAGACGGGGGAGGGGGAGGGGGAGGGGGTGGGTTTGGTGAGCACGACACAGGCACATGGAGGGGAGGCTGCGGGAGAGGGGGAGCGGGCCAAGCGTCCATGCTGCGACCCAAGCAGAGAGATCCCAGACTCCAATCACCTAGACAGCGATCATCCTAGTGCCCACCTCCTCCCAGGACAGTAGCTGCATCCTGCTGTTTTCATAGCCCTCAACCCCCTCCTCAAATGCTGCAACACTGCAAAATGCCTCTTACCCAGAGTTTACTGGGAACGAGGTGTTTACTCGAAATGTCTGCACCATGTGGATAAGATCAGATCGTTCCACATCCTACTCTGATCTACGCTTAGAAAGATCTCTTTCAGGGTGAGCTTTCTCCGTCTCATTCAGATAGCTGTCTTAGGAAGCTTCGTCTCATGCATGTTTAGTGCGGGCGTGTGGGCCGGCGGCCGCGTGACCACGTCTGACTGCGAATGGATGCGAGCTGCGGAGGAATGCGGTCAAGGTGGGAGCAGTGATGGTGATGTCAGCCCTCGAGCCAAAGCATAAAGTCACACACACCCATGTTGGCCAGTCCAGTACCTCCGGGATCCACATTCCCAGAATGTCGGTGTCGCTGGCCAGGTCCTGGCCGAACATGGCCTCCATGGTCTCCTCGTCCAGGTCCATCTCCAGCTCCTCGTCCAGGTTGAAGTCGTAGAGGGCGCCCGGGTCCTGCTGCTGGAGCAGGGAGGTGGACGCCTCCCGGCGGGACTGGCTGTGGTGGGCCTGGACTGAGCGGTACAGGCCGGCTTCAGAGGGGACAGGGGGGGGGGGGGGGGGGGCGCAGAGTGAGGCGATGGAGGAGGTGAACCCGACTGAAGGTGAGGCGAGGGAGCAGAGGTCTTACCAGCACGGGCGAGCAGCGTGCGGGCAGCCAGGTCAAAGCGGTGCTTCCTGCCCACGGCCGAGCGTCCTCGGAGCGGGGCTCCGCTGGACCCCGACGCGCTCTCCTGCTCCAAGGCCTCTGGGCTGCACACACACACACACACACACACACACACACACACGCTGCATTCATCCAGGCCCGCGGACCAGAGCCCCGCCCTACGGCTCAGCGCGCAGCCCCCCGGCGCGTACCTCTCACTGAAGCCCTCCTCCATCTCGGAGGCGTCGGCGCTGGCGATGTCCCCGGGGGAGCCCAGGTAGGCGCTCCTGTCCACGGACTTGCCGCCGGCCGAGGCCGTGGCCCCCGGGCAGGACGACTCGGAGCCCTCGCCCCCCACGCCCCCGCCCCGGCGGGCCTCGTCGCGCTCCTCCTCGGTGCCCGGGTGCTCGATCATCCACATGGCCAGGACCGTGATGTTCTGGGCGTCCGCTTCCCCGCGAGCACCTGGGGGCGACGGGCAGGGTCACACAGTGGCACTCGCCTGCAGTCGACTGCAAGCCCAAGACCTTGAGGCGGCCTCTGTCGGACCAGGCAGAGGAGCGGAGCTGACCTGTGGCTTCCAGAGCTTTGGTGATCTGACGCAGGGAGAAGCCCATCTCCAGCAGGGGCACGGCGATGGCTGGGGGAGGGGGGGAGGTGGACAGGCGGCTGCTGGGGTCCGACAGAGCTGCAACACACAACACAGTTGAGCGGGACGACTGTGACGGAGGCTGCAATATGTCAGCCGAGCAGGGTCACTCTTCTCATGCCGCCCTGACTTGGTTCATCTTTTCATTTCATTTCTAGCACTGCCGGCCACTGGTTTCTCCTCCTTATTACTAACATGCTGCCACATTTGTGCTCACAGCGGCTTTCAAGCTCATCGAATTCAAGCTATTTTCATGTCTTTCTGGAATCAAATGTGCTACATTAGATACTAATGAATCATTCCATAAACCTGGAATGCGTGTTGCATGGCATGGAAACGGTGGCATCTGGTGAGGCGTCCCTTAGATCCTAGGCTAAAACGATCAGCTGTTTCAGATGTTGGGCTTGGACTTGCGGAGGCGGGGCCTACGTACAGGTGCCGGTGCGGTTCTGGGGTCTGCTGGGTTGGGAGTCGGGCGAGGTGAGGCTCTGCCTGCGGCCCACCTCGTCCGAGGGGGAGGTGGGCAGGGAGGACACGGGGGGAGTCTGGGCACGCCGCGTGGGGACCAGGGTGGTGGTGGGGTAGCTGGAGAACATTTGCCTGTCGCGGACACACATCGAGGCAATCGTCACGAGACCACCCAACACGGAGCAATGTGCAGCTTCCACTTCAACCCGAGGTTCGTTCTCCTCGGCTTTGCAGCGCTGACCTGAGCAGGCTCAGGGGCATGACCCCGGGAGACTCGGAGGCCGGGACGGTCTCGGTGTCGGTCACCGGCGTGGTGGCGGTGGTGGTGTCCTCCAGGGAGGAGCTCATGAAGGAGGTGGTGCTGGACGCCGACGGGCTGGTGGTGACGGGCGTCTGGGCCAGCTGCTCGCCCTCCGTCACCTCGCCCTCCGCCTCGGGCTCAGCTCTCACACCTAGAGACACACACACGGCGGCTCAAAGCCTCGACTGTGGAAAGAGGGACGGGACCCGAGACGCTCCCATGGGGTGGTCATGCTGGAAGCTATGGAACAGTGCTTTCAGATGCTAGTTTTAGGGGGGCTAGTTCTAGGCAGCAGGAGAGTGAAAGGGAGCTCACAGGGCTTGGCCTTCCCCCCGCCGGGCTCGTCCAGCAGCCCGCTGACCACCAGCTTGTAGATCATGGCCTGGGCCCTCTCCAGGTCGGCCAGGCCCAGCGCCCGCTTGATGGGCGAGCGCATCACCGCCCGCTTCACCATGTGGCGCATGAGGAACTGCAGGGCCTTCCTCATCTCGGCCTCCTCCTGGCACACCGGGGAGGTGGCCGCCGCGCCGCCGCTGGCGCCGGCGTTCAGGTCGGCGTTGTGCCCGCTGGGCGCCGCCTCCGGCAGCACCTGCGGGTCCAAGCGGAGAGACGGCCTCAGTCTGGCAAGCCCTGGAGGCTCGTTTCAACACAACAGTGCAGCACGCATTCCCTTAATCATATTCTATGATCAACAAGATATTAGAGCTTAAGGGTATGTCACCTTAATGGGACGAATAGACTTTTAAACATCATCCCTGAATAACCCTGAATAACCTATTATGAAATTAAACTGTTCATAAAAAGATTGAAAAATCGTTCAATTCGTTGTATTATGGTGAAAGTTGTAGCCAAGTTAGAGTCAAGAAACAAGGCTCGGTATTGGGGCCATTATGCTGTATGGTATTCGTACAGTGTCAAAGAAGTGGAAACGTGTTACGTTTGATGACACAAATGTGTTTTTTTTTCCAGGGGGGGATTTAAAAGAACACAATGGGAGTAGAGAGGACTTGATTCAGCTGAAAGCAATGGTTTGAGGTCACTGGGCTATCACGAAAGAAAAACGGAACAGAATTGATGGTGCTGTGAAGTAAAATCAAAGCTAAAT
Organism: Karalla daura; assembly: GCA_029224185.1. NCBI lineage: Eukaryota > Metazoa > Chordata > Actinopteri > Chaetodontiformes > Leiognathidae > Karalla > Karalla daura. The sequence continues at coordinate 27,010,585 of CM055190.1, read as the reverse complement.
TGAATGATATGACACTGATAGATATCAATATCAATAATAATTATCAATAATTAATTGGAATTCATTATATATATCAATAGAAAAACATCAAAGGAAAAACATCCAAAACGAACACTATTCTTTAAAAAAGAAGGGAGATATTGAACATGAAATGTCTGCACATTCAATATCATTTTCTTGTATTGCCATTCATGACAAGCCGTGTTGAGGTCTGGGGAAATGCATACGAAAGAGACCCTACGACGAAACTGCAAAACAGATCATTAGAATAATTAACTAAGCGTGCTACTGTGAACCAACCAACTCCCTATTGAGAAGATCCTATGCACGCAAATGTTGTGTTGGAACGGAAAATCACTTTTTTTGAGTAGAAGAACGCCATCCTTCCTGTCTGTATTCTTCAGTTACTTGACTTTAGAAAGAAATACTACCATTTAAATGCTACTTAATACGGTAGGAATGGTGCCTTCTCCCTTTACGGTCGCTGTATGACTTGAGAGTGTGAAATGTGTGGTTGCGGTTGGATGTATGTGCGGGCTAAATTGCCTGTGCAGAACTTGATTCTGATTCTGATGCCATCAGAATCAGAATCTGATGCCTGTGCATCAGATTCTGATTCTGATGGCATCAGAATCAGAATCTGATGCACAGGCATCAGATTCTGATTCTGATGCACAGGCATCAGAATCAGAATCTGATGCACAGGCATCAGATTCTGATTCTGATGCCATCAGAATCAGAATCTGATGCCTGTGCATCAGATTCTGATTCTGATGCCTGTGCATCAGATTCTGATTCTGATGCACAGGCATCAGAATCAGAATCTGATGCACAGGCGGGCCCCCGCTCCCGGCCTCGTCCTCATGGGGCCGGCCCCCGCCCCCGCCCCCCCGCTCCCTGGGTGCCGTACCTTGGGTATGAGCAGCAGCTCGGCGTACTTGCTGCAGCTGAGCAGGGCGCTCAGCGTCTTCATGGCGCCCAGGTAGAGGTAGGACAGCTGCACGGCGTGGATCTCCGACTGGGTGGCGGCGGCGGAGGAGGCCGAGGCCGAGGGCTCGTGGCCGCGGTGCTCGTGGCCCCTCCTCCTGCCGCCCTCGGCCGGGGCCAGGCCCTCGCCGCCGCCCGCCACCGACGAGATCTCGCCCTCGGACTTGGAGTTGGGGGCGGCGTACGCCTTCACCTCCTCCAGGCTGTGGGAGACGCGCAGCTCGCAGGCGGCGCCGCCCCCCCCGGGGGCCGGCTCCCGGTGCTCCGCCTCGCCCTCCGCCCTGTCCTCGCCGGCCCCGGGCGGCCCCGGCGGCGGCCCCGGCGGCGGCGGCTCGTGGCCGGCCGCGGCGGCGGCGCGGTGCTTCTTGTCGTGGCGGCGGGCGCCCAGCTTGGCGCCGGCGTCCTCGTGGATGCTGGTCAGGTGGGTGAGGTCCAGCAGCAGCGAGGCCGTCAGGCCCCGGAAGCGGGCCATGTCGAAGGGCAGCGGCTCGCACGGCTCCAGGTTGTAGAGCGGCGTGTCACTAGGCGACCAGAAAGTTGGGAAGCTTTAATAGCGGGGAGTGGAGGGCGGGAGGAGACAAGGGAAGGAAACACAAAGTGAGGGACAGGAGCAGGAGGGAGAGAGAGACAGAGAGAGAGAGAGAGAGAGAGAGAGAGAGAGCACGGCATGCAAGAGAAATGAAAGAGATGAGGCGTGGGCTTGGCGCCGATGCTGCATGCGGCTCCACGGTGATTCAGGACATGTCGGGGATTCACGATGCGGAGGAGGTTAATAACGGCCAGAGAAACGGGAGGCGAGGGAATGGTCGAAAAGCCAGAGACGGATGCAGAGGGTGGAGAACGGGCGGCAAAGACACAATCTGTGGGCTCGGCCCAGGTCACGATCGCTGCGTTATGGGTGGACGTTCCTCACTTCAAAGTAAAGCTAAGCAGACGAAACCATGACGGAGGCTACTGCCAGACACTGTGAGACACCGGGGAGCAGCGTGCGGGTGGGGGGGGGGGGGGGGCGGGTCCGCTCGGTACCTGATGGTGATCTCGGCCTCGTCCCACTGCACCTTGGCCGAGGTGCTGCCCTCCTTGACCACGCCCAGCAGGGTGGCGTGCCGGCCGGTCTGCTTGTGCACGCAGCGGCCGCCCACGCGCAGGCCGGCGTCGGCGCCGCCGATGATGGCCAGCACGGGCCACACCTCGGCGCACAGCGCCCGCAGGTGGTGCTCGGGCAGCTCGGCCAGGCCGTGCTGCCGGCCATGGCGGCCCGCCCTCTCCTCCTCCGGCCTGGCCGCCGCCGCCGCCGCCTCCTGGCTCTCCCTCTGGGCGTCGTGCTCCTCCCGGCTCTGCACGGAGCGGCTCTTCTTCAGCCTCTGGCCCCCGGGGCCAGCCGAGGCGCCGGCGGCGTCCCTGAAGCAGGGCTTGATCTTGTGGAGGCGCTCGATCATGGTCTTGTTGATGCGGTGGGTCCAGTGGTCGGTGCGGTGCAGGATGCGGATGAGCTGGATGGTGGCCTCGGCCAGGACCGTGGCCATGGGGCTGCACACTGGGTCACCGGGCAGGAGGTCTCGAGGGGTTCCCCTCATCTGCATGTCGCAGATCTTTACCTGGAGGGGTGGAGAAATGAACAGCAATGTGTCTAGTCAAAAACCTTAAAAGTCAGTATCCCACTCTTATTCCCCTTATAACACAAGGAGATTAGGATTAATGCCACATGACATTTCTTACTACACACATATTTTCCATGATCTCCTTCACGATATGGAAACACTGATAACTTATGACTTTTTTTCCCAGAGGGGATCGGTTAAAGAGGGTCAGGTCTCTCCTACCTTCTCTCCTGGGTTACTGCTGTAGAACATCACACAGGGATACAGCTCTGTGGCATCCACGTCCTCAAAGGCCAACTTGGGCTCCTGTGGAACCACAAGGTAACAGATGGAAACCAGACCCTGCGAGGTCAAAACACAGCTGCCTTCCCATACCGTCTCTTCCATGGTCTGTGCGGGCTTTTAATAAGGAGCCGATGAGAAGCTCTGCGTTGCCCTGTGTGTGTGTGTGTGTGTGTGTGTGTGCGTGCGCGCGCGTCTCTCCTCTCACCTCTCCGTTCTTGCCGAAGGAGATGGTGCGGGCCTCCATGTCCAGGACGCAGGTGATGAAGTCGCCCTGGGTGAAGCTGCTCAGCGTCAGCGTCTGCTCCCCGTTGTGGTACAGGTTGCCGCTGTAGGCCCGGTACAGCCACATGTCCGAGGTGGTGCGGTGGTTGAAGTCGTGCACGGGCCACCGGGACACGCCCACGCACGTGCCCTCGTTGCCGCGGTTCTCCTTCACTATGTAGAACTGGGGGGGGCAGGGTGGTCGGGGGTTGTTACCGGGTTCAGCGGGCGGCATGAGAACGGACCGGACGGCGCGGGGCGGTACCTTCCACTGGTAGCAGCCGGAGGAGATGCCGGTGGAGGCCAGGCCGTAGCCTTTGCCCCCGCTGCCGTGGGTCAGCCCCTGGCCGTTCTCCACCACGCAGCACTGGGCCTTCTCCGGGTCGAAGGACACTTCCTGGATGGGGAGGTTCTCGTCCTCCTCCTCTGCGTCCCCCTGTTGGTTTCAACACATTCCCGGTCAGCGGCACCGCTGCGCATCATCCGGGTTCGTGCTGCAGACGGGGGGTTCAAACCTGGAGTTTGAGCTCCTGGACCTTCTCGTTGATCTGGATCGAGTGCTTGGCCTGAGCCACGGGGGCCTCCCACATGCAGTCGGACAGCAAGGAGAAGAGCCGCTCCACCACCTGCGGGAGAGAGCATCGGTTCAGCTCGCCAGCCGACTCCGCAACGGGATGGTGAGCTCAGGGCGCCAACAAAGCCATGGCAAAAGCCAACCTGTGTCATCTGATCGTCCTCCATGTTGGCCTCGCAGGCGGGCAGGACGGCCTCCAGCACGTGCAGAGCCAGGAGCCGGGTCCGCAGGTTCCCCACCAGAGGAACACCTGCAATGAGCGGCCGGGTGTCACTGAGATTCCTGACCTCAGCCAGAGCTAGAGAGTGGTCTGATATGTTCAGTATATCTGTCGCTTTAGAGAGTGCTTGTACCTGAGCAGCATTTCTGGGCAGCGATGTTGAGCAGCACCTCGGTCCACTTCGGGGAGGCCATCTTGGACTGGATGGCCTTAGAGGACACGACTCTCCTGAGGAAGACCAGGAAGTCTCCCAGGTGGAGCTCTGCAGTGTGCTGCTTACGGATCAACGCTGAGAGACGAGGGCAACAGCATCACAGACTGTCACGTGACGCAAACACTCCAGGCTTCCACTACAATACATGCAAATCTACCTAGAACCCTGTCCAATGACCTGCAGGGCCTGCAGTGGGTGAGACCTGTGATTCTACGCAACAGCAGTACGGCTGAATGAGATTAAAGAGCCTGTTAAAGAGCCTCACCTCTGAAGTCTTTCTTCTCCGTGTCTGCCCCGTCCTCGTGCTTGTTGTCCTCCTGATCCCCTCCGGAGGAGAGCAGACTCACTCCGGCCTGAGACAGCAGGTTCTTCAGCTGACTGCACAGTAGGTCCAGCAGAGACTGTACCACCTTGGGACTGAGCTTGTCAGCGTAGGTCCTGCCAGTCCAATCCAATCCAATCCAATGAGACACAAACAAAGAGAAACACGGGGGAATGCTTCAGTCCTTTCAGATTAGGGCATCTGTTGATGTGGTGCAATCTGTAGTAAAAAGGCACGACAGTTGTTACCCGGTGCTGATGGCCAGTATCTGCAGCAGGCGCGTGGAGGCCACCTTGAGGGCCGTGCTGAGCTGGGACACCCCGGGCTTCTGCAGCAGCTGCAGCGGCTGGCCCAGCATGGTCTCCGTCCCGCACAGCTGGGACAGCACGTTGAGCAGGCCGCTGGAGATGGCCAGGGACACGTCCACGGGCTGGTAGCGGACGCTCAGGGCGAAGACCGTGACCAGCAGGAGGCGCTGCTGGGCTTCTAAGATAGAGGAGAGGGGAGAGCGGCTTCAGGCTGTCCTGCAGGCTACGCTCAGCCGAAACCCGGCTCGGCCCGTTCTGAATTCGACTAGTCAGAACATGTACCAGCTTTACATTAAGCCGAGGAGGCTGCCAACACCTGTCAAGGCTGTAACAAACGCCTTTTTCTGTACTGTCTTAGTTACCGATGTGGTGCTTGTTGGCCTGCAGAGCTCTCTCCAGGGTGACTGACAGCTGCTGGTAGATCTTGTGGACGGCCGTCTGGATTTCCATCTGGATGCTCCTCTTCGCTGCTTTCACGCCATCCTGCACAGCACGCCGCAGAGAGCGCTGGGTGAGGACACAGGTACGGACGCAGGCAGTGAGCCGTTCCCCCGGGAGGGCCGTGGCGGCCTCTCACCCACCTGGTAGTGGTGGAGCTGCACGCTCTCCCGCTTCAGCCCCCCGGTGCCCACAGTGCCCAGGCCGAAGCAGCCGGCCAGGAACTGCAGCCTGACCGAGGTGAGCAGGGAGGAGGACTGGAAGGCGCTGCTGCAGGATCGATCTGCGTTCCCCAGCTGGCTCCCCTTCTCCTCCATGCCGGAGATCAGCACCACGATCTGGTGGAGGGCCTCCAGCCGCAGCTGGGGGTGAAACACATCCCACCGGTCAGAGAATGTATGTAATATGTAATAACTTATTTAAAAGACCAGTTCCTCGCTGATGCTCTCAGACCAACTGTTGAATCGTCATCAAATCAAGAGAATGAAGGAACAAGCGGCGCACAGGACGGCCAAGCCCTGTATTTAGCAGCCATACTCACTGTCCTGCTGTAGGAAATGTCCTGGCCTAAAGACTCATCCACACGGCTTAACAAAAGCTGACTTCATCCAGTGACTTCATTTACTTAAGAAGCTATTTTTTTATTTGTGACAATAAAGAGAACTTGCTATTGTCACAAAATAAAAAAAATGGCGTGGAGTATTCCAGTCTTATTCTTCTTATTCTTCTACCATTGGGTGGATGGATGGATGGATGGATGGATGTGGGTATATGGATGGATGAATGAATGATGATGGATAAGTGGATGGAGAAAGGGATAGATGGATTGATGAATGGATGGATTGATGGATGATAGATAAATGGATGGATGGATGGATGGATGGATGTATGGATGGCTGGATGGACAAATGCTGGATTAATATATAATGATAAATGGATGAATGAATCACCTCTGCCCTGCTCTGCTGCTGCTCCATGGCGAGGATGGTGGCCTGGGGGCTGGTCGACATGCTCTCCTCGGGCTCCTTGAAGGCCGGGGCCAGGCCCACGTCCCCGCTGATGAAGCTGACCATGTTGTCGATGAGCGCGTGGACGCCCATGGAGCGGCTCAGGTCCAGGTCCAGCTCCTCGTAGGAGTGCGCCGAGCTGTAGCTGCGCTGGCGGCTCAGCTTGGCCCGGAACCACGACTCGGCCAGGGAGTCCGGCGAGCTGTACAGGAGGCCTGGCGGGGGAGGGGGAGGAGGAAAGAGAAGCCTTTCAGACATATCAACCCCGCGGACAGCTGCCACGCAGGGCCACCGCCCCGCTGCTCTGAAGCACTTAAGGATCTATTCAGCGCAATGCATCATGGCTCGCTCTGGAGTTGAATCGAATGATGGCCAGATGCTGAGTCTTCATGCGGGCAGAAGCCTTCATCAGCCAGAATGAACTCACAAAGGACTCGCACACCTACAGAGCAACGTACTCTGCAGTGGACCAGCGCCGGTCGCCAAAGCGCCGATCCAGCCAACTGAGAGTGGTGGACAATTCTCAGCCATCCTCCATCCATCCATCCATCCATCCATCCATCCATCCATCCATCCATCCATCCGTCACCTCACCCACTCTGCATCCACAGCAGGGCACCACTCCCTCTCTCATTCACGCCCAGGAGTCCCCAATCGGCCTGAGTGCGCCCTTTTTGGACTGATGGAGGAGGAGACTGGAGCGGAAACGCACGCACACATGAGAGGACATGCAAGCCGGCGACCATCCGGCTGCGAAGCGGGAAAAAAAACGCCTTCCACTTTTCAACGCCGGGGGGGCGTACGTCCGGGAGGGCGGTCCGGCTGAAACGCGTTGCGGTCAGGAGGCACCATGGAGGCAGGTCCGACGCCAGAGCTAGAGCGACGAGGGCCCGCGAGCTGAGTGCACAAGTTTGTTACGAAAATAACACCTTTCCTCGTGTATGCCTTCGATTCTAACCCTTGGAGAGAAACCAGGAATTGTACCGATCTGTGTCTTATCTAGGATTATCCCACAATCAGCTACGACACTGCGATCAATGCCCCCCCCCCTCTTGAACCCCCCCTCCCCCGCCCCAGACCAAAACAATCCTAGCCGAGCACGGATCGTTTTTTCCTTCTCGCTAGGGGAGGCCGGTCTGATCGTGCTGTCTGAGGAAAGAGCGTCGTCAGGTGAGGCTTGAGAGATGAATGTGGGGGGACGGGGTGGAGGGGGAGGGGTGTGGGGCGAGGCGGGGCGAGGCGGGGCGAGGCGGGGCGAGGCGGGGCGTCGCAGTCATGGAGGTCATGAGCTAACAAAGGGGAGGAAACATGCCATCGTTTACTTGCTTGGAGCTCCTCTTGTGCTTAGGGCTCAGCTGGCCCAAGAGGAGCAAATAAACTGTCCCCGGGGGAAATCGAGAGACAGGGAGACAAGAGCGACACGTGATTGACGACAGTGGTCAGGCGGGCGTCATCCTGACAGACAGACAGACAGACAGACAGACAGCACGCTGGTCTCTCGGCCCGGCCGGCCTCACCTCTCTTTTTGTGGGAGAAGGCCAGGTCCAGGTCCACGTTTCTCCTTCCACTCTGGAGCAGGAGAGAGAGAGAGAGAGGGAGAGAGAGAGAGAGAGAGAGACGCACTTCATGCACAAGTCTGCACTGAGGGCATCACCTGGCTTCGACCGGGGCACCTTGTGCATTTACAAATACAGCGTTGACCGACAGGCGCGTCTTTCTGCGCTTCTATCTCCCTGTAAAATCTCTCTTCTTCTTCGTGTTAGCGCGATGATGTGCGTGGTGGAGGCCTAGGCGCGTGTGAGAGGGGGGAGCGCCGTACCAGGGGGTATCCCTCCTCGTCCGACTCGGGCTGCGAGAGGTCTGACTCGCTCCTGGACTTCATCAGCCTGTAGCTGGGGCTGCTCTGCACCGAGCGGCTCTCCGCGCTCAGGCTCTCACTCCTGCATCAGAAACAGAGCGCACACGGCGTCAGCCGGAACTCGGGCAAAAGGAGGAAGCTCGCGCTCCCGAAACCCAACAACGCCCCCCCCCACAGGCCTCGGCCTGAGTACGGTTCGTGATTGAGAGGTTATGGAGTCGCTACGAGGCCTCTCCGCTTCAAGGCAGAGTGCGCAGTGGAGAAAAAAAAAACCAAAAGAAAACATTCTAGCGGATCGGGTCAAACGTGTAGAGACGAGACAAAAGTAGGTCAGGAATTTCTAGGGCATCTCCAACTGTCAATGTCAGCAAATTTCTGACGAACAGGGTTTGACACACCCGCGCGATTACATAACGACGGCAAATAGATCGCAGCTTTCACACCGTCACTACAGGAGCGGCCAGGATCAGAACAGAACAGAATAGAATAGAATAGAATAGAACAGAACAGATCAGAATGGAATAGAATAGAATAGAATAGAATAGAATAGAATAGAATAGAACAAAACAGACCGGAATGGAATAGAATAGAATAGAATAGAATAGAATAGAACAGGTCAGAACAGAATAGAATACAATAGAACAGATCAGAACAGAACAGAACAGAACAGAACAGAACAGAGCAGAGCAGAGCAGAGCAGACCAGACCAGACCAGACCAGAACAGAACAGAACAGAACAGAACAGAACAGAACAGGTCAGAACAGAACAGAAGAGAACAGAACAGAACAGGTCAGAACAGAACAGAAGAGAACAGGTCAGAACAGAACAGAACAGAACAGAACAGAACAGAACAGAATAGAACAGAATAGAACAGAATAGAACAGAATAGAAAAGAAGAGAACAGAACAGAATAGAATAGAATAGAATAGAATAGAAAAGAAAAGAAAAGAAAAGAAAAGAAAAGAAAAGAAAAGAAAAGAAAAGAAAAGAAAAGAAAAGAAAAGAAAAGAAAAGAAAAGAAAAGAAAAGAAAAGAAAAGAAAATAACAGAACAGAACAGAATAGAATGGGATGGCAGAACTTTGTTGGCCTAGCCAGCCTGGTTTCCAGCTCACATATTAATATAGATTCACACACAACACACCCCCACCCCCCAAAAAATGAAGTGAGAGAAAAAATAGAGAAAAGATGTTTTTGGCCACAGCGTATTCTTGACCTTAAAACATTTGTGAGAACACATTTCAAAAACGTACATCAAATACTATTCCTGACCAAAAACCGCTCAACTGGATGCCATGTTGTCAAAGTTACTGTGCGACTGGAGAGAAACTCTGCACAGAAGTGAAGAACGAGAGCGTCCGGCTATAGATGTGACTGTCTCTGTCTCTCTAGCAGAGCCTTGTGTGTGCGTGCGGGGGGTGCGTGCGGGCTGTGCTCTGACCGGGTCATGAAGCCGAGGCCCTCCTGCTGGCCGGCGGCCGGCGGGCCCTGGCCCTCCTCCTGGTTCTGCTTGCTCAGCTCCCCCAGCACGGGGCTCACCCCCAGCAGCAGCAGGGCGCAGCGGTGGATCACAGAGTTGCACGCCGCCGTGTACAGGTCCTGGCCCTCCGGCAGGTCAGCGCTGCCCCGCCGGCCCTCCTGAGACAAGATGGACTCCTCCTCCAGGCCCCCTCCCCCTCCTCCTCCTCCACCACCCCCACCTCCTCCTCCTCCTCCTCCTCCAGCACCTGCCCCTCCTCCGCCTCCGCCTCCGCCTCCTCCTCCTCCGCCTCCTCCTCCTCCAGTCCTGGACACAGAGCTGGAGCCCAGGCCGGTGCTGCTGGCCCGCTCCCTGTCCCGACTGCGAGCCACCTCCCGCGCTGAGAGGAAACATTGAAAGATTTCTGTTGTGCCACAGACACACACGCGCACACACACGCACACACACACACACATGATGCAGGGTTAGAAAACAAGCAGCGGCTACGCAACACACTCAGGTTTCCATTTCCCCTGCAGCACGTGCCAGCGGGGTGGACTTGGGACTGCTTAGGGGTGACACAGCGCTCCTCCCTAGGCTGCTGTCCCCTGCCCACCTCGGCCAGTCTACTCAGCCCCGAGGGTCTACATTCAGAGGGGGGGGGGCGAAAGCACAACGAAAAGCTTGGTCTACACAACCTAGAGCTCATTTTACAGCCTTCTAAGCGAGCCCATTTACTCCCAGCTCACAGACCAGCCAGAGAAGAACAGAGAAGTGCACATTGACATCCCGAGCTGACTCAGGATGTCAATGTGCCCATCACCCATTACTCAGCCCACGTTCCTGGCCGGCGCTCACGGCACGCCGAGGCCAGCCCCGCGCCAGCGCACTCACTTCCGGCCGTCATCACTTCGTGCTCCCGCTCCTCCTCCTCGTCGTCTTGCTCCTGGTGGCCCTCCTCCCTCTCGCGGTCGGCCCGCTCCTCCAGCTCCGCCTCCTCGTCGATGGTGCGCGTGAACGAGTGCTCCTGGGGATCCATGTCCAGGGAGTCCTGGTTGTCGGAGATCTGGCCCGGGGAGGCGCCACGGGGGACAAACATGAGCGCGCGCACACACACACGGGGCGTGTTCACCTGGCAGAGCGTCAGGGAAAAGCACCACTCACCCTCCTCTCCCTGGAGGAAGACCTCGTCTGGATGAAGTCCATGTTCTTACAGGCCAGGAGGCGGTTTCGGACCTTGTAGACACTGCGATAGACCTCCGCCAGGGACTTGGAGGGTTGGTATCTGACGGGAAAGCGGACATACACTCAGGACAATGCAGGCTGAATGAAGGCTGAATGAAGACAGTGGGTGCTATGGTACGGTACCTGCCCTCCCCACAGCCTTGTCCCAGCAGTCCAGTGTGCTTCAGCAAGGCCGCCAACGCAAACCTGGACACCGTGTCCAGCAGGGACTCGTTGCTGAGCGACGCGTTGTCCCAGTCTGCAACCGACACACGGCGCGGTCAGCGCGTCCCTTCATCAAACACACACACGCACACACACGCACACGCACACGGCAGCCCCGGCGCCCGCACCTTTGCTGATGGCGTAGTCCTGCATGTTGATCCAGAGGCTGTTGGCGGGTTCCTTGGAGGAGCCCAGGGCCAAGTCCACCAGCACGCTCAGGTCGGGGCGCAGGGTGCAGTCGAAGGGCTTCTGCTCTTCGTTGCCCGACAGCGCCGCCTCCAGGAACGAGCTGATGCAGGCGTCTGGAGGAGCCGGGAGAGCGACACACACGCTAGACGCTGCTACCCTCTCTGCCGACGCGCGGGCTCTCCCAACGCTCTCAGCTTACCCAGCTGCGGGATGTCCATTTCCAGGCCGTTGCTGAACAGCGGCGTCTTGAGCCAGTAGGCGGTGTCCTGCTCCTCCAGCGAGGTGGGCGCCCCCTGCAGCATGCCGCCCAGGCAGCGGCCCACCAGCAGGGCCACCGTGCGCTCCAGGTCCACCAGCCACACCCAGGAGAGCGCGGGCGGGGGCAGCGACATGCCCGAGGCGGGCTCGGCGAAGTCCGACGTGCCTGGGGGAAGACCGGATCCGGGTGAGTGACAGGCGGCTTCCCCCTCCCCCCTCCCCTACGCGTTTCACACGCTGAGCGTGCATGCCGACCGTGCAGGGGCCACTGCAGCTCCTGGTCCTCCAGGGGCGAGGCAGCCGGCAGCAGCCGGTTGAGGCGGTCCAGGGGGGGCAGCAGGTCCAGCAGGTGGCTGAGCAGAGGCCTGGCCACCGACACGGGCAGCAGCAGCAGGGAGTTGACGATCTGGCACAGCATGCTGCCCGCCGCCGACACGTAGATCACGTCTGGGCACAGCGGAGACGGGTTAGGCCGGGAAAGAGGTGCGGGAAAGGCTCGTATCAAGCTACGCCGTGGGGAGGAAGTCAAGATCAATGATTCCTACGATCTGCAGCCTCTGAAGATTCCCGAGGCCCGTTTACGGCGCCTACTTCCTCCTCCTAATCTGTTCTCAGCATCTGTTGCCTTTGGTCCTTCATCTCCGGTGTTGCTTTCATGCCATCTATGCATTTCAACCGATCTGCTCAACTGCTGCGTTTTCACGTCTCGAGACCCTACGCTCCGAGTTTCACCGCACGCGTCCATCTTTGCATCTACATGGACCTGTGTTTTCCTCAGAGCTCCACGGATTGTCGGGCCCCACCTTGGAGCTTCTCCCGTATGCTGCCGTTCCAGGAGCTCTCCTTGATCAGGTCGGCCGAGCGGGAGAAGATGTCCGTGGCGTGAGGCAGCAGCAGCTGCAGGTGCTTGTGGAGCAAGGCGACGCTGCTCGAGTTCTGGGGAGAGGGAGAGAGAGAGAGAGAGAGAGAGAGAGAGAGAGAGAGAGAGAGAGACGTGGAAGATCAGGGGGCGTCGGCGACATCTCCATATCCCGGACCGGAGACGCAGAGGCACTGAAATCGGCCCGTGTGTGCAGCAGCAGCAGCAGCAGCAGATCGGCCACGTCACATTTTCGGTTCCGTCTCATTACCCGGAGCACGTGAGCGCCCAAGTTAGCCGCGCAGCAAAGCGCCGACCTCGTCCGCTTTGCCGCCGGGCGAGACATGTCCAGAGAGTGAGCGAGACGTTCTGATGCCGGCGTCGGGATGGCGTGGAGAGCGTGACTCGCCATGTCACCGGCCCCGGCCGAAATAACTACACAGGGGCTTTTCATGGCCGCGCGGCCATGAATCCCGGCGGCGTGGAATCCAGATTGGACGGGGCCGCCCGCGGACACGC